>CM035631.1:51325265-52575265 GCA_020496765.1 Gossypium stocksii
GTTGCGGAACAGCCGGATTTGATCTAGCGAATTGAGCGAACCAGTCACTCATCATTGCATAAAAAGCTGGTCTAATATCATCATCTCGATGACCAATATTTGGCTGAGAGTCGGGTGGCACTGTCCCTTGCGCAGGAGTAGGAGCTACACTCTCAACATCGTCCGCTACGGTTCGATCAGGTTCGGGATCCATTCTATATCAAAAATCACATTTTAGATATCAGAAGTCATCTCACTATCAAAATGACACTAAATGGCATGTATAGCTAGACTCATACTAACTACGGTAGTCCGAGAATCGACTAAACCTGGCTCTGATACCAATAAAATGTAACACCCCAAGACCCGTATACGTCGCCGGAGGGTCAAGAGGCATTACCTGACAATCTCACAAGCAACACGCCACCACACGTACAACAAATTCAAACGTTTAAGGTTAAGACTATACATATCAATCAAAAACTCAAATCGAAACTATACACGTCCCTAGGATCATGGAGCAATTTCACATCTAGCTACTAAAAACCTTTTCTTCTCAACTTATAAAGACAACTACGGAATTATCATTCTTTTTATTAGCACATGTAACTGATATCAAATAATAACCTAATTACTTTTACTAATAGCCGATTATTGCAACTTAGTAATATGACTCATTCGAGCTAAAGCATATTTAATTATTCCACTATTAAACTCATTCAACAAAACATTCATAATTAGTGAATGGGTAAGCCATTTTCGCATGGCTTAAATATATATACACATATTCAAAATAAAAGTTCTTGATTCAATGATCACAAGTACATCCTATACATGCCATTCATAAAAGTTTAACTAGTTAGGTACCGAACAAGGCTTTGATAGTAGAGATGACTTCGAGTGCAAGATTCCCGAGACCGTAGCTAACGAACAACATCTATAAAACAGAAGGTGAAAGTAACAGAGTAAGCATTTATATGCTTAGTAAGTTTAAGTAGTAAAGTTTAATTAAAATAACTAACGCCAAGCAATTTCAAATACTTAGTTAGTTTACCCGTTTAACTGAATGTAACTAAAACTAAATTTTTCCACCATTACACGATATGCTAAGCAGCCATTAAATACATGCTCACATAAATCAAATGTTCACGTAGAGAAAAGAAGCCATAGACCTTTGTACATCTCTAAACCATTGTTAGAACCAATATTACTCATTGACAAGCTTAATTCGACAGAAAATAGTTCACAATCAGCGTACAGCACATACCTAGCTAGCTTATAGTAGTAAACTCACTAATTGAAATTTGCTAAGGCCGAATTTTCAACTCTAGCCCTAAGGCTCTTCGGGATTTGACCTAGCTCTGTACATTAGCTCTAAGGCTCTTCGGGATTTGACCCGGCTCTAAACATTAGCCCTAAGGCTCTTCGGGATTTGACCCGGCTCTGAACATTAGCCCTAAGTCTCTTCGGGATTTGACCCGGCTCTGAACATTAGCCCTAAGGCTCTTCGGGATTTGACCCGGCTCTGAACATTAGGTACACATATAAACAGAACTCACCACATGAATTTACCACTAAGTTAGTCAAAATTTTCATTCATTCGATCACTTCACACATTGTCCCATAACATGGCACTTTCATTATATATATATATATATTCAATAGGCATATAAATAATAATTATATTGATTTGTTTTCTAAAGGCTTCATAGATAAAAAGGACCTTCGGCTATATCACACATATATTCCTTAATACGCATGCCTTTTGTCACTTGGCTAAATGAATCATCTTCAATAGTAGCCAAACGCATACACCAAGTTAAATTAACTCACATGATATGATTTTAATACTTAAACTTACCTCGAACTTTTCTGTATAATTACGGGTCGGCTATTCCGTCACCTTAGCTTTCCCCTTATCCGGTGTTGTCCCTCTAAGCTCTTGAGCTTGAATTAACAAATTAGATGTATTAACTTTCACATACCTTACTTAAACCAAAGCATGAAATATAAATACCCTCTCTATATGGCACACATATACATTCGGCCTAATTTCAACAAATGTATACCTTCATTTAAAAATTACATACACACCACCATATTTCTTTTATGAATACATTCGGCCAAATACTAATAGGTTCCATTCACTTCTAGCTTACGGTTTAGATTAATAAGGCATAATAAAATCATTTGAATTACTCATCAATCATGACACTAAAGGTATTTAAGGACAAATATGTTATATACAAAATGATGAAATCACGAGTCATCGCCCATTTCTATTTATAAATATAACAATCGTACATTTGATCAAATCCCTATTCGGCTAGGCTCAAACACTTGAGACAAATCTAAAAAAAAATTTCATGACAACTCATGTTATGCGCACCCTCATATAAACTTAAACATCCCCATAACACATTTGATACTAGGACTTAGTACCTCTAAAAATTTACTAATTCATGATCACATTTGGTACATGGTAGATTTATATCTACCTTAAATCTTACAACTAATTTATACAACACCTAAAAGTTCAAAGCCGCATATTCATTAAACTCTTTCTTAGTTCTAGATTTGGCAAACATATAAATACAATTACCAAAACTATTTAACTCAATTCATATAACATCAAGCTCATTTCCAAATCATCTAAGACATGTTCGGTTAATATAGCATAAAATTTGCATCTATGACCAAATCATTCACATATACAACCATTTCTCATCTAAAATCATCAAAACTTCAATCCTCCTTTTTCCACAATCCATGACTAGACCGAATGCTCTAAAACACCTCCCCTCATCAACTTAACAAAATGGCCGAATATACACATCACCATGAAATTTCAAACTTTAAAACATGGGTAAGGTAGACTATGTAACAACCATCTAAATTTCATGCATAATTTGAAATTTCCATTCAAACATACCTCAATTCATAGGGAAGCCATGACCGAAAATTTTTGAGTTTTTCCCTCACTTCTTCTCCTTTAGCTCACGGCAAGAACAACCAAAACATCCCCCAATAATTTCTTTCTTTTGTTTTAAATTTCCTTATTTTAAAAATCACTAAAAGTCTAGTCATTATTTCACATCACTAAAATTTAACATCAATAAAAAAATAAACAACCAATAGCTTCAAATGCATGGCCGGCCACTTACCACTAAAAAGGGAAAATTTGCATGCAAGCCTAATTTTTTTAAGTCTTAAATTCTTTAGTCACTTTAATTTATCTAGCAAAGTTTCAATTTTTCACACACAAGTCCTTGCTCCTAATTCCACATTCAAAAAGAGACAAATTCAAACATTCAAAATTTCACACAAAAATAAAATAATTTATCCCACAACTTAAACACTGAATACTCTACTCAAACATTTTTGTGATTCGGTTTAGCAGTTTCGAAACCACTTCCCGACTTGGGTCGAAATAGGGCTGTCACACCTTTTGACTTAATTGAGTGCCCAAACATCGAAATTTTTGAATGAAATTTTCACAAAATCATTCCTTGAAATTGTAGACCATAAAAATAAAATAAAAATAAATTTTTTCTTGTCAGATTTGTGGTCTTAAAACCACTATTTCAACTAGGCTCAAGTTCAGGCTGTTACATCAAGTGTGGCTGAAAACTTTGAAATGATTAGAATAACAGAAGACTGAGAAAGTCATATAGACCAGCATGTATTTGTTTCCTTGAAATGCATAGCCTTTCTTTCCTTGGATGCCTTCTATTTTGTATGTATTTGTTTCATATAATTATCTACTTTTGATCATCTTCTTGATGGTAAAAGCTTAGATACTAAGCAATAATATGTGCCACCACTTTCCCTATCACTATAACTACTTCAAATTTGTAGGTAAGAAAAAAAGCTGGTTTGGGATTTGCTTACAGGACACAATTTCTCAAGTCTTTTTTGTTCATTTTATCTCATTTGTTTCACAACAGTTAAAAGGTATCTAATACAAAGTCCTTTTTGCATGCTTTTCCATTTCATGAAATTGAAGATGAGTGACAACATTTATATTGAGCATGCTATTGTCATCTGCATGCTACTATTTTGTACTTGTAAATTATAAAAAATGATATTGCCTGGCTCATCTCTGTATAGATGATCTATTTTTTTTGTCCATTAATTTAATACTTTCCCTTACTGATGATCTGACCCTGTATAATGTTTTTGTAGTCAATTGCATCAAAAAGTAGCCTTTTCGATCATTTGATAAACATTTGGGAATTCATTCCTGGACCAGTCCCAGGAACATGCAACCTTTACTTCCTTGTGGACTTTAAGTTCTAGTTACCAGTCAATCGAAAGGTAATGCAGCAATAGGCCATAGAGTGTTTATAGGTCATTACCAATACTTGATTTTCCCTCTTGTGGTATGCATGTAACAATCACTTTGCTATTTGTTTTTTTGACTTATTATTTATTTTCTCCTTTGATGAAATGTTGCCAGCCTTTTGAGTAGTTTTGTTAGATTCTTGTTTAGGAAATTTGTTAGCATTTAAGGAAGCTTCAAAAGTTTTTATTTTCCATTTGCAAGCTAGTTTAGGTAAATATTTGCTGGGACTTGGTGTGTGTATCTATTGTAATGGGTTTATGAATGTTAATTTGTTTTCTTGCAGGGTTTTGGTTTAGGGAAACATAAAAGTTTAGGTTTGGAGATACATAGTTATCAGCATTAGTTGGCATATAACATTGTCCCAGTGTAGGTTGCATGTTTTCCCTTCTCCACCCACGAAACATAATCTTCTTTGCCAAGGTGTGCTATCCTTTTTAATACCTGGTAGGGACTAGAATTAATGGTTGTTTTTCATCCCTGTTTTCTTTAGTCTTCGACCACTATCACATAAGGAGTTTGATAGTGAAAAATAGAAACATAATGCTTATGAATGCATTAGAGTTCATCTTTTGATCATTCATGTCCATAGCTTTAACCTCTAGGAATTCATTATGTACTTTTGATTGTTGCATATATAAAAGGCAAAAATTTTATTAGGAAGTTTTATTAGGGACAGTAATCCTGTTGAGGGAAATACGAAGTATTATGAACTTTTTATGGACATTATCGAGTTGAATTACTATGGCAAATGGAAGGTTATCTTATTTCGATGTGATTGGGCTGATGTCAATACTGCTCGCGGAATTAAAAAAGATCAATTTGGTTTTACAATGGTGAACTTCTCTCGATTAATTCACACTGGACAACAATTGATGGATGACCCGTATGTATTTTCTTCGCAAGTCATACAAGTCTTTTACTCGAAAGATTCAACTGATGAAGGTTGGTACGTTGTACTCAGAATCACCCCCAAAGACTTGTTTGACATGAGCAATAGAAGTAGAGATGACACTGACAAAAGATCAGAAATTGTTTTTTCCAGAACAAAACTTAAATGAAACAATCTCTAGTACTAATACACAATTCCATTAGGTTTGCCAATATGTGGATGGAAATATTTACGAATCATGATGTAGTAAGATTTTATAATGTTATAATTATATTTAATATTATAATTTAAATCTTGATGTTGTTAAATATTTCAACTATTTTATATGTACTATTATTATTATAACTAATTACTAATATTTCAACTATTTTATGTGTATTGAAGATAATATGCCTAGAAGAAGATTGCGACATCTAAGTATTATTCAAAATCCTCCAAATTCAAAAGAAACAAATAGTGATCAACATACTGCTATTGGATCTTCAAATGTTCCAAATATAGTTGACGAACTTGTAAAAATTCAAAGTAATGTTAACTTTAATTTACATGCATGTTGACTTTTATTATTGTTTTTTGTTTCAAATTCTTATATTATCATATACCATTTTTTTTAGCAGAAAATGGTAGGAGGCGTCAAACTCGAGGACATATGCAAGTAAAGGATTTATATGATTTAAATTCTATGGAGCAATGTCCCACCGAGAATGCTGAGGTACCAATGGGAAGATGCAGTGTAACACCCCAAACCCGACCAAGACATTATGGCGGAATCTGGCGTGTCACATCGATGTGTTTTTCGAAGACCATGTTCTCGTTGTAAACCTTTCTTAACAATTAAAACTTCTAGCCATTGAAAATGGTTATTAAAACCTACGTTAGTTTATTTTTAAAACGTGGTTCATTGAAAAGTTATTCTCTTATTAAAACACTGTTATTTTTATTACTAAAACATTGTTTGTTGCGGAAGCTTAATATTATGTTGCGGAAATGTGTTGTTTTGAAAACCGTTAATATTTTGGAAAAACCATGTTCTACTTCTAACAGATATAGATCAAATTAAACCAAAAATCCCAAATTAAAATCTAGAAATTAAAAGAAAGGCCTTATTACAACAAAACCCAAATAAAAGGAAACATAATTAAAGCAATATAATTAAAAATATGAGAATCAAATGTCCATAATGTGGCCACCTCCAAGTTCTCCAATATGTTAAACTGCCTTTCACTGAGGCTTACCTGTAAAATTAAAAAGAGAGGGTGCGTTTACAAAAACTCAGTATGCACTACCCTCACCAATCAAATATCATTCGACACATCAATCTGGGCCTAAGCCCATTACAGTATCAGTGGCACTTGGGCCTTAGCCCAAAGCAGCCTCTGTTGGGCCTGAGCCAATATCAAAATTAGAATTATGATATGCAATGCACAAATAGCCCAACCAACCCTGCACTCCGTATCCCTTCCAACCCTACACTCCTGTGGGGATTAAATCGACCCACCCATCCCTACACTCCCAATGTAGCATCGGTTGCGACACTAACCAATAACGCAGCAAAGCTGCCAAAAGTATAAGCAACTTAAAGCCACCGGTAGGTCCACAATTATCTCAAGCGACGCATGCAACCTTACCAGAATAGGTTCACAGTCGTCTCGGGCGACCTATGTGACCAGGTTAACAGTAGTCTCGGGCGACCCTAACCTAACAATCACTTCCCCCGGAAACAAGATCCCATCCCCATGCAGCATAATATCACATGAATCAAAAAAATAAATAACGGATGTCATAATTAATCAAATACATATCACATAAGGCTATTATAGACATTTCACACTTCAAGGGCATAACGGTCATCTCACAATTCGGGGTCTAAATACACATACTGACCCATCAGTAGGTTCACAGTCATGTCGGGTGACTCGTGCTACCTTTTTCAATCGAAATGTATAATTGGGCCTAAAGCCTAATACGTAACCCAAATGGGTCCCACTAGTTTATTCGGCCCATTAAGCCTAAACTCAACCTTACCCATGTGAACGACATAGCTAGGTCAATATTTCCACATATCCCTGACAAAAACCTGTATGGGGCCCACGAGCCTATTGGGCCCACATGGTCAGCTTCGGCCCAAAATCGGCCTAAGCCCATGAGGGCACTCATGGTGGCCTCTACTATCGCATCGGATCCTCCACATGTGCGTTCGCACGCTCGTGTGGCAACCATTGCCTAACTTTTAGCTTTTTGGCATTTTTACGATCTATTAGTGTGAGTACACACCTCTTTTGTGAAGAAGTGCGAAAGCCCACGAGCACTCCACCTCTTTCAATTACACGCTTCGGTTAGTTACATACTAATCGTGTAATTAAAAACCTCCGTCTAGACATTTATCCAAACTCACAAATCACTTGCCTTGCTCAAACAACCTGGACCCGTTGCAAAAGATCTAATCACAAGGCCTTAGGGGGTTTCCTACACTCCAATAAGCCTTATCAACCATCAAACAACAAAACAATTGAACTAGTTGAACAATCACTTACCGAAAACGTAATGTCTAGACTAGAAGGAATAATATTTAGTTTACACCCACAAAAGCTGGAAGTTCTCAATTGATAGTGGCAAGATGGAACATTTGTACCTCTTCAAACAACGGTAGCATAGGGAGACATTAAATGAAACTATAAGTACGAAAAGAGAGAGAAAAGAGAGAGAAGGAATAACCACGTACCTTCACACCTGATTAGTCGAATAACAATAGTCCAGGACTAAAGGTAAAGAAGGAGAGAACAGGGTATTCGGCTACCCTAACAAAGATGAAGAGAGGAACAAGAGGCCAAAGCAATCTAAAGCAAACCGACTTTGAAGAGAAGAAGAAGAAGAATGTTCGGCCAAGGTTTGAGAGGGGAAAAGAGGAAAACAATCGGTAACAAAAGACTTAGAGGAAGAACTAACCCGAAATGAATCAGTTTGGAATAAACCCCGATTGGTCTCCAAAATAATTTTCCCCTAAAAGAATGATATGAAAGATATCGAGCACAAAAACAAAAAATGAAAATAAAAAAACCAAAAGCAACAATTCGGCACCAAAAGCAAAAAGAACCAAAACACCCAAAAGGAAAAAGAGCATCCAAAACTGACAATTTGAGAGAATGAATAACTCGGCTGAAATTCCTGAGTAGTCACATACCAAAGCTGAATTCCCTTTGATCAGAGTACCAACCTGGCACAACTCTTCCATCCAAATTCGAATTCCCCAAATTCCTCTTAAAAACCCTCCTGCCTACAAACCTCAACAACCGAAAATCCCCATTTTTGCTCCCCAAATTTGACCATCGACAACTTTATTCAAACTTATACAAACTTTTGGTGTTTCAGTCAGACACAACTTCCTCCCACGACCATCAGTAAAAATAATCTCTGTTTGCACAAGCAGGGATTCGAACCTCAAACCACTAGCACACTTCACACGCCACCTTGCCACTAGACCACATGCTTTCTTGTGTCATACTTTAACTAAAATTAATTAAAAGGCCTATTATCAAGTACGTAGGGCTTAATTCACTTAAAACAAAAATATTTCTAAAGCCCAGGTTTGAACCCAGGGCTTCTCCAACACTCCTAAACACAGCCAAATCACTCTAGCCAATAAAGCAACATGCAATTTGTGTAATTTTCTTGCTTTCATAAATTTTTATAGTTCTAAGCTCAAGGCCCAATTCTTCTAGGCCCAAAATTTTGGGCGTTACATTGACCCCTCCTTAGAGAAATTTCGTCCCCTAAATTTCAAGTAACTAATGGTCGCATAATAAAGACTACCACGTTACGCTTTCGCTGCACATTCTAATTCTAAATCCAAAATAAATATACACTACACTATGATAGAGTATGTGCCAGTATTCGCATCTGAAGTGTCTCCATCCTCTCGGTGACGTGTTGCAGAGGCCAAAGTTAACTGCCTAGCCTCAGCATAACCAGCACCTCCACCTGGTGCTCCACGGCCCAAACCGTTTCTACCCTTGGCCTGCCCATGGCCTCTTGGCGGCTGTACATTAACCCTACCTGTAGCTTGCATCGGATCCGGCTTTTGAGGACACTCTCTAATGCGGTGCTCCATCGATCCACATCTTAAACAAGCTCCCATCCTTCTCTAGCATTCACCCACATGGCGTCTTCCACAATCAGTGCAAGGTGGCAACCCAAAAGTGCCAAAAAGAGGCCGAAGTTTTACTGGTCCATCTACTGTGGCCTGTTTCTTAGGCCTCTGAATGGATCTAGAAGACTCTATATCCCTCTTGTTCCTACCCCTTTCTTTTTCCCGGTTTTGGCACTCAATGCGCTTAATCTCCTCAACAACATTTATTTTATCCACCAATGTAGCAAAATTCTACTCCCTTTGTGGAGCTATCGGGACACGAAGGCTATCTTTGAGGCCATCCTCAAATCGAACATAATACTCATATTCCGTAGCTACTATCGCACGAGCATATCGGCTAAGTCGCAAAAATTCTACCTCATACTCAGCCACTGATCTATCCACTTGAACTAGGTTCAGGAATTCCTTCCTCTGGGCATCCACATAACTTGCACCCATATATTTCTCTCGAAACGCAGATTTGAAGAACTCCCAAATCAACTGGTCAGATTGAGCTCCTTCTTTCACTGTAAGCCACTACTAATAGGCTTCATCTTGCAGCAAGGACACGACACCCTTCAACTTCTGTTCAAGGGTGTAGTCAAGGTCATCCATTATTCTTTCGATGGCCTCTAACCAATATTCGGCCACACTAGGAGCCATTCCAACGATACCTTTGAAAATCTCAGATCCATTCGACCGTAGTCGCTCGGTAACTGACCCACGGCCCATAGCACCCCTACTGGGCCGAGCGACCCTTTCTAGTATCCTCAACATAGCTTGAGACAATGCGTCATCCCCAATTGTTCGATCATATGACCCTATCTTAGCTACTGGTGATGCTGGTGCTTCCATAGCCTCGACGTTAGGCAAGTGGCCCGATGACGATGACTCAGCTCTAACACTCTCACAAGATCTGTCGCGACCTCTTGCGCCCCTTCTCGTGCTCATTATCGCTTTACGTATTATCTGAATTACAAATTTTATGTGATTTAGCTCATAGTTTCAATGATTAAGCAGATGTTTTATGAAAGTAGTAGTTAAGAGTTGTTTTCGTAGTCGTAACCTCACTACAGTTTTAGTTTCCTACGGTTTTAGTTTTACCCTAACTAAAATGTCTTAATAATCTGATATCTAAAATGATCCCAATAGTATCTACGGTGCATCAATTTAAGCAGATTTTAGTATTAAGAAAACTTACTTGGTTTGATGACGGAGACTCAATGTGCCGCATAATAAATCTCTCAAATTTACTCCAAAAAAATCATTTGTAAACAACTTTAAAATCCCAAAAACTAAAGCCCATTTCACAGCCCAAGTTTTGAAATCGGGATCTGATACCACTAAATGTAACACCCCAAACCCAGCCTAGATATTATGGCTGAATCTGACGTGTCACATCGAAGTGTTTTTTGAAAACCATGTTCTCATTGTAAACTCTTCTTAACAATTAAAACTTCTAGCCATTCAAAATGGTTATTAAAACCTACGTTAATTTATTTTCAAAATGTGGTTTATTGAAAAGTTATTCTCTTATTAATATGTTGTTATTTTTATTACTAAAACACTGTTTGTTACGGAAGCTTAATATTATGTTGCAAAAACGTGTTGTTTTAAAAATTGTTAATATTTTGGAAAACCGTGTTCTACTTCTAACAGATATAGATCAAATTAAACCAAAAATCCAAAATTAAAATCCAAAAACTAAAAGAAAGGCATTATTACAACAAAACCCAAATAACAAGAAATGTAATTAAAGCAATGTAATTAAAAATACGAGAATCAAATGTCCATAGTGTGTCCACCTCCAAGTTCTCCAATACGTCGAACCGCCTTTCACTGAGGGTTACTTGAAAAATTAAAAGGAGAGAGTGAGTTTACGAAACCTCAGTGTGCACTACCCGTACCAATACAATATCATTCAACACATCTATCTGGGCCTAAACCCATTACAGTATCAGTGGCACTTGGGCCTTAGCCGAAAGCAGCCTCAGTTGGCCTTGAGCCTATATCAAAATCAGAATCAGGATATGCAATGCAGAAATAACCCAACCAACCCTGCACTCCGTATATCGTCCAACCTTACACTCCTGTAGGGATTAAATTGACCCACCCATCCCTACACTCCTAATATAGCACCGGTTGCGGCACTAACCAATAACGCAGCAAAGCTGCCAAAAGTATAAGCTGCTTAATGCCACCAGTAGGTCCACAGTCGTCTCAGGCGACCAGTACGACCTTACCAGAATAGGTCCACAGTCGTCTCGGGTGACCCGTGTGACCCTAATAGAACAATCACTTCCTCCAAAAACAAGATCCCATCCCATGAAGCATAATATCACATGAATGCAAAAATATATAACAGATGGCATACTTAATCAAATACATATCACATAAGGGTATGATAGACATTCACCCTTTAGAGGCATAATGGTCATTTCACAATTTAGGGTCTAAATACACTTACTGACCCATCAATAGGTTCACAATCGTCTAAAGTGACTTGTGTAACATTTTTCAATTGAAATGTATAATTGGGCCCAAAGCCCAGTACGTAACCCAAATGGAGCCCACAAGCTTATTTGGCCCATTAAGCCCAAATTCAACCTAAGCTGTGTGAATGACATAGCCAGGTCCAATATTTCCACATATCCATGACAAAGACCCGTGTGGGGCTACGAGCCCATTGGGCCCAAACAGCTCGTTTCGGCCTAAAATCAGCCTAAGCCCATAAGGTCACTCATGGTGGCCTCTACTATCGCATTAGATCCTCCACACATGCGTTCGCACACGTGTGGCAACTGTTACTAAACTTTTGACTTTTCGACATTTCGACATTTCTACGATCTATTAGTGTGAGTACCTACCTTGTTTACGAAGATGTGTTAAAGCCCACGAGCACTCCACCTCTTTCAATTACACGCTTTGGTTAGTTACATACTAATCGCATAATCAAAAACCCCCGTCTGGACATTTATCCAAACTCACCTATCACTTGCTTTGCTCGAACACCCTGGACCATTGCAAAAGATCTGATCACAAGGCCTTAGGGGGTTTCCTGCACTCCAATAAACCTTATCAACCATCAAACAACAGAACAATTGAACTACTTGAACAATCACTTACCGAAAATGTAATATCCAGACTAGAAGGAAGAATATTCAGTCTACACCAACAAAAGCCAGAATCACTCAATTGATAGTGGCAAAATGGAACATTTGTACCTCTTCAAACAACGGCAACATAGGGAGACATTAGATGAAACTATAAGTGCGACAAAAGAGAGAAAATAGTGAGAAGGAATAACACGTACCCTCACACCTGATTAGTCGAATAACAATAGTCCAGGATCGAAGGTAAGGAAGGAGAGAACAAGGTATTCGGCTACCCTAACAAAGATAAAGAGAGGAACAAGAGCCAAAAGCAATCTAAAGAAAACTGACTTTGAAGAGAAGAAGAAGCAGAATGTTCGGCCAAGGTTTGAGAGAGGAACAGAGGAAAGCAATCGGTAGCAAAAGACTTAAGGGAATAACTAACTCAAAATGAATCAGTTTGGAGTAAACCCTGACTAGTCTCCAGAACAATTCGCCCCCAAAAGAAAGATATGAAAGATATCAAGCACAAAAACAAAAACAAAAAGAAAAAAACCAAAAGCAACAATTCGGCACCAAAAGTAGAAAGAACCAAAACGCCCAAAAGGAAAAAGAGCATCCAAAATTGACAATTTGAGAGAATGAATAACTTGGTCGAAATTCCTGAGTAATCACATACTAAAGCCAAATTCCCCTTGATCAGATTACCAATTTGGCACAACTTTTCCACCCAAATTCAAATTCCCCAAATTCTTACTAAAAACCCTCCTGCCCACAAACCTCAACAACCGAAAATCCCCCTTTTCACTCCCCAAATTTGATCGACAACAACTTTATTCAAACTTATACAAACTCTTGGTGTTTCAATCAAACACAAGTTCCTCCCATGGCCATCAGTAAAAATAATCTCCATTTGCACAAGTAGGGATTCGAACCTCAGACCACTAGCACACTCCACACGCCACCTTGCCACTAGACCACATGCTTCCTTGTGTCATACTTTAACTAAAATCATTTAAAAGGCCTACTATCAAGTACCTAGGGTTTAATTCACTTAAAACAAAAATTTTGCTAAAGCCCAGGTTTGAACCCAAGACTTCTTCAACACTCCTAAACTCACCCAAATCAATCTAGCCATCAAAGTAACATGCAATTTGTGTCATTTTCTTGCTTTCATAATTTTTTATAGTCCCCAAGCTTAAGGCCCAATTCTTTTAGACCCAAAATTTGGGGCGTTACATGCAGTTAGATTTTGGAATTCAAAGAAATGAGAGGAATTGCATACATCCAAGCTCTTATAATTATTTTAGTTTATAGTATTTACTATATAAGTAATAATAATTTCATAATGTAAGATCGTGAGTGAGTTGGAACTACAAGTAGGCAAAAACAAAACTTCACACACATAGCTGGGTTAAAAATTTTGCTTGTGTAGCTGATGACAAGGTATTTTAAATTTAATAATTGTGTCAAATATTAATTACTTTCTCCTAAATACTATTTTTCCTACTATATTGTAGGAACTATCGTTTGGTAAAAAAGTTGGATGCCTTCAGCTTTTTGACATTATAGATAGAAAGAAATATGGAGCTCCTATGACTACTGAAGATGTAGAAATTATGGTATACTTACTTAAAAATTTTGAATTGTTTTAAATATTTATCATGATTAATTATAATGGTTTAATTCGTCATTTGTAATGCAAATAATGCCAAGTTATGTTGCATTTGTTTGATTATATATTTCGTTTCTAACTCATTGATTGATTTATTAGGAGAAACTAAAGGATAAAAGGGCGGAGTATATAGCGATGGCTTTAAGTGATAGTTTTGTTAATCTGGACGACATTGATAACTGAATTATTACAAAAGTTTTGGGCCCTGAAAGGTATGGTTGGGTTCAATTTCAAGGATCTTTTGTTAGTCTAACCCAATATTTTGGATCTAGTTCATAGCAATACATGCTTTTGGTGAATCAGGCTCAAGCTGAATTTCACAGGTTAAGAGACCAGATGGCTCAGATACAAGTGAGCACAATTGAGTAAATTGCTCAACTTAAAGTGGAGGCAGCAACAAGGGTAGCAGAGGCAATAAGAAAATATGATGAACTTTAGCTACAACTTCAAAATATGATGAAAAAATTTCAGCAGAATCAATCACAGAATCTACCATCTTAGACTTTTGTTTTCTTATTGTGAGAATATCTTAACAATATAACTTTTGAATATATTTTATTATTTCATTTATTAATTTAGATCATATACATATTTCTTTCGTGATAGTATCATTTAGATTTGAAATTTTTGGTTGGATTTGAAGTTACAGGAAAATATGTTGAAAATTGGGGTTTTATATGAAATAAAATGGGTTGGTAAAATTTGTTAATGTTAGTGGCATTTTCTAACAAACGCCGCTATAGAATATGGTCTTTAGCGACGCTTTTACAATAAATGCCGCTAAATAACATGATCTTTAGTGGCGCTTTTACTAAAATCACCGCTATAGAACATGATCTTTAGCGGTGCTTTTACTACAAACACCGTTAAAGAACATGACCTTTGGTGACATTTGTTAAAAAAATCTACTAAAGATCATGTTCTATAGTGGCGTTTTCCCACATAAATGCCGCAAAATTTAGCGACGTTATCTATAGCGGCGTTTTTTGTGGCGCTTATCAAAGAGCCACAAACTATTTTAGCGACGCTTATAAGTGCTTCTATAGGGAAAAAAAAATGCCGCTAAAAACCTATTTTGCTGTAGTGCCTTTAATTTCATTATATTGTTTTCTCAATTTTGACGATATTATGAATTGATGATATGTTGATGACATGACACTTCAAAATTGTAATGTGATTGCTTGAATTTTTTTAAAATATATGAAATATTTAAAAAATATAAATATAAAATTTTAGAAAAAGTCATATAAGTGTTATCACAATACATTGTGATATTTTTTTCATACCAGGATTGATCAAAAGATCTTTCAAAAACTTTCAAAGATAGACAACTTCTTTTGTTGCTTCAAAAACTACCACATATTTGACATCTATAGCTTAGTCAATAATACGAGTCTGCTTCACACTTCTCTAAAGTATAATTTTGGTACCTAGGATAATGACACATCTTAATGTTCTCGAATCTCTACATGTTTGGAAGTTTGAATTACTATATCCAATGGGTGTTAGATCCTTGCAAGAATATACAAGTATATATTCACTTGTTCTTTATATATACTTAAGTATATGTTTCACAACTTGCCAATGTCTTGACAAGATATTAGGATGTGTACCCAAAGTAGAACATACATAAGGGTTCCAAACATTTCTCATATGCTCTATTTTTTCTTCCATTTTAGGATAGTCATCTAAAGAAAGATGAAAACCTAATGTAAAAGGTTGTACACCCTTCTTCACATCAAACATTGCAAAACTCTCTTTTCAATGTATGAAATTTAAGATAAAGCTATTATTTTGTTCTTTCGACCTTCGTCGATTTGGATTCGAAAAACATAATTAGTTGCACCTAAGTGTTTTATCCTAAACTGTTGGGTTAAGCACAATATAACTGATGATAATGTCTCTACATCATTCCCAATGAGTAGAATATGATCAACATATAAAACAAGAAAGAAAACCTTTCCATCCTTTATTCGCTTAAAAATAAGGTCATTAATGTTTTTGCAAATCCAAAAGTTTTGATCATTGGATCAAATCTTAGAATCCATGAGTGGAATGCTTGCTTAAGTGCATAAGTAAATCTTAGTGATTTACAAAATTTATGATCTTTTCGTTTAGTTGTGTATCCACTAGATTACACTGTACGGATGGTGTCATCAAGATATACATTTAAGAATGTCATCTTGACATCCATCTGCCAATCTCATAGTCAATAGCAATAATAATAGATAAGGTGATATAAAAAGCCTTGAGCATTGTTATAGGTGAGAAGGTTGTTAAGGCGAAATGAGCTAAGAGTTGTTGAGTGGCATTTTGCAGTGCTAACTGCAGACTGCAACTTAGGTGGTTAAAAACTTACCTTATTTGGTTTGAAAATTTAATGAAGAAAATCTTTAGACTTATTTATCTGTTGTTTTATCGAATATACTTTGGTTCATCTATGAAAACCAATCCTTAGAATTTGGAAATTGGATTGAATTTGAGTGAATCAAATCAAATCTTGACGCATGAAGGACCGATGAAGTCTATGTAACTATTTTGGAAATTAGATCTTTGATTGATTACACTTTGATTATTGAGATTGTAATAGCTATTTTCAAGGAGCTACTTTGTATTCACTTAGATTCTATGTTAAGAAGTTGAAATCCATATTTGCTTGAGGCTTGTCTAGGGTATGTAAGAGGGGCTTATTGAGTGTATTCTAATTTTTTCATTGAGGAATTGGTTTTTGTCAGAGAGTACAAACTGCTTTAGTAAATAGTATTGAGTGTATATTGCCCAATTTACCAAGGGGAAGATTTGGAGGTAAGTGTTCTAGTCCTTAGGTATAAAGGTGAGATCTCTATACTTAGTGTAACACCGCATACCTGACCCGATCTCTAGATCCAAGTTATAGGGCTACGCTTCATAACCAAAATTTAACTAACACATTCTTTAATTTATATTCTGCCATTCTTAGTTAATGGAGTTATTATTAAAATATAGTTATCTAATTGACCATGCCACGTGGATTTATTTATATTATGTAACCTTAATCTAAGATACAAAACATTTTACAAGGTAGTTGAAACATATTGAATATTTAATTAGTTTTGAAATAGTATTCTTATCAAAGCTAATTATAATGAAGAATCTGACCATGAGACTTCGCCTTTGGGTTGTCCCACTATAAGCATGTTACTACAAGGAGCAAAATTGTCTGAGCATGGTAGATTCTGGCTTGGTCCCTCCTCAAACTTTTGAATTTCCCATGTTACTTGCAATGCATAATAACAATTACGTAAGTTCTAATAAACCTAGTGAGTTTTCATACCTTGCATCAGTAGAATGCTAACAAGCTGGCACTTCATAATTTAGAATTTAAGTTTGACTGTTTGTACCTGGATGGTTCACCAATCTCAGTGGCATGGTATTTACATAAGACAAATTGGCTCACTCGTACTTGGCACATTATCTTCAAAGATACAATTTCTTATTTGCTTGCACATCCTGGAGAACAATTCAACTTTCTCGACTGCCTTTGCTCTATTACAGAGAACTTGAAGATAGAAGATTTCGTATTTGGTTATCAAAGCATTGCACAGAAAAAGCTCCCATTGACGAGACTTCAAAAAAGTAATATCAGAATGTAGTTAAAAGTTTGCTCTCTTAGCGGCTTATCCCTACGATTTCTATCTTCACTTTTTGCCTTTAGGCACCCTTATGCATCTATTTCCTTGAGAGGAAATCCTTGCAGATTCTTACGTAAGAACTTGTGAAGGAGAACCCATGGATAATTTCCATAGCACACTTTGCATAAATAATTACAAATAATTAAATAAGCCAGATCTCAGTGAATAGTCCCTGTACCCTTTCAACATGTTCATACCTCGTCATTTCTTTGACATAGTGATTGAGTTACCCATTGAACCGCTTGGAATACTAAAGGATACTCAGGAAATCTCATACACATAGCAAGATGCTAATTCCATATCCCAGATATGGTCTTATATGGGAACACATATCGATGTCGATAGCCCAACTATGGTCTTACACGATGCCGCATATTGATGCCAGGTCCCAGACATGGTCTTACACGAAATCTCATAACGATGCCATATCCTAGATATGGTCTTACACGTAAACACATACCGATGCCATATCCCAGATATGGTCTTATACGGACTCTCAATGACCCTAATGTCATGACATTTGTATCCTATCTATTCCTAAGGTTCAATCAGGATTTCGAGATATCGAAACTTTGTCACAACATCATCGTTTCATCATTAACAATTTCATAAAACAATTACACAACTGATGCAATATTAAAGTATTAAATATGTAATAATGAAATGTTGCATTATTTACCCATAAACTTACCTCGGTACCAAAATATGACTAACTATTTGATTTAGTCCAAAAGCTTGTTCTTTCCCCGGTCTAGGTCTGGACTCTGTTTCTCTTGATCTATAATAGCAAATTTCACTTATTTCATTATCACATTGCTCAAAAACAGCCCATACATCATACTTTGGCAAAATTACAATTTTGCCCCTAAACTTTTACATATTTACAAATTAGTCCCTAGGCTCCTAAAATGATTTTCATTCGATTTATTTGTACTTTAAGCCTAGCCGAACACATTCAGGATTATAAAAGCCCACATTTTCTTTCAAGTCAGATTTTTACAACTTATTTTACAACTTTTACAAATAAGTACTTTTTAGGTGTTTTCATGAAAAATCACATTGTAAAAGATGTTTATCACACATCAAACATTCATATTCCTTCATTAAAAATCAAAATACATGCATGTCACGCATGGGTAAAATTTTGAACATGAATCCTAGCTCAAAATAATGGTAAAAATAGCTAGATCGGTTGATAACAACTTTAAAAACATAAAAAGCATTAAAAACGGGGCTAGAATGCACTTACTATAAAATCTTAGAAGTTGAAGAAAACCCTAGCTATGGTGTCTTGTAAAATTTGGCTATGGTGAGGAAGATGGACACCCTAACTTCATTTTCCCTTATTATTAATTTATTAACCAAACGACCAAAATGCCCTTTTCACTAAACTTTCAAATTTTATCCATGCATGCCCGTTTTTGTCCAAAAATATAGAAATTGGAAAATTTCTATTTAAGGACCTCTAATTAATAATCTAAAGCTATTTTATACTTAATGATTCTAGAATCTCATATTTTACAACTTTTGCAATTTAGTCCTAAAAGTTAAATTGGACTCTTATTCACAAAATTTCTTCATGAAACTTTCACACAATCATGCAAACATGTCATGGACCATAAAACAATCATAAAACAAATATTTCTACTTCAGATTTGTGGTCTCAAAACCACTATTCCGACTAAGCCCTAAATTGGGTTGTTACAAATCACATCATTTAGCAAAAATTCCACATTCAATAATAAAGCATTATCAAATATCATTCAATCATATTCACACTATCCCTTATAAAGGTCTACGAGACCTTAAACATGCTTTAGAGAAGGTTCGAGACTAAACCAAACACCCTTGTTTGAATAGACCGTGTGTATCATAAGGCTATGGACATGCCCGTGTCACAGGCCGTGTGAGAACATGGCATACATACTGACTTAGGTCACACAACCGATCACATGCCCATGTGTCTAGGCAGTATGACTCATTAACTTAGTTTTTAATTCAGCTTCAGATGATACACGGCTGTGTATCAAGGCTATGTGTTACACACGGTCGAGTCACACTCTCGTGTGCTCAGTCGTGTGGAAGAAAATAGGCTAGTTACAAGCCACATTTCTCACCCAAAAGACGAACACCTACATAAGCTCAAATTGCATCAAATATATACTCAATTGGGCAGTCAAATATTACCATTTCATGCACATTTCATACGAAATCAATCTCAACCATTTCAATACACTTTTCAATACCATTTACTAAACCAAAACATACCAAATCAATATACCATATCCATCAACTTGGCCTAGTGACATGTGACTCGTATAATAAATGATTTCTATGGTTCAACCGGGACTTTTCTTCACTTATCGATTTATCATAACACATATTCGATGATTTGTTATAAAATTTCAGATTTCTAGTAATTAAAGTATTTAAACATAACAATTATAATAACTCATTATGTGACAGCCCTATTTTTAACCCTAGTCGGGAAGTAGTTTCGGGACCGCTAAACTGAGTCGCTAAAATAATTGAATAAATATTTCATGTCTACAATATGTGACCATGCATGTGTGGACTTTGAATGCTTTAAAAATTTTCTAAATTGAATGTGTTTTGAAATAAAAAGGACTTGTGTGAGAAGATTTAAATAAATGTGTGGCTAAATTCAAGAAATGAATTATAGAAAGATGTGAAATTAGATGAAAGGGATTAATGTGCAAAACTTTGGAAATGTGATAGGTTTTAATTAGAGGACCGAATAATACATGGTTGTAAAATAATAGGACTTGCATGTCAATTTGCCATTTTTATTATTTAGTGGCCAGCCATGTGAGTTAATAATTTAAATATGTGTATTTTATGTGTATTTGCATAATTATGAATTTTTTTTTAATAAGAGATAATAATTTTATATTACAATTTTATAATATGTCAAGAAATGAATAAAATAATAAAAGAATGGTGAAAAGAACAAGGTTGTTTACCTTTGTTCTTTGTTGCCGAATTCATAAAAAGAAAAGGGGATAGGAGAAAACCAAACTTTCGGCCATTCTAGCATCCAATTTAAGGTATGTTTCATGTGATTTATTCAAATTCTTGTAAAGATTTAGTAAGTTACTTAGTTTCCTACTTAGCCCACGTTGGAACTTTGATTTTGGTTGAAGTTTGAGCATTCGGCCATGTTCATGAGCTTAGCTAAATTGTTGTTAGTTGGATGCTAGTACTAGGGGAATGAATATTTGTATTTATAACTGAGTTACATGTTGTTTAGGTGATGAATTAAGCAACGTTGCATTTAGACATGTTGGTGTTAAGCAAGGATTTTTTTTTTGGGTTTAAAATGCGTATTCGGCCATGATAGTTGATGTATTTCTTGTTGAATTTGATGAATTTGGTCGTAATAGAAATTAAGGATGAATGTAAGTTTCTAGAAAAATTCATGAAAGAATTTTTGAATTTATGCTAGTGATAGTATTCGGTCATGAAAGGAAATTTTAAGGTGATTATGGTTTTTCCATGTTTTTATTTATAATGGAGATTGATTGTTAATTGAGCTAATTTAAATGATATTATGAGGATTCAAGGATAGTTATGATCGGCTTGTGTGTTTAAGCCCTTTCTTATTAAAGCCGATTTGTGGTTAAAGAACTTGGCTAAGTCAAATTGATGTTAAAGCTTGTAATTGAGATCTAAAAGTACCGTTTTGCATTTTAGGTTCGGTTTTAGGGAATATGAGTTAGGAAATTTAGTTTAAAGATAGAAGATAGTAAGTAATTATTTCATAGACTTTTTGACACTAAAATTCACATGATTTTGAGTTTACTAAGTGATGACATGAAATTTTCTAAAGTTGTCGTATATGTTTGAGCCTAAACCGAGTGTGAATTTGATCAACTAGGTGATTTATGTACTAAAAATAATGGAAAATGACTTATGGCTAAAGCATTTAGGTGATAACATATTCGGCTCTTGATGATTACTATGTCATGAACAATGAGTTTGATTAAAAGATTATGTATACTTTATTTAATCAATAATTTAGTTGTGACTTGTATTATAATTGTATTTGGCCAAATATGTATGGTAAAGGAAGTATGTGTGTGTCTTGTTTGGAATGAAAATGTAAGTATCAAGTGAGTTGTATGAATAAAGCTTAATATAGTTAAACTTGTTTAACATAGCTCAAGAGCATAGAGGGACAATTTCGGATAAAGGGAAAGCTAAGGTGACGGAATAGCCAACCTGAAATTTGTTCAGAAAGATATGAGGTAAGTTTTGAGTAATCACATTTAATATAAAATCGATGATGTCTGGATATATGTATAGTAGATGAAGTGTGATCTATTGTTTCTACTCGAATAAGGTTGTGTGATAAATATTGTGTGTATAAGGCTTATAGCCGAATGGTCATTAGAAGTTAAGCTTGGAAAGTGAAATGGACATGTGTTCTGTATGTGTGCTTATTGAACCAAAAGTTATATGAATGGTGTTCATGTTAAGGTAATATTCGAATGGAATAAACGAATCACGAATATGTGATCCTATGAGAATTGAATTTATTTGTGAATACGTATGCATGACATTTAATGATAATAAATCTGGACTTAAGGTCCGCTCTCTTTATGCTAGAATTTTATCCGAACTTAAGGTCCGCAGGCTTTATGCTGGAATTTTATCCGGACTTAAGGTCCATAGGCTTTATGCTGGAATTTTATCCGGACTTGAGGTCCGCAGGCATTCGTGCTGGAACTAAATCCTAGCTAGAGTCCCGTAGGCATTTGTACTGGAATGATATGATTATATTTGTTGCAGTAATTCTAATAAATGTGCCCACTGCCCTAAGCTGGTCAGGTACGTAACAATTATTCATTTGTGACTTAAAATTTAGATTAAATCAAAGGTATCAATTGAAGTGAAAATGCTCCGGCCATTGCATGAGATTATTTGAAAGTCCATGACTTATTCATGGCATGTGTATTTCAATTCAAGTGAAATTAAGTTAAGCTTCTCCTTATACATGTTGAATATTCGCCCAAAGTATGAGAAAACATGAAATGTGTGATTATGCATCAGAGTGTTAATATAAAACGTAAATGATTTAGATGCGAACGTCAAAGAATGCTGTCAAGTGAATAAAATTTAATTGCCTATGTAACATGAATTCGGATTAAAAAGAGGTTAAATGCTTGGTAATCGTTCAATGATAGTATGTCGTATTCAGCCAAAAAGAATATTGGACCAAAGGGTTATTATTAGTGGATTTAATTGATTGTTATCAAATTGTATTTTAATTTGATTACATTGCTTAAAACTTACTAAACATAGAATTGCTTACTCTGTTGCCTTTAATTCTCCGTTTTATAGATCTCTCTCAATAGCCACGGTCTCGGGAAACTTTAGTCGAAGTCATCCACACTATCGAAGCTTATTTTGGTACTTTTAGTAACTAAATTTCGATAATGGCATGTTTAGGTCTGACTTTTGATTTTAAACACGTATCATTTTGATGATGTTATTATGTATAGCCATGCGAAAATGGCTTTCCAAGTTACCCTATGTGTACATATATATATATATAGTTTTGAGCTTGATAATATTGGTTGTGGATGAATGTGAAAGTTGTGCATATTTGTGTATTAATGCTTGGTGTTTTATGCATATTGTGGTTGATGTTGAAGAGCAAATAATGATTAAATAAGGATAAGATGGTTAGAATTTGAGTCATCGAATAAGTATGTGAAATCGGCATTTATACATAAGTGAGTACGACATTTAGTCGGTGGCCTTTAACATTACTTATTCTAAGTTAGAAAGAAATGCATGAAATGCTTGATAATGTTAAATGGTGGTGAACTTTTGGCTTAGGTAAGAAGTTGGAACAAATTGCATGGGAGCATGTTTGATCATTGTTCAAAATGTCATGAGATTAAGTATCCTTTAGATGATATGTATACACATGTATATTCGGCTTTAGTAGATAAGGTCATGCATTTGGCTAAGCCTTGATACTATTACCACATGAATAGTATTGGTTATTTGACAAGTATAATGGATTCAAATTATATTTGATATGCATGCTCATATGTTTCGGTTTTTATGAGTGTTGATATCAGATTGAGTTGATAGATGTATATGTATATATATATATAGGTTAATACATTTCTTTTTAAATTATTATCCACTAGTAATCAAATTGGATTTTATGCGTATAGAGCTTCTTTGAATTTTGTGTTTGTCTTGTAACTCCTCATAACTTTCCGGCGACGGATACGAGTTAGGGGTGTTACATTTTATTGGTATTAGAGCTACAGTTTAGTCGATTCTTGGACTAACGTAGCGCGTGTGAGTCTAGCTATACATGCCATTTTGTGTTAAGGCGTTAGTGTGATGACTTCTAACTTTTTGAAATGTGCCTTTTAGTTTAGAAATGAATCTCGATCCTGATCGAGCTGTGGCAGACGATGTTGAGAGCGTAGCGCCTGCTCCCGCGCAAGGGACAGCGCCGAATGACTCTCAGCCGAATACTAGTCATCGAGATGATGACACGAGGCAAGCTTTCTATGCAATGATGAGTGACTGGTTCGCTCAATTCCTTCGAACTAATCCGACTGTTCCCCAACCCCCGCCCCCGGGTATTCTGCTCCCTACTTATGTAGCCCCTCCTGTGATCGATCCATTGAGATCGAGTAGGCCCCCGGTTTAAAAAATTAGAAAATATGGGGCTGAAGAGTTCAGGGCTACAATTAGCGATGATACTGAAAGGGCCGAGTTTTGGCTCGATAATACAATCCGGGTATTCGATGAATTATCGTGTACGCCTGAAGAATGTTTGAAATGTGCCGTATCTCTGTTACATGATTCTGCCTACTATTGGTGGAACATATTGGTTTCAGTTGTACCGAGAGAGTGGGTCACCTGGGAGTTTTTCCAAACTGAATTTCGCAAAAAGTATATCAGCCAAAGATTCATTGATTAGAAATGGAAGGAATTTCTTGAGCTTAAATAGGGCCGTATGACAGGAACCGAATATGAGAGAGAATTTATACGACTCAGCCGATATGCTCGTGAGTGTGTATCATCCGAGGCCATCATGTATAAACGCTTTGAGGATGGATTAAACGAAGATATCAGATTGCTGGTTGGAATTCTAGAAATCAAAGAATTCGTTGTACTTGTCGAGCGAGCTTGCAAGGCTGAAGAGCTCGGTAATGAAAAGAGAAAAGCGATGACAGAGCCAGAGAGTTCCGTAAGAGGTCTGCGGGAAAGTCTATTCAGCAATCATCTAAGAAAATTAGAGATGATTCAGGCCGATCCAAGAATACTTTGAGTTTTTCTAGAAGTGATCATCATCGACCACCTGTGAGTTCACGAGCTACCTCAATCGCCAGTGTTGGCAATGAACATCGAGATAGATCTGAGTGTAAACATTATGGTAAATGGCATTCGGGGAGCTGTAGATTTCATGACCGCTCCTGCCACAAGTGTGGATCCGCCGATCACTTTATTAAAGATTGTCTGAAACTGGATAAACGTAGTACTGATCCGAGTTAGAGACCTAGTGGCACGGCAGCACGTGGTAGACCGCCGAGGCGTGGGGGAAATACTAGCGGTAGTCAGGGAGGGACTAGAGAGACCACAATTAGATCCGAGGCTCGTGCACCGGCCAGGGCATATGCCATTCGTGCTCGGGAGGAAGCTTCTTCTTTGGATGTTATTACTGGTACTTTTACTCTCTTTGATACTGATGTTATTGCTCTGATTGATCCCAGTTCAACCCATTCGTATGTGTGTGAAACTCTAGTGTCCAGTAAGACTCTTCCTGTTGAGTCTACTGAGTTTGTGATTCGAGTGTCAAATCCTCTGGGACATTGTGTTCTAGTTGATAAAGTGTGCAAGAAATGTTCCCTAATGATTCGAGATTTCTGCTTTCCAGCCGATTTGATGCTTTTACCGTTCGACAATTTTGATATTATTCTCGGGATGGATTGGTTGACTGTGCATGATGCTGTAGTGAATTGCAAGCGAAAGACTATTGATTTGCGATGTTCGAATAATGAGATAATTTGGGTCGAATCCACTGATTTAAACGGGCTACCGGTAGTGTTAACTTCCATGTTGGCTCAGAAATTCATGAAAAAGGGTTGTGAAGCTTATTTGGCATATGTACTGGATAGTAAAGTATCCGAACAGAAGCTCGAGACTGTGCCTGTGGTTTGTGAATATCTAGATGTGTTTCCCAAATAATTGCCACGATTGCTGTGACGGCCTTAAAACGACCCTAGTCGGAATGTGGTTTCGGGACCACAAAACCGAGGCATAAAATGTATTTAATGTTCATTTTGATGCCTATTATATGTGTTAATTCATGTGTGACATGTTTGGTGTGTCAATTTAGAGTTATAAACTTGAATTTCACTTAAAAGGACTTAGTTGTGAACATTGAAAGTAAACTAGCTAGATGTGTGATGACTAATAAAAGCATGCATGCAAAATAAGGGACTTGCATGTCAAATTGCCCACTTTGTGATAGTGGATGGCAATGATGAAGTTTTGGCATCTTGTGACTTGTAATTTAGTCATAATAATAATAATAGAAATAAAAGAAATTAGTAATTTGGTAGCATAAAATAGATAAAATAAAATTAATTAATAGAAGTGGTGATAAATAAGTTGTCATAAAATAGAAATAAGATAGTTAATAAAATAAGAAAAAGAGGGTAAAAACAACATTTTTGTTCATCTTTTTCCTTCATTGCCGAAAATGACTAAGGGAGAAGAGAAATAGGGTTCAAGCATTTTGGTTGGGGAAAATCTTGATTAAGGTACAATTTCTAGATGATTTTCTTTGCACTTCATGAAATCTAGTTGGTTTTGAAGCTCTCTTCTTTGTCCATGTTTGAATTTCTTGAATCTTTGTGTGATAAGCATTTGGCCATGGATGCATGCTCTCTTTGGTGATGTTTTGAAGGTTTTGTTAAGAGATTTGAGCTTGAGAACATGAAATCTTTGCATGATAAGCAAGATAGGTGTTCGGCCATACCAAGTTTCAGTTAAGGGACTTGTTTTGAAATTATGAGCTAGTTAATGAGCATATTGTGGTTGAGTTGTTATAAGAAAATCGACTAAAATATTTAGGTGAGGGTGTGGTGCCGAATGTGGTCATAAGGTTTTGATAATTGCTTGGAATTTGTCAAGTTGATTATGTATGTTGGCCAAAATTGAGCTTAGGGTTGTAATTATAAATTGTGAAATACATAATTGTTGCATTGTGTGGTTAAATTGTTGAAGAGGAAATTCAGCCTTGGTATATATATATATGCTAAACTCTTGAATTTTTAATGTGCATTGTTATGAAATTCGGCCTTAGGAGATTAGGTGTAAAATTTAGATGTTAAATTTAGTATTGGTATGTGCCATTGCCGAATGTGAAACTAAATGTTGAGGCGAGTAAGATGTATAATATATATGTAATATGTTTAGAGTATGCTTAAGTTATGCATAGATTAATTTAATGCATGTGTATGTTTGTGCAATGGCCTAATGTGCCTTTGATGTTACTCTTGGATGTGTTGGGTGTCGAATTGATATGTGGTTTGATTTGTGTTATAAGGAGAAATCTGATTGTGGATGGAATGAATATGAATTTTATATATATAAGTATGTTAAGGTTAAGGATTACTCCAAATGGTGCCCTAGAAAATGCTATGTTTTAAGTATGTGCATAAGAACATTAAAGAGTGGATTTTGCATAAAAATCTGCTAGGTACAGCGGCAGTAACGTGTTTTTGAAAAATCACCATAAATGTTGTGAGTTGAATTAGAGGCTGAATAAATTGTGTAATTGAAGCTTAATGAGTCTAGTTTCTTATAAAAGAAACCTTGCAAGCAAAGGAACTCCCGATAAAAAGATTTTTGGAATGGAGTGAGACAGTGTCGGATTGACTTCGAAGTCCCCTGCTCTGTTTTTGGAAAATCACTATAAATTGTATAAAAATTGTTATGAGATAAAATTTATATGCTTAGACTCCTTAATGAGTCTAGTTTCGAATGGAATAGGTGAGGCCATATTTGGAATTCTGTACAAGGAGAAATTTGGTTCGTAGTATAGAGTGGTCAGTTTACTCAAACAGTGAAATAGGGAAACTTTGAGAAAATTCTGGTATTGATTGGCCAAACCAAAAATTATGAAATTTTTATGGATGGAAGATAAATGAGTCTATTTTCATACAAAATTAACGGCACTCCAATTGGAGTTTCGTAGCTACAGTTATGAGTAAATAATTGAATGCTACTCAGAAAATCAGCTTGTTGTGACTTATGATATGTATGTGAAATGCCCCAATGTGCATGTGTGTGTGCAACGAGAAGAATGTGCATGTATGATTTGACTATGAGTGAAAATGATTCCTAGAGGTGCTTGAATAAGGATTAATAGAATTAAATGTTTTATTTAGCTCAAGAGCATACAGGGACGAGTTCGGATAAAGGGAAGGCTAAAGTGGTCGAATAGCCGACTCGAAATTTCTTGTGAAAGTTCAAGGTAAGTTTTGAGTAATCGAATTTGGTATTTAAGTTAAAATGCCATGATATACATGCTGATATTTGAACGATGTTCCATTGAGAAAGAAGCCTTATTCTTGTTTGTTATATGGCCGAATGGCTCATAGAGAAAAGGACCGAAATTGAGCTTTGAAATGCTTTTGCCTATGTATGTTTGATCATTGGGCCGATAGTTTAGAAAAGAAGAATATATGTGTATAAGTTTGAATTATGTGTATAATTATGATATAAAGTCGAGAAGCATGTTATATGTTGGTATGCACATGAATTGATTGAATTGCAAATGAAATCTTGCTATGTGAAAGTTGGCTACATGTGAATATATATGTGTATGAGAATTTGTAATGTGAATCCGGGGTTAATTCCCGCTGACTATATGTGAAGACTATGTCCGGGTTAAGACCCGAAGGCTATATGCAGATATGATGTTCGGGTTAAGACCCGAAGGCTATATGCGGAGATTATATCCGGGGAAAAGACCCGATGGCTATGTATAGAAATTACCCGAGATAGAGATCTCGATGATGATGCGAGAAAAGCCTAAGACTACTGGTCTTCAAGGTAACGAACGCTAATGAATTGCGCTGAAAGTGTTAAACTATACAGGTATGTACCCTTGGCTTATATACAAGATGGATTTTGGACCGAATACTAAAGTCATTATGTGATTTCATACGTGTACTTGAAATGAGATTATTAATATGATCAAAGTGCAATTGGCCTATGTGAAATGTTATGTGACTTTTGTGACATGTATATGTTATGTGAACTTACTATGAGTGGAAGCTATCCATTCTCGTATGTGATGTGAATGTCTATGTCTGGAAAAAGGGTAACATACCCGAAAAGGAGAGGGAAACAAAGATATGATTAATTATACTATAATTTGATAATCTATTTAATGTCATTGCTTAAAACTTACTAAGCATTGAAATGCTTATTCCGTTTCCCTTGTTTCCTCTGTTTTATAGATCTCATTTTGGAAGCTACGGACTCGGGGATTGAAGCCTTAATCACCTACACTATCGCTGTTATTTTGGTACATTTTGATGGTTATTTTTGGGTCAATGGCATGTATAGGCTAATCTCCTTTTGTCGATTCAAACTACATTTTGAGCTGTAATTATTCTAGCCATGCGAAAATGGCTTGTTTAGTCTTCGAGTTTGCTTATATGGGTTGGAGTGATTCTCATACTATTTAATGTTGTGGCATGAAATTTAGTTAGTACCTAATATGCAATGACTTTTCTAATATGATGTTTGGTTATTGAAATTGTTCGATTTAGCCAAATTGTTAGTAGTCACAAGGTAAAGATTTGTTAGTATGCTTATTGAACGATTTTAATGAGATGTGATGTCCTAACCGAACCGACCTAAGTGTTATATTCAACTATTGGACTCAGTGAATTCACGTCTAGCTTTGTACCTATGAACCTCGGTAGTTGTATTTTGATTTTGTAATACCTTAAACCCTAATCTGGCGACAGACAGGGGCGTAGGGTGTTACAATTGCCACCTGTTAGAGAGGTTGAGCTTGGTATAGAGTTGGTTCCAGGTACGACTCTGATTTCGATTGCCCCGTATCGTATGGCACCAACCGAGTTAAAAGAATTCAAATCTCAGCTACAAGAGTTGACGGACAGAGGTTTCGCACGACTGAGTTTTTCACCCTGGGGCGCACCCGTCTTGTTTGTGAAAAAGAAAGATGGAACCATGAGAATGTGTATCGATTATAGACAGCTGAACAAGGTGACTATAAAGAATAAATATCCGTTGCCTCGAATCGACGACCTATTTGATCTGTTAAAAGGAGCTTCACTATTTTCAAAGATTGATTTGAGATCTGGCTATTATCAGTTGAGAGTTAGAGATTCTGACGTGCCAAAGACTGCTTTCAGAATGAGATACGGACACTACGAATTTTTAGTGATGCCTTTTGGGCTCACAAATGCCCCTGCAGTTTTCATGGATTTGATGAATAGGGTGTTCAAACAGTATTTAGATTGATTCGTGGTTGTGTTTATAGACGACATTTTGATTTATTCTCGCGACGAGATCGAGCATGCCAAACACTTGAGACTTGTGCTTTAGATTTTGCGTGATAATCAGTTATACGCGAAATTCAGTAAATGCGAATTCTGGTTGCACGAGGTCAGCTTTTTAGGACATGTAGTATCCGCTACGGGTATTTGAGTCGATCCGAACAAAATTTCTGCCATACTCGACTGGAAACCTCCGAGAAATGTTCCAGAAGTTCGGAGCTTTTTGGGACTTGTAGGTTACTACCGACAATTCGTAAAAGGTTTTTCGATGATTGCAACACCTTTGACGAAGCTGTTGCAGAAAGACGTCAAATTCGAGTGGTCTGAAAAATGTCAGAAAAGTTTCGACCAGCTAAAAATTCTTTTGACGGAAACTCCAGTGTTAGTTCAGCCAGAGACCGGTAAAGAGTTGGTGGTTTATAGTGATGCATCTTTGAACGGTCTTGGCTGCATTTTGATGCAAGAGGGCCGAGTTGTTGCATATGCCTCGAGACAGTTAAAGTCTAACGAGCAAAATTATCTGACTCATGATCTTGAGCAAGCTACTGTTGTTTTCGCTCTGAAGATTTGGCATCACTATCTGTTCGGGGAGAAATGCCACGTCTTTTTCGATCATAAGAGTCTTAAATATTTAATGACTCAAAGAGATTTAAATCTAAGACAAAGACGGTGGTTGGAGTTAATTAAAGACTACGAGCTTGTCATTGACTATCACCCGGGAAAAGCTAATGTAGTTGCAAACGCTCTTAGCCGAAAACCCTTATTTTCTTTGCGAGCAATGAACGTACAATTGTCTTTGTCGGCAGATGATGTGTTGATAGCCGAGTTAAAAGAAAAACCAGTGTTAATACGGCAAATTTGTGAAGCTCAGAAAGTCAACGATAATTTAGTTGCTAAGCGAGCTCAGTGTGATTCTGGTGTGGATTCAGAGTTTAGAATTGATGGAAGTGATTGTTTGAGGTTCAGAGATTGATTGTGTGTTCTGAAAAATTCAAATCTTATTTCGACAATTCTGGGTGAGGCTCATAATAGTCGAATGTCAATTCATCCAGGTAGCACAAAAATGTATAACGACCTAAAGCGTCAATATTGGTGGCACGGTATGAAACAGGACATCTCTGATTTTGTATCTAAATATCTGGTATGTCAGCAAGTAAAAGTGGAACATCAGGTGCCTTCGGGATTACTTCAGCCGATCCTGATACCTGAATGGAAGTGGGATCAGGTTACGATGGACTTTGTGTCAGGTTTACCGCAGACGCCGAGTAGGAAAGACTCCATTTGGGTTATTGTTGACAGATTGACAAAGTCGGCTCACTTTGTCCCTGTTCGTACTGATTATACACTCGATAAGTTGGATGAATTGTACATTTCTCAGATTCTGAGATTGTACGGGGTACCTACTTCTATTGTTTTGGATAGAGATCCCAGATTTACTTCACGATTCTGGAAGAAATTGCATGAGGCATTGGGTACTAAACTTCATTTCAGCACTGCCTTTCATCCCCAGACAGACAGTCAGTTCGAGCGAGTAATTCAGATACTTGAGGATATGTTGAGGTACTGCATTCTCGAGTTTAGTGGTTCGTGGGAGAAATATTTACTGTTGATCAAATTTGCCTACAATAATAGTTCTCAAACGAGTATCAAGATGGCACCCTACAAGGCTTTATACGGTCGTAAATGCCGTACACATTTGTTTTGGACCGAGCTCAGTGAGAATAAGTTATACGGGATTGATTTAATTAAAGAAGCCAAGTAGTAAGTGAAAATAATCTATGATAGCTGAAAGCAGCATCGGATCGTTAGAAATCTTATGCAGATTTGAAGCGTAAAGATATAGAGTTTCAGATTGGAAAAAAGGTTTTTCTGAAAGTCTCGCCGTGGAAAAAGATACTCCGTTTTGGCCGTAAAGGCAAATTGAGTCCGAGATTTATCGAACCGTATGAGATTTCAGAGCGGATTAGGCCGGTTGCTTATAGGCTCATTCTTCCCCCTGAACTTGAAAATATTCACAATGTTTTTCATGTTTCGATGCTTCGTTGTTATAGATCCGATCCCTCTCATGTGATTAGTCCATCGAAAATTGAAATTCAGTCTGATTTGAGTTATGAAGAAGAACCGGTTCGTATTTTAGCTCGTGAGATGAAAGAGTTGCGAAATAAAAAGATTCCGTTAGTAAAAGTATTATGGCTCAAGCATGGAATCGAAGAAGCAACTTGGGATCTTGAAGACTTGATGAAAGAGCGTTACCCTAATCTATTCAACGGTAAGATTTTCGGGGACGAAAATCCCTAAAGGGGGAGAGTTGTGACTGCCCTATTTTTTACCCTAGTCGGGAAGTGGTTTCGAGACCCCTAAACCGAGTCACTGAAATAATTAAATAAATATTTCATGTCTAGAATATGTGACCATGCATGTGTGGACTTTGAATGCTTTAATTTTTTTCTAAATTGAATGTGTTTTGAAATAAAAAGGATTTGTGTGAGAAGATTTAAATATATGTGTGGCTAAATTCAAGAAATTAATTATAGAAAGATGTGAAATTAGATGAAAGGGATTAATGTGTAAAACTTTGGAAATGTGATAGGTTTTAATTAGAGGACCGAATAATACATGGTTGTAAAATAATAGGACTTGCATGTCAATTTGCCATTTTTATTATTTAGTGGTCGACCATGTGAGTTAACAATTTAAAAATGTGTATTTTATGTGTATTTGCATAATTATGAATTTTTTTAATAAGAGATAATAATTTTATATTACAATTTTATAATATGTCAAGAAATGAATAAAATAACAAAAGAATGGTGAAAAGAACAAGGTTGTTTACCTTTGTTCTTCATTGCCGAATTCACAAAAAGAAAAGGGGATAGGAGAAAACCAAACTTTCGGCCATTCTAGCATCCAATTTAAGGTATGTTTCATGTGATTTATTCAAATTCTTGTAAAGATTTAGTAAGTTACTTGGTTCCCCACTTAGCCCACGTTGGAACTTTGATTTTGGTTGAAGTTTGAGCATTCGGCCATGTTATGAGCTTAGCTAAATTGTTGTTAGTTGGATGCTAGTACTAAGGGAATGAATATTTGTGTTTATAACTGAGTTACATGTTGTTTAGGTGATGAATTAAGCAATGTTACATTTAGACATGTTGGTGTTAAGCAAGGATTTTTTTTTTTTTGGGTTGAAAATGCTTATTCGGCCATGATAGTTGATGTATTTCTTGTTGAATTTGATGAATTTGGTCATAAGAGAAATTAAGGATGAATGTAAGTTTCTAGAAAAATTCATGAAAGAATTTTTGAATTTATGCTAGTGATAGTATTCGGTCATGAAAGGAAATTTTAAGGTGATTATGGTTTTTCCATGTTTCTATTTATAATGGAGATTGATTGTTAATTGAGCTAATTTAAATGATATTATGAGGATTCAAGGATAGTTATGATCGGCTTGTGTGTTTAAGCCCTTTCTTATTAAAGCCGATTTGTGGTTAAAGAACTTGGTTAAGTCAAATTGATGTTAAAGCTTGTAATTGAGATCTAAAAGTACCATTTTGCATTTTAGGTTCGGTTTTAGTGAACATGAGTAAGGAAATTTAGTTTAAAGATAGAAGATAGTATATAATTATTTCATAGACTTTTTGACACTAAAATTCACATGATTTTGAGTTTACTAAGTGATGACACGAAATTTTCTAAAGTTGTCATATATGTTTGATCCTAAACCGAATGTGAATTTGATCAAATAGGTGATTTATGTGCTAAAAATGATGGAAAATGACTTATGGCTAAAGCATTTAGGTGATAACATATTCGGCTCTTGATGATTACTGTGTCATGAACAATGAGTTTGATTAAAAGATTATGTATACTTTATTTAATCAATAATTTAGTTGTGACTTGTATTATAATTGTATTTGGCCAAATATGTACGGTAAAGGAAGTATGTGTGTGTCTTGTTTGGAATGAAAATGTAATTATTAAGTGAGTTGTATGAATAAAGCTTAATATAGTTAAACTTGTTTAACATAGCTCAAGAGCATAGAGGGACAATTTTGGATAAAGGGAAAGCTAAGGTGACGGAATAGCCAACCTGAAATTTGTTCAGAAAGATACGAGGTAAGTTTTCAGTAATCACATTTAATATAAAATCAATGATGTCTGGATATATGTATGGTAGATGAAGTGTGATCTATTGTTTCTACTCAAATAAGGTTGTGTGATAAATATTGTGTGTATAAGGCTTATAGCCGAATGGTCATTAGAAGTTAAGCTCGGAAAGTGAAATGGACATGTGTTCTTTATGCTGGAGTTTTATCCGAACTTAAGGTCCGCAGGCTTTATGCTGGAATTTTATCCGGACTTAAGGTCCGTAGGCTTTATGCTGGAATTTTATCCGAACCTAAGGTCCGTAGGCATTCATGCTGGAACTAAATCTAGGCTAGAGTCTCGCAGGCATTCATGCTGGAATGATACGACTATATTTGTTGTAGTAATCCTAATAAATGTGCCCACTACCCTAAGCTGGTCAGGTACGTAACAATTATTCATTTGTGACTTAAAATTTAGATTAAATCGAAGGTATTAATTGAAGTGAAAATGCTCCGTCCATTGCATGAGATTATTTGAAAGTCCATGACTTATTCATGGTATGTGTATTTCAATTCAAGTGAAATTAAGTTAAGCTTCTCCTTATACATGTGTGAATATTCGGCCAAAGTATGAGAAAACATGAAATGTGTGATTATGCATAAGAGTGTTAATATAAAACGTAAATGATTTAGATACGAACGTCAAAGGATGCTGTCAAGTGAATAAAATTTAATTGCCTATGTGACATGAATTCGGATTAAAAAGAGGTTAAATGCTCGATAATCGTTCAATGATAGTATGTCATATTCGACCAAAAAGAATACTAGACCAAGTGATTATTATTAGTGGATTTAATTGATTGTTATCCAATTGTGTTTTAATTTGATTGTATTGCTTAAAACTTACTAAGCATAGAATTGCTTACTCTGTTGCCTTTAATTCTCTGTTTTATAGATCTTGCTCGGTAGCCACGGTGTGGGGAAACTTTAGTCGAAGTCATCTACACTATCAAAGCCTATTTCGGTACTTTTAGTAACTAAATTTCAATAATGGCATGTATAGGTCTGACTTTTGATTTTAAACACGTATCATTTTGATGATGTAATTATGTATAGCCATGCAAAAATGGCTTTCCAAGTTACCCTATGTGTATATATATATAGTTTTCAGCTTGATAATATTGGTTGTGCATGAATGTGAAAGTTGTGCATATTTGTGTGTTAATGCTTGGTGTTTTATGCATATTGTAGCTGATGTTGAAGAGCAAATAATGATTAAATAAGGATAAGATGGTTAGAATTGGAGTCATCGAATAAGTATGTGAAATCGGCATTTATACATAAGTGAGTACGACATTTTGTAACGCCCTAATTTTCGGGTTTCTCTTAGATTGTTGTTCATCTGATAAAATGTTTGAACTTTGGTATCTGGGTGTGTAATGCATGTTTGGGGAGTGTTAATGGGCCTATGGAAGGCCCAGGTGTTGGTTAGAAACTCGGTAAAATTTTGTATTTTTGACTTAGGAGATAGGGGGCCGTTGGAAGTAAGTGTCTTAAGAAATTGTGTGTGAAATATAGCACAAAACAAGTCTTGGTAAAGTGGCAAAGGAGGCGCCACTAAGCTCCTTAAAAAGTGGCGCCTAAGAGAGCTTGGAGGTCCAAGGTTCAAGCTCCAGGGGTTGCAAAGGAGGCGTTTTATTTTTGTGCTTGAGCAGGTAAGAGTTAGAAGGAGAGTTGAACTCTGTTGAGGAGGGGTTGAATCGGTCATGAGAGGATTTTGTGGAGTGATAAGGGGAGCTTGTTGAGGAGGATTTTTAGGTGAGTTTGAATTTTGAAAGGAGGTGGCCGGCCAAGGGATTCCTTGTAGTGCATTTTCGGCAACTAGGTGCTAGTGGTGCCGAATTCCCTTAGGGTCTTTTATGATTTTGTGACGATTTCCCTAAGTAAGTAAGCTTCTTTCTTTTGTCGATTTTACATAGCCTATTAGGTACCTTTTTTTTGCCACTTTGTTCTCCCTATCAAACCTAATAGTCGAATCTCTTACCCCTCAAAAACTCCACTGTCGATTCCTTTGTGACAAAAGCCACTCCTCTAATCTTGTTACCATTCTTCTCTTCTCTTCTCTTTGTATCCCTAGCCGATTTCATCTTCCTAAACCTCTCTCTCTGCCGAATCTTTCTTCTTCTCCTTCTCTCCAAGTCCTTGTCGGCAGCTTCAAAAGCCAAAACACCCCTTCTTGCCGAATCCATCTCTTTCTATCAACCATATCGCCTCTTCTCATCCTACTCCCATTACCGAATCTCCTCTTGTCTGAAGCCTTGTAGTCACATTACCGAATCTTCTCCTGAGTCCAAAAGGCCATTGAAGCCGATTGCTTGCTTGACCGAAACTCTCTTTGGGTGTGGCCGAATTCTTCCTAGTCTTAAAGTCTTTCCTTCTTTATACTTAGATCATAACTAAGAGGGCATCTAAAAGCACATCTTGAACCGATTAGCACAGTGGTAAGTACTCAGGAAATTCGATTAGTTTCATGTGTTTAAGATATATGCCGAAACCCCCTTTTTAGGGAGGCTATCGTTTGGACTAAGATGTCTTGTGGCTTTTTCTTCTGCTTGTATGCGCTAGGGTAGGGGAAAGGGACGTGTTCCAGGAGGCCTTGGGGACGAACTCGGTTGGGCATCAGGATTTAGTCCATAATCGACAAAAGGGTAAGATTTCAATGACTTAGGCCATGTTGGCTGAATATGGTTAGGGGATTATGGCTTATTGGTTGTCAATCGTTAGGCTAACACGTTAGTGATCAACTGTAGGGGTTCGGTACGTGGTTCTCGTCGTCACTTTGGCCGTTAACAGGTGTGTAACTCTGACAGCCTTAACTTGACCCTAGTCGGGAAGTGGTTTCGTAACCATTAAACTGAGTTAAAGAAATTTACTTTATTTTATTTTATTTTATTTTATTTTAATTATAATGTTTTATGTCTTAAATAGGTGAATGTTCATATGTGAATTTGTGTGCTATGATCTTTTGTCAAATTTCATGTGTTTTTAATTTAAGGACCTAGATGGGAAGATTTAACTTTATGTGTGGCCTTTGTAAGAAGACTAATTGCATAATGTTGTCAAATTCATGGATTTGCATGTCAATTAAACCTATTTGAAGTGAGTGGCCGGCCATGATGTGATATGGAGCACTAAGCATGGAATTCTTTAATTATTTTTATGTATATTGAAATTAAAATATGAAAAACAAAATGGAGAAAAATTTCTTTGTTCATCTTTTCTTCCCTTAGCCGAAACTTGGTGAAAGAATAAGGAAAAAACATCCCTAAAGCATTCGGCACCTTCTTTGGAATATTAAGGTATGTTTTGAAAGTTATTTTGAGTAAAAATTATGATAATAGATCCATTTTTGTGTCCTTACTACTACCCATACGGAAATTTTGAGTTTGGTGGTGGTATATACATTCGGCCATGTGAATGAATTTTGAAGTATGGGTTGTTTTCATGCTTTGGGTTGTAATGGATATTGTTGAAGCTTAAATAGATGAAATGTGCTTATAGGGACGTTATTTGGTATTGGGAATTTTGGTCAACATTAGTTCGGTTAGTGAGTTGAATTTTGAGCTAGACAATGCATTTGGCATTCGGCTATGTGGAATTTTAATCTAGATGTTTTCCATGTATTTGTAAGGTAGGGAGTTTGGAGGATACTTGAGCTAAATTATATGTATTTCCATGTGATTTTAATGTTAGTTTGGGAATAGTTAATTTGTGAGAAATCTTACTTAGGAATAGCCGATTTTGAATTGAGAAATATCTTGAGAAATTGAGATGTTTCTTAGTAAATTTTGTTTGATAGAATTTACTAAGGGAAATTGATAGGGAAATGAGTTGGTGAATTGTAAAGTATGTGACTTCCTAAGCTAGTAAAACATTCGGTTATATCTAGTGAAATAATTGAACTCGGTTTGGATATTTAGTTAGAATCTTAGTGCTAATTAAATATGGACACTTGATATGAAATTAATAGGACCTAGAATGTTTAGTGGCCGAATGAACTATGAGTCATTTTTTTTAAAATAAATGCGTGTGAGTGTATGTGGCTAATGAGGGAGTACATTCGATATAATGGAACTAAGGTCATAAAATGGGTGCTTGTTGAGCTTAGTTGTTATATGGCCATAAACGGTTTTACATGAAATTTTAATGAGTTAAAATTTGTTCTTATTAAGCTCAAGAGCACATTGGGACAGCTTCAGACAAAGGAAAGGCAGAGGTGGTAGACTAGCAATTCGCCAACAATTATCGACCACCGAGGTAAGTTTTAAGTGACATAGCTTAGCATACGATTGGATTTCATATGATTTATGATTAATAATGTAATGGTAAAAAGGACATATAGCCGAAAATTTCAAAACCTAGAGAGGCTTTAGAAATCAATTCGAGATATGGATTATTACATGTTTATTTCCGATCATATAGTGAAATAATGTCATACTATGTATGAAATTGTGAATGAGGCAAATGAATATTTTGTTTTGTGAAATAAAATATGCGAAAGTTATACTTGATGAATTCGAAGACATAAGTTTCAGTCCTATAACCGGGTTAATCCCGAAGGGCTTTCGAGCCAATGTTGTATCCGGGTTAATCCCGAAGGGCTTTTGAGCCAATGTTGTATCCGGGTTAATCCTGAAGGGCTTTCGAGCCAATGTTGTATCCGGGTTAATTCCAAAAGGCTTTCAAGCCAATGTTGCATCCGGGGATAATCCCGATGAACCTTAGAACTATATTTAAAATTTGGGCTAAGCTCGAAGATACTTGTGATGGAAAAATACAAATTTTGACTCAAATATTAGTAATTAATGAGCTTGTTACTGTAATATGATCAGGTACGTGTTGTATCCTAAAGATGAATGAACTTTCGTTGGGTTATGATTTAACCATTATGCATTGTTGTTTCGGATTATGGTTTATAAATGTTGAGTGCATATGGCTATACATTGTATGAAACCATTCGGTTCTTATAGAAATGGACTAAGTTAATGCTGGGCATGAGAATAAGATTCAGTAGACAGGTGTAAAAGTATGGGGGTATACCCCAACCAATAATTTAGCTCGTTATAGAGAGTCAGAGCTACCTTCGGCTAAAGAATGTTTTAATTAAGTGCTGAAAATTACTTCACTTTAGTCTTTTAATCATACTTTATCGCTTAAAACTTGCTATGCATTTTAAATGCTTACTTTGTTTGCCCACCTCTTCTGTTTTAATTTTCTTTAGATCTCGTTCGTTAGCTTCGGTCTCGGGATCCTTGCGGTTGAAGTCATCTCTACTATTGAAGCTCTCTGTCTTCGGTATATAATAGCTAAACTTCGTGAATGGCATGTATAGTTTTTGTTTTATGGTCGTTAAACGAGAAACTCTCTTTTTGAGGTTGTAATTAAGTATGGCCATGCGAAAATGGCTTCTTAAATCGCTTTATGTCTTTATGTAGTCTTAAGGTTGATGATAGTTGCTAATGTTTGAATTGATATGCAATTTGTGAAAGATTGTTTTGTGATATATGCATGGTACGAATAGGAACATGAAAATCTAAATGCCGAAACTTTATAGATTGATTATGATGATTTGGTTGGCTTGTACATACTTATATGTGAGCAGATTGAAATCTATACTAAAATTTCGTAGATGTAAATAGTTATTATGAACCTAAAGGTATGACACGATTCGGTTTAAGTTTTTTTTTTATGCATTCATAAAGTTTATCCATGAAACTAGATGTTTTATTTTACGCTGACAATTGCCTATTTACATGTTTCAAACATAGCCATTCGGCCAAAACACTTTTCTATTTATATGTATATGATATTGAGTGATGATCACTAGTGAAAGAACTAGTTATGGCGTGGAATGCTTATATGACATGTTCATGCACATGAAATCATTCTATAGACTAGTTGCTAGTATTATCTAAGTACCCATATTGCATTATACAAATAGTATCTATGATTCATAAGTGGAAAGTGGTAGTATCCCGTTAGTTCGAGTAAAGTTTTGTTAGTTACGATTGTCAGGTAATACCTCTTGACCTTCCGGCGACGGGTATGGGTCTTAGGGGTGTTACAGTAACATACTCCCGGTATAGACTAGGACGGCAACGGCCGTAATGACCAAAAGTGACCGACAAATGACTGAAAGTGACCAGAAACTCGGTCTTGTGAAATCTCTGTGTAATCGTTTACGCTGTTAGAGTCAACTTTAGATTCGATGGTGACAGAATTGTAAAAGGTGCGATTCTGAGCATTTCGGTAAGTTGGGCTTGAATGGGCAAAAAGTAGGCCCAATGGGTTTCCGAGCCCATATCAGTAAAATTGTCATTAAAAGCATTCTGGCGGTATGTTGAGAATAAACCAGTTAAAATTAACAATCTGAACATTAAAACTTGGAGTTAACGGGCTTAAGACGATAATGGATTTAGTAAGGCCCATTAGGGGTTTTTGGGGCTAAAAAGGGCAGAATTGGAAACTAAGGTTAAAAGGACTTCTGTAAACACTAATGGACTAGTAGTTACTTGGACTTGCATAAAAACCCTGAAAATCAGTAAAAGACTAAAATACCCTTAAGTATGGAAAATTACCATTTTACCCCTAGGTGCAAAATGACCTTTATACCCCTAGGGTAAATTCTGTATGAAACGTATGATTTTCTATTTCTGTATGTCATATCTCATAATACATGTGTATATCTGATGCATGAGATTCTGTATGTTATATGTCATAACATGTATGTCTGTTGCATGGGGTTTGGGTTTATGATGGAGGAAGCGTTCTGGTAGCCTCGCTGCAATCTGGTGGCCTCGCCACATATATATATCTGTTCTGGTGGCCTTGCCACATATATCTTGTGACGGCCTTAAAACGACCTTAGTCGAAATGTGGTCTCGGGACCACCAAACCGAGGCATGAAATATAATTAATGTTCATTTTGATGCCTATTATATGTGTTAATTCATGTGTGACATGTTTGGTGTGTCAATTTAGAGCTATAAATTGAATTTCACCTAAAAGGACTTAGTTGTGAACTTTGAAAGTAAACTAGCTAGATGTGTGATGACTAATAAATGCATGCATGCAAAATAAGGGACTTGCATGTCAAATTGCCCAATTTTACTCTAGTGGACGGCAATGATGGCTAATTTTGCATTTTGTGTGTTGTATTTTAGCTTAATAAATAAACTTAATATTTATTTTAGGTTATAATGTGATTATATTATTATGAAAATGGAGGAAAAACCAATGTTAGTCCCTTTATTCTTCTCTTTGCCGTGAGTTGAGGAAGAGAATAAGAAAACTCATGAGCTTGGGGCATTTGGCTAGGAGAAGCTTAAAATTGAGGTAAGATTCATGAAAATTTTCTTTGAATGTGTGGATTTTGGTTGGTCTTGAAGCTTCCAACAAGACCCGTGTGCTAGATTCTTATGATTCATGTCCATGAAGCTTTCGGTTTTGCTAAAAAGGGAAATGGAGGAAATAAATTGTTTTCTTTTTGTTTTAAATGAGCATGGGAGAATCAATTTTCTTGTTAATAGGAGCTCATTACCGAATGTATATAGGAAATTTATAGGTGTTTGAGTTTGGTGAATGTGTGAAGAGAAGTCCGATTGTGGCTTATTAATATTAGAAATTTTGTGAAATTGAGATGGAATGCAAGTTTACTTGAAAGCCTAATTTCAAAATTCTTCATATGTTGGCTTAAGGAATGTTCGGCCATGGTTATTTTGGCCTAATGGTCTAGATAATAAGGTTGTGTAATTGAGCTAGTTTAAAATGCTTTTGGTTGTTAGATGGCCATAAAGAAAATATGCTATCATGGTTGTGTGTGTATGTGTAGTGCCGATTGTGAATGGAGGATTGAGGGACTCTAAGATGTTATAATTCATGTGAATTAAAGTTGTGAGCTCCAATTAGTAAGTCTTGTGTAGCTTAAATGATTAAGGGGCATTCGGTTCCTTGAATTACATGATTTGCTTTGTTTTTGATTAGCAAATTGGTTGTTAGCATGATATTTAGTCTAATGGAAATGGATTAAGGTTAATAGAGGCTAAATTGAATGTGGTGAGCTTCTTTAAATTGTTTGACCCAAACCTACTTGTAAATTGAAATTTTTGGAGCATGTGGGTTCGGCTAGTTAGTAATGTGATAAGGGAAACTATGCTTTGATGTTGTGATTGGGTTTTTGATGAATGAATAAACTTGTTTTGGCCGAATGGCCTTAATGTGTGTGCATTAGAAATGGTAGGAGACTAATTGGTCAATTTATGCTTGTGGGAGCTCCCTGGTTAAAAAAAATGACCTATTCGGCCATGTGCTTACATTCTTCGATGTTTGTTTTGATAATTGGTGTCTTAAGAGTGGTATAATGGTTAAAATGAACATGAAATGTGTACATTGTATTAAGGTCAATGACTACTCTAAATGGTGCCTTAGGAATTGCTATGTTTTAAGTATGTGCATAAGAACACTAAAGAGTGAATTTGGTATAAAATCTGCTTGGTACAGCAGCAGTAACGTGTTTTGGAAAAATCACCATAAATTGTACGAGTTGAATTAGAGGCTGAATAAATTGTGAAATTGAAGCTTAATGAGTCTAGTTTCTTATAAAATAAACTTTGCAAGAAAAGGAATTTTTGATAAATAGATTTTTAGAGTAGAGTGAGACAGTGTCAGATTGACTTTGAAATTCCCTGCTCTGTTTTTGGAAAATCACTATAAATGGTATAAAAATTGTTATGAGACAAAATTTATATGCTTAGACTCCTTAATGAGTCTAGTTTCGAATGAAATAAGTAAGGACATATTTGGAATTCTGTACAAGGAGAAATTTGGTTCGTAGTATAGAGTGGTCAGTTTACTCAAACAGTGAAATGGGGAAACTTTGAGAAAATTCTGGTATTGATTGGCCAAACCAAAAATTATGAAATTTTTATGGATGGAAGATAAATTAGTCTATTTTCATACAAAATTAACGGCACTTCAATTGGAGTTTCGTAGCTCCAGTTATAAGTAAATAATTGAATGCTGCTCAGAAAATCAGCTTGCTGTGACTTATGATACGTATGTGAAATGCCCCAGTGTGCATGTGTGTGTGCAATGAGAAGAATGTGCATGTATGATTTGACTATGAGTGAAAATGATTCCTAGAGGTGCTTGAATAAGGATTAATAGAATTAAATGTTTTATTTAGCTCAAGAGCATAGAGGGACGAGTTCGGATAAAGGGAAGGCTAAAGTGATCGAATAGCCGACTCGAAATTTCTCGTGAAAGTTCAAGGTAAGTTTTGAGTAATCGAATTTGGTATTTAAGTTAAAATGCCATGATATACATGCTGATATTTGAACGATGTTCCATTGGGAAAGAAGCCTTATTCATGTTTGTTATATGGCCGAACGGCTCATAGAGAAAAGAGTCGAAATTGAGCTTTGAAATGCAATTGCCTATGTATGTTGGATCATTGGGCCGATAGTTTAGAAAAGAAGGGTATATGTGTATAAGTTTGAATTATATGTATAATTATGATATAAGGTCGAGAAGCATGTTATATGTTGGTATGCACATGAATTGATTGAATTGCAAATGAAATCTTGCTATGTGAAACTTAGCTACATGTGTATATATATGTGTATGAGAATTTGTGACGTGAATCCGGGATCTAAGTCCCGCTGACTATAGGTGGAGACTATGTCTGGGTTAAGACCCGAAGGCTATATGCAGAGATGATGTCCGGGTTAAGACCCGAAGGCTATATGCAGAGATTATATCCGGGGAAAAGACCCGATGGCTATGTATAGAAATTACCCGAGATAGAGATCTCGATGATGATGCGAGAAAAGCCTAAGACTACTGGTCTTCAAGGTAACGAACGCTAATGAATTGCGCTGAAAGTGTTAAACTATACAGATCTCTTTTTGGAAGCTACGGACTCGGGGATTGAAGCCTTAATCACCTACACTATCGCTGTTATTTTGGTACTTTGTCGGTTATTTTTGGATCAATGGCATGTATAGGCTAATCTCCTTTTTGTTGTGTTAAACTACATTTTGAGTTGTAATTATTCTAGCCATGCGAAAATGGCTTGCCTAGTCTTCAAGTTGAATATATGTGAATGTTACTTGTATGGTTTAAAGTTGTGGCATGTTTTTAGTTAATACCCAATTTGGTAATGAGTTGCTACTAGGGAGTTCGGTTTATGAAGGGTTTGTTTCGGCCAAGTTGCTAGTAGCCACATAGTAGAATTATGCTAGCATACTATGCTTATGAAATGTTTTCTTTTATGAGATATGACTTATTAACCGAACCTATTTGCATGTGTCACCCTCGGTTAAAGAACTAAATAAATCTATGAAATTTTGGTAGGCTATGTCTTGTTATGTAATACCTTAATACCCTATTCCGGCGACGGACGGGGTGTAGGGTGTTACATATCTATTCTGGTGGCCTTGCCACAATATCTGTATCTGGTGACCTCGTCACAATATCTGGCAGCCTCGCTGCAAATTTCTGTGGTGTGTAGCGGTTGGGTGGGTCGAGTAGTCTCCCCACATGCTGTAAGGCTGGTACGGGGGTGTTATGGATGGATCTGGGTTGGGTTTTCTGTTTGCATATTATATCTGATCTGTATCTGTTATGGGCCTATGGGCTTATCCTGATTTCTGTAATGGGCCAAGGCCCAACTAAGTCTGATTCTGAGACTTGATCCGTTTTAGCCTATGGTTGAGATTATGTTACACACTGAGTTCTCAAACTCACTCCTTCATTTCATCTCTGCAGGTAACCCTCAACCATAGTGGGCTTGGAGCTGTGAGAGATTCGGAGTGGCCACAGCATCTGCAAATTCGATTTTCTTTTCATTTTAAGTATTTTATTATTCTATTTTGGGTTTTAGTTGTAATAAGGCTGCCATTTAAATTTCTTTATTGGTTTTATTTTCTTTAATGATTTAATTCATATTTTATCGAAACTGCTAGTTATAGGCTGCGCGGGTTTTTCAAACTCCTATAAATGTTTCCAAAACTCAACAAGTTCAAAATATGGATAATCTAAAGGCTTATCAAAATGATTTTTTTCACAACCTTGCTATTTTACTAAAAATATCACCTAAGTCACAACAAGCAAAAGGTCGTAAACTTAGTTATAGGTTCATGTGACACACCAGATCTGGTCGTAACGTCCAAGCCGGGTTTGGGGTGTTACACATTTAGTCGGTGGCCTTTGACATTACTTATTCTAAGTTAGAAAGAAATGCACGAAATGCTTGATAATGTTAAATGGTGGTGAACTTTCGGCTTAGGTAAGAAGTTGGAACAAATTGCATGGGAGCATGTTTGATCATTGTTCAAAATGTCATGAGATTAAGTATCCTTTAGATGATATGTATGCACATGTATATTCGGCTCTAGTAGATAAGGTCATGCATTTGGCTAAGCCTTGATACTATTACCACATGAATAGTATTGGTTATTTGACAAGTATAATGGATTCAAATTATATTTGATATGCATGCTCATATGTTTCGGTTTTTATGAGTGTTGATATCGGATTGAGTTGATAGATGCATATGTGTATATATATATAGGTTAGTACCTTTCTTTTTAAATTATTATCCACTAGTCATCAAATTGGATTTTATACGTATAGAGTTTCTTTGAATTTTGTGTTTGTCTTGTAACGCCTTATAACTCTCCGGCGACGGATACGAGTTAGGGGTGTTACACATTATTTGCATAGAAGACTTACCGCGGTGTAAAATGTTAACTTTACATTTTAGTCTGATACCTTGCCCTTTCCATGGTCAAGGTTGATTTCACGTCATTCTTGATCTATAATACCAAATTTAATTTATTCAATACACACATTACTCAATTGGACACAAATTTATCCTATGGTAAAATTTACCATTTTACCCCTAACTTTGTCAATTTTTACAATTTAGTCCCTAGGCTCGTAACGTGAAACGTACCTATTTTTCTACATTCACAAGCCTAGCCGACCCTATTTCTCTCTTATAACAACCCACATTTCTCAACATTTCACAATTTATGCACATGTTTTACAACTTTTGCATTTTGCCCCTAAATGCATTTTCATGAAAAATCACTTAGCAAAAGTTGTTTACTACACATCAAGCTTTCATTTTCCACCATTAAACATCAAAATGCTCTCATGTCATGCATAGATAAATTTTTAAACATGAACCCTAGCTTAAAATAGTGGTAGAAATAGGTAGGTCAAGTTACGAGGATCTCAAAAATACGAAGAACATGAAAAAGGGGCTAGGAGTCACTTACAATCAAGCTTGAAAAGATGAAAACCCTAGCTATGGAGCCCCCTTTGATATTCGGCCAAGGTAGGAGGAAGATGGACACTTTTTGACCTTATTTTCCCTTTTTATTTCTTTTAATACCCAAATGACCAAAATGCCCTTAATGGCTTTCTTTGAAAATTTTTCCTTCCATGGGTATTTTTGTCCATCATGCCATGAAATGGTCTAATTCTAAACAAGGACCACTAATTTATGATTTCATTTCAATTTCATACTAAATGCTTCTAGAACACATATTTTGAAATTTTTGCAATTTAGTCCTATCACTCAATCGGGCCTTCTATCGATAAAATTTATTTACTAAATTTTCACTTATACAATCATTCACTCAATAGACCTTAAAAATTTATCAGAATAAAATTTTCTACGTCAGATTCATAGTCTAGAAACCACCATTCCATTTAGGCCCTATGTAACAGCCCTATTTTGACCCTAGACGGGAAGTGGTTTCGGGACCACCAAAACCGAATTATTAAATTTTAAAAATGCCTTATTCTAAAATTTTGATATGTGATTAATGTATGCGTAAAGTATTGTTACTTTGATATTAGAAATTTCATGTGAAGTATGCAATAGGGCTTAGATGATAATTTAAAGAAATAAGTGGGGTGAATTTTTGAGTGGTCAAATTGTGCAAGCTATAAAAATATTGGGCTTGCATGTCAATTTTCTTTTTCTTTTATATAGTGGCCGGCCATGCAAAGGTTCTTATTGGTTGCTTTGTTATTTTAATTGTTAAATTAAAATAAGTGGAAATTTTGGCATGATGGGAAAATAAAATAATGAAATTAGTAAAAAGAAAAGAAAAAAACTTGGTTGTGTTTCTTCTTCTTTCCGTGAAACATGGAAAGAAAAATGGAAAAGAGAAAGCTAGCATTCGGTCTTGTGGCATCAAATTGAAGGTATGGATTCATGTTATTTTCATGGAAAATTATGAGTTTTAGTTAATAGCTAAGTATATGCACCAACCCATGTGTTAATTTTTCTTTTTGGATGGTAAATTCTCCATTCGGCCATTGTTAAGGGAATAGAGTTTTGATGTTTTAAAAATAAGAAATATGTTGAGGGATATATTGAGGTTAAATCCATATGACTACTTGTTTAATTTCCATAATAATGCAAATTTTGTTGAATGTGCTTTGATTTGCTTAAGGGGAACATTCGGCCATATCTTTGATGAATGAATGAAATAGGTGCTTTGTGAATTTGCAATTTGTTAAATTTAGTTGGTGAGATATGTTATAAAATACATTGAATTATATGTTTGAATAGAGTGATGCTTTGCCAATTGAAAACTTAAGCAAGGTAGTTGTTTTGATGTTATTTGTTTGGGTCTTTGAAAGTAAAATAAAATAAAATTAAACTAATGCACAAATGCCGAATAGGTATGTTCTTCTAACATGGAGGACTAATGGAGCTATTAAACCATGCATAAATTGCATGGACATTTTGACCATAACTTAGTGGGAAAGTAATGTTTATAAAAGGGCTAAATTAGTAATTGAATAACTAGTGAACATGCATATGTTAGTAATTAGGAAAGAAAAGATTTATTCTCTCTTACTTGGCCGAATCTATTCAAAAAAAAAAAAAAAGGAAAGAAAAGAGAACCAAGGCATTCGGCTACCCTAATGTTTAATTTAAGGTATGGTTTCTTGTTAATTACCTTAGATTTTGTGGAATTTAGTTAATCATTAAATTCTTGGTACAACCCATATGTTAGTTTTTGACATTTTGATATATAGGGCATTCGGCTAAGATCTAGATTTGGTATATTGTGATAGAATTGATGAATGATGGGTTTGATGGTAGTATTGATGTTAAAATTCATGAGAAATTAAATTTGTGAGTTTTAATTTTAATTTGATGCTTGGTACGGCCTAATTGACTTGGGAGGACATTCGGCTATTTATTAATGGTTTTACAAATCTGGGTTGATGCTTAGAACAATGCTCATATGTTACAAGTTGAGTTTAAATGCCGAATGTGAGCTCAAGAAATTAAGTGAGTAAATTGTTGTTTAATTAAGCAATGGGGAGTACAAAGTGGCCGTATGGCTGCTTAAAAAAAAAAAGAGTGTTTTTGGTTGTTTTGATGTTTGAATTCTTGGCTAAATGTTTTTATTTATATATGCAATTTGGAGCAATGCATCGGTGATAAATTATTTGTATAATGATCAAAAGAATTAACGTTGATGCATGAGTTATGTTTGGTTGTATTGATGCTTAAGTACTAAGTTGGCTCGCATTGGTGATTGAATGTGTTAAAGAATTTTTGTGAACATTTTTTTTATGGACTTATGGCCTATTAATATGTAAATTTTTATTAAAGCCTAAATTTGGTAATTTCCTTAAAAGCTATATGTGCACTCGGCTATGTGGTATGTATGTGTTAAGGTAAGTAAGTTTAATGAAATGTGAATAACATGTATGCATAGTGGAAGGAAAAACAATCGGCCTAGCTAGGCTTTTATGCTTTGGAAAAACGGAAATTTATCATGTTAAGTGATATATAGTAGTTAATTAAGGTGATTATTATGTATTTTGCTTTTATGCTCAATTTATGTTTGTTAAGGGGTATAATGTGGTGGCCGAATATGAGATTAATCAATGATTTGAGTGATGTTTGTGTATTAGGATGGTAAAGACTATGTGATTGTCGAATGTAACCTGGTCATAGCAAGTAGTAATTGTTGTGTTTTGAGGATGAAGACCGTTTGTGATTTATGAGAATTTGATGATATTAAAAGTTAGTTGAATATAGCTAATAAGACCTAATTTATTTTCTTGCTGCATTCAACCAAGGGTATGAACAACTGAGTAATAATAAGTTAAATTTTGTTTTAGTTTAAGCTTAAGAACAAAGACATTCGGAAATTGGACAAGGGAAAGGCGAAACTAGATGGATAATCGATTTATAGTGGTTTAACGACAAATAAGGTAAGTCTTAAGTATTTGAGTTTGATTCTCTATAAGTTTTAAGTACTTTAAGTATGCCCTATATTATAAACAATAGATGTTATTTGCATGAATGCTTACAATCGAATATAGAACTTGAAGTGAAGAAATATGAATGGAAATGATACTAAGCCGCATGGCTAATGAGAAAAATAAATAAGTATTGAGTAATTAGGTACGGGTTTGAATTGAATATGTCGTGGAATATTTATATATATATGCATATTTATCATAAGAATTAAGATTCTATTATGTTTGTATACATACGTTCGAACGTATTAAGGTGATATATATGTATATGGAAAGGCCGAATGGCTAAGGTGAATTATGCGTATGATAGATGATTGTGACTTATTGTTTTAATGGAATAAATTGTGTATATGGCTTATAGCCGAATGGTCATTAGAAATCCAGCTTGTATAGTGAGTTGGACATGTGATCTTTGAGTCAGATTATTGAATGGAAAACAAAAGGGATGAGATTGCATGTTAAGCTTGTATTCGAATAATACAATTGAATTGCTAATATGAAATGTTATGTGTTAATATGTGAAAGAGGCAAGTGAATTTCGATTATGATAGATCCTGTGAAATGTATACCTTGCGGACATAAATGTATGAAAATGTAATGTATATCCGGGCTAAGTCCCGAAGGGCATTCGTGCCAGTGTATATCCGGGCTAGGTCCCGAAGGGCATTCGTGCCAGTGTATATTCGGGCTACGTCCCGAAGGGCATTCGTGCCAGTGTATATCCGGGCTAGGTCCCGAAGGGCATTCGTGCCAGTGTATATCCGGGCTAGTCTCGAAGGGCATTCGTGCCAGTGTATATCCGGGCTAAGTCCCGAAGAGCATTCGTGCTGATGGAACTTCTGGGTTAAATTCTGCAAGCTTTATACGAGAATCTTATGTGGATTTAATGTCCGCAACCTTTGTATTCGTACTGTATCCGGGTTTAAAGACCCGAAGGCTAAATGCTGGAGTTTCAAGTAAGATTTTGATATTGAGTATCCGCAGTAAATTACCATCAAGTAAGTATTATGCATTTAAGATATTCAGGTACGTATTACTTATTCATCGGTAAATTTACTTCGAAGTAAATTAGTAGTATAAAAGAGGATTGTAAATGTGATTGATAATATAACTCCAAATATGTGAATGATCTATTTGGTCAATGGTTGTTAATATGTGAAAGTAATTGATTTAAAATATAGTGTATGAACTTTAAGTAAAGAAAAGTATGTCTGAAATCATCCATATGTATTAGTGTATATTCGGCCAAAAAGGTCTTATGATTTGAAAATGAGTCGTATTCGGCTAGATGTGCAAATTTAAGAGAAGGATTATATTCTGACCACTAGCGTATATGTGATAAGGAATATGTTGATTCTTTATGTACCTATACGGTAATTTAATTCATGTCATGAGGAAATGCTCGAAGATATTGTTGTGATTATGAACTAAGGAATTAAGTTCTATGTACGTAGGTACATTATTGTATGTGCACGAGATGAGTACATATGAGTACAAAGACTTAGTATTGTGTGCATGATATGTACTTACCATGTGAGCCCAATTTCAGTTAATGAGGAATATGTTTGAGAATCAATTATGAAAAGGGATATATGTCAAGCTAAATGAGTAGTGACTCGATGAAATTATTCTTGGTAGATTGTAATATGAAAATGCGATCCTAAATATGGAAATTGAATGTGGTTAAAGTATTACATTTAATTTGATTGAATTAAAAGCATATGAAGAAATGCACACGTGAATATTCAAACATTTTAGTCATTGTTATGAAAGTATTTATGTGTTAGCTAGGTGATACCTTTATTGAAATTAAAGTTCGATATGAAGCTCTAAAATTAACTTTAGCGAATAGAAGCAATGAATGATCAATGTTATTGACTAAAACCATTTGTGACATTAGAACTCAAGGTTAAAGATATGTCAACTAAATTATGGGAAATTTGGTTAGTGATATCCGGTTAAATGAGACCTTACTCAAATTCAAGTATATGAGATGCTCGTTTTTGATTTAACAAGATTAATGTTTTGCTTAAGACTTACTAAGCTTATGAAAGCTTACCCTGTTTGTTTTGTGTCTTTGTTTTGTTTTTAGATTGTGGATTCTGGCAACCAGCTTGGGGATCGTTAGCACTTCGTCACACTACCTACTATTGCGATAACCATGGGTTTGGTCTTAGCTTATGGCATGTGGAGGGTGGACAACAAGTAGAATGATTCTTTGATTTTCTTATATAAGTTAAGTGAATATGCATTTTATGGTTTAGTAAATGAAAAATCTTTATTCAAGAAAAAGTTTAAATTTTTACCGTCCTGATCTGATTTCTAGTTATCGGTAACGCCCCATCCTATTCCGGCGACGGTTACGGTATAGGGGTGTTACACCCTAATTCGGGCTGTTACATTCAACAACCATATCAAAATGACCATAACCTATACATGCCATATACCATATATACACAACTTCAAAAGTACCGAATAGATGTCCGATAGTGCGATGAAGTCTCTGATGATCCTCGGATCTGAGCTAATTTCGATTTCTCTATAAAACATGGAAAATAAAATAAAGTAAGCTGTACAGCTTAGTAAGCTCATATGATAATAAATATAACTTATCAAATGAATGCAAATCAACCAATTAAACATATTATCACATAACATCCATTTGTACACAAACCTTTCTCATGTCATAAACATGATTCAATATGAATTCAATATGATACCTTCAATTGATATTCACATAGGTTTTGTATGTACCTGTATCAGTTAATTCAATCGTACTTTCATTCTCGTCTTAACTATGCCCGTGGAACCATTTAGAATACATTTAGATACTCAGGAATCTCATATACACTGTAACAATGCCATATCCTAGATATAGTCTTACATGTAATCTCGTATCGATGCCACTAGCCTAGCTATGATCTTACATGAAGTCTCATGTCGATGCCATATCCCAGATATGGCCTTACATGTAATCTCAGTAACCCTAATGTCATGACATTTGTATCCTAAACAATTCCTAAGGTTCGTACGGGACTTTTAGTTGTCGAAACTCTATTAATTATGCTCGTACTCATATTCAACTAGCTTTATTATTCAATTCAACATCAACAGTGAATATATAACACAATTTCACAACATTTATTAGTATATGAACTTACCTCATATATGGAAATGACAGAACGGATCGACTAATCGACAACTTTACATTTCCCTCGATCTAAGGCCAAATTCTTTCTTTCTCGATCTAAAAATAATCAAATTTAACTTATTTAATCTTCAATTCATTCAATTCAATCCAAAATACATATTTGGGCAATTTTACACATTTGCCCCTAAACTTTCACATTTTATCAATTTAGTCCTTAATTCATAAAAACACACATTCACATAATTTCTTTAAAACCCATGCTAGCTAAATTCTCTATAGGTCCCCAGCAACCCATATTTATCACTTTTTCACACATTGAACAATAAATGTAACACTTTTTACAATTTAATCCCCAATTCCTTTTTTTATTCAAAATAACTTTGTAAAAAAATGAAAATCTAACATCAAAATTTAACATTTCATCACCAAACACCAAAACAAAACAATATTCATCAATGGCATCTTTCAAAATCTTTAACAGTTTTGCAAATGATTCCCTGCGTTAGCTAGTACTAGTTGCAATGATTACAAAAACGTTAGAAATCATCAAAAACCGAACAAAAATGGACTTACAATTTGAATCATGCAAGGCTAAACCCTAAAAGCTTCAATGGTCTCCTTTCCTTTCTTATTTTCGGTTTAATAGTGAAGAAGATGATACAAGTTTAGCTTTTGTTTTATTTTATTAACATTAATAACCAATTTAATAATTTAACCTTGGTTAATAAACATATAAATCATCAATTATAAGTCCATTTATCTCCATTCCCACTACCAATGGTCTAATATCAACATAAGGACCTCCCAATTAATAATTCATAGCAAATAAGCACTTTACACTATGAGAAAATTAATTTTGCATTTTAAGCAATTTAGTCATTTTTTCAAATTAAACACTCAATCGATAAAATTAATTCACGAAACTTTCACACATGCCCACTAACATGATGCAAAAATGAATAATATTAAAATAATTTTTCGACCTCAGATTTTTTCGAAACCACTATTCTAATTTAGTGAAAAATGGGTTGTTACAAAAATTGTTAATTGGTGGTTAAATTGAAAAAGAGAAATATTGTGTTGTGAAATTTGTGAATTTTTGAAACATGTGGGCTATTAGCATGTATAAAAATTGGCTAGGCATGGGTAGGGGTAAAATTGCATGAATTTCATTGTTCGAGCCTAAGGACTACATTGCAAAGAAATTAAATGTATAGGGGCAAAATGGTAAGTTTCCCAAAAATATGTGTTGGACTAAGTTGAATGTGAAATATATTGAATTGAGTTAAATTTATCCGTATAGATCCAGTTAGACCTCGTATGGAGTTAGATCAGGGCAAAGAGAAAGTCTCGGATTAAATAGCCTTTGTATCTACGTATACTCATCATGTTAAGTTTGTGTAAGTAAATTGAGTATCTATATGTTTTGATTGAATTGTATGTATGTGATTTCTATAATTTTCATGTAGAAATATCGATCACATATCTGATGACGTACGACGATTACCGAGCCTCATTTGAACCTTAAGAATTCGGAGGATACAAATGACATGTCATTAAGGTTACCGATTCTTAGCTCGTATGAGCTTACCAATTCTTAGCTTGTATAAGCTTACTGATATATATCTCGTGAGAGCATATCGATTCATAGCTCAGAGAAGCTTAAATGTATAGGAATTGACGGATTACAGTTTAAAACATTTTGTGTAAGCGATCCTGAGTATCCAATGATATTCTAAATGGTTCAATATGCAATGTGCTGATACGATATAACATGACTTCAATACGAACTGTTATAGGTATGGATATGAATTACATGGAAAATGATATTACATGGCATATACGTATATAGGTATATGAAATGGATGATACATGTATATAGAATTTGATTAACTGTTGGGCTCATCCGTGACTTGGTTTATATATTTGTTTACTGACTTACATGGTTTATGTATATGTGCTTAGACATTTGGCCTGTAACACCCCGTACCCGGGTTCATCACCAGAACTGAGTACGAGGTAGTACCGGATGATAACACAACCAATCATACATTATCGAGCAATAAAACTTCACTCCAATTTAAAACTTTTCAAACTACATCATTAAGTCCCTAAAATGGTCCTACAAGGCCCGAAACATACTTTGGGAACCATTCGGGACTAAACCGATAACTCTTTAATACTTTTGAGGCGCTTCGAAATTTTTTTTGTTTTGGAGGGTTACATGCTCGTATGGGCTGATCGTGTGACGACACACACCTGTGTGGCTCAGGACACACCTATGTCCTCTGTCCGTGTAACTTTCTGTTTATGACGTCAGCACACATTCAAGGTCACACGGCCAAGGCACATGCCCGTGTACTAGGCCGTGTGGATGCAATTGAGGCTATTTACCAAGCCTTTCTTCCATCCAAAATCACTTATACATTTAGGCCAATTTCATCAGTACACAACATGACATATTTAGGCCACCAAGTAGCCACTATTGAAGCATAAATTCATTACACAAATGACATAATTTAATGTACCACATCACCGTTACATTGCCATTAACCACCTACAACTTGCATTACCACCCTTACTCTAAGCCACCCAACATACACTTGCATGACCATTCACATGACACATTTATCAATTCCATTCCATATACAAATTCATTCACCCATATGCAAACATACTCATTCATATATTGCATCAATATGACTTATAACATAGCTATTATTAGCCCTTTCAAATGGCCTTATACAACAATAAAATTTCCATTGACTTAGGCCAACATTCGAGGCCAACTCAATAACATATACACATATATTTAATTACCTATACATGCCATAAAATTTAAAATACTTGGAAATCTTGTGATACTGTTCTTAGCTTGATAGTGTGATTGAATCTCTGGCGACCTCCAACTAGAGCTAGCATTTGAAACACTATAAGAAAAAGGAAAGGAAGGGAGTAAGCATTATAGCTTAGTAAGTAAGTATGTAAATAGTAATTAGTTCATTAACATGCTTCAATAAAACCTCCTATTATGTGCTAAAAACAATATGGTTGTAATTGCACATAGTTTCCACTTTTTACTCTTATCCATGTCCACCCTAAGCTATTTACTCGCACCACAGTCACTAAATTATTTTTATTTGGAGCTACAGAACTCAAATTTAGATTTGCTAATTTTCACTGAAACTAGACTTAGATATCTTCTTACCATAAAATTTGCAGAATTTTTGGTTTAGCCAATCAATACAATTTATTCATTAAAATCTCCCCTGTTCTGCTACCCGACAGTTACGAACCCTCTACACTAAAATTTAATTATCTCATCGTACAGAATTCAAGATACATTCTTGTTTGTTTCTTTCAAAAGTAGACTCATTAAGGAATTCAATAATATAGATCATATCTCACAATATTTTTGGTACCATTTTTAATGATTTTCCCAAGTTGGAATAGGTGATTTCTGAACCCATTCTGACCCTGTCTCACTATAATTTAAATATCTCATAATATATAAACCATTTGCTCAGAACATTTATTTTATGTGAAAACAGACTCAATTAGATTTAATTTCGTAACTCATTCAGACTCTAATTTAATTTTCACCATTTTTCATGATTTTTCAAATCACATAACTATTGTTATTTCAAACTATTTTTTTGGAAATTTTACTGTTCCATGTTTACCTCATAGTATTTTCATTTATGAACACATAACACCAATGATGCTCAATATTAGCCATTCCAATGGATAATTACCATCAATATTTCCAAGTATTCATGTTAGCACTTACACCATATCAACCTTATCACAAGTTCAATCATATTTCGAGCACATTGCTCATATGTATACACTTGCACTTACACACCACATCACCACACAAGTCTCTTTTAGTAAGCTTTTCCCATTAAACCCTTCTGAATAACATCCGATACTCATTGGTTTTAGCACATAGCTCCAACAACACATAATCCAGCTTTCATGTACACATGGTGAACTCTCGGTATCACCCATGTGACCTAGCTATCAAATCTCGTAGCTCTCGTGTCTACATGGTGTCAAACACTCGTAACCACACATGCGACCTAGCTACTTAGTCCCGTAGCTCTCGTGTCCACATAGTGTCCAACATTTGGAACCACACATGTGACCTAGCTACATCTAACATAGCTCTCGTGTCTACATGATGTACCCTCGGTACCATGCATGTGACCTAGCTATCTTTAATCCGTAGATCTTGTGTACACATGGTATACACTGAATATTACACATGTGACCTAGCTACATATGAAATTATCATCTCGTAGCTCTGTGGTACACATGGTATACACACAGTATTACACATGTGACCTAGCTACCACATAGTACCTCATATGTAATGCCCTAAATTTTTGGGTTTCTCTTAGATTATTGTTCATCTAGTGAAATGTAGGAACTCTAGTATTTTGGTGTGTAATGCATGTTTGGGGAGTGTTAATGGGCCTATGGAAGGCCCAGGTGTTGGGTAAAAATTCGGCAAAATTTTATATTTTTGACTTAGGAGATAGGGGGCTGTTGGAAGTAAGGGTCTTAAGGAATTGTGCGTAAAATATAGCACAAAATAAGTCTTGGTAAAATGGCAAAGGAGGCGCCACTAAGCTCCTTAAAAAGTGGCGCCTAAGTGAGCTTAGAGGTCCAAGGTTCAAGTCCGAGAGCGAGCATGTATGGTGTTTAATTTTTGTGCTTGATCTGGTAAGAGTTTGAAGCAGAGTTGAACTCTGTTGAGGAGTGTTTGAATCGGTCATGAGAGGATTTTGTGGAGTGATAAGGGGAGCTTGTTAAGGAGAATTTTTGGGAGCTTTTGAATTTTGAAGAGAGGTGGCCGGCCAAGGGACTTTTGAGGGTGCATTTTTGGCATTTTTGCATAGGAGAGTATTCGGCAATTACGTGCTAATAGTGCCGATTTCTCTTAGGTTCCTTTTGTGGTCCTTTTGCCGATTTTTACTTAGCATTTAGGTCCTCTAAATTCTTCTTTTTCTTCCTTTTCTGTTCTTGTAGCCAAACCTGTTGTACCCCATTGCCGAACTCATTTTGATCAAATACCTCTCCTCCTATTCTTCTCTTTAAACGTTTTCTCCTCTCCATTTGTTTCTTCAAGCCGAACCACCATTGCTAGACTCTCCCATTGACCGAATTGGTTCTACCCACACTTCTCTTCTTCTTCTACTTCCTCTTTCCTTCATCAAAGCCCTCTCCAACTTGTTAGCCGAACCCTCTTGTGCTTAAAACCCTATTCCTCTCTTCTAAAACCGAAACCCTTCAACACTCTTCCTTTCTCATTGTTACAAGTGGAACGGCTATGGTTTGGGACTTAGATTGGTAAGTATTTCGTGATCCTATCTCGTTAGTTTTCAGGTTTAAGGCAGGAAGCCGAAACTTTTTTTTAGGGAGGCTAACGTTAGTGACTAAAGGCCTATTGGCCTCTTTCTCTTGGTTTTGTGTACTCTAGTGTGGACGAAGGGACGTGCAACAAGGGGCTAGTGTAGACTAACGCAAGTGGACAGTAGGATCTAGTCTATTTTTGGCAGAAGGTAGGGACTTTAAGGTCTTAGGCCATGTAGGCCAATTTTGGTAAGGGTTTATGACTCTTTGGTTATCGAATATTAGACTAAAAAGTTGGTGTTCGATTGTAGGCTCTTCATACGTAGGTTTCGTCAACATTTCGACAGTTAACAGGTGTGTAACATACTTTCGCTATAGACTAGGACGGCAACAGCCATAATGACCAAAAGTGACCGAAAATTGGCCTTGTGAAATCTCGGTGTAATCGTTTACGCTGTTAGGGTCAACTTTAGATTCGATGGTGACAGAATTGTTGAAGGTGCGATTCTAAGCATTCCGGTAAGTTGGGCTTGAATGGGCCAAAGGTGGGCCCAATGGGCTTTCTAGCCCATATCGGTAAAATTGTCATTAAAAGCATTCTGGCGGTATGTTGAGAATAAACCGGTTAAATTAACAATCTGAACATTAAAATTTGGTTTTAACGGGCTTAAAACGATAATGGATTTAGTAAGGCCCATTAGGGGATTTTGGGCTAAAAAGGGTAAAACTGGAAACTAAGGTTAAAAGGACTTCTGTAGACACTAATGGACTAGTAATTACTTGGATTTGCATAAAAACCCTGAAAATCAGTAAAAAAACTAAAATACCCCTAAGTATGGAAAATTACCATTTGACCCCTAGGTGCAAAATAACCTTTATACCCCTAGGGTAAATTCTGTATGAAACGTATGATTTCTTGTTTCTGTTTGTAATATCTCATAATACATGTATATATCTGATGCATGCAATTCTGTATGTTATATGCCATATCGTGATATCTGTTGCATGGGGTTTGGGTTTATAATGGAGGAAGCGTTCTGGCAGCCTCGCTGCAATCTGGTGGCCTCGCCACATATATATATCTGATCTGGCAGCCTCGCTGCAATCTGGTGGCTTCGCCACGTATATATCTATTCTGGTGGCCTCGCCACATATATATCTGTTCTGGTGGCCTCGCCACAATATCTGTATCTAATGACCTCGTCACAATATCTGGCAGCCTCGTTGCAAATTTCTGTGGTGTTTAGCGGTTGGGTGGGTCGAGTAGTCTCCCCACATGGTCTAAGGCTGGTACGGGGGTGTTATGGTTGGATCTGGGTTGGGTTTTCTGTTTGCATAATATATCTGATCTGTATCTGTTATGGGCCTATGGGCTTAACCTGATTTCTGTAATGGGCCAAGGCCCAATTAACTTTGATTCTGAGGCTTGATCTGTTTTAGCCTATGGTTCAGACTAAGTTACACACTGGGTTCTCAAACTCACTCCTTCATTTCATTTCTGCTAGTAACCCTCAACCATAGTGGGCTTGGAGCTGTGAGAGATTCGGAGTGGCCACAGCATCTGCAAATTCGGTTTTCTTTTCATTTTAAGTATTTCATTATGTTTGTTTTTTGGGTTTTTAATTATAATAAGGCCGCTATTTAAATTTCTTTATTGGTTTTGTTTTAGCAATGGTTTGATTCATATTCTATCGAAACTACTAGTTATAGGCTGCGCGGGTTTTCAAATTCTTAAGAACGTTTTCAAAACTCAACAAGTTCAATGATTGGATAAACTAAAGACGTATCAAAATGACTTTTCACAAACTTGCTATTTTAATATCACCTAAGTCACAACAACAAAAAGGTTGTAAACTTAGTTATAGGCTCATGTGACATACTAGATCTGGTCATAACGTCCAGGCCGGGTTTGGGATGTTACATTTAGTGGTATCAGAGCTAAGTTGCAACAACTCGGCTGTGGATCGGGTCTAAAGATGGAAGTTTTCAAAAAGTCAAAACAAAGATTTTCGAAAGATAATGTTTTTAACAAGTGTTTTCAGAATTAATTGGAATTTGTTTTGATGAACTCCTTTCGTGCATAGACGATTTATTTTCAAACAATAAATTAAGTTTCCTCTGTAATTTATCTTTTAAAGAGTGGCACATCGAATCTCCGGCCCAAGCCTGTAAGTTTTCTGAACTTTTCTGATTTATTCTGAAATTCTAATTATATGCCTGACTAAGACTCTGTTATGATACTTTAGTTAGGGTATTACTGAAACTATAGAAACCCTGATAATTATACTGAGACTGTAGCTAGGTTTCGCGAAAGGAAATGAACTCTGAAATTCTACTTATTCATAAGACATCTGTAATAAACACTGGAATATTAATCTGATTCATAAAACTTCTAAAACAGATAATACGAAATAAGCACGCGAGCAGCTCGTGGCAAGGGCCGTGGACGTGGCCGAGGTAGTACACGAGCTGAATCTTCATCTTCGGGTCATGCGCCAGCAGCTGATGTACCAATACCACCGGCAACGGAGGTGGAGTCGCATGATCGGGGTGTAGGGGATGACGCCCTATCGCAAGCAATGCTACGAGTTCTGGAAAGGGTTGCTGGGGCAAGTACCAGTAATGGATTCCGGGGATCTATCTCTAGACGACTCCGGGCTAATGGAGCAGAATTCTTTAGGGGCGTATCTGGTGTAGCCCCAAATGTGGCCGAGTATTGGTTGGAGGCCACAGAGCGAATCATGGATGATCTGGACTGCTCCGTGGAGCAGAAGCTGAAGGGAGCTGTATCGTTGCTTAGAGATGAAGCCTATCAGTGGTGGCTCACAGTGAGGGATGGAACTTCAGCTGGTGAGGTAACTTGGGAGCTGTTTAAGACAGCCTTTAAGGGGAAATATGTTGGGGCTAGCTATGTGGACGCCCGCCGGAAAGAATTCTTGAATTTGGTTTAGGGAGGTAGGACAGTATCTGAGTACGAGGCTGAGTTTCTGAGGCTGAGCCGATATGCTTCTGGGATAGTTGCTACTAAATATGAGCGTAGCGTGCGCTTCGATGATGGTCTGAGGGATGAACTGAGAGTGCTGATTGCTCCGCAGAAGGAGCGTAACTTTGCTGCTTTGGTTGAGAAAGCTAAGATAGCTGAAGAAGTAAAACGGACAGAAAGACAAAATCGCGAAGAGGATAGGAACCGCTTCCAGAGGGATTCTGGACCATCAGGTAGGGCCAACAGGAATGTTAAGAGAGCAAGAGTGGCAGAACCAGTGCGAGCGGTGCCAATAAATGCTGTTAGACCGCAGGGTTGTAGGAGTTGTGGTAAGATACATATGGGTGAGTGTCGAAAACATTCTGGAGCTTGTTTTCGATGTGGATCGATGGAGCATAGGGTCAAGGACTGTCCCGAAGAACCAGATCAGGGACAAGTTATGGATCAGAGGGTTGCTCAACCAGTGAGGGGTGGACTACCAGCTGCGAAAGGCCGTGGACAAGGCAGAAGTGGAAATGGTAATAGTCGAGGACGAGGAGCACCTGGTAGGGGTACTGGTTTTGCTGAGGCTCGTCAGCCAGCATTGGTGTATGCAGCTCGTCACCGAGAGGAGGGTGATGCTCCTGACGTCATAACCGGTACGTTTTTTATTTCTAGTATGCCATACACTGAGTTGATAGATGTTGGATCCACCCATTCCTATGTTGCATGTGCTAATCTGGGTTGCTGGGTGTGCGCTTTGAGGAAACAGTGAGTGGGGTATCTGTACTAAGTCCTTTGGGTCACTCGGTTAGGGTAGACAAACTGTACAGAGATGTGCCTATAGAGACTCAAGGAAAAATCTTTTCTGGAGACTTGATGGAGCTACCTTTCGGAGAATTTGATCTTATCTTGGGAATGGATTGGCTTGTTAAGCATAGGGCTATTTTGGATTGTGCTGCGAAGCGAATGAGGTTAAAGACTACAGAGGATGAGGAAATTTTGGTGATAGGTGAACGTAGAGATTATTTGTCCAATGTGGTGTCGGCATTAAGAGCTGAGAAATGGATTCGAAAAGGATGTGAGGCTTATTTGGCATTCATAAGTCAAGCAGGAATTGAGGAACTGACTGTGGGCAAAGTTAGAACTGTTAGCGATTTTCAAGATGTGTTTCCTGAAGAGCTTTCAGGATTACCTCCGAATCGAGAGGTTGAGTTTGGGATCGACTTGTTGCCTGGTACGGCACCGGTGTCCATTGCACCCTATAGGATGGCACCGAAGGAGTTGGTTGAGCTGAAAGCTTAAATTCAGGAACTATTGGATAGAGGCTTTATTAGGCCAAGTGTGTCTCCGTGGGGAGCACCAGTGTTGTTCGTGAAGAAGAAAGATGGGTCAATACGAATGTGCATCGATTATCGGCAGTTGAACAAATTAACGATTAAGAATAAGTACCCGTTACCAAGGATCGATGACTTATTTGACCAGCTTAGAGGAGCTTCAGTATTTTCTAAAATCGACCTTCGATCTGGATATCATCAGTTAAGGGTAAAAGAGGTGGATATCCACAAGACAGCATTCAGAACTCGGTATGGTCATTATGAGTTCTTGGTTATGCCATTTGGGCTGACCAATGCACCTGCAACATTTATGGTTCTGATGAATCGAATGTTTCAGCCATACTTGGATCGTTTTGTAGTCGTATTTATTGACTATATTTTCTGAATCTGAGGAGAAGCATGATGAGCATCTCCGTGTGGTGCTGCAAGTGTTAAGGGAAAAGGAGCTTTATGCGAAATTCAGTAAGTATGAGTTCTGGTTAAGGGAGGTAACTTTCTTGGGGCATGTTGTTTCTGCTGAGGGGATTAAGGTGGACCCTCGAAAGATTGAAGCAATTCTGGAATGGAAACCACCAAAATCAGTGGCGAAAATTCGAAGTTTTCTGGGTTTAGCTAGGTACTATAGAAGGTTCGTGGAACAATTTTCTGTGATGGCAGCGCCGTTGACAAAACTCATAAGGAAAGGAGTACCATTTATTTGGACCGAGCAGCAGCAAGAAGCTTTTGAGAAACTGAATAAGGTTCTAACCGAGGCACCTGTATTGATTCAGCCAGAGTCTGGAAAGGATTTTACTGTGTATAGTGACGCATCACATGTTGGGTAAGGCTGTGTGCTGATGCAAGAAGGTAAAGTGGTTGCATATGCATCACGGCAGCTTAAACCTCATGAAGTGAACTATCCTACCCATGATCTGGAGTTGGCGGCAGTAATCTTTGCCCTTAAGATTTGGAGACACTACCTGTATGGAGAAAGGTGTATTATATACACAGATCATAAGAGTCTTAAGTACCTGCTGACTCAGTAGGAGCTGAACCTTAGGCAACGGAGATGGTTAGAGTTGCTTAAGGATTATGATTGTGCGATCGAGTATCATCCAGGTAAAGCTAATGTGGTGGCTGATGCCCTAAGTCGTAGAACTGTATCTGATCTGAGAGCAATGTTTGCCCGATTAAGTCTGTATGATGACGATAGTCTGTTAGCAGAAATACAGGTAAGGCCAACCTGGATGGAGGAGATTAAAGAAAAGCAGTTAAGGGATGAGTCTCTGGTTTCTTGATTTCAGCAGGTTAAGGATGGGAATACTTCCGAGTTTGGACTTAACAGTGAGGGAGTTCTCTGTTTCTGAGGTAGAGTTTGCGTTCCGAGGGATTCTATTTTGAGGCAAGCAATTCTGAATGAAGCTCATAAAGGACTGTGTGCTATGCATCCTGGAGGTAATAAGATGTATCATGACTTGAAGGAGTTGTATTGGTGGCCTGGGTTGAAGCGTGAGGTAACGGAATTTGTCAAAAAATATCTGACCTGCCAGCAAGTGAAAGCTGAACATCAGTTACCTTCTAGACTTCTGCAACCAGTGAAAGTACCACTTTGGAAGTGGGAGATGGTGACCATGGATTTTGTAAGTGGGTTGCCCTTGACGCCGTCGAGGAAGGACTCGATTTGGGTGATTGTGGATAGGTTGACTAAATCTGCTCATTTCATCCCTGTACGTACTGATTATTCGCTTCAGAAGTTAGCCAAATTATATGTAGCAGAGATTGTACGACTGCATGGGGTGCCAGTGTCTATCATTTCTGATCGAGATCCTAGATTTACATCTCGGTTCTAGCAAAAGTTGCATGAGGCATTGGGAACGCGACTGAACTTTAGCACGGCTTTTCATCGTCAGACTAATGGTCAATCAGAAAGGATTATTCAGATTCTGGAAGACATGTTGAGGGGATGTGTTATCGACTTTCGAGGCAGTTGGGAGGATTATCTTCTGTTAGCAGAGTTTGCGTATAATAACAGTTATCAGGCTAGCATTCGTATGGCAACATATAAGGCACTGTATGGGCGTAAGTGTCGTTCTCCTAGCTGTTGGACCGAATTGGGCGAGCGGCAAGTTCTTGGACCTGAATTGGTAGCAGAGACTGAAGAGAAGGTCAAGGTGATTAGGGATCGGTTAAAAGAGGCATCTGATCGGCAGAAGTCTTACGCAGATTTGAAGCGTAAGGAGATTGAGTACTCAGTGGGTGACATGGTCTTTCTGAAGGTTTCACATTGGAAGAAGATACTAAGATTTGGTAGGAAAGGCAAGCTAAGTCCGCAGTTTATTGGGCCTTATCGAGTTCTTAAGCGAGTAGGTCCGATAGCATATTAGTTGGAATTACCTCCAGAGCTAAATAGAATCCATGATGTGTTTCACGTATCCATGCTAAGACGATATCGTTCTGACCCTACCCATATTCTACCAGTTACAGAGGTGGAAGTACAGCTTGATTTGACTTTCAAGAAGGAGCCTGTGTAGATCCTGGATCGAGACGTGAAGGTTCTAAGGAGAAAATCAGTCCCATTGGTAAAGGTACTTTGGCGTAATCATGGCAAAGAGGAAGCTACTTGGGAACCAGAGGAGGCAATGCGGCAACAATATCCCCATTTGTTTGGATAAGGTAAATTTCGAGGACGAAATTTCTTTAAGGAGGGTAGAGTTGTAACGCCCTAAAATTTTGGGTTTCTCTTAGATTATTGTTCATCTAGTGAAATGTAGGAACTGTAGTATTTTGGTGTGTAATGCATGTTTGGGGAGTGTTAATGGGCCTATGGAAGGCCCAGGTGTTGGGTAAAAACTCGGCAAAATTTTGTATTTTTGACTTAGGAGATAGGAGGGCCGTTGGAAGTAAGGGTCTTAAGGAATTGTGCGTAAAATATAGCACAAAACAAGTCTTGGTAAAGTGGCCAAGGAGGCGCCACTAAGCTCCTTAAAAAGTGGCGCCTCAGTGAGCTTGGAGGTCCAAGGTTCAAGTCCCAGAGTGAGCATGTGTGGTGTTTAATTTTTGTGCTTGATCTGGTAAGAGTTTGAAGCAGAGTTGAACTCTGTTGAGGAGTGTTTGAATCGGTCATGAGAGGATTTTGTGGAGTGATAAGGGGAGCTTGTTAAGGAGAATTTTTGGGAGCTTTTGAATTTTGAAGAGAGGTGGCCGGCCAAGGGACTTTTGGGGGTGCATTTTCGGTATTTTTGCATAGGAGAGTATTCGGCAATTAGGTGCTAATAGTGCCGATTTCTCTTGGGTTCTTTTTGTGGTCCTTTTGCCAATTTTTACTTAGCATTTAGGTCCTCTAAATTCTTCTTTTTCTTCCTTTTCTGTTCTTGTAGCCGAACCCTATTGTACCCCATTGCCGAACTCCTTTTGATCAAATACCTCTCCTCCTATTCTTCTCTTTAAATGTTTTCTCCTCTCCATTTGTTTCTTCAAGCCGAACCACCATTGCTAGACTCTCCCATTGACCGAATTGGTTCCACCCACACTTCTCTTCTTCTTCTACTTCTTCTTTCCTTCATCAAAGCCCTCTCCAACTTGTTAGCCGAACCCTCTTGTGCTTAAGACCCTATTCCCCTCTTCTAAAATCGAAACCCTTCAACACTCTTCCTTTCTCGTTGTTACAAGTGGAACGGCTGTGGTTTGAGACTTAGATTGGTAAGTATTTCGTGATCCTATCTCGTTAGTTTTCAAGTTTAAGGCAGGAAGCCAAAACTTTTTTTTAGGGAGGCTAACGTTAGTGACTAAAGGCCTATTGGCCTCTTTCTCTTAGTTTTGTGTACTCTAGTGTGGACGAAGGGACGTGCAGCAAGGGGCTAGTGTAGACTAACGCAAGTGGACAGTAGGATCTAGTCCATTTTCGGCAGAAGGTAGGGACTTTAAGGTCTTAGGCCATGTAGGCCGATTTTGGTAGGGGTTTATGACTCTTTGGTTATCGAATATTAGACTAAAAAGTTGGTCTTCGATTGTAGGCTCTTCATACATGGGTTTTGTCAACATTTCGACAGTTAACAGGTGTGTAACATACTTTCGCTATAGACTAGGACGGTAATGGCCATAATGACCAAAAGTGACCGAAAATTGGCCTTGTGAAATCTCAGAGTAATCATTTACGCTGTTAGGGTCAACTTTAGATTCGATGGTGACAGAATTGTTGAAGGTGCGATTCTGAGCATTCCGGTAAGTTGGGCTTGAATGGGCCAAAGGTGGGCCCAATGGGCTTCCGAGCCCATATCGGTAAAATTGTCATTAAAAGCATTATGGCGGTATGTTGAGAATAAACCGATTAAATTAACAATCTGAACATTAAAATTTGGTTTTAACGGGCTTAAGACGATAATGGATTTAGTAAGGTCCATTAGGGGATTTTGGGCTAAAAAGGGTAAAATTGGAAACTAAGGTTAAAAGGGCTTCTGTAAACACTAATGGACTAGTAATTACTTGGATTTGCATAAAAACCCTGAAAATCAGTAAAAAAACTAAAATACCCCTAAGTATGGAAAATTACCATTTTACCCTAGGTGCAAAATGACCTTTATACCCCTAGGGTAAATTCAGTATGAAACGTATGATTTCCTGTTTCTGTATGTAATATCTCATCATACATGTGTATATCTGATGCATGCGATTCTGTACGTTATATGCCATATCGTGATATATGTTGCATGGGGTTTGGGTTTATGATGGAGGAAGCGTTCTGGCAGCCTCGATGCAATCTGGTGGCCTCGCCACATATATATATCTGATCTTGCAGCCTCGCTGCAATCTGGTGGCTTCGCTACGTATATATCTATTCTGGTGGCCTCGCCACATATATATCTGTTCTGGTGGCCTCGCCACAATATCTGTATCTGGTGACCTCGTCACAATATCTGGCAGCCTCGCTGCAAATTTCTGTGGTGTTTAGCGGTTGGGTGGGTCGAGTAGTCTCCCCACATGGTGTAAGCCTGGTACGGGGGTGTTATGGTTGGATCTGGGTTGGGTTTTCTGTTTGCATAATATATCTGATCTGTATCTGTTATGGGCCTATGGGCTTAACCTGATTTCTGTAATGGGCCAAGGCCCAATTAACTCTGATTCTAAGGCTTGATCTGTTTTAGCCTATGGTTGAGACTAAGTTACACACTGAGTTCTCAAACTCACTCCTTTATTTCATTTCTGCGGGTAACCCTCAACCATAGTGGGCTTGGAGCTGTGAGAGATTCGGAGTGGCCACAGCATCTGCAAATTCGGTTTTCTTTTCATTTTAAGTATTTTATTATGTTTGTTTTTTGGGTTTTTAATTGTAATAAGGCCGCTATTTAAATTTCTTTATTGGTTTTGTTTTAGCAATGGTTTGATTCATATTTTATCGAAACTGCTAGTTATAGGCTGCGTGGGTTTTCAAATTCTTAAGAACGTTTTCAAAACTCAACAAGTTCAATGATTGGATAATCTAAAGACGTATCAAAATGACTTTTCACAAACTTGCTATTTTAATATCATAAGTCACAACAACAAAAAGGTCGTAAACTTAGTTATAGGCTCATGTGACACACCAGATCTGGTCATAACGTCCAGGCCGGGTTTGGGGTGTTACATCGTAGCTCTTGTACACATGGTGTCCTACCCTCAAAACCACACATGTGACCTAACTACACATTATTCAAATCTTTCGTTTTCTGAATGTTCAATTGGGAACTACACTTTCCATAAATTTCCAACTCATAAATGTCACCAATAATGCTTCATAATATGCATTTAAAGTATTATAACACAAATTAAAACAATGAATTATTTACATACAAACTTACCTCGGTCCAAAATATCGAATTATTGCACTTTAGTCCGAAACCTTTTTTCTTCTCTCGTTTTAAGTCTGAATCTCATTTTTCCCAATCTATATCAACACATTCAACCCATTTATTCAATATTCAATTCAAATTGACCCAATTTCACAATTTGGCAAAATTTACATTTTTGCCCCTAGACTTTATCAAAATTACACTTTTACCCCTAGGCTCGTAAATTTATTTTTATTCAATTTCCTTGTATTTTGCACCTAGCTGAATCATTTTCATAACTATGGCCATCCACATTTCTCACTAAATCACAAACTTATGACCAATTTTTAACTTTTACAATTTAGCCTATTTTTATTCAGTTTCATTAAAAATCACGTAGTAAAACACGTTTCTCTTATCATAGACATGCATAATCTACCTTTAATCATCAAAATAAATAATTATTCAACATGGGTAAAATTTTTAACTCAAACCCTAGCTCAAGATAAAGGTAGACATAACTAAACCAAGTTATCGAGATCTCAAAAATGCAAAATGCATTAAAAACGTGGGTAGGAATCACTTACTATTAAGCTCTTAAGCAAACCCTAGCCATGGAGGACATGAGAGGTTTGGCCTTACCATGAAGAAGATGGTAGCATTTTTTCATTATTTTTCCCATTTTATTCTTTTATTTACCTAATGACCAAAATGCCCTTCATTAAAAACCCTTGGTAGTTTGTTCATCCAAGGGTATTTTTGTCCAAACCAAGTTATAATGGCCTAATTTCCATTTAAGGACCCCCACTTTAAAAACCCATTCCAATCAAGTACCTTTATGAATTAGATCACACATTTTTCACCTTTGACAATTTAATCTTAATTGCCAAATTAGATACCCAATCGATAAAATTTCTTAACGAAAATTTCACACGATAAATTTATCACCCTATAAACTTTAAAACTTAATTGCAATAAATTTTTCTACTTCAGATTTGTGGTTTTCGAAAGACTATTCCGTTTAGTTGGGAAATGCTTTGATTACTTACCTTATATGTGAATGAATGGTAAGTTAAATTCCATGTTATACGAACTGACTGAGCTTAAATGCTTACTTTGTGTATTTTCTGTGTTGTATAGTGAATCAGAAGCTTGTTCGGGTTGGAAGCTTGATAGAGCTATATCACACTATCCATAAGCTTTTTTGGTACTTTTAGTTGGTTTAATTTTTGTTATAATGGCACGTATAGGTTATTTTGGATAATGTTGGCCTACATGTATTGTTGTTATTTTGGCCATCTATTTGGCTTGTGTCTTGGCACTTTGTTGATAGTATGAGTTTTGTAATAGCCTGCTTTTGAGTCGAATCAGAATAGTGGTTTCGGGACCACAAATTTGAAGTCAAAATATTTATTATATTATTTTAGTATATTTTACAACATGATAGAATTATTATGTTAAAATTTTGTAAAGAAATGTTACCGTTTGATTGATTAATTAGGTAAAAAGGACTAAATCTCGTAAAGCATAAAAGTTGAGATCTATTAGTTAAATGCACTAAATCACTATGAAATTTATGAGTGGAGGTCCTATTAGACCATTGAAAGGTTGACTGGACAATTATGGGCTTATATTAATTGATTTTCATGTTTATTAACTAAGGATAAAATAGTAAGTGATGAAAATATTAGTAAAATAATGAATAAAACAAAAATGTTTTCATATTGTCTACTTCTCCACTGAAATAAGAACAAAAAAAAACACAATTAAAGCTTGCTTAGGGTTCGACCATTGTTCATTAAGCATTTAATTGACTAAATGATATACTTGATATTTAAATGCCTTATTGATATAGTTTGATGGTTACCGAGTCCTGTTTGAACCGTAGAAATTCGTAGGATACGAGTGACATGACACTAGGGTTATCGTTTTGGTGGAGATCTTGCATTTGTTGCAAACTCACCATAGCTTACCAATATATCATCTCTTATGAACTTACAAGTTTCAACTCATTAAAGCTTACTATTTCAACTTGATAGAGCTTATCGTTTATCAGCTCAGGAGGAACTTACCGATCATGACTCAAAAGAGCAAAAATGATAATGAATTGACGGGTTACCAATTTATACACTTAGTGTGTATCACCCGAGTATCCCTCGATATTTCATTAGGTTCAACGGGTATTATACTATTACTGATTATATGATAAAGTATGGAAATGATATAAGAATTATATGAATTGTACATGTATATGAGATTGATTACTAAAGGAATTCTTATTGATTGATTTATTGGCTATGTGCAAATTCAAGTTACTAACCTATGAATGTATCTATGTGATAGGCATTTGAACTATTTGAGTTGGTTTAGATTGAGTTTAAATTGTTTGTATTATGATTTACGATAAGTTTAATTCTATATTATACTTGCTTACTCAGCTATAAAGCTTACTCTATTTATTTTCCGTGTTTTATAGCAGTTCATTAGCTTGCTTGATTCGGACAAAGTCAAAGATAAGCATCACATTATCCAGTCGACTTTTTAGTACTTTTGAACTCAGGAAAAATATGTGAATATGGCATGTATAGGCTAGTTAATAGGTTGATGTTTTGGACACTCTAGCTTAATAAGCATATGTGTGTTTGATATGTTTTAAGCCATGAGATTTGGCTTAATTAGCAAAAAGGATGAATGTATATCAGTTGCTATGTTTTGGCAAGTTTATGAATGAAAGACTTGATGCATATGTTTTTATTGATATAAGATGAGTAAGTGAATTGAAAATGCTTGAATGATAGTTGATATTTGAATGGTTTTAAGGTTGATCTATTGGATAGATTATATATGAACAATTGCTTATGAATCATATTGGTTTAGTATGTATTTGATTGTACAAATGGTATTAATTTGGGTATATGAATGTATAGTTTTGAAATGGCACAGATTCTGTATTGAAATTGGTTGTTTGGCTGCTTATTTGAATGAGGTTTTGGTACCATTTGATTGATTTTAGGTGCATGTGCTTTGGGTGAGGAAAATGGCTTAAAACAAGCCTAATTTCACCTCACACGGTTGAGCACACGGGCGTGTGGCTCACCTGTGTGTCTACTGTAACTTAGTTAAAATAAGTCAATTACACGGCATAGACACACGGACGTGTCTACTGGCCGTGTATGCACACGAGCTGACAGACGGGCGTGTGGTCAGCTGTGTGACTGAAGTTAGTATGCCCTCCAATTTTCACATGGCCTGGCAAACGGGCGTGTGGCCCTTGAATGGTTGAAAATTTTATAAGTTTACTAAAGTTTGCAAATGTTATCAGTTTAGTCCCGAACCACTTCTAAGCATCTTCTAAGGTCTTAAAGACTCTCGTAAGGGATAATATGATTGTGTTCTTTATAATTATGATTATGAATGTTTAAAGTATATAATATTGATGTGATTGATATGTAATGCCTCGTAACCCTAATCTGACGATGGACATGGGTTAGTGGTGTTACAAGTTTAGTATGTGGTATGTAAATATTTTCACTCTAATGGTTGATGTTTGGATTGCTATGCTTGAATTATGGAAGATGAAAACTATGGGATGAATATGCACATTTTATATATGTTTTGTGATGGACTGAAATTTTGGTAAAGTGACACTTTTGTAGACATGATTAATATGGCCATTTGATGCTAGTCTTAGAATGGTGTTTCGGTACCAAATGGTAATGTTTTCGGTAAGAAATTTACATAGAAAGATTTGGTACAATTATGCGTATATGTTAGTTAATCAATTAGGTAAGTTCGAATACATGGTTGACTTGTTTATAAATTTTCATTTGAAGTGCCTAAGGGCATGTTGGTTATATGTGATTATAGCATTTGTATAAGGCTAGAAGATGCATTATTTTGGTATTATTATGGCTTGCTTATATGCACAATCTTGGGTGTAGGTAGATGTCAAATTGGGTGAGAAATATGGCTTGTAAAATAGCTTATTTTTGTCCACACGAATAGAGACACGGGTGTGTGTCTCAACTGTAACACCCCTAACCCGTATCTATCGCCAAAATAGGTTACGAGGCATTACTGGACTTATAATCTCAGTTCGAAAAATTCATTGATGAAACAATTATTACATCACAATCAATATGTTCTGTTTATACTCATAGCATACTTTAAACTAGCATAATAAACTTTAAACATACATTGGGGACTAAATCGATAACATACAAGAGTTTAGGAAAAACATAGAAAAAAAATTATTTAAGGATCACACGCCAGTATGAATAGGCTGTGTGCCACACACGGTCACCAGATATGCCTGTGTCCAGCCCGTGTGAAAATAGGGCATACATATCGACTTGGTCACACGGCCAACCGCAAGCCCGTGTGTCTGGTCCGTGTGCCTATTTGAAACGGCCACACACGCCCATGTGCCAAGGTTGTGTGCCATAGACGGCCAGTAGACACACCTATGTGTCTAGGCCGTGTAACTTATTGACTTGATTTTGAAAGCATCATCAAGGGACACACGGCCACGTACCAAGGCCATGTGTCACATACGGTGCATTTTATACCTACAACAACTCAAATGGTACCATATCTATGTACATATAAGCAACCAACCAATATCATTCAAGGTGCATTTTATACCATTTCACAATCAATCATTTCAATACTCAATTATCATCATGTGCGGATCCAAATTTATCACCAATTTGACATGCTTTATGGGCAAATAAACACATATATCTAACATGTTTATAGCTCAACCTTATAATCGTTCAAAATGGCATACTTAACCAAACATTTTCAATCCACATATAACCATCACATATTCAAACGATTTGCATATCTTCATCTCATCAACTACTTACCAAATGATGCTATGTTTAGTACACATATACATAACCAATACTTAGCCAAGTTATGCCAAATCACATGGCTTAAACACATCAATACATATAAGCTCCAATAGCTAAAATGATTTATACATCTCGTATCATCAACTAGCCTATACATGCCATATTACCAATTTCAAATAGTTAAAAAAATAGCAAATCAACTCTTGGATAGTGTGATGAAATATTCGATTACTTCCATCCCGAGCGAGCTTTCAAATCATTGTAAAATACAAAAAATAAATAGAGTAAGCTAATAAGCTTAGTAAGCTCATATGACTAGTATGTAGTATAAACAATTTAACAATTTATTCAAAATTAAAGAAGCATGAGTACATATAAATCAACTCCACTCAAACAAACACGTATTACAATAACAACCTAGAAATTCCTGTATGTATCTAATTGGTTTTCATTGACGTATCATATGAAATTATCAAATATCACTTACTTGTCGAGAGTATCATGCATAGCTGAACTGATTCATATCATCATTTGTATTCTCGCACCATCATCTTTAATGTTGAATCATGGGGATTAACATCGAATATTCGGTATCTTGCACACTAAACATCATATATGTGGTTAAATCATCTATATCTCATTTGTTTGTACGTCATTATAACTTATATTACCATTTCAATACAATCCAACCAAATTGCCCAATGCCTAAGCATACAAAACCATTCATAGATTAATATCATTATATCAATGTAATCATCAAGTCACCATAGGTAAGAACAATAAACATTTTATCTCAAGTACATATAACTTTCATTCCATACTTTAATTCATCAAATGAAATCAATACCATGTAATTCACATAGCATTATGGCAATTCATTTCTATTCGTATTAACTGTAATTCATTCACATAATCAGTAATTCATCCGTATAACCAGTAAATTGTTCATATAACCAGTAGTAGAAATTATACCCATTGAACCTCTTAGAATATCGATGGATACTTAGGTGATACACACTAAGTGTATTTATCGATAATCCGTCAATTCATTATCATTTCCGCTCTTTCGAGCCATGATCGGTAAGCTTCTCCTGAGCTAATAAACAATAAGCTCTTTCAAGCTGAAACGGTAAGCTCTGATGAGCTGAGAATAATAAGCTCATATGAGCTGATATATCGGTAAGCTCATATGAGCAGTGGTGAGTCCGCAACACATGCAGGATCTCGACCAAAACGGTAACCTTAGTGACATGCATTCGTATCCTACGAATTCCTACAGTTCAAACGGGGCTCGAAATTCAATATATTTAATTAAATAAACATTCGATATTCAAGCAACTCAATTACTCAATTTATATTTATCAATTTCAAATAAATACATGCATTTAAAAGTTCGATTCTAGTTATACGAACTTACCTCGAATTGCTTAGATGGAATTTATCGTCTAATCATCCACTTTTCATGTACCCCAATCTAAGCTCGATCTCAGCTTATCTTCATCTAAATAATATATCAAATTTACCATATTAATTTTCCGATCTACTCAATTTGACAGATTATACATATTTTGGCAAAATTATGCTTTTACCCTTAATGTTTTTTAATTTTACAATTTAGCCTTTAGGCACGTAAAATGAAATTCATTCAATTTTAGTGAAACCCAAGCCTAGCCAAATTTATTGTACAATACTAGCAGCCCATAATTTCACTTTATTCGTACTTTTAACCACCACATTTTACAATTTCACAAATTAATCCCTTTTTGATATTTTTGTCAAAAATCACTTTACAAAAACTATTAATCTAATATTAAACCTTCCAAAACTATCATCAATCATCTAAACAACCAAGTATTCAATAATGGCATCATAAAAAATCTTTAACAATTTTGAAATCGGAGGTATGGGCTAGCTTGATTAAGCTGCAACGAGCTTAAAATCGTAGAAATCATTAAAAACCGAGCAAAACCTGTACCTTGATTAAGCTTCCAAGTGACCGAATGTTTTAGTGGCTTTCTCAAGCTTTAATTTCAGTTGGAGAAAGATGACAACTAATGGATTTTTATGTTTTATTTTATTTATTTTTCATTTAATTAACTAATTACCTTTATAACCTTTATTAAACCATTAAAAACATGCATAAATTTGTTCGTCTTTGTCCACTAACCTATTTAAAGGTCTAATTATAGTATAAGGACCTCCACATTTCAATTTCATAGCCATTTAGTGCCTTCAACAATTAGAACCCAACTTTTATGCTTTATGTGGTTGAGTCCTTTTTGCCGAATTAAACATTTAAACAGTAAAATTTCTTTACAAAATTTTCACATAATAATTCCATCATGCTGTAAACTTTAACAAAATAAATATTTTGACTTCAAATTTGTGGTCCCGAAGCCACTGTTCTAATTTGACCCAAAAATGGGCTGTTACATCAGCTGTGTATGACACATAGCTAGGTGATACGGCCATGTGTCCCCTGTAGCTTTCAAAGTGCTGCAAGTAAGGCTGTTACATGGCCTAGCACATGACTTGGCACATGGGCGTGTGGTTTACTTCGAACGGTATACGGCCTAGCACACATGCCTGTGGCTTGGCCATGTGACCAAGTCAGAGAGTTACAACTCAAATTTAACATCTTTCTGCAATAATCTCATCAACGGTGTAGCACTAATTGAGAATACCTTGATGAATCTTCTGTAATATCCGTTTCAACCCACAAAACATCTAACCTTAGATACATTTCCTAGAGGCTTCCAATGAACAACAGCTAAATTTTGCTTGGATCAACTCTGATGCCCTCGACTGATACAACATGTCCCAGAAATCTGACTTTCTGAAGCCAAAATTCACATTTGCTAAACTTAGTGAATAATTTCTTTTCAGACAAAGTTTGCAAAATAGTTCTCAAATGCTCGGCATGCTTTGACTCATCCCGTGAATAAATCAAAATATCATTAATGAATACCACTAAAAATCTATCTAAATACAGTCTGAAAATTATGTTCATCTAAACCATAAATAGTGCAAGTGCATTAGCCAAACCAAACAGCATCACAAGAAATTCATAATGTCTATACCTGGTCCTAAACGTGATTTTTGACACATCTACATCTTTAACTTGCAACTAATAGTAACTAGAACGAAGGTCAATCTTTGATAACACTATTGCACCTTTCAACTTATCAAACAAATTATCAAAATGCGACAATGGATACTTGTTCTTGATCGTGACTTTGTTGAGCTATCGGTAGTAAATACATAATCGCATTGATCTGTCCTTTTTCTTAACAAATAAAATAGGTCTGACCCAAGGAGAAAAACTAGGTCAAGCAAAACCCTTATCTGCCAACTCTTGCAGTAGTGCTTTTAACTCTTTCAACTTTGTAGATGCTATTCTGTAAGGTGCTATCGATATCGGGGATGTTCCTGGCACTCATTCAATAGTGAGCTCAATCATTCAGATAGGTGGTAATATAGGTAACTCCTCTAGAAGCACATCTGGATACTCACATACCACTGGAACTGATTCAAGCTTCAACTCTAAAACTTAATAATCAAATATGTAAGCAAGATATGCATGATAGCCTTTTCTAACATATCTTTGTGCTGACATAGCCATACTAACATTAGACATACTATCCAGTCTGTAACACCCCATACTCGGCCTGGATGTTATGGCCGAATCTGGTGGTGTCACATTGAAGGGTGACTCGCACAAATCAAAGACGTTGGAAGACTTTGAAAAACGTTTATCAGTCTGGGGTTTAAAACAGTGTTTGCACTACATGGGTTTGTTTTCAAACTAGTTTCGTTAGAAAAATACTTTAGTTTAAAATGAAATCCATTGAAGGCTGGCTCAATTGAAAATCCAAGAGTTTAAATAAAAGCTTTGAGTATGTTAATTTGAAAACCCGAGTTTGTAATCCTCTGTTAGGTTTGTTGTTTAGTTACAGCAAAAGCTCAATCTTTTAAAAATCATTTAGGTGTTTAAGTTGATTTCAAAATATCCTTTTTAATTGAGAAATCAGGTTTAAGATTCGAAATCAAACAATTAAGATAATAATAAAAACCAAGTATAAAATGAAACCAGAGATAAAAGCCTTATTACAACCCAATGATAGTAATTAAAGGTCAAGTAAAAGAACTACTAAAATATTAATCCATTTGCAGAGTGGCCACCTCCGAGTCCTCTCCTACGTCGAGCCGCCTACTGAGGATTACCTGAAATTATTAAAAGAGGGAGTGAGTTTACGAAAACTCAATGTGTAGTCCCTCGACAGCCACATAACATACAATAAACAATTTAGGCCTAAGCCCAATTCAATCATAGTGGCTGCTTAGCCTTAGCCCATAGTGCCCTCGATCCCAAATCTATCATAAGTCATGTAGTTAGGCTATCTAGCTCGTCAAAACCTACTAATCCATCAATTTTACTCGCAATGGGCCTATGGGCCCATCAGGCCCACTTGGCCCATTTCGGGCCAGTTGGCTAGAAAGTGGCCCGAGACCATGAGATCGCTCATGAGGCCTCTGTCATCAAATCAAACACTCCACACGAGTGTTCGCACTCTCATGTGATTACCGATGCCAACCTTTTGGCTTTTTGGATTTTCAGCTTTTCGACTTTTTAGGATTTCGGCTTTTTCCGATTCGTCGTGTGTGCGGTGTATGTATACAACTTCGGCTTTATATCAAACAATCAAACATAGGTTAGAAGTACACACCTAACCACATAGAGTACTAAGTAATCATAGTCGCCAGAACCTATATTCAAATATTGTACTTCATTAGTCACTTCGTATTAACGCAAAATAAATCAACTATAATCACTCACTGAAGGACAACTATACTTGCCTTGATTGACTACGATTTGCCTATGTAACCCTAAGTCTGACGTAGTCCCCCTTTCGCATCAATGCGGAAAGTCCCGAACCGCTGACACCTTACGCCGCTTAAACTTTGGAGTAGTGGCTACGTGCTCAAACTCAGTCGGCTTCTTCACTGACACTTTACTAGTCCCCCATTTACTCATCGTAAACTCTAGAATGAACCAAGTACATAATTCCCAATTGATAAGAGAGGAAAAATAAAAACTTGATAACAGGGCCAAAGAAATTTGGCTAATAATAAAGTGATTAAGCATACCCTTATCAATCGATCAAATGAATTTTGGTAATAGCTAGTCCAAGGAGATTCAGTCAATGCAAGCAGAATAAAAGATTTGAGAGATGGAGAGAATCAATATTCGGTTCCAGAGAAAAAGAGAAGAACTTGATTTCCACTAGTAAAATTGAACAAGCTAGAGACAAAAGAAAAGGTGCAATCAGGTAAAACTTCAGGTGAAACAAAGGAGCCAATGAAAAGTGGGAATTTCGGTAGAAGTTTTAAAGCAAGGTGAAAGAAAAAAGGGATGGGCAAAGAATAATCACTCAATACTTACCAGAAGAGACAGAGAAAAAGAATAAAATGTACAAAAATTTCCCAAAATGCCAAAACTCCAAAACAAATAACTAACTCAAAAGTAATATTATCCTTTTTTCCCATTCGGTTCAACCTCATCTCTAAGTAAATTCCTTCAATCCAAATCCTTGATTTTAGCCAACGAATCAATTTAAATTGCATCCAACTTCCTTCCACCAATCAACCACCCCTTAATTCAAATTTCAATCAAAGCCTGGTTGTTTCGGTCAAACTCAATTACCTTTCCCACGTGAGCAGCAAAATAACAGTTTATTGCGTAGAAAGCAGCTCAAAACCAAGACCTCCAGGCACCCACCACAGGCTACATGTCACTATACTGTAACTCTTATTGTGACATAATTCGGTTACAAATAATTATAAGGCTTACTACCCAGCGATTGGGTTAACCAAAATAATCTAAAAATATTCGCTACTACCCAATTTCAAACCTCTAACCTCTAGCCTATGCTACACGTCCCTTGCCACTACGCCGCTTGCCTTGTTTGCGTTTACATTCCTCCCCATTTAACTATAAAGTCTTTAGGCTAGACTCCAGGTTTACTTAAAAAACAACCAAAATTTTGTAGCTATCGCGACTTGAACCCCGCACTCCCTTACTGTTCCTAACGCCTCTTGCCACTAGGCTAGGCGCGTCCCATGTGTCAAGTTTTACCAGGCTTTATTAATAAGCCTTCCACCAAACGCTCAGGGTCCTTTAGAAAAAAATGTAAAATTTTGCTAAAGCCCAAGATCGAGCCTAGGACTTTTCCCACACTACCAACCCTTCCTAAATCACTTAGCTGGATAACTAAACATGCAATTGTAAAATTTGTAAACATATTTAAATTGTTCAAGCCACTTTCTAACTGATCCCAAACTCAAGGCACAATACTTCTAAACCCAAAATTCAAGGTGTTACACAGTCTATCTGATTTAATATGAAACTTTTCACCATTCTAACACTTTAACACAATAAGCTTCCATCTACAGTTCACAATAGCATCATGCACAGTTAACCAATCCATACCCAAATCCAAAACCATATCAAACTCATCAAATAGTAATAGCATCAAATTGACCGAAAAGTTGCAACCCTGAATCAAGAAAGGACAATTTTTACAAACCTTATCAACAACACATGCTGACATAGGGGGTTCGATACTTTAATCACAAATTTAGTGGACTCAATAGGAAATTTCTTACTTGACACTAAATTTGTACATACATACAGATGTGTTGATCTCAGATCAATAAAAGTAGTAACATTAGTGTAACGCCTTAATTTTGGGCCTAGAAGAATTGGGCCTCGGGCGTAGGTGCGCTAAAAAATTTTCGAGAGTATTATAACGTCACAAATTGCATGTTAGAATGGCTAGGCTAGTGATTTTGAAGTATTTAAGTGTCTCTATGAAGTCCTGAGTTCGAATTTTGGGTTAGGAAAATTTTTGTTTTTTAGCCTTTAGGGAACCCTGACCCTAGGAGTTATGACCTTTAAATAAATGGAGAAGAAATAGGACACAAGTGAGGTTGTGGTGTAGTGGCTAAGTGCCACCACTTAGGAAGCAGGGAGGTGGCGTCATTAGCTGGCAAAGGGATCCTAGGTTCGAGTGCTAGCATGGTAATATTTGGGGATTTAATTTTTACGCTATAGACGGCTAATAGTGGCATTGGAGTTGGACTCTTATGGAGAGAAATTCAAGGAAGAGATTAATAGAGTGGTAAGGGGAGAATATCTTAAAGGAAAATTAGGAGATGGTTGTGTGAAGAGTTGGTGCTGATTTGGGAAGTGAGGAGTGTATAAATTCGGCTTAGGGGAGTAAATGAGTGTCATTTTTGGGTCTTTTAAGGGGTATTACGAATTTTCATTGTTGGTTCTTAAAGGGTATTGCCAAATTCTCTCTTTCTTTATTGCCTTTGCTGAACCCTTCTCCTCACAATTTCCTTGCTGCTTCATCATTCTTTTCCTTGTTCCTTAACCTTGGCCGACTGGGTGCTAAACCAATTAGCTAATTTCTTTTCTTATTTTGTACCGAATGCTCTCCTCTTCTGGGTGGCCGAATCCCCTATTGTGCCATCAACAACTTTGTTTTTGTTTCTAAACACCAAAACCGACATCTCCTCTCTTTCTTCTTAATTGTGGGTTTGAATCTTTTTCTCAAGTCTCTGCCGAATTACTCCTAGTATGCTTTGGGTTTGGTAAGTGTGTTTATCTCTATTTTCAATATTGGTGGTTGGTCAATGTTCTTAGGAGTTGTAAGGGTGGCTACGATGGATGTTAGTCATCTGCTAAGTCAATCTTTAATAATAAGAGTTTCTAGAACGCAGATCTGGGAATTGATCGGGGCTAGCAAGCGGTGAAAGGTTGATTAGGTTCAATCACACGAGGTAAGGAGAAGTGGTATGATTTTAGATTTTGGTAATAGTATTTGTTAAGTATATGATTAATTGAAGAGTGATATTGATTGTAGGTTCGTCGCTAAGGAGATTGTAGTACGTTTTGCTATTAGGTTTGTACAAACATTGCTCACACACAATAAATCGATAAATCCCGAAATGCCGAAAAGCTGAAATGTTGAAAACTCGAAAGTTTGGCTACGGTAGTCTTATGAGTGTTTGAACACTCGTATGAGGGTAATCAATATGATAATTGAGATCCCATGAGCAATGTAATGGACTTGGGTCACGTTTTGGCCAACTGGGCCAGAATGGGCCAAATGGGTCCGACCGGCTCGTGGGCCCAGATAAGTGAAAATTGGTAGATTGGTAATAAGTGATGAGCTGATTAAGTTAGTTGTGTGGCCAGGAATAGATTTAAGCCTGATGGGTCGTATAGATGTGATTGGGCCTGATGGGCCGTATAAATGTGAGTAGGCCTAGTGGGCCATATAAATATGATTGGGCCTAATGGGCTATATGAATTTATGTAGACTAGTCAGGGTTATGTAATGGAATTTTAGACTTAGTATCTAATAATTGCTTAGGCAGACATAAAACTTAATTAATCAATTAAGTGTAATTGTGGGCAAGTCATAGGGTTAAAGTGTGGCAATGGTTATATGCATGTCTAGGATTGGATCTAGGGAGAGCTCGGTACTTAAGTGGTCTTAATGACTCACCTCCTCTTCTCTGGAATCCTACCAAGTGCATAATATCTGCTCACTTTAGCCAACGAGGACTTGTTGGTGGGCCAAGGTGCGTAATTAGACACATAGTGTTAAGAAATTACTAAAATAGCCCTATAGGATAGAATTACTGAAATATCCCTGTAGGGTAGAATTACTAAAATACCCCTGTAGGTTAGAGTCACTGAGATACCCGTGACCTACAAAATTACAGAAAAACCCTTAGTTGGCAAATTACCAAATTACCCCTAGGTGCCATGAGTATAGCTTATGCATGCTATATGTTATCTATTGCATTCATGTGTTATTATATTGCATATGGACCGAGATTATGATTGGAGAAAGTGTATATAAGGGTTGCACAGTCGGTTGACGACTATGGATCCACCGAAGGCTTTAAAACCATCGCAGGCATTTTAGCCACCGAAGGCTTTATAGCCACCGTAGGCTTTCTACCCACTGAGCTGCTATGCTGCACTGATTAGTGGTGCCGCCACTAGTGCCACACCGGGTGTTAAGGATCGGTGGGTCGAGTATCTCCCCATAGGAGTGTAGGGTTGGAAGGGGGTGTACAGGGTTGGTTATGGGAAATTGCAAATTGCATGATCATATTGATATTGTTGTGATTTGGGCTAAGGCCTAAGGCCACTGTATGTTGAGATATGGGCTCAAGCCCAACCGAGGCCATTATGGGCTAAGGCCCAAAGGCCACCGTTATTGAATAGGGCTTAGGCCCAAATTGTTTAATGCATGTTTTGTCCTGTCGAGGGACGTACACACTGAGTTTTCGTAAACTCACTCCCTATTTTTAATTTTTTTCAGGTGATCCTTAGTAGGCGGCTCGACATAGGAGAGGACTCGGAGGTGGACACACTGCAAATGGATTAATAAATTTTTAGTAGTTTCCTTTACTTTATATTTTCTTTCATTTGGGTTGTAATAGGGTCTTTACATTTTTGGATTACAAATTTGGGATATTATTTGTGGATTTTATAATTTCTAGTGGTAAAAACTAGTTTTTCCAAAACAACAACTGTTTTAAATAAAGCTTCCGCAACGATTAAGATTTTATAAGTAATAACATCTTAAATAGGGAATAATCTTTTTGAAAAACCATGTTGGGGATTGATCAAATGCAAACTGAGGTTTTACACAAATTTTTAAACAAGAAGGGTTTTCAATGAAAACTTGGTTTTGGAAAAACATTTCAATGTGACACGTCTGATTCGGGCCTAATTTCTAGGCCGGTTTGGGGTGTTACATTTAGTATAAAAAATAGAAAATGTACTAGTGATAACATCTGGTGCTAAAGCTTCCTCTCTAGCCAAACCATATAAGCTCTATGTAACGCCCTAAATTTAGGCCTAGTAGTATTGGGCCTTGAGCAAGGGAATGATTAGGTAGCTATGCATAAATGCACATTTGCTTTATTAGTTAAGTGTCCAAAGAGGTGTTGGAGAAGTCTTAGGTTCAAACCTGGGCTTTATGCATAAATGCACATTTGCTTTATTAGTTAAGTGTCCAAAGAGGTGTTGGAGAAGTCTTAGGTTCAAACCTGGGCTTTGGTAAAAATTTTGATTTTAAGTGAATTAACCCTTGGATGCTTGGAAGTAGGCCTTTTAAATTATTATGGTTAAGAAATAACACAAAAAGCCAAGTGGCCTAGTGGCAGAGTGGCACCACATGAGAGGCAAGGAGGTGGCATCGTAGGGGGCAAGGACATTCAGGGTTCGAGTGTTAGCATAGTACACTGAGGGGTATTTATTTTGCACCTTTGGTCAACCAATGGTTGAGTTGAAATTGAACTCTGGAGGAGAAAGTTTGAATTGGTCAAGTGAGGAAATCAATGAGTGGATCATGGAGAAATTTAAGGAGGGGATTATGGAGTGATAAGGGGAAAAAATCAAGGAGATTTGATTTGTAGGGAATTGGATCCGATTTGGGGAGGGTGGGAGTGCAAAATTCAGCTATGGGGCTTTACTTGTGTGCATTCGACAATTGGGAAGCTTTTAGGGCGGTGTTTTGTTAGTTGTGCCGAATGAGGGTTTAGTTTTGTGGGGACTCATTTTGGTCTTTTCTTTTGTACAGGCTCTTGCTTAAAAATCCCCAAAGTGCCGAAGTTTCCTTTTTTGTTGGCGTTCTTGTGGTTTGCCAAATGGCCTATACTCTCGCTTGAAGTTTCGCTCCTTTTCTCCAAGACTGAATGCTATTTCTTTCTCTTCTTAAAACTTCCTACTCACCTTTTCTTATTTCTTGAAACCGAACATTCCATTACCCTCACACGAGTGCAATTGATCCTTTTATTCTCTTTTCTCCTCTTGTTATCATTTTCAAAACTTTTGCCGAATTCATCTAAAGCCTTTAACCGAATAGGCCTTTCTTTTTCGTTGATCTCTATGCACTTGAAGCCGAATCCTTAGTCTTCTTTCCTTCTTCTCAATTATGGTGGTGGAATCTTCTTCTCTTGTTCACTCATAAGTCGAACCTCTCCTTTAGGCAATCTAGTTCGTGGGGTCAAAGGTTAAGTCTCGGTAAGCGCTTATCTTTCTTTCCTTTTGGCATTCTTGGGTAAAAGCCGAATGTGTTAATCATTTGAGTGCTAACTGTGAATCTCTTCTTTTTCACATTGGGTTCAGGGTACGTTCAGAGAAGTAAAGAAACATTTACATTTGGGAAGCAATCATAATCCATAGCTTTATTGTGCAGTAGGTAAATGGTTACCTTCATTCTTTTGAGATTAGGCCGAATATGCTATTGTCCCAACATCACAGTATATGTGGTTCTCAATCACATTGGTGAATGACTAGTTTTGTGAGATCTATTACATTACAGATTTGTGTTAAGGGCATGAACCGATTAGGGTCAGTGATCTTGGAGGGATCAAGACTGTACGTGCAGATAAGGTATGGAAGGAGTATGTAGGACTATGTGATTAACAGATTAACCTTATTGGATAGCGGATTAACGGGTTATTCTGATTGGATTATAGGTTTAGTACGAGTGGGTTAATCACACGTTCCACAAACAGGTGTGTACACAAACCACTCAAACTGTAGACTGGCTAATGTCGAAATGCTAAAATGTCAAAATGCTGAAATGCCGAAAAGTAGAAATTTCGGCAACAATTGCCACACGAGCGTGCGAATGCACGTGTGGAGAACCTGATATGATAGTAGAGGCCACCATGAGTGACCTCATGGGCTTAGGCTGATTTTCGGCCGAAATGGGCTGTGTGGGCCTAATGGGATTGTGGGCCCCATACAGGTCTTTATTATGGATATGTGGAAATATTGGACCTGGCCATGTCGCTTACATGGTTAAGGTTAATTTTGGGCTTAGCGGGCTAAATAAGCATGTGGGCCACACGGGTTTACTTGATGGGCTTTGGGCCTACTTGCACTGTTGGTTTGGAAAAGGTTGCACGGGTCACCCGAGATGACTGTGAACCTACTGATGGGTCAGTATGTGTATTTAGACCCCGAATTGCGAAATGACCGTTATGCCTCTGAAGGGTAAAATGACTAAAATGCCCCTACATGATATATGACTGATTTTGTATGCCATTTGATGACATGTTTGCATTCATGCATGAAATATTATGCTGCATGGGAATGGGATCTTGTAGTTGGAGGAGGTGATTGTTCTGTTAGGGTCGTACGAGTCACCTGAGACGACTGTGTACCTACCAATTTGATCTGTTATGGTTGCAAAGGTTGCCCGAGATGATTGTGGACCCATTCTGGTAAGATCACACGAGTTGCCCGAGACGACTGTAGACCTACCAAAGGTTTAAGGCCGCTTATACTTTTGGCAGCCCTGCTGCAATACTGGTTAGTGTCGTAACCAGTGCTACGTTGGGAGTATAGGGTTGGACGGGACATGGAGTGCAAGGTTGGTTGGGGTTTATATGCATTACATACATTGATTCTAATTTTGCTCTGGGCGCAGGCCTAACTAAAGCTATTGCGGGCTAAGGCCCATTTGTCATTGTTACCGTAATGGGCTTAGGCCCAGATTAATGTGATGTATCTAACTTGATTGTTGGGGGTTGTACACACTGAGTTTCTTAAACTCACCCTTCTCTTTAATTTTATAGGTAATCCTCAGTAGGTGATTTGACATAATGGAAGACTCAGAGGTGGGCACACTATGGACAGTTGAAATTTTAGTATTTTATAATACTAAACTTTATCTGCTTTCTTTTTGGGTTTTTGTGTAGTAAGGCCTTTCTCCGATTTGATTTGATTTATTTTGGGATTTTATTATGTTGGTTGCTTGATTTCTAGATCTAGAACTCGGGTTTTTAAAAGAAAAGTAACATTTTTTTCCAAATCAAATGAAAGTACATAAACGTTTGCAAAGAAAAAGCTTCTGCAATAATTGAGACATGAGAATTTAATATTGACTTTAAAAATTGACGCATTTAATTAACAACTTGCGGTTTAATCAATCTTATAAAGAAATAAGTTTCCATTGGTTTTAGTTTTAAACTAAAGTACTCCTCAACCGAGGCTAGTTTTGGAAATAAAAATGCATTTTTGCAAATACTATTTTAAACCACGACTAATCAAATGATTACAAGGTTTTCCAACAACATTGACTTGTATGGTTTACTCTTGATGTGACGCCGCCAGATTAGGCCATAATGTCTAGGCCAGGTTTGGGGTGTTACGCTGTAGTTGGTCCTCATGCCTCAGATCTCACAGAAGTGTCTTTAGTCCCACTACGGCTATTACCCACACTTTTAGGGTTCTATGGCGGTCTCCCTCTCACAGCTATATTGCCCAGTCAAACAGTCTGAGCTTTTTCTTTGTTAGACCTCTCTGGGCAATCTCGAATAAAATGTTCTTATGAACCACATTTAAAACATGCCCCTTCTTTCATCTTGCAGTCACCAAAATGTCGATGTCTATATTGTTTACAGTTAGGTTTATTGCTTTTTACACTGCCTACGCTCGATACGGACGTAGCCTGAGGTTTTAAACTCACATGCTGTTTACCTCAGTCTCTACCAGAATATCCCACTAAAGCGGATGAACGATTATGATAATCTTTTGGCTTCTTTGACGGTAATAGATAAGATTTCCCCACTAATCTCTTACATGAATCACGAGCCTTATAATCAACTTTTCTTTTAGCTTTTCTCAATTCTTCAGCTTTGTCCACTTTGTCAACTACAATAACAAATTCTTTTCATTCACGAATCTTGACAAGCAACTTTATATCTTCATTCGAACCATATTGAATAGTTTACACATGGCGATCTCAGCCTCTATACACTATGGGGCATACTTCTTCAATCGAATAGATTCTCTCTCATACTCAGATACTGTCATCCATCCCTATTTAAGCTCAAGAAACTCTTTACATTTCTTGTCAAGAAACCTCTGAATTATATATTTCTTTCAAAACCTGGTTTGAAAAAATTCCCAGTCTATTCACTCTCTCGACACCATTGAAACCAAAGTGTTCCACCACAGATAAGCTAAGTCTTTCAGTAAGGATATGTCACATTTCACACACTCTAACGGTGTACAAGACAATTCATTGAAAACCCTGATCGTGTTTTCTAACCAAAGCTCGACTCTTTCCGGATCATCTTCAGATGTAGCTCTAAATTCTTCAGCTCCAAATATACAGATTATATCAACTGACAGCTTGCTAACTCGCATTGGTTCCAAACCCCGAGCAACTACGAGAACCAGTTGGGAAACAAGTGGGGGTGGAGGATGTTGAGCCATCGGATTCGTCCGCACAAACTCGGTAAACCAGTCATTCATCATTTAGAAGAAGGCTTCCTTAGCCTCTCCTCTTCGTTCCCCAAATATAGGCCTACTGCCAATCGACGCTGCCCCGTAAACAGAGGCTTACATGTTACTTTTAGCCTCATCAAAATCAGCTCAGTTGGATGACATTTTCTATATAAAAGCATTGTTCAAAATAAGTCACGAGTTATCACACTATCATAGGTTAAAAAAGTAGTTTATTTAACAACAAGGACTTATAATCTTTCATAAAATTTTAAGAATCACACAAAAACATTCATGGCAAAAACCCTAATCCTTTAACAGTTTTGCAAATTAGTACCTGGGCTAGCTAGATTAAGCTACAACAACTTCAAAAAACATAAAAATCAATAAAAACATGATGAAATTTCACTTACATGCTAGCCAAACAAGTGACTAAAGCTCTCAAACCCTAGCCATGGCTTCTTCAATGATAAATTTTAGTGAAGATGAAGTAAAATGATGATATCTTTTATTTTTTCCTTATTTTACTTTACTGATTTACCAAATTACTTATTTAACCTTTATTATTAACCTTAAAATCACTTAATTCAGGTCCATAAATGTCCAATCATAAAAAAATAGTCTTATTACCACCTAAATCCGTTAACCATTCCATTTCATAGTTATTGGACACTTTTAACTAATGGAACTATAGTTTTGCACCTTTTACAATTTAGTCATTTTCACCAAATTAAGCATGCAAACGATAATTTTTCTTAACAAAATTTTTATACTAGACTACTAATATGCTGTAGACATTAAAATAATAAGAAAATAAATATTTTCACATTAGATTGTTGGTCCTAAAACCACAATTCTAATTTCACTAAGAACGAGTTGTAACAGATATATTGTTAACGAAGTGAAGATTGGGAGAAATTGAAACTGTTGCTCTTACAAAAGGGTACATGATAATGTTGACAAATAAATTATCTCTAAAGTTGGACCCAGGGAGTTTTACTATCCCATGCTCATTTGGAAATCATTATGTTAGTAAGCATTGTGTGATTTAGGAACGAGTATAAATTTAATGCATATGTCTATCTTTTGGAAGTTGGGAATTAGAACAGCAAGACCTACTATGCTCATGTTGCAAGTAGCTGATCGGCCCTACGCATATCCAGAATATAAATTTGAAGATGTGCTGGTAAGAGTAGATCAATTTATTTTTCCTTCTGATTTCATTTTTTTTTTAATGTGAAGCTAACAAAGATGTGTGGATTGTTCTTGGAAGACCTTTTCTTGTTACAGGCAGAACTTTGGTTGATGTGCAAAAATGTGAACTGACAATGAAGATAAATGATCAGTAGACCAGCTTTAATGTATTCGATGCCCTGAAATATGCTGATGAGAAGGTAAAGTGCCATGCCATCGGTTTGATAAACGCACCAGTGCAGAAAAGTTTGAAATTTTTTGCCACAACAATTCTGATAGTGGTACGAATTCAGTTGAGCTAAATGAAACAGAGACTTTTGAAGAATTTAGTTAACTCATGGAGGCAAAGTAAATTGTGGGCAGACCAAGGAGAAAGTTTGTGTGCTTGGATTTATCAGCTCACACTTTCAATCCTTTTAAACCATTTGTAGAGGAGCCTCCTACACTAAACTTGAAACCTTTGCCATTGCATTTAAAATATGCTTACTTAGGAGACAACAACACCTTGCCAGTAGTTGGAAGCTGACACCCGATCAAGAGGCCAAGTTGTTGGAAGTTATCCAGCAATCTAATAAGGCATTAGGATGGACCATTTCCAACATCAAGGGAATTATCCCTACTCTAGGCATCCATAAAATTGTATTTGAGCATTAGCATAGCAATTCTATTGAGCAGCAGAGAAGTTTGAATCCCATCATGAAGTAAAAAAGAGATTATCAAGTGGCTCGATGTTGGTATTAGCTACCCTATCTCTGACAGTTCTTGGGTGAGTTTTGTACAATGTGTGCCGAAGAAAAGAGGTTTCATAGTGGTCAATAATGATAACAATGAGCTTATACCAACTTACACTATCACGAGATGAGGAGTGTGCATGGATTATCAGAAACTCAATAAGGCAACTAGGAAAGACCATTTTCCTTTGTTGTTTATTGATCAAATGTTGGATGGATATTCATGGTCTAATTAGATTGCTATAGCTCTTAGTCACTAAGAGAAGACAACTTTCACTTGTTCATATGGTAATTTTGCGTTTAGACGAATGCCATTCGAGTTATGTAGTGCCCCGATAACATTTTAGCATTTTATGATGGAAATATTCTCTGACATGGTGGAAAACTTTCTTGAAGTCTTTATGGATGATTTCTTTGTCTTTGGAAATAACTTTAATGGCTATTTAAAAAATATGGAATTCATTATTTGTCGCTATGAGAAACAAATCTTGTCTTGATTTGGGAAAACTATCATTTCATGGTCTGTGAAGGCATTGTTCTATGGCATAAAGTATCACAGCTGGGGATTGTGGTTTACAAAACAATAATTGAGGTAATAGAAAAGGTGCCACCTCCTACTATTGTCTAGGGTATTCAGAGTTTGATAACTCTGCTGGAGCAAAATAAACCTTTCAATTTTGATGAACCTTGTTGGATAACTTTCATGGAATTGAAGAAACAACTGGTAGCAATACCAATTCTAATAGCATCGAAGTGGACATTGCCTTTCGAACTCATATGTGACGCCAGCGATTATGCTGTGGGAGCAGTGTTGGGGTAAAGGAAAGACAATGTATTTCATGCAATCTATTATTCAAGCAGGGCCCTGACAAATGCGCAACTTAACTACACTACCACTAAAAAGGAGTTATTGGTTGTGGTATTCATGTTTGATAAATTATGATCTTATTTATTTGGTACCAAGTTCACAGTCAACACAAACCACTCTACTATTAAGTATTTCGTGAACAATAAAGATGTCAAGTCAAGATTGATTCGATGGATACTCTTGTTATAGGAGTTTGATTTGGAAATCTGAGATAGAAAAGCGATTGAAAATCAAGTGGTTGATCACATGTCAAGATTAGAAACTGGAAATAAAGATAGCAATGTCAAACTTATTAAGGAAGACTTCCCAGACGAGCATCTATTAGTTGCCATGGCATTACCTTGGTCTACTGATATAGTGAACTTCTTAGTAAATGGTTTGATGCCACCTGATCTCAACAGCCAAAGAAGACAAAAATTCCTTCATGATGCCAAACATTTTTATTGGGATGAACCCTTCCTATTTAAGCATTGTGCTAATAAGATAATTAGGAAGTGTGTCCCTGATGATGAAATACACAGCATCCTGCAACATTGTGATTCAGCTCCTTATGAAGCACACTTTGGAGGAATTAGAACTGCTCCCCAGGTAGTCCAATTTGGTTTCTATTGGCCAATTTTGTTCAAGGATGCCCATGAATTTTATAAGTTGCGCGATCGTTGTCAAAGGGCAGGCAATTTATCTAGGAGACATGAAATGCCACTGCAAAATATTCTAGAGATTAAATTGTTTGATGTTTGGGGAAGAAACTTTATGGGTCCATTTCCACCCTCATTAGGGAAGCTATACATGCTCGTGGCAGTGGACTATGTCTCTAAGTGGGTTGAAGCTCTTGCTGTCCCTACTAATGATGCAAAGTCAATAGTGAAGTTCTTGCACAAAAACATCTTGACAAGGTTTGGAACACCACGAGCCATTATCGGTGATGAAGGATCCCATTTTTATTGCAAGTCAGTTGCTAATACCTTACACAAGTATGGGGTGAAACATAAGATTGCCATGACATATCACCCTAAATAAATGGACAAGTTAAGATTTCTAAAAAAAGAAATTAAATAGATTCTAGAAAAAATGGTGAACCCAACTTGAAAGAATTGGTCCTATAGGCTGGATGAAGCTTTGTAGGCTTATCGTCATGCATTTAAAGCACCATTAAGGATGTCATCTTTTAAGCTTGTCTCTGGAAAGTCAAGTCAGCTACCTGTTGAACTAGAGCATCAGGCATTTTTGGCCATTAAAAAGTTGAATATGGATTGGATCATTTCTGGACATAAAAAGGTTGTTAGAGTTGAACGAAATCGAGGAATTTCAAGCACAAGCAGATGAAAATGCAAAACTATACAAGAAGAAGACCAAGCACTGGCATGATAAGAGGATTATGCCACGACAATTAGAACCAGGACAACAGGTGTTGTTGCTCAACTCTAGGCTCAAATTGTTCCCTGGAAAATTAAAATCTCATTGTTCAGGTCCCTTTGAAGTGGCCCAAGTATATCCTCATGGAGCTGTTGATGTCAAATATAGCAAGAGTGGGATGATTATTAAGGTTAATTGTCAACGTTTAAAGCACTACTAGGGTGCTTATATAGATAAAGACAAACAATCTATTGACCTTCAAGATGTTTGAGCTCAACATATCTTTTCTAATTTTATTTTCTTCAGTTCTTACTTTAATTTCATTTTTATAGTTTTCCTCTTTTATTAGTTAATGTTATTTCCTATTATGGTTATATTTTTTTATTAATGTATAGATTCTAAAAAAATTACAAGGAACGAATAAAGATGCAAGCTCAATAAATGTAGTACAAATATGTGTTTGCCCCAAATAGTCAGAAGTGAATTATGCCACGACAAAGTGGGATAGTAGACGTTAAAACTAGAGAAAATGCGGTGTGACAAGAATGAAATTGTCTCACCACACCACCTGAAGCCATGATTGCAGAAGACCATGAAATTGATCGTATTATTAATGAGATCACTGAGTGTGATAAAGAATGGGAGGTTGTGCCACTCTACTCAAGAAGAAGGAAGCTGCATTATAAGCACAATGCATGCGAGTCCACCTGTAGAATAGAATGAAAAACCAATCACCAAAATCCAAGTCAGGGCAGTTCTGTTCCCCCCATCTATTCAACCATCCATTTTTGCTACCATGACATTTTCTGTAAAATATGCATTGAGGACAAAGCATCTCGTAGGTTTGGGGGTGTATTGAGCATTTAGATGCACTTTGTATTTAGTAAGCGTGCTCATTTTAGTCTAAATATTCTAGTTTAGCTAAATTTGCCTTGCCACGTAACTGCCGACACTAGTTAGACTATAATGAGTACAATGTTGACCTATGATGTTCAATGATAAGCTGAATACTTCAATAAATCTAGAAAATGTGATAGTGGCTTAGGTGAATTTAGCTTAGGATAGGTTGCCTAAGAATCAACTCCTAAAAATGAGATATCATAACCTCACATACAATTGGACTATAGCAAGTTTCTGTTAAGGCATTTAAAGATTCTTAAAGCTAAACTCATTAAAATTACGAAAGCATTATTTATAGAATGCCAGTACACACTGCAATGCTTAAAATTGCCAATTCACCCAGCAACACTTTGTTTGTTCCAACGTGTTGTTGGCTAGAAAAGCAAGCTCAGGCAAGAGTGTGTAATAAAAAAATTAGGGGCACTCCACTATAATAACAGGCTGAGTAGCTAATGAGGTAATTCTTTGCTCCATCTAAGTTAAAAGCCTTAGCTTCATATAACACCCCTAACCCATAATCATAGCCGAAATAGGTTAAGAGGCGTTACTAAACTTTGAACTCAGTTCGGAACATATAATCATCAATTATCATCTCATTTCAGCAACTATCAATCATTCATTATCATAACATGCTTAAATCGAGCATACAAAGCTTGAAACATGTATTTAGGACTGAATCAATATTATTTGAAAACGTTGAGAAAACATAGAAAAATTTTCGAATAAGGGTCACACGCCCGTGTGAACAGGCCGTGTGCTTTACACGGTGACTAGACACGCCTTTGTGTATAGACCATGGGAAAATAGGGCATACATACAAACTTTTCCACATGACCAATAGACACGCCCATGAGCCAGCCCGTGTGCCATATACTGCCAGTAGACATGCTTGTGTGCCAGCCTGTGTGCAATATACGGCCAGTAGACACACCCGTGTGTCTAAACCGTGCCAAACCTGTGACACCCCAAGACCCATACACGTCGCCGGAGGGTCAAGAGGCATTACTCGACATTCACACAAGCTAACAAGGCATCACTTATACAAGCATATATAAACGCTTATGGATAATGGTTTAAGGTATATCGGATTTCATATCTAAGTTATACGAATAAGATCAAAACCATATGTGCGTCATCTATTGCAGAACATCTAGCTTCATGGATAAAAGCTATTCATGTAGTTCAGAAGCTTAAATCGAATCTATTCATGTCTTTAGGTTCATGTTGCAAATTCACATCTAGCTACCTTTTGAACAAACATCCAATCCACTCATATATATATATATATAAACATACCGAATGATAACATCGAACTCTAAAGTTTCATCATTTAGATTTTCACGTTCGCATTCAAGCAGTGCATATAACTTAGAATACATATCATCATCTTAAAGACCACATGTAGATGTAAAGCATCTTGAAAAGCCATTTTTGCATGGCTATGCTTAATTACAACATCAAAATAAAAGTTTCTTAATTAACAACCACAAAATGCATCCTATACATGCCATTCACAAAAGTTTAGCTAATTAAATACCGAACAGGGCTTTTGATAGTAGAGATGACTTCGAAAGCAAGATTCCCGAGACCGTAGCTAACGAACGAGATCTATAAAATAGAAAATTTAAAAGCAACGGAGCAAGCAATTATATGCTTAGTAAGTCTTTAAGTAACAAAAATCATTTGAAAGAGTAGCATAGCAATATCTAAGCTTGTTTATTTTATCCTTTGGCCGAATAAGATAATACTATGATAACACTTTTATCATTCATATCACAAAGGAAATTTCAAGGTATCCGACTAAATTCAACTTATAACCGAACACGTTCATTTCAAGTATCAAGCTAAACTCATGCCTATAACATACATTCCATATCCGAATAGTTAAACTCTTCTAATTCAGAACAAATACGTCATAATCAAGTCATAGGCGTTTGAGTAACCTTTAATAATAGCCAAAGCATTCCCACCGAATTCTAAACTCACAATTCATAAGTAACAAAATTCTCGAACAAGAGTAAGATGCATACCTGGCTATCTTACGGTAGGTAACACATTTAATAGGACTGTCTCGACATTTATTTTATAATGCCGGCACGGATGCCCTTCAGGACCAAGCCCGGTTTCAACACTGGCTCAAAGCCCTTCGAAACTAAGTCCGGTTATATTACTGGCTTGAAAGCCCTTCGAGGCTAAGCTCGGATCATATCACTGGCTCGAAAGCACTTCGAGACTAAGCTCAGATCGTATCACTGGCTCGCAAGCCCTTCGAGACTAAGCTCGGAACATTAACATTGGCTCGAAAGCCCTCTCAGACTAAGCTCGGATCATTAACATTCATACACATAGATATATATATCATATCATCTTTAGATATCATTCCTGATATTCAAATACAATTACGGCATGATTACCATCCACACATCATTCGGTTCACTAATTATAATCAAAGGACAAAATTTTGTTTCAAGACACAACAAAGTTAAATGCTAACATTCAGCTTCTAACAATTTCACAAATCTTCTTTTCTTCCATGACATTCAAGCATAACCTTTAAGTTTAAGTTTATAATTTATACAATTGTACTATGACTTCATCATGTCATGAGTTGAAATTCGTTACTCAAGAACTTACCTCGTATCTTTCTGAACAAATCCCGGGTTAGTTATTCCGTGGCTCTAGCCTTTCCCTTATTTGATGTTTCACCTCTAAGCTCTTGAGCTAAATCAAACAATTCAAGTATATAAATTTTCATACCCGTCACTAGATCAAAACAAAGAATGTAACTATCCTCTCTAAGCCACCCACACATATTCGGTCAAATGTATAAACATGTATGTGTATTCATTATAACTCTCAACTAATTCATTAAATTTACCAAATATGCATGGTCTCAAATTAAACCATTCGGTACTTACATATATATATATATAACTAAAAGTCATTTCTAACGACTATCATTTTCGATACTTTAAGCAATGACATTAACATAAATAATAATCCTTAAACCAAATGTAGTTTCCTTAGAAATTCATCTATACAGCATCTTCATGAGTTCAATTAAACTATCATGAATTTTCTAACACCTTGGCCCACATATGTTCTTCCACAAAGTTAGCATTTTATACAACAAGTATGACATAAGCTCAACCGAATGTTTATACATATGTATATATACAAGGTACATGCATATGGCATATACATATAACCACCATAGAAATACCACTCTTTTAAAACATTTAATACATATAAGTACATGATAGGCATCATGACCAAATGCTTCACAAATGATCTCATACACATTTTAAATTTCAATTCTAAGCTACTCAAAGCCGAAACTTCCAACTTAATTAACAAGAGTCTTACACCAATTAATCTTTCACGCACAAACTCAATCCCTTTTATTTATCACATAATTTACTATCAATTTAAGCATTTTCTCAAATTAAAATTAATTCCATAATTCCCCTCATCTAAAAGCCACATTCATATTCAGCAATTTCACCATTGCCCTAATAACCCACAACCGATTACTAAATTTTTTTCCAAGTACCTTAAAACAATTCATTTTACTATAGTACCTCAAAACAATTCATTTTACTATCTAATAGCTCCATTTGCACTTAATAATATCAACCATCATAATTTCATATCACAACAACAATAACCGAATGAATTTCTCCCAAATTCAACTAGATACAAGCCATAGGCTAGATAGAATACTAGTTAACAACCAAAATGCACCTAAAATTTTCAAAGAAAACAATTAAACATACCTCAATCTAGCCTTAGTTAATGTCGATTGTAAGGAGTTATTTCTTCCCCCTTTTCTCTTCAAATTTGGCAAAGATGGACAACTATGAACAACTTTATTCTTTTCACCCATTTCTTTTATTAATTAATTATCTAATATATTAACCACCAACCACATTTTACTTAATAACACAAAATACAAAAATAATCATTAAAAAGGTTTGCATGGCCGGCCACTAATGTGAAAATATGCATATTTGACATACAAGTCCAATTATTTCAAAGCTTTCCTTATTTTAGTCATTTTAATTTGTCCACTAAAGTTTCTAAGTTTCTCAACTAAGCCCTTATTATTAAATTCACATTTAATTTGTCTAATTCAAACATTAAAGATTCACACATACATTTAGCACATAAATTAGACATACAAAATTAAGATCAACTATTTCAATGACTCGGTTTAGTGGTCCCGAAACCACTTCTGACTAGGGTCAAAATAGGGCTGTCACAACACTCCCCCCTTTATGGATTTTCGTCCCCGAAAATCTTACCCGAAAATAGATTTGGATATCTTTCTTTCATAGCATTCTCGGGCTCCCAAGTTGCTTCCTCGATCCTGTGCTTAAGCCACAGCACTTTTACTAACAGAACCTTTTTATTTTGCAATTCTTTAACTTCTTGAGCTAAGATACGGATAGGTTCTTCTTCATAACTCAAATCAGGTTGAATTTCGACTTCCGACGGATTAATCACATGCGAAGAATCAGATCTATAACGACGGAGCATCGATACATGGAAAACGTTGTGGATCTTTTCAAGTTCATGGGGTAAAATCAATCTATAAGCAACCAGCCCAATTCGTTCTGATATCTCGTACGGCCCGATGAATCTCGGACTTAATTTGCCTTTACATCCGAATCTGAGCACCTTTTTCCAAGGTGAAACTTTCAAAAACACTTTATCACCAACTTGATACTCGATGTCTTTACGTTTTAGATCCGCGTACGATTTTTGACGATCGGATGCCATTTTCAAATTGTCACGAATTATTTTCACTTTCTACTCCACTTCTCTGACTAAATCAACCCCAAGAACCTTATTCTCACTAATCTCGTTCCAAAGCAGAGGTGTACGGCATCTTCGACCGTAAAGAGCTTCGTAGGGTGCCATCTGAACACTCGACTGGAAGCTGTTATTATACGCGAATTCAACCAGGGGTAAATATTTTTCCCACGAGCCACTGAACTCGAGAATGCAACATCTCAACATGTCCTCGAGTATCTGAATAACCCGTTCGGATTGACAGTCAGTCTGCGGATGGAAAGCGGTGCTGAAATGAAGTTTAGTTCCCAATGCCTCGTGTAATTTCTTCCAGAATCGCGAAGTAAAGCGAGGATCTAGGTCTGAAACAATAGAAGTCGGCACTCCGTGCAGTCGTACAATCTGGGAAATGTACAATTCTGATAGCTTATTAAGTGAATAGTCTGTGCGAACGGGAATGAAATGAGCTGACTTCGTTAATCTATCAACAATAACCCAAATGGAGTCTTTCTTTCTCGGTGTTAGAGGCAACCCCGACACAAAGTCCATCGTAACTCGGTCCCACTTCCACTCAGGTATCAAAATCGGCTAAAGCAAACCCGAAGGCACCTGATGTTCCGCTTTTACTTGTTGACATATCAGACACTTAGATACAAAACCAGAGATGTCCCGTTTCATACCGTGCCACCAATATTGTCGTTTCAAGTCATTATACACTTTCGTGCTACCCGGATGAACTGACATTCGGCTATTATGGGCTTCATTCAAAATCGTCGAAATTAGATCAGAATTTCTCGGAACACACAATCGATCCCTAAATATCAAACAATCTTTTTCATCAATTCAAAACTCTGTATCCTCACTCGACATACACTGAGCTCGCTTAGCAATCAAGTCGTTATCGACCTTCTGAGTATCACATATTTGCTGTACAAACACTAACTCTGCTCTTGATTCGGCTACCAACACATCATCTGCCGACATCGTTAATTTCACGTTCATAGCTCGCAAGGAAAATAGAGATTTTTGGCTAAGAGCATCTACAACTACATTTGCTTTTCCCAGGTGATAATCAATAACAAGCTCATAGTCTTTAAGCAATTCTAGCCACCGCCTTTGTCTCAAATTCAAATCTCTTTGAGTCATCAGATACTTGAGACTTTTGTGATTAGAGAAGATGTGACATTTCTCACCGAACAGATAGTGTCGCTAGATCTTCAAGGCAAAAATGATAGCGGCTAATTCAAGATCATGAGTCGGATAATTTCGCTCGTGAGGCTTCAACTGCCTCGAAGCATAAGCAACAACCCGGCCTTCTTGCATCAAAATGCAGCCTAAACTGTTCGGAGATGCATCACTATAAACTAGAAACTCTTTGCCAGATTCTGGCTGAACTAACACTGGAGCTTCCGTCAAAAGGGTTTTCAGCTGGTCAAAACTTTGCTGACACTTATCCGTCCACTCGAACTTGACCTCTTTTTGCAGCAGTTTCGTCAACGGGGTTGCAATCATTGAGAAACCTTTAACGAATCGTCGGTAATAACCGGCAAGTCCTAAGAAGCTTCAAACCTCAGAAACATTTTTAGGTGGTTTCCAGTCGAGAATAGCTGAAATTTTATTTGAATCGACTCGAATACCCGAAGCAGACACTATATGTCCCAAGAAACCGACCTCACGCAACCAGAATTCGCACTTACTGAATTTCGCATACAATTAATTTTCACGTAAAGTCTGAAGTACAAGTCTCAAATGCTCGGCATGCTCGATCTCGTCACGAGAGTAAATCAAAATATCATTGATGAACATTACTACAAAAAGGTCCAAGAACGGCCTAAACACCCGGTTCATCAAATCCATGAAAACCGCAGGGGCATTAGTGAGCCCAAACGACATCACTAAGAATTCGTAGTGTCCGTATCTCGTTCTGAATGCGGTCTTTGGCACGTCCGATTCTCTCACTCTCAACTGGTAGTAACCAGATCGCAGATCAATCTTCGAAAACACTGAAGCTCCTTTCAACTGATCGAACAAAGTCATCAATTCGGGGCAACGGATACTTATTCTTTACAGTGGCTTTATTCAGCTGTCGATAGTCGATGCACATTTTCATAGTCCCGTCTTTCTTTTTCACAAACAAAATCGGCACACTCTAGGGTGAGAAACTCGGACGCGCGAAACCTCTGTTTGTCAACTCTTGCAGCTGAGATTTCAATTCTTTTAACTCAGTAGGTGCCATACGGTACGGGGCAATTGAAATCGGAGTCGTACCCGGAACCAACTCTATACTGAACTCAACCTCTCTAACAAGTGGCAATCCTGGCAATTCCTCAGGAAACACATCCGGATACTCTCTAACCACAGGTACAGTCTCAAGTTCTCGTTCGGATACTTTATCGTCTAACACATAAGCCAGATACGCTTCATACCCTTTTCTCACATATCTCAGAGCTGACATGGTCGTGATTATGGCAGGTGGCCCGTTTAGATCAATAGACTCAATTCTAATTATTTCATTATTCGAACATCGCAAATCAATGGTTTTTCGTTTGCAATTCACAACTGCATCATGAACGGTCAACCAATCCATTCCAAGAATGATATCAAATTCATTGAAAGGTAACAGCATCAAATCGGCTGGAAAATAGAAATCTCGAACCATTAGGGGACATTTCTTGCATACTTTATCAACCAGAACACAACGACCCAAAGGATTCGACACTCGAACTACGAACTCAGTAGACTCAACAGGAAGAGTCTTACTATAGGCTAAAGTTTCACACACATATGAATGGGTCGAACCAGGATCAATCAAGGCAACAACATCAGTGTTAAAAAGTGTGAAGGTACCAGTAATAACATCTGGAGAAGAAGCCTCCTCTCGGGCACGAATGGCATACGCTCTGGCAGGTGCTCGAGCCTTGGATCTGACTACAGTGTCTCTCGTTCCTCTCTAACTACCACTAGGATTTCCTCCATGCCGCGGTGGTCTACCCCGTGCAGCCGTGCCACTAGGTCTCTGACTCGGATCGTGGGTGCGTTCATCAACTTTCGGACAGTCTTTGATAAAATGATCAGCAGATCCGCATCGAAAACAGGAGTGGTCATGATGTATACAGCTCCCCGGGTGCCATTTACCACAGTGCTTACACTCAGATCTATCCTGACGTTCATTGCCAACACTAGCAACAGAAGTAGCTCGCGAACTCACAGGGGGTCAATGATGATCACGTCTAGAAAAACTCGAAGTATACTTGGATCTACCCGAGTCATCTCTAATATTTTTGGACGATTGCTGAACAGATTTTCCCGCAAATCTCTTACGGAACTCTCTAACTCCTTCCTCGACTTTTCTTTTCTCATTACCGAGCTCTTTGGCTTTGCAAGCTCGCTCGACTAGCACAACAAATTCTTTAATTTCCAGAATTCCCACTAGCAGTCTGATTTCTTCGTTTAACCCATCCTCGAAATGTTTACACATAATAGCCTCGGAGGATAGACATTCGCGAGCATATCGGCTGAGACGCACGAATTCTCTCTCGTATTCGGTTACTGACATCTGACCTTGTTTAAGCTCCAGAAATTCTTTCCATTTCTGATCAATGAACCTCTGACTGATATATTTCTTACAGAACTCGATTTGGAAAAACTCCCAGGTGACTCGCTCATTCGGAACAACAGAAACCAGAGTATTTCACTAGTAGTAGGCAGCGTCACGTAATAGAGATACCACACATTTCAGACACTCCTCGGGTGTGCAGGACAGTTCATCAAACACTCGAATGGTATTGTTGAGCCAAAACTCGACCCACTCAGCATCACCACTAGGAGTAGCCCGGAACTCCTCAGCCCCGTATTTTCTAATTTTGTTGACTGGGGGCCTACTTGATCTCACTGGATCGGTCATAGGAGGGGCTACATAGGTTGGGGGAGGAGCATTCGGAGGCGAAGGTTATAGAACAGCCAGATTCGATCTAAGAAATTGAGCAAATCAGTCGCTCATCATCGTGTAAAAGGCTTGCCTCGTGTCATCGTCCCGATGACTATTATTCAGCGGAGAGTCTTTCGACGCTGTCCCTTGCGCGGGAGTAGGCGCTATGCTCTCGACATCGTCCGCTACGGCTCGATCAGGTTCGGGATCCATTCTATACCAAAAATCACATTTCAGATGTCAGAAGTCATCTCACTATTATAATGACACTAAATGGCATGTATAGCTAGATGCATACTTACTACGGTAGTCCGAGAATCGACTAAACCGTAGCTTTGATACCAATAAAATGTAACACCCCAAGACCCGTACACGTCGCCGGAGGGTCAAGAGGCATTACCCGACATTCACACAAGCTAACAAGGCATCACTCATACAAGCACATATAAACGCTTATGGATAATGGTTTAAGGTATATCAGATTTCATATCTAAGTTATACGAATAAGATCAAAACATATGTGCGTCATCTATTGCAAAACATCTAGCTTCATGGATAAAAGCTATTCATGCAGTTCAGAAGCTTAAACCGAATCTATTCATGTCTTTAGGTTCATGTTGCAAATTCACATCTAGCTACCTTTTGAACAAACATCCAATCCACTCATATATATATATATAAATAAACATACCGAATGATAACATCGAACTCTGAAGTTTCATCATTTAGATTTTCACGTTCCCATTCAAGCAATGCATATAACTCAGAATACATATCATCATCTTAAAGACCACATGTAGATGTAAAGCATCTTGAAAAGCCATTTTCGCATGGCTATGCTTAATTACAACATCAAAATAAAAGTTTCTTAATTAACAACAATAAAATGCATCCTATACATGCCATTCACAAAATTTTAGCTAATTAAATACCGAACAGGGCTTTGATAGTAGAGATGACTTCGAAAGCAAGATTTTTGAGGCCGTAGCTAACGAACGATATCTATAAAACAGAAAATTTAAAAGCCACAGAGTAAGCAATTATATGCTTAGTAAGTCTTTAAGTAACAAAAATCATTAGAAAGAGTAGCATAGCAATATCTAAGCTTGTTTATTTTATCCTTTGACCGAATAAGATAATACTATGATAACACTTTTATCATTCATATCACAAAAGAAATTTCAAGGTATCCGACTAAATTAAACTTATAATCGAACACATTCATTTCAAGTATTAAGCTCAACTCATGCCTATAACATACATTCCATATCCGAATAGTTAAACTCTTCTAATTCAGAACAAATACGTCATAATCAAGTCATAGGCATTTGAGTAACCTTTAATAATAGTCAAAGCATTCCCACCGAATTCTAAACTCACAATTCATAAGTAGCAAAATTCTCGAACAAGAGTAAGATGCATACCTGGCTATCTTATGGTAGGTAACACATTTAATAGGACTGCCTCAACATTTATTTTATAATACCGGCACGGACGCCCTTCGAAACCAAGCCCGGTTTCAACACTGGCTTAAAGCCCTTTGGAACTAAGTCTGATTATATTACTGGCTTCAAAGCCCTTCGAGGCTAAGCTCGGATCGTATCACTGGCTCGAAAGCCCTTCGAGACTAGGCTCGGAACATTAACATTGGCTCGAAAGCCCTTCGAGACTAAGCTCGGATCAATAACATTCATACACATAGATATATATAACATATCATCTTTAGATATCATTCCTGATATTCAAATACAATTACGGCATGATTACCATCCACACATCATTCGGTTCACTAATTATAATCAAAGGACAAAATTTTGTTTCAAGACACAACAAAGTTAAATGCTAACATTTGGCTTCTAACAATTTCACAAATCTTCTTTTCTTCTATGACATTCAAGCATAACCTTTAAGTTTAAGTTTATAATTTATACAATTGTACTATGACTTCATCATGTCATGAGTTGAAATTCGTTACTCAAGAACTTACCTCGTATCTTTCTGAACAAATCCTGGGTTAGTTATTCCGTGGCTTTAGCCTTTCCCTTATCCGATGTTTCGCCTCTAAGCTATTGAGCTAAATCAAACAATTCAAGTATATAAATTTTCATACCCATCACTAGATTAAAAAAAACAATGTAACTATCCTCTCTAAGCCACCCACACATATTCGGTCAAATGTATAAACATGTATGTGTATTCATTATAACTCTCAACTAATTCATTAATTTTACCAAATATGCATGGTCTCAAATTAAACCATTCGGTACTCACATATATATATAACTAAAAGTCATTTCTAATGACTATTTTTTTCGATACTTTAAGCAATGACATTAACATAAATAATAATCCTCAAACCAAATGTAGTTTCCTTAGAAATTCATCTATACGGCATCTTCATGAGTTCAATTAAACTATCATGAAATTTCTAACACCTTGGCCCACATATGTTCTTCCACAAAGTTAGCATTTTATTCAACAAGTATGACATAAGCTCAACCGAATGTTTATACATATGTATATATACAAGGTACATGCATATGGCATATACATATAACCACCATAGAAATACCACTCTTTTAAAACATTTAATACATATAAGTACATGATAGGTATCATGATCGAATGCTTCACAAATGATCTCATACACATTTCAAATTTCAATTCTAAGCTACTCAAAGGTGAAACTTCCAACTTAATTAACAAGAGTCTTAAACCAATTAATCTTTCACGCACAAACTCAATCCCTTTTATTTATCACATAATTTACTATCAATTTAAGCATTTTCTCAAATTTAACTTAATTCCATAATTCCCCTCATCTAAAAGCCACATTCATATTCAGCAATTTCACCATTGCCCTAATAACCCACAACTGATTACTAAATTTTTTTCCAAGGACCTCAAAACAATTCATTTTACTATCTAATAGCTCCATTTGCACTTAATAATATCAACCATCATATTTCATATCACAACAACCATAACCAAATGAATTTCTCCCAAATTCAACTAAATACAAGCCATGGGCTAGATAGAATACTAGCTAACAACCAAAATGCACCTAAAATTTTCAAAGAAAACAATTAAACATACCTCAATCTAGCCTTAGTTAATGTCGATTGCAAGGAGTTATTTCTTCCCTCTTTTCTCTTCAAATTCGGCAAAGATGGACAACTAATAACAACTTTGTTCTTTCCACCCATTTCTTTTATTAATTAATTATCTAATATATTAACCACCAATCAAATTTTACTTAATAGCACAAAATACAAAAATAATCATTAAAAAGGTTTGCATGGCCGGCCACTAATGTGAAAATATGCATATTTGACATGCAAGTCCAATTATTTCAAAGCTTTCCTTATTTTAGTCATTTTAATTTGTCCACTAAAGTTTCTAAGTTTCTCAACTAAGCCCTTATTATTAAATTCACATTTAATTGGTCTAATTCAAACATTAAAGATTCACACATACATTTAGCACATAAATTAGACATACAAAATTAAAATAAACTATTTCAATGACTCGGTTTAGTAGTCCTGAAACCACTTCCCGACTAGGGTCAAAATAGGGCTGTCATAAAACCTGTAGTGTAACGCCCTAAAACTCTTGAACTTTCTTTTCTTTTTCAGTTTTGTTGTGGAATATGTGTGTTTGATATTTTAGTTAAGAATTATTAAAGTGCCAGTAAGGCATTGGTTAAGTTTTGAGTTCAAGTCTGAAAGTGGGAAAATTTTAGTTTTTAATTAAAGGAACCATCATGGCAAGTAGATTAGCTTTTAAGTAAATGGAGGAGGAATTTGACACAAATGAGCTTGTGTTAGGTGGTAAAGGGCACCACATTTGAGGCATGGGGTTGGCGTCACAGTCATGGCAAGGAGGTCTGGTGTTCGAATCCCTCCTTGCTCAAAAGAAAGGTTTATTTTTGCTAATTAAAAGGGCTAGTAGTGATCAGAAAAGAATTTTTAGGGAGGGAATAAGGAGTTATCATAGAGAAAAGTTAGGAGATTGGGATAGGAGAGCTGTCGGAGCCGAATTGGCAATTAAGGGAAGGCAATTTCGGATATGGTAGTATAAAAGCCAAAAATACTTGTCATTTTTTGGCATTTTCTCTTCTTGAGTTTGGTTTTCTCTGTGCACCTAGGTAAAGTGTCGATTTCTTCTTTATTTGTTTCCCTGTTCCAATCTCAGTATTTTTCCCTCTTGCCAAATTTTCCCTTTCCATACTGTTTTTGCCGAGACCTTCTCCTATCAACTCTCTTTACTACATCATTCGTTCCCTTGTTCTTTAACCTTAGCCGATTGGAGGCTAAACCACTTAGCCGATTCTTTTCTTTTCCTTTTGCAACCTTGGTCCATTCTTGAGATCTCTACCGAATCACTCATTGCGTTTCGGGTTTTGGGTAAGTGTTCATCACTTTGATTTTAGGGGTTGGCTGAATGGTCATATATGTTATGAGGGTGACTCATGTGGGATGCAAGTCACCTATTACTTAGGCTCTAACCATTAAATTGGTGTAGATCTAAGAGTAATTGCGGTGAGTGATTAAAGAAAAAGCTATTAGGACTTGTTGCGCAAAGTAAGGCAATGGTAAGGTTTCAGTTCTTGGTAAAGATTATGGTTAAGCATATGATTAATTGAAGGGTGGTGTTGATTGTAGGTTCAGGGCTAAGGAGATTGCAGCACATTTTATTACCAGGTGTGTAATTGATACGTTATCAGAGGCCCCATGAGCGATCTCTTGGACTTAGGTCACGTTTTGGCCAACCGAGCCAGAATGGGCCAAATGCGCTGACTGGCTCGTGGGCCCAAATCAGTAAAAATTAATAAGTTGATAATAAGCGACGAGCTGATAAAGTTTGTTGAATTGTTTGGAATGGATTGGCCTGATTGGCCGTATAATTGTGATTGGGTCTAATGGGTCATCTAAATGTCATGAGGACAAGTCGTGAGGCTGGAGTGTGGTAATGGGCATATGCATGTCTAGGATTGGATCTAGGGAGAGCTTGGTACTTAAGTGGTCTTAATGACCCACTTCCTCTTCTCTGGAATCCTATATGCTGCATAGTGTCTGTTCACTTTATCCAATGAGGACTTGCTGACGGGCCAAAGTTCATAATTAACACCCATACTGTTAAGAAATTACCAAAATACCCCTGTAGGGCAGGAATTACCCAAACACCCTTGTATGATAAAATGACTAAACTACCCCTATGTGAAACATGAAAGATTTATGCATGACACATGGATAACTGCTGCATTCATATAATTTTATGTTGCACGTGGGTGGGAATTATAGAACGGAGGAAGAATTGAGGATCTCATGGTTGCTTGAAGACCGTGGATCCACCGATGGCTTTTTAAGCCTAATATATGAATAGAAGCTTTGCTGCAACATTAGGTAGTACCGTAACTGGCACTACCCTTGGAGTGTATCAGATGGGTGGGTTGATATAGCTATCCCCATATGGAGTGTTTCGGTTGGACGGAGATGTTGTGTATCGGATTGACGGGTAGGATTTTTGCACATCTGATTGCTCTAATTTTGTCCTATTATTGTATTGGGCTCAGGCCCAAGATGACTTGTGTTGCATGATATATATATTGTTACCGAGGGTTGTACACACTGAGTTTTCAAAAACTCACCCCCTCTTTTATGTTATTATTCTCAGGTGAACCACAGTAGGCGATTTGACGGATGGAGGGACTCAGAGGTGGCCAACTACTATGACGATTTAGACTTGTTTTTTTTAAATCTCTAGTATTTTGATGATCTTAGTCCGAATTGTAATAAGGCCTTCCCTCTGGTTATTATTTCATTATTGGTTACTAAGCTCTATATATATTTGAAACGGAACATGGGTTTAATTATTTCAAACACCTTTCAAGTTTTTCTGAACTCAATTATTGTTTTTTAAAATTAAGCTTCCACAGTTAAAGAGAATTTTTCCAAAGTAACTATTAACATGTAACCAAGAAATAGCTTTTGAATACACCTCGTTCTAGAAACAAATACAAACTGGGATTTTACTTGAAATTTCTTTTAGAAGGGTTTTTAATGAAAACAAGGTTTTCGATAAAACATTTTAATGTGACATGCTGGATTCGACCCTAACGTCCGGGCCGAGTTTGGGGTGTTACAATTAGTGGTATCAGAGCCAGGTTGCAACGCTCGGGTTGTGGAGTGGGCCTTATTATTTGGGTTTAAATGTTATTTTTGTTTGGGTCAAATATTTTAGAAATTCTTACTGTGTGGTACACCGAGTCTCCATCGTCGAATGAAGTAAGTACTCTTGATATTGAATTGTTCTTATACTGCTATATTGTATAAAGATTACTAGGATCACTTTAGATAGATAACTATTGTGACTCTTTAGTTAGAGAAAGACTGAAACTTTAGAAACACTAAAATTGTAGAGGATTCACGACTATGAAAAAAACTATTTACTTAATACTTTCATAAAACATTGGCTTAATTACTGAAACTGACTAAAACTTCATAAAATTTCTAATCCAGATAATACGTGAATCGATGATGAGCACTAGAAGAGGTGCAAGAGGCTGCGGTCGAGGCCGCACAAGTGTTAGGCCTGGATCATCATTATCGGGCCATATGCCCAATGCTGAAGCAGGTGATGCTCTACCCTCACTCATGGCAGAGACTGGACCGTATGATCAGGCCGCTATGGATGATGTATTGTTGCAAGCAATGCTGAGGATTTTGGAAATGGTCGTTGGGCCCAACAATAGTATGGGTAGTCGGGGGTCAGTTTCGGAGTGACTACGATCTAATGGGGTCGAGGTTTTTAAGGGTATTGCTAGTGTAGCTCCTAATGTGGCTGAATACTGGATGGAGTCCACTGAAAGGATAATGGAGGACTTGGACTACACACCTGAGCAAAAGTTAAAAGGGGCAGTGTCATTGCTTAGGGAGGAAGCCTATCGGTGGTGGTTGACAGTAAATGAGGGCACTCAACTTGAGCGGGTCACTTGGGAGTTTTTCAAAGCTGTGCTTTAAGAGAAGTATGTAGGTGCAAGCTATGTATGTAACACCCCCACGCCCGAGACCGTCGCTGGAGTCGAGCTTGAGGTGTTACCGAACATAATTTATCATTTAAACAACTTTACATCATTTATTTTGATTTTCGAAATAAGCAGTTTTTTTGTGTCATGGTCGCAAAAAAAAATCATATCTCAAGTTTCGAAACTTGAAATCAAGATCCGTAAATTTTCCCTGAATCTAGACTCAAATATCTATCTACTAATTTTTTTATAAAATTTTTGGTTGGGCCAATTAGTACAGTTTATTAGTTAAAGTTACCCCTATTTCAAGACTTGACTGCACTAACCTCTACTTACTACGAACCACTTTTCTACCTGTAAAAAATTCATATAACTATACTGTTTATTTCTATTAAAATTATATTTAATAAGGATTCTGAGCATATAAATTACACCTCCTACTTATTTTTTTAAATTTTATAGTGAATTTTCAAAGTTGAAACAGGGGATCCAGAAATTGCTCTGGCCCTATTTCACTAAAACTCAAATATCTTATAACATATAACTCCTTTACCTATTTTTCTTTTTCCATTTGAAAGTAGACACAATAAGCTTCAATTTCATAGTTAATTCTTCACCTAATTCGTTTTATAATATTTTTGGTGATTTTTTAAACTCACGTCGTTGTTGCTATAGTGTTCTATTTTATGGCAAGTTTCATCTTTTTATGAATTCTCATAAACTATATAACATATTAAACTCACAAGGCATCCAACATTATCTAGGCTAGCCATACCAATGACTAATCATTATCAAGCATTTCTTCAACCAAACCACAACCATATCACAAGATTATTTACACAAAACAAGTATATTGCTGTACATGCCATACATCAAAACATACAAACCAATATACCAATTCTTCCTCGAATAGTGTGAGCGTTTCTTCGACCTTCCCGATATCCAAGTTGGCTTGCTAAAAACTACAATGAATGTAAAGGAGGGAGTAAGCATAAATGCTTAGTAAGTTCACATGCAAATAACAAGTAACATAACAAAGTAATTATATCAACAACAATAGCATGATATCACCAAGATACAAACCACATTTCTAGCTATCGTGTATCATCTTACCACCTTATTTCTGCTGTATCAAGTTTCAACCCGAGGGTTAAGTACATACCTGTCCAAATTGTCCATTTCACAACACTTACCAAAATATCATTTTCATCTTGAGTATTCTTCCATTCCGCTAGAATTTTACCCGTTGAACACATCGAAATATAACTCGGATACACGGATCATTTGCACATAAGTGCCACATATGTAAGCAATCAATCATGTAACCCACCCATAAGCGAACTCGGACTCAACTCAATGAGCTCGGGCTTTCGCATCCATAAGTGAACTCGGACTCAACTCAACGAGCTCGGATGCCTAGTTACATCTCACGAACTCGGACTCAACTCAACGAGTTCAGACATTTGCATCCATAAGTGAACTCGGACTCAACTCAACGAGCTCGGATGCCCAACCATCCTAGTGACATGTCACTTGTATCGTAATCTATTCCCAAGGTTCAAACGGGATTTTCCTCAGTCACACATTTCCTAGTCGTTCTCCTCAGAATATTGGAACCTATACGTTGCTTGCATCTCATACTTATCAATTTAATTACATACTTTTCATACCAATAAATAATATTTCACAAAGCATAATATTCATAATAACAAGTATCATATCGATAAATAGCATTAAATCACTTAAAATAACAATCATGTTACATTATTTACACATGAACTTACCTCGGTACAAAATATAGCAATTTTGCAATTTTGTCCAAAATCTTTTCTTTTCCTCGATCAAGGTTGATTCCACATCTTTCTTGATATAAAATAACACATTTAGCTTATTTAATACTCACATTATCAAAATAGTCCTAAATTCAAATTTTGGAAAAATTACAATTTTACCCCTAAACTTTTGCATATTTACACTTTTGCCCCAAAGTTCGGAAATTTAATTTTATCACAAATTCTTATGTTTTAGGACATGCTGATCATTTATTTACCATTAGCAAGCTTAAATTCCCACTAAAACATATACTTATGAACAATATGTACTTTTACCGATTAAGCCGTTTTACTCGTTTTTACTTAAAACCGAGTAGCACAAGTTGTCTAACATAATTTAAAACCTCATATTCTATCATAAAACATCAAAATACACAAATTTCACCTATGGGTATTTTTCCAAATATGAACCCTAACTTAAATTATTGCTAACATAAGCTTTATCGAGTTACCGGGACTACGAAAACGTAAAGAACATTAAAAACGGGGCTTGGAATCACTTACTATGAAGCTTGGAAGCTTGAAACAAACCCTAGCTATGGAGAACCCTTGAAATTTCGGGGTAATGAAGAAGATGACCAATTTTGTGTTATTTTTCCCTTTTTATTTCATGTTAATATCCAAATGACCAAAATGCCCCTCCTTACTAAACTTTCAAAAATTCCATCCATGTCCAAATTTTGTCCATGAACTTAAAATTGGTCAAATTTCTATTTAAGACCTCCTAATTAATATTCCAAAACAATTTCATACTAGAAACTTCTAGAATGCAAGTTTTGCAACTTATTCGATTTAGTCCCTAATTTCAAATTAAGCACTTTACGCTTAGAATTTCTTCACGAAATTTTCACACCATCATAAAATCATATCATAAACATCAAAATAATTATAACATAATTATTTCTACCTCGGATTTGTGGTCACGAAACCACTATTTCGATTAGGCCCTAATTCGGGATATTACAACTCTCCCCCCCTTTTAAGGATTTTCATCCTCGAAAATCTTACCGGTAAACAGGTGTGGGTATTGTTTCCTTATAGTTTCCTCGGGTTCCCATGTAGCCTCTTCTATTCCATGCTTTTGCCACAACACTTTCACAAGAGCAATACTTTTGTTTCTTAGTTGTTTGACCTCTCGAGCTAAAACTTTAATCGGTTCTTCTTTGTAAGTCATATCTGGTTGTAATTCAATTTCTGTCGGTAAAACCACATGTGAAGGATCCGAACGATACCGACGTAGCATAGATACATGGAACACATCATGAATTTTCTCCAACTCAGATGGTAATGCTAACCGATAAGCTACCGGTCCAACTCTTTCAATTATTTCATACGGCCCGATAAAACGCGGACTTAATTTACCTTTCCGTCCAAATCTGAGGACTTTCTTCCACGAAGATACCTTTAAAAATACCTTATCACCAACTTGAAACTCAATTTCTTTTCATTTCAAATCTGCATAAGATTTCTGTCTATCCGAAGCAGCTTTCAAATAATCTCGAATTACCTTCACTTTTTCTTCGGTTTCTTTTATTAGATCAACCCCATAGATCTAATTTTCCTTGAGTTCGGTCCAATACAAAGGCGTCCAACACTTACGACCATACAATGCTTCATAAGGTGCCATTTTCAAACTCGTCTGATAACTATTATTGTAAGCAAATTCCACCAACGGTAAATATCTTTCCCAACTTCCTTGAAATTCTAATACACAACATCGAAGCATGTCTTCAAGAATCTGAATTACCCTTTCTGATTGCCCATCAGTTTGTGGATGAAAAGCAATACTGAAATTTAACCTTGTACCTAACGCTTCTTGCAACTTTTGCCAAAACCGTGAAGTAAATCTCAGATCTCTGTCTGAAATGATTGACAATGGTATTCCATGTAGTCTAACAATTTCTCTAACATACAATTCAGCTAACTTGTTAAGAGAATAATCCGTACGTACTGGAATGAAATGAGCCGATTTAGTCAATCTGTCAACTATTACCCAGATGGCATCTTTCTTTCCTAGAGTCAACGGCAACCATGAAACAAAATCCATAGTAATCCGATCCCATTTCCATTCAGGAACCATAATAGGCTGAAGTAATCCTGAAGGCACTTGGTGTTCCGCTTTCACGTGTTGACAAATTAAGCATTTTGATACAAATTCTGATATATCCCTTTTCATTCCATTCCACCAGTACATTTTCTTCAAATCATTATACATTTTCGTACTGCTTGGATGAATCGACAAATAACCACCATGTGCTTCCTGCAAAATCTTTTGAATTAACTCCTCATTCTTTGGTACACAAATTCGATCTTTAAACATCAAGTAACCATCAGGACCGATTCTGAAATCTGACTCTATATCAACCTCACATTGCTTTCTTTTGGCTTGCAAGTTTTCATCGCTTTTCTGAGCTTCACAAATCTCTTGTAAAAACACCGGTCTTACTTTTAGCTCGGCCAGAATGGAACCATCATCTGACATTTCCAACTGAGTGTTCATAACTCTCAAAGCAAACAACAGTTTTCTACTCAAAGCATCAGCAACTACATTTGCTTTTCCTAGATGATAGTCAATCACAAGCTCGTAATCTTTTAATAACTCCAACCATCTTCGCTGTCTCAAATTCAAGTCCTTTTGTGACATCAAGTACTTAAGACTCTTGTGGTCGGTATATACTCGACACTTTTCACCATATAGATAATGTCGCCAAATCTTCAAAGCAAACACCACTGCAGCCAATTCCAAATCATGAGTCGGATAATTCCTCTCGTGAGGTTTTAACTGCCTCGAAGCATAAGCCACAACCTTTCCTTCTTGCATCAGTACACATCCTAAACCATTTAGAGAAGCATCGCTATATACCACAAATTCTTTACCTGACTCAGGCTGTACTAACACTGGTGCCTCTGTTAATAACTTTTTCAATTCTTCAAAACTTTGTTGACATTCTTCCGTCCACTCAAATTTAACATCCTTGCGCAGTAATCTAGTCATAGGAGCAGCAATTATAGAAAATCCATTTACAAACCATCGATAATATCCAGCTAGTCCCAAGAAACTCCTAACCTCGGTTACATTCTTCGGTAGCTTCCAATCAACAATAGCTGAAATTTTACTAGGATCAACCCGTATACCATCACCCGAAACAATATGACCCAAAAATCCAACTTCCCGAAGCCAAAATTCACTTTTACTAAACTTGGCATATAACTGCTTGTCTCGCAAAGTTTGCAAAACTATCCTCAAGTGCTCAGCATGCTCTGTCTCATCTTTCGAATAAATCAAGATATCATCTATAAATACCACAACAAACTTGTCCTAGTATGGTCGAAATAGTCGATTCATCAAATCCATAAACACGGCAGGAGCATTTGTTAATCCAAACGGCATAACTAAAAATTCATAATGACCATACCTTGTCCTAAAAGCAGTTTTAGGCACATCTGACTCTTTTACCCGCAGCTGATAGTACCCAGATCTCAAATCAATCTTTGAAAACCATGTTGCTCCTTTCAGCTGATCAAACAAATCATCAATTCTTGGCAATGGATACTTGTTCTTAATTGTCACTTTGTTTAATTGCTGATAGTCTACACACAATCTCATCGAACCATCCTTCTTTTTCACAAACAATACCGGAACACCCCAAGGCGAAAAACTCGGTCTCACAAAGCCTTTGTCGGTCAACTCTTGCAACTGCGACTTTAATTCTTTCAACTCTATTGGTGCCATTCTATATGGAGCAATCGAGATCGGAGCTGTTCTCGGCATCAAATCAATACCAGACTCTACTTCTCTAACTGGAGGCAAACCCGGCAATTCGTCTGGAAATACATCCGTAAACTCACATACAATCGGCACTGATTCCACTTTCTTTTCAATTTCCTTTGTATTCAACACATACGCTAAATAAGCTTCATAACCCTTTCTCAAATATCTCTGAGCCGAAATTGAAGAAATCACACTAGACAATGCCTCTGATTTATCTGATTCGACCCGCAGAGTTTCACCATTTTCACACTTTAATTCAATAACTTTCTGTTTATAATTTGCTATAGCATCATGCAATGTCAACCAATCCATACCCAAAATAACATCAAACTCATCAAACGGCAACAACATCAAGTCGACCGGAAAGTAATAACCCCGAATCATTAAAGGACAGTTCTTGTATACTTTATCAACTATAACACATTAGCCTAACGGGTTTGACACTTTAATCATAAATTCTGTATTCTCAACAGCTATATTCATGCTAGATGCTAATTTCATGCACACATATGAATGAGTAGAACCGAGGTCAATCAAAGCAGTAACATTAACATCATAGAGAGAAAATATACCAGTAATCACATCGGGTGAGGAAGCATCTTCACGCGCTTTAATGGCATAAGTTCTAGCTGGAGCCATTCCTTCAGATTTAACTGCTGAATCTCTGGCTATATTCTTGCTGCTTGCTTCACTCCCAGCTTTTCTTGGATACCTTCCTCTCGAATCTGCACCACCAGCTTTTGTACTTTGAAATTTTTCTTTTTCAATCCTCTCTGGGCAGTCTCTAATAAAATGATCCGGAGAACCACATCGGAAACATTCATTTGCTCTGCACGGACCAAAATGATTTCTACTACACTGCTGGCACTCGGGTTTAACAAATCTCGAGTTCCCTACACTAGCTGCCGAAGTAGTCTGGGAATTAGGACCCACATTTTGCTTCCTAGAATTCCCATATGATTGTCCAGCTGAAACTTGGGAACGAGGATTCATATTTCTTGATTTTCCGGGTTGCTGTGAGGGTGCATTACTCATTGGTCTTTTCTTTCAATTTCGTGTCTCAGATTCTACCATTTTCTTCTCTTTAAGTAGTTCTTCAGCCTTACAAGCTCGATCAACAAGTACCACCATTTCCTTTAGTTCTAGAATCCCTACAAATACCTTGATGTCTTCATTAAGCCCATCTTCAAATCATCTGCACATCTTGGCCTCTGTAGGAACATATTCTCTGGCATACTTACTCAGTCGAATAAACTCTCTTTCATATTCTGTAACGGTCATGTTACCTTGTTTTAACTTAAGAAATTCCTTGCGCTTCTAATCAATAAATCTTTCACTGATGTATTTCTTCCGAAACTCTTCTTGAAAGAATTCCCAAGTTACCCTCTCTTTCGGTACCACAGAAATCAGTGTCTTCTACCAATTATAAGTTGAATCTCTCAACAAAGATATAGCACATTTCAAGCATTCCTCAGGTGTGCAAGACAGTTCATCAAATACCCAGATAGAATTCTCAAGCCAAAACTCTGCTTTCTCGGCATCATCATCTACATTAGCTCTGAATTCTTCAGCCCCTAGCTTACGGATTTTATCAACTGGAGTTCTTTGGAATTTCATCATACCCACATCTTGAGGCATCGGAGGTACAGGTTGAGGAATTGGGGGAGGTGGGGGAGGTTGTACATTCGGGTTCGTACGAACGAACTCAGTATACCAAGCACTCATCATCTGGAGAAAGGCTTCTCGACCCCTTTCTCCTCCTCCTTGACTAATAGTGGGAGGTGGATTTTCAGTCGGCACTGCCCCTTCAGCTGGAGCTGGTGCATTACTTTCTACATCATCGGCCACGGTTGGATCGGGATCCATTTACTATAAAAAAATCATTTAAAAGGTCAGAAGTCGTCACACTATCACAATATACATATATGGCATATATAGCAAAATCCGTGCATAAAATACGTTAGTCCAAGAACCGACTAAACCTACTCTGATACCACCAAATGTAACACCCTTACGCCCGAGACCGTCGTTGGAGTCGAGCTTGAGGTGTTACCGAACATAATTTATCATTTAAACAACTTTACATCATTTATTTTGATTTTCGGAATAAGCAGTTTTTCTGTGTCATGGTCGCAAAAAAATCATATCTCGAGTTACGAAACTCAAAATCAAGATCCATAAATTTTTCCTGAATCTAGACTCACATATCTATCTACTAATTTTTTTCTAAAATTTTTGGCTGGGCCAATTAGTACAGTTTATTAGTTAAAGTTACCCCTATTTCAGGACTTGACTGCACTGACCTCTACTTACTACGAACCACTTTTCTCCCTGTAAAAAATTCATATAACTATACCGTTTATTTTTCCTAAAATTAGATTCAATAAGGATTCTGAGCATATAAATTACACCTCCTAAAAAATTTATAGTGAATTTTCAAAGTTGGAACAGGGGATCCAGAAATTGCTCTGGCCCTGTTTCACTAAAACTAAAATATCTTATAACATATAACTCCTTTACCTATTTAGATTCTTCTATTTGAAAGTAGACACAATAAGCTTCAATTTCATAGTTAATTCTTCACCTAATTCGTTTTCTACTATTTTTGGTGATTTTTCAAACTCACGTCATTGTTGCTGTAGTGTTCTGTTTTATGGCAAGTTTCATCTTTTTATGAATTCTCATGAACTATATAACATATGAAACTCACAAGGCATCCAACATTATCTAGGCTAGCCATACCAATGACTAATCATTATCAAGCATTTTCTCAACCAAACCACAACCATATCACATGATTATTTACACAAAACAAGTATATTGCTGTACATGCCATACATCAAAACATACAAACCAATATACCAATTCTTCCTCAGATAGTGTGAGCGTTTCTTCGACCTTCCCGATATCCAAGTTGGCTCGCTAAAAACTACAATGAATGTAAAGGAGGGAGTAAGCATAAATGCTTAGTAAGTTCACATGCAAATAACAAGTAACATAACAAAGCAATTATATCAACAACAATAGCATGATATCACCAAGATACAAACCACATTTCTAGCTATCGTGTATCATCTTACCACCTTATTTCTGTTGTATCAAGTTTCAACCCGAGGGTTAAGTACATACCTGTCCAAATTGTCCATTTCACAACACTTACCAAAATATCATTTTCATCTTGAGTATTCTTCCATTCCGCTAGAATTTTACCAGTTGAACACATCGGAATATAACTCGGATACACAGATCATTTGCACATAAGTGCCACATATGTAAGCAATCAATCATGTAACCCGCCCATAAGCGAACTCGAACTCAACTCAACGAGCTCGGGTGTTCGCATCCATAAGTGAACTCGGACTCAACTCAACGAGCTCGGATGCCTAGTTACATCTCACGAACTCGGACTCAACTCAACGAGTTCGGACATTTGCATCCATAAGTGAACTCGGACTCAAATCAACGAGCTCAGATGCCCAACCATCCTAGTGACATGTCACTTGTATCCTAATCTATTCCCAAGGTTCAAACGGGATTTTCCTTAGTCACACATTTCCCAGTCGTTCTCCTCGGAATATTGGAACCTATATGTTGCTTGCATCTCATACTTATCAATTTAATTACATACTTTTCATACCAATACATAATATTTCACAAAGCATAATATTCATAATAACAAGTATCATATCGATAAATAGCATTAAATCACTTAAAATAGCAATCATGTTACATTATTTACACATGAACTTACCTTGGTACAAAATATAGCAATTTTGCGATTTTGTCCAAAATCTTTTCTTTTCCTCGATCAAGGTTGATTCCACATCTTTCTTGATCTAAAATAACACATTTAGCTTATTTAATACTCACATTATCAAAATAGTCCTAAATTCAAATTTTGGAAAAATTACAATTTTGCCTCTAAACTTTTGCATATTTACACTTTTGCCCCAAAGTTCAGAAATTTAATTTTATCACAAATTCTTATGTTTTAGGACATTCTGATCATTTATTTACCATTAGCAAGCTTAAATTCCCACTAAAACATATACTTATGAACAATATGTACTTTTACCGATTAAGCCGTTTTACTCGTTTTTACTTAAAATCGAGTAGAACAAGTTGTCTAACATAATTTAAAACCTCATATTCTATCATAAAACATCAAAATACACAAATTTCACCTATGGGTATTTTTCCAAATATGAACCCTAACTTAAATTATTGCTAACATAAGCTTTATCGAGTTACCGGGACTACGAAAATGTAAAGAACATTAAAAATGGGGCTTGGAATCACTTACTATGAAGCTTGGAACCTTGAAACAAACCCTAGCTATGGAGAACCCTTGAAATTTCGTGGTAATGAAGAAGATGACCAATTTTGTGTTATTTTTCCCTTTTTATTTCATGTTAATATCCAAATGACCAAAATGCCCCTCCTTACAAACTTTCAAAAATTCCATCCATGTCCAAATTTTGTCCATGAACTTAAAATTGGTCAAATTGCTATTTAAGACCTCCTAATTAATATTCCAAAGCAATTTCATACTAGAAACTTCTAAAATGCAAGTTTTGCAACTTATTCGATTTAGTCCCTAATTTCAAATTAAGCACTTTACGCTTAGAATTTCTTCACGAAATTTTCACACCATCATAAAATCATATCATAAACATCAAAATAATTATAACATAATTATTTCTACCTCAGATTTGTGGTCACAAAACCACTATTCCGATTAGGCCCTAATTCGGGATATTACAATGTAGATGCTAGGAGGAAGGAGTTCCTAAACTTGACCCAGGGAAACAAATCTGTGGCTGAGTACGAGGCGGTGTTTCTACACCTTAGTAGGTATACAAGGGTTATGGTGGCAACAGACTATGAGCGTTGCGTTAGGTTTGAGGATGGTCTGAGAGATAGTCTTAGAGTATTGATAGCTTTACAGAGGGAAAGAGTTTTCTTGGAACTAGTTAAGAAGGCAAAGATAGTTGCAGAGGTGAAGCGCACTAAGTGCCTAAACCGGGAGAGAGAAAGGGGTAGAATAAAAGGAAGGTTGAGACTTCTAGTGTTGGACAGAATCCTAGAGCTAGGGCCAGAGTTAATGGGCCAGTTAAAGCGGGGCCCCCTGCTACTAAAGCAGGGGTGCCACCTCATGCTGATTGTGGGAAAAGTTATGTAGGTAAGTGTTGGAAGAAGACGGGAGCTTGTCTAGCTTGCAGATCTATGGAGCATAGGATCAAGAGTTGCCCTTGAATGCCGGGCTAGGTACTAGCTGTGGGCCAGGGTAATGTTCAGCAACCAAAGGATGGTCAGCTATCGCCAAGGGGCTGTGGGTAGGCCAGGGGCGGTAATGACAATGGACGTGTAGTGGAGCACTGGGCAGAGGTGCAGGCCATGCTGAGGCAAGGTAGCCAACTTTGGTATATGCTGCTCATCGACGAGAGGACGAGGATGCCTTAGATGTGATAACGGGTATGTCCTTTATACATGAGTTAACTTACAGTGCATTAATTAACATTGGATCGACACATTCATATGTTGCATGCAATATGACTGAACCTTTGGGTGACACGTTTGAAATTATTGCAAATGAGATTACAGTGTTAAGTCTATTAGGCCAGTTGGTGGTAGTGAATAAGTTGTTTAGGGAGGTACCCTTAGTAGTTCAAGGGGTTACCTTTTTGGCGAATTTGATGGAACTGCTTTTAAGTAAGTTTGATTTAATCTTGGGTATGGATTGCCTAGTGAAACACCGAGCAACTTTGGATTGTGCTACAAAGAAAATGGTGTTAAGAATGGTGGAAGATGAGGAGGTGGTGGTAATTGGTGAACGCTAAAATTATTTGTCAAATGTAATTTCAGCATTAAGGGCTGAGAAGTTGGTTCGCAAGGGTTTCGAAGCCTATTTGGCTTATATAAGTGATACAGAGGCTAAGGGTCCTACTGTTAGGGATTTGAGAACAGTTAAGGAATTTCCTGATGTCTTTCCCGATGAACGCCTGGTTTACCATCCAACAGAGAAGCAAAATTTGGAATTGAGTTGCTACCTGGTACGGCTCCGGTGTCCATCACCCCTTATCAGATGGCACCGAATGAATTGGTAGAACTTAAGGCACAGATTCAGGAATTATTGGATCAGGGATTTATTCAACCAAGTGTGTCTCCGTGAGGAGCACCGATATTATTCGTAAAGAAAAATGATGGGACGATACGAATGTGCAGTGACTATCGGTAGTTAAATAAGTTAACCATTAAGAACAAGTACCCTCTACTGAGAATCGATGATCTTTTTGATTAGTTTAGGGGAGCCTCGATTTTCTCAAAGATTGATTTACGCCCAGGGTATCACCAACTGAGGATTAAGGAGACAGATGTTTGTAAGATAGCTTTTAGAACTTGTTTTGGGCACTACGAGTTCTTGGTGATGCCATTTGGGTTAATGAAAGCACCTACCGCTTTTATGGATCTCATGAACCGGGTTTTCCAACCTTATTTGGATTGGTTCGTGGTAGTCTTTATTAATGACATTTTAGTGTACTCTAGAGATGAGGGTGTGCATGATGGACACTTAAGGAGCAGTTATATGCCAAATTTAGCAAGTGCGAATTTTGGCTAAGGGAAGTTACTTTTGTAGGACATGTGGTGTCAGCTGAGGGGATTAGGGTGGATCCTCGGAAAATTGAAGAAGTGTTAGATTGGAAAACACCTAAGATGATGTTTGAGGTCCGAAGTTTTCTAGGCTTGGCAGGGTACTATAGGTGGTTTGCTGAGGGCTTTTCATTAATTGCTGCACCTTTAACCAAGTTGTTGCGAAATGGGGTACCACTTGTTTGGAGTTTTTAAAAGCTCAAGAAGGTTTTAACTGAGGCCCCTGTGTTGATTCAGCCAGAATCTAGAAAGGAGTTTACAGTTTATAGTGACGCATCGCATGTAGGCTTGGGCTGCGTATTGATGTTAGAAGGTAAGGTGGTTACATATGCGTCACGTCAACTTAAGACTCACGAGGTGAATTACGCAAACCATGACTTAGAGCTAGCTGCAGTGGTTTTCGTGCTTAAAATATAGAGGCATTATTTATATGGAGAGAAGTGCATAATCTATTTGGATCATAAGAGTTTGACGTACCTCCTTACCCAAAAGGAGCTAAACCTTAGGCAGCGTAGGTAGGTAGAATTATTGAAGGATTATGATTGTATGATCAAGTACCACCCTGGCAAAGCGAATGTGGTAGCCGACACATTGAGTCATAAGGTTGTATCGGACTTGAGGGCTATGCTCGCTCGTTTAAGCTTGTTTGGTGATGGTAGTTTGTTAGCTGAGCTTCAAGTAAAGCCGGTGTGGGTTGAGCAGATAAAGGGTAAGCAGTTATGGGATGAGAGCTTGGGTTCTCGTTTTAGACAAGTGGAGAATGGGGAGATGTCAGACTTTGGGTTGAATAGTGAAGGAGTGTTGTGGTTTCATGGGAGAATGTGTATACCAAAGGATGATGAACTAAGGCAGTCTATTATGTAGGAAGCGCATAGTAGTCCCTATGCTATGCATCCTAGCGGAAACAAAATGTATTAAAATTTGCGTGAGCTTTATTGGTAGCCTAGACTTAAGCCCGAGGTGACGGAGTTCGTATGTAAATGTTTGACATGTCAACGGGTGAAGGCAGAACATCGGTTGCCATCGAGATTGCTTCAACTGGTGAAGATTCCACTTTAGAAGCGGGAAACGTTGACTATGGACTTTGTTATTGGGCTACCCTTGACGCCTACTAAGAAACACTCGATATGGGTTATAGTGGATCAGTTAACGAAGTCTACCCATTTTGTATAGGTCTGTACCGATTGGCTAGGTTGTATATGGCTGAGATTGTTAGATTGCATAAAGTGCCAGTTTCCATAATATCTGATAGGGATCCACGTTTCACGTCGCGATTCTAGAAGAAGCTGCACGAGGCGCTGGGTACTAGGTTGAACTTCAGTACGGCGTTCCATCCCTAAATTGATGGACAGTCGAAAAGGGTTATCCAAGTTTTGGAGGATATGTTGATGGGGATGTGCAATTAAGTTCCGAGGTAGTTGGGAAGATTATTTATTGTTAGTCGAATTCACGTACAATAATAATTATCTGGCAAGTACTGGGATGGCACCGTATGAAGCACTATATGGGCGAAGGTGTCGTACTCCAACATGTTGGACAAAATTGGATGAATGGTGAGTTTTGGGCCCTGAGTTAGTAGCAGATACTAAAGATAAGGTGAAACTGATTTGGGATCAGTTGAAGGAGGCCTTGCATAGACAGAAGTCGTATGCCGACCTTAGGCGTCGAGAGATTGAGTATGCAGGCGGGGACTTAGTCTTTCTTAAGGTCTCTCCATAGAAGAAGGTGTTAAGGTTTGGACGGAAGGGAAAGCTAAGCCCTAGATTCATTGGGCCATATCGTGTTCTGAAGTGAGTTGGGCCAGCTGCCTATCAACTGGTATTACCTTCTAAACTAAGTCAGATCCACGACGTGTTCCATGTTTCCATGCTAAGGCGTTATCGCTTGGATCCTTCACATGTCGTGTCAATTGAGGAAATAGAGGTTGGGCCATATCCAACTTTTGAGGAAGAGCCCGTACAGATAATTGACCGAGGTGTTAAGGTGCTGAGAAGGAAATCTATCCAATTAGTCAAGGTGCTTTGGCGTAATCACAATGCTGAGAAAGCTAGTTGGGAACCTGAGGAAGCAATGCGACGTCAATATCCTCAACTATTTGAATCAGGTAATTTTGAGGACGAAATTTGTTTTAGGGGATAGAGTTGTAACACCCCAAAAATCCCGAACTTTCTTTTCTTTATCGGTTTTGTTGTGTTTGATATATTAGTTGAGAATTATTAAAGTGCCAGTAGGTCATTGGTTAAGTTTTGAGTTCAAGTTTGAAAGTGGGAAAATTTTAGTTTGAATTAAGGGAACCATGATGGCAAGTAGTTTGGCTTTTAAGTAAATGGAGGAGGAATTTGACACAAAGGAGATTGTGTTGGGGTGGCAAAGGGCGCTACATGTAAGGCATGGTGTTGCCATCATAGTCATGGCAAGGAGGTCTGGGGTTCATGTAATATCCCAAATTAGGGCCTAATCGGAATAGTGGTTTTGTGACCACAAATCCGAGATAGAAATAATTATTTTATAATTATTTTGAGGTTTATGATATGATTGCATGATTGTGTGAAAATTTCGTGAAGAAATTCCATGTGTAAAGTGCTTAATTTGAAACTAAGGACTAAATCGAATAAGTTGCAAAATTTGCATTCTAGAAGTTTTTAGTATGAAATTGCTTTGGAATATTAATTAGGAGGCCTTAAATAGCAATTTGACCAATTTCTAAAATTTTGGACAAAAATGGGCTTGTACATGAAAAATTACAAACAAAGACATTAAGGGCATTTTTGTCAAATGGTAAAGGTGTTAAATTGAAATGTGTTTTATTTATATTTTTATGGTTTACATTTTTATGAAATTATTTTGTGAAAAAATTTCGTACAAAAATTTTGACATTTGGGCACTCAATTTAGTCAAAAGGACTAAATTGTAAAAAGTGCAAAAGTTGAGTTATATATGTTAAAGGTGTTCAATTGTTATGAAAATTTAAATTGGAGGTCCTTAAATGTAATTATACCATTGGTTAATTTATTGGGCAAAAATGGACATGAAATGGGTGGAAAAAAATATTTTTAAGTTAGGGGCGTTTTAGTCATTTAGTGATTAAATGAATTAAAAATCAAATTAAAAGCCAATTTTTGCTCATCTTCTTCCTCAAGGCCGAAAATAGCATGGAGAAACCATGGCTAGGGTTTTTCAAGCTTCCAAGCTCGATTGTAAGTCCGTTCTAGCCCCGTTTTTAATGATTTTTACGTTTTTGAAATCTCGGTAACATGATTTCTTTATTTCTACCATTTATTTGAGCTAGGGTTTGATTTCAAAAATTGACCCATGTTGAATAATTGTGTATTTTGATGTTTTATGATAGAATATGAGGTTTTAAATTATGTTAAACAACTTGTGCTACTCGGTTTTAAGTAAAAACGAGTAAAACGGCTTAATTGGTAAAAATACCTATTGTTCATAAGTACATGTTATAGTGGGAATTTGAGGTTGCTGTTAGTAAATAAATGATCAGCATGTCCTAAAACATAAGAATTATGGAAAAAGTTTAATTTTCGAGCTTTGGGGCAAAAGTGTAAACATGCAAAAGTTTAGGGGCAAAATCGTAATTTTTGCCAAAGTTAGAGTTAAGAACTATTTTGATAAATGTGAGTATTAAATGAGCTAAATGTGCTATTTTAGATCAAGAAAAACGAGATTGAAGTCGTGATCGAGGGAAAAACAAAGTTTACGAGGAATAGGCTCAATTGTTGATATTTTGGTATCGAGGTAAGTTCATGTGTAAATAATGTAACATAATTGCTATTTTAAGTGATTTAATGCTATTTATATGATATGATACTTGTTATTATGAATATTATTCTTTGTGAAATATTATGTATTGGTATAAAAAGTATGTGATTAAATTCATAAGTATGAGATGCAAGCAACGAATTGGTTTCGATATTCTGAGGAGAACGACTGGGAAATGTGTGATTGAGGAAAATCCCGTTTGAACCCTGGGAATAGATTAGGATACAAGTGACATGTCACTAGGATGGTTGGGCATCCGAACTCGTTGAGTTGAGTCCGAGTTCACTTATGCATCCGAACGCCCGAGCTTGTTGAGTTGAGTCCGAGTTCGCTTATGGGCGGGTTACATGGTCGTTTGATTACATATGTGGCACTTACGTGCAATTTATCCATGTATCCGAGTTATATTCCGATGTGTTCAACAGGTAAAATTCTAGTGAAATGGAAGAACACTCAAGATGCAAGTGTCATTTTGATAAGTGTTGTGAAATGGACACTTTGGACAGGTATGTACTTAACCCTCGGTTTGAAACTCGATACAACAACAATAATGTGGTAAGATGATAAATGATGATTAGAAATGTGATATTGTTTTGGTGATACCATGCTAGTGTTATTTGGTATAATTGATTTGTTATGTTACTTGTTATTTGCATGTGAACTTACTAAGCATTTATGCTTACTCCCTTCTTTTCATTCATTGTAGTTTTGACAAGCTAGCTCGGAAATCGGGAAGGGTCGAAGGAACGATCACACTATCCGGGACAATTTGGTATAATGGCTTGTATTTTGAATATGGCATGTATAGCAATATATTTGTTTTGTGTAATTAATCTTGTGATATGGTTGTGGTTTGGTTGAGAAAACGCCTGATAATGATTAGTCCTTGGAATGGCTAATTTAGATCATGTATGAGATCATGTATGTTCAAAGTGATAATAGTCCATGAATATTCATAGAAAAGTGAAATTTGTCATAAAACAGAATATTGTAACAGCAGTGATGTGAGTTTGAAAAATCACTAAAAATAGTAGAAATAGAATTAGGTGATGAATTAATTATGAAATTGAAGCTTATTGTGTCTACTTTCATATGGAAGAAGCAAAACAGGTAAAGAAGTTATATGTTATGAGATATTTTAGTTTTAGTGAAACAGTGCCAGAGCAATTTCTGGATCCCCTATTCAAAATTTGGAAATTCACCAAAAATTGTAAAAAAACAATTAGGAGGTGTAATTTATATTTCAGAATCCTTATTGAGTCTAGTTTTAATAGAAACAAATTTATAGTCATATGTATTTTGTACAAAGAGAAAAGTGGTTCGTAGTAAGTAGAGGTCAGTGCAGTTGAGTTCTGAAACAGGGGTAACTTTAACTAATAAACTGTACTAATTGGCCCAACCAAAAATTCTAGAAAAAAATTATTAAATATATAAATGAATCTAGATTCAGGGGAAATTTATGGATCTTGATTTCGAGTTTTGTAACTCAAGATATGATTTTTTTTGTAACCATGACGCAGATAGACAACAGGTTGCGAATGTAGAAATAAAGGATTCAAAGTTCTTTATGTGGTAAATTATGTTTAGTAACACCTCAAGCTCGACTCCGGCGACGGTCTTGGGCGACAGTTCAAATCCCTTCTTGCTCAAAAGAAAGGTTTATTTTTGCTCTTTAAAAGGACTAGTAGTGGCATGGAATGGTGAACTCTAAAGGGAGTGATTAGAAGAGAATTTTTAGGAAGTGATTAAGTAGTTATCATAGAGAAAAGTTAGGAGATTGGGATAGGAGAGGTGTTGGAGCCGAATTGGCAATTAGGGGAAGGCAATTTCGGCTATGGTAGTATAAAAACTGAATTCACATGTCATTTTTCAACATTTGCTCCTCTTGAGTTCGGTTTTCTCTATGCACCTAGGTAAAGTGTCGATTTCTTCTTTCTTTGTTTCCTTCTGCTGATTTCACCATTTTTCCCTCTTACCGAATTTTCCCTTTCCATACTGCTTTTGCTGAGACCTTCTCCTCTCAACTCTCTTTACTACACCATTCGTTCCCTTGTTCTTTAACCTTAGCCGATTGGTGGCTAAACCACTTAGCCGATTCTTCTATTTTCCTTCTACAACTTTGGTCTATTCTTGAGATCTCTGCCGAATCAGTCCTTGTGTTTCGGGTTTTGGGTAAGTGTTCATGTCTTTAGTTTTAGGGGTTGGCCGAATGGTCATATATGTTATGAGGGTGACTCGTGTTCGATGCAAGTCACCTATTATTTAGGCTCTAATGGTTAAGTTGGTGCAGATCTAGGAGTAATCGCGGTGAGTGATTAAAGAAAAAGCTATTAGGACTTGTTGCGCAAAGTAAGGCTATGGTACGGTTTCGGTTCTTGGTAAAGATTGTGGTTAAGCATATGATTAATTGAAGGGTGGTGTTGATTGTAGGTTCGGGCCTAATGAGATTGCAGCACATTTGATTACCAGGTGTGTACATACACTACACACACACAATAGATCGGCAAGTCCCGAAATGTCGAAAAGCTGAAGGTTTGGCTATGGTAGTCGTGCGAGTGCACAAACACTCATATGATAGTAATCGATACGTTATCAGAGGCCCCATGAGCGATCTCATGGACTTGGGTCACGTTTTGGCCAACCGGGCCAGAATGGGCCAAATCGGCCAACAGGCTTGTGGGCCCAAATTAGTAAAAATTGATAAGTTGATAATAAGTGACAAGCTTATAAAGTTTGTTGAATTGTTTGGAATGGATTGGGCCTGATGGGCCTTGTAATTGTGATTGGGCCTAATGGTCATATAAATGTGATTGGGCCCAATAGGCCATATGAGTGTATGAAAGCATGTAGACTTGCTAGGGTTTTATAATGGACTTTTAGGCCTAGTTTCTAATGAATCCTTAAGCGAGCATAAAACTTAATTAATTTATCAAATGTGTATGTGGACAAGTCTTGAGGTTAGAGTATGGCAATGGGCATATGAATGTCTAGGATTGGATCTAGGAGAGCTTGGTACTTAAGCGATCTTAATGACCCACCTCCTCTTCTCTGGAATCCTACCTAGTGCATAACATCTGTTCACTTTAGCCAACGAGGACTTGTTGACGGGCCAAAGTTCGTAATTAAGAGCCACACTATTAAGAAATTACCAAAATACCCCTGTAGGGCAGGAATTACCCAAACACCCTTGTATGATAAAATGACTAAACTACCCCTATGTGAAACATGAAAGATTTACGCATGACACGTGGATATCTGCTGCATTCATATAATTTTATGTTGCATGTGGGTGGGAATTATGGAACGGAGGAAGAATTGAGGATCGCATGGTTGCTTGATGACCGTGGATCCACTAATGGCTTTTTAAGCCCAATATATGTTTAGCAGCTCTGTTGTAACGTTAGGTAGTACCGCAACCGGCGCTACCCTTGGAGTGTATCGGATGGGTGGGTTGATCTAGTTATCCCCACATGGAGTGTTTTGGTTGGACGGGGATGTTGTGTATCGGATGGATGGGTAGGATTTTTGCATATCTGATTGCTCTAATTTTGTGCTATTATTGTATTGGGCTCAGGCCCAAGATGACTTGTGTTGCATGATATATATATTGTCTCTGAGGGTTGTACACACTGAGTTTTCAAAAACTTACCCCCTCTTTTATTTTATTGATCTTAGGTGAACCTCAGTAGGCGATTCGACAGATGGAGGGACTCAGAGGAGGCCAACTAGCAAGACGATTTAGACTTGTTTTTTTTAAATCTCTAGTATTTTGATTATCTTAGTCCAGATTGTAATAAGGCCTTCCCTCTAGTTATTATTTCATTATTGGTTACTAAGCTCTATATATATTTGAAACGGAACATGGATTTAGTTATTTCAAACACCTTTCAAGTTTTTCTGAACTTAATTATTGTTTTTTTTTAAATTAAGCTTCCGCGGTTAAAGACAATTTTTCCAAAGTAACTATTAACACGAAACCAAGAAATAGCTTTTGAATACACCTCGTTCTAGAAACAAATACAAATTGGGATTTTACCTGAAATTTCTTTTAGAAGGGCTTTCAATGAAAACAAGGTTTTCGATAAAACACTTTAATGTGACACGCTGGAGTCGGCCCTAACGTTCGGGCTGGGTTTGGGGTGTTACATGTAGGGTATATTTACTTAATTTGACAGGTACCCCAGGGGACACACGATCGTATACCAAGGCCATGTGTAACACAAGGTCGAGCCACACGCCCGTGTGGATGAAAATATGGTTGGTTGAAGCCACTTTTTTCACCCAACTTCCATGTACCTACAAGCATACAATTGGTACCAAATCCACATTCAAATAGGTAGCCAAACATCCATTTCTAAAACAGATTATATGCCATTTCAAAATTACACATCCATATACCCAAATCAATATCAAATGTACATCCAATTCCATGTCAAACTATCAAGTTCCATTATCCAAATACACATGCATAACATGCCATAAAATCAGCTATAATACCAACCATAATCAAACATTTTTGTACATGTATTATCACATCTCAAACATACCATATCATTTAGTAAAAGAACCATTAAGTCAACTTAAGCCAAATCTCATGGCTTAATTATATAACAAAACATGTACCAAATCAACATCCTTATACTAGCCTATAAATGCCATATTTACACCACTTGTTTGAGTTTAAAAGTACCGATAAGTGAATTGGATAGTGTGATGCAAATCTCAGACTTTGTCCGAATCAAGCTAGCCAATGAACCTCTATAAAACACGGAGAAATAAGTAGTGTAAGCTTTAATAGCTTCGTAAGCTCGTATAATATAAAATTAAACTTACGATATATGAAATAAAGCAAATAATCAAATATGTCCAATTTAATTGAAAATTGCCTATCCACAACATCCATTCATGAGTTAGTCATATAAGTGCATATAACTATCCATTCACAAGGATGAAATCAACCATTTCATCAATTTCATACTCAAGGCTTTATTTCAGACCAAATTCATGTAACATATATAACAGTATTCCCATATCAACTGCACCATGTCAACAATAATTCATTCAAAAATAGTACTTCGTCAATATACCGGTAACTCATTCAGACAACAGTAGTTCATCTGAACAACCAGTATTTCATCGATTTAACATATAATTTATTCATATAAACAGTAACATTGTTTATACCCGTTGAACTTATTAAAACATCAAAGGATACTCGGGTGATACACACTAAATGTATTAATCAGTAATCCGTCAATTCATTATCATTTTCGCTTTTTAGAGCCATGATTGATAAGCTCCTTCTGAGCTGAAAACGGTTAGTTCTAACAAGCTGAAATGATAAACTCCTAAGAGCTAAAATTATAAACTCATACAAGTTATGGTGAGTCCGCAACAAATGTAGGAGCTCGACCAAATGGTAACCCTAGTGACATGTCACTCGTATACTACGACTTTCTACCGTTCAAACGAGACTCAGTAGTTCTCAGTAAACATCAATTTAAGCATTCAAATATCATGCACTTTAATTTCTCATATCACATATGTATACATATATTCATTTCATACAATTACAATTAAATAAAAGTTTGATTCTAATGATACGAAATTACCTCATATAGCTCGGATAAACTTTCGATTACTCGTCTACTTTTCGTTTCCTCTGATCTACTTCTGGTATTTTTTTAGCTTGATCTATATAATGTCAAATTCAGTACTTTCAGTAATTATTCAATTCACTTTAGTCCATAATTCATGTATTTGGCAAATTACACATTTGCCCTTATACTTTTGACTACTTTGCAATTTAGTCCATAACACATAAAATGGCCAATTTCCACAATTAAACCTTGACCCATGCATAGCCAAATTTGATACTTGATATTAGCAACCAATATCTTCTATTTATTCACACTTTCAGCCACAACATTTCAACATTTCTCAATTTAATCCCTAATTTGCATTTTTATCGAAAAAATCACTTTATAGAACTTGTATACCTTTTAATCAACATTCATAATCTATCAAGAACTTTCACAATACTCAAGTATTCAACATTGGCATCATTCAAAATCTATAATAGTTTTGAAAATGGAGATACGGGTTCGATAGATTAAGCTGCAAGGAATTCAAAAACGTAGAAATCACTACAAACCAAGCTAAAACTATACCTTAATGAACCCTTAGAATGACTGAACCTAAGAGAGCAAAAATGGTTGTTTCTTTTCTCTACAACTGCTGGTGGAAGATGAAAATAATACATATTTTATATTTTTTTATTTTAATTTAACTATAATAACTATTTTACCAAATTAACCATAAATAAAAAATATAAATATCATTAAAACAATGGCTAATTATGTCCATTCATTCTAATAATGGTGTAAATACCATGAAAGGCTCATTCATTTCATTTTATAGCTATTTGGCTCATTCAACTAATAGAACTCATATTTACGCTTTACGTGATCTAGTCCTTTTTACCGAATTAACCATTTAAATGGTAAAATTGTTTAACGAAGTTTTTATACTATCATTCTATCATGCTGTAAAACTCATTAAAATAATTAAATAAATATTTTGACTTGGTTTTGTGGTCCCAAAACTACTATTCCGATCTGACTTACATTCCTTGAGTGAGATCAATTCAGATCGTAACATGATTAAGTACCCAACAATATTGTATGCTCCATTGTGATTGTTGAGTCAAAGAATTGTGTGACGAGCTGAGCCCCCTATTAAAAATTTTTAAATAACAATAAATAATTATATATATATGGCCAAGGTTAAAAAAGTAAACTGAGTTTAGGTGAAAGATGAACTAAGTAAATTAGGAGGTACTAGCTGTAGCCAAAATACAGACATGAGCACTTAGGAATTGTATTTTTAGGGTGAGATTCGCTACACTAACTTTGTTAAGAAAACCATTGAAACTTGGACAAGTTTTTAGATATTGAATATTGGTGAGAACTAATGTACAAATTATTCTCTAAAATGGTCTGGCAGTAAGAGTTGGTTATGCGTAATGGCAATTTTTGCGTTCATTCATTCATGCATACTTTGCTTGAGGGCAAGAAAGGAGTCAGGTTTGGGGGTGTGATAACCCTTGTAAAGAGTTATAATTCATGCTTTTAGACTTGGTTAATTGCTTGTACTCAAGTAAAATTAGTTTCATTTTAGGTAATTGTATGATTACTTCTAGTTAACCGAGCAATGCATCTAGAGACTTGGGATGGTGATAACTGTATTGCATCTTTACTTTTAGTTGTTGGTGGAAAGGACTTGTTGTGATTGACTGGCAGGCGCAGAGTGTAGAAAAAGGAGCAGAGCTTGAAGGTTTTCTGTGGCAAAGTATGGATAGTTTGCCAAGATAAGTGTCATGGCAATGTTGGGAAGAGACCTAGTAAGTATTTAAAGTACAATTATTCCTGGTCCCACATGTATGTGTACCAGATATATCCACCTGGAAAATAAATTAAGGATTGAGGCTGATGGACCTACCTTAAAAAGGAAAACATATAAAAGCCAAATGGTGGAACCCTAGAAAAGGGGATAGTTTTTTATAGATAAGGAAGATGAGTAACTTCTGACAGAAGTGAAAGGGGAAGGACTAAGATGAAAGGTGACTGAAGAAGGAGAAAAAAATTGCATCATTTTTGGTAGCTACAAGATATTACGCTGCTGGTGTGGAGAACTGGATAGGTGAAAGCTATCATTTCGAATTTTCTCCTTTGATTCTTATAGCACTTCTTTTAAAACTTACATGTTATTGTCGATGTTGGTTGTTGAATTAAACTTGAACTTGATTTGTCAAGCTATGAACTAAATCTCTTCAGCTCTGGGTTACATTGCTGAACTCATTTTTTTCTATTAATGTTTACAGTTTGAGTTGGAATTGTTCTTGTGTTTTATTCAATGCTGTTTCATGTTATATATAGGCTGTGCATTGACAAATGTCCAGCAGGTTATTAAAGATAGCTTGCTGTGCATTGACAAATGTCCAGCAGGTTGTTAAAGATAGCTTACTTCTGATAGGGTTAGATTAACTAGATAGACATTGGATAATCTGAGTGAATGATAAATTATTTATTCACAACAACCTCTAAACTTGGAGCCTTGCCTCATACAAAAAAAGGTAGAAAAAAACAGTGGTGACCAACCTCAAGTCTTTAGACATATAGTGCTTTTGGGGAGGTAACCCAATGTTTTGCTCTTGAAAGAAGTAGACTACTATAGAAACCTGTCGAGTAGTAGAATGTTGAAGACTTTGCCTTGGCATTAATAGTTAGAGAATGTAGATGTATCAATAATCCCAACCATCATAATCAACATTGTAGTTCCTTAATCTTCTTTTTCTGTCGTGACTTTGTTGTGTCATTCTTGTTTCATTTACTTGTTTATTTTTTTCACATTTTATACATCATAATTCTCTTATTTTGCAACTGCATTCTCACAGTTATTTTTCGTAGCATTAATTTGGAGACTGTAATAGCTCGAGTTGGACCCTAGTTGGAATAGTGGTTTCGGGACCATATATCCAAGTCTGAAAAATATTTTAATATTATTTTCTGTGTCTGTGATAGATGATCTAGCATCTGAGAAATTTTTGTGATTTAATATGTCTGTCTCTGTGCTTAATTGTGAGAAAGGATCAAATCCCGTAAAATTCGAAATCTGCATGCTATTTGTTAAAGTATTTAAGTGCTATGTCTTTTTAATATGAGGTCCTTATTATGTTATTGGACCATTAATTGTTTTTAATGACATGCATGGACATAGGTGAGTGGAATTTTAATGAAATGACTAAGGTTATTTTTGTCATTTATGAATTACTATGTGATAAATAAAATGAAAAGATAAAATCAAGGTTATTATCAACTTGTTCTTGCCGATTCATAATAGAAAAAGAAAGGGTTTATGCATTTGTTCATTCGACACACTTTAAGCTCAATTGAGGTATGTTTTGGTTTCAATTTTTGATAATTTTTACATTTCTATGATCGTTGCTTCGTATTCTTCCATGCCCATGTGCCAATTTCTATTTTTGATAGAGTTTATAAATAGTGCCTTTGTTGATAATTGAAGCTTTGTAGTGAAATTAAATGAATTATGATGGATAGGTGTTGAATAAATATGTTTTGCCATGAGATTTTGGTAAATTTGAACTATATGGGGTAATTTGTGAAAATGAGACTTTGGAAGGACTAAATTGTGAAATAAATGTGTATATGGGCATATATGAGAGCCATGAAGATTCGGCTAGGCCATTTTATAATGAAATTGTGCATATTTGATGTTTTTATGAATTAGGGACCAAAGTGTCAAAATGTGAAAATATGAGGGGTAAAATGTAAAATGCCCTAAATATGTGTTTATGGATTGAGTTGAATGAAATGGAATATTGAATGGCTGAATTCTAATTTATTTAGATCCAGAACCAAGGAAATCAGACTTAGATCAAGGAAAGTCCAAAATCATTGAATTGTCTGCTCAAATCCGTCTAAACTAGTATGAGGTAAGTCAATATACAAATATGTGTTATATTAATGTTCGATATAAATGCTTGAATTATAAACTGTATTGGACGGCCATGAAAGCCTGATATAGTTATTCTGAATTGCCTTTAATTGAGTAATGGTAAAACGATATCATGTAAGACCTCGTCCGGAACGTGGGCATTGATTTGAGAATTATGTGTAAGACCGTGTCCGGGACACTGGCATCATATATGTTTCGTGCAAGACCCTGTCCGGGACAGTGGCATCGATTTTGAATAACATGTAAGACTATGTCAGGGACGTCGGCATTGTATAAGGCCTATCTAAATTTCGTAATCTTTTTGAATGATTTAAGGAGAAATTCTGATAAATGAATAAATGCATACCTCATGTGTCTAACTCAGGTACATCTACTTTATACTGAATTTTCGAGTATGAATGGTATGCAATTTGTGTGAATTAGAAGTCTGAGTAAAATGAATGAATCTGAATGGTGAAATATATGTGAGAAATGGTTAACGCATTATGATTATGGGATTGCATAATTTTGTAGTTGACTTACTAAGCTCATTGTAGCTTACTCTGTATTTATTTTTCAATTGTTTTACAGATATTGTAGCTACGAGGGCTCAGGGATAGTCAAGGATCGTTACCATACTATCGAGCTTGATTTTTGTACCTTTTAAATGTACAAAGTCTAAGTATGGCATGTATAGGCTAGACGGTCTATGTATTAAGTATGATATGTTTATTTGAAATGCCGTAATGTTGGCTAGCAAATGGTATGTTTGTGGTTTGTTTTGGTTTAAGGCTTGTGATGCCAAATGGTGTAAGTTTATAATGGTTATATGATCTAGTATGTTTTGGTCATCTTGAAACATGTCAATGGGAAGAAAATGGTAAGATTTGGAAGTAATATGAATGAGATATGTACCATGTGTTTAATCATGACTTTGCTTGTGATATAAACATGTTTTGTTTGAAACTTGAGTATGAATGTGTGAATGAAAGATTAGATAATGTTGAGGTATGTTTTAGGCATTTAATTGAGTTGAAATTGTGGCATTACTATAACACGAATTTGCCTTGTAGGTTTGACCCTTATTAGGCGTAATGTATGGCTTAAACCAAGCCTGCATTGTGCTACACAGTTAGAGCACATGGGCGTGTGACTCGACCGTGTGACCCCTGCATCTGAAATGTTTTGGTCAGCATTGCACACGGGCTGGACACACGGGCGTGTTTGGTGACCGTGCGGTGGTTGACAGTGTTGTCCACGGCCAGGGTTAAGTTTAGGGCACGACCGTGTGAGGCACACGGCCGTGTAGCCCTAATTTGAAAAGTTTTCTTAAGATCTTTCATATATTTTGTATGTTTTCAGTTTAGTCCTTGACAAACAAATGAAGCTTAATCCGATCTTTTATAGCATCCTACGGTGTTATGGTTACTGATTTATAATATAGTAACAAATTGGTAATCTATGATTATTCTATTCTGAATATCCGGTAATGCCCCTTCCTATTTCGGAAACGGTTATGGGATAGGGGTTTTACATTTGTTTGGTATCAAAGCTACGGTTTAGTCGATTCTAGGACTAATGTAGGGTATTTGAGTCTAGATATACATGCCATATCTCTGAACTGTGATAGTGTGATGAATCCTGACAAGTGAAATGTGTTTTTCATATAGTAATGGATCCCAAAAGTGCCGTAGGTGACGATGTTAAAAGTAATGTGCCTGCTCCCGCTCAAGGGATAGTGCCATCTGATTCTAGACTTGTTTCAATAGTAATAAGGGAGAAGCTAAGTAAGATTTCTTCCAAATAATGAATGAGTGGTTCACTCAATTTGTCTAAATAAATCCGACTATTCAACCCCCACCCCTGACTGCTTCTCAACAAAATGTTGTACCGCCTGTGATTATTTCGGTTCATCTGAGTAAGCCTCAAGTGGATAAGATTAGAAAGTATGAGGCTAAAGAGTTTTGAGCTACAACTGATGACGATGCCAAGAGGGTTGAATTTTGGTTGAAAAACACGATTCGAGTTCTTGATGAATTATCGTGCACTCCAGAGGAAAGTGTTAAATGTGCAGTGTCATTATTACAAGTCTCTGCCTACCATTGGTGGAAAACACTAACATCTGTAGTTCCGAGCGAATGTATCACCTGGGATTTCTTTCAAACTGAGTTTAGAAAGAAGTATATCAACCAGTGTTTCATTGATCAGAAACGTAAAGAGTTTCTTGAATTGAAACAAGGTAACAAATCTGTTACGGAATAGGAGCGAGAATTTGTAAGATTAAGCCAGTATGCACGGGAATGTGTAGCCTCTGAGGCTAATATGTGTAAAAGATTCATCGAAGGTTTGATTGAAGACATTAAACTTCTGGTTGGAATTCTCGATCTGAATGAGTTTGTTGTGTTAGTTGAAAGAGCTTGTCACTTTATTACTTATTTTGTGCCTAACAAACGAATGAAGCTTAATCTGATCTTTTATAGCATCCTCAGGTGTTATGGTTACTAATTTATAATATAGTAACAAATTGGTAAACTATGATTACTCTGTTCTGAATATCAGGTAACGCCCCTTCCTATTCCGGTGACAGTTACGGGATAGGGGTGTTACAGAGATGACCTCACTTGTCACTTTATTACTTGTTTTGACATGTATACTTGCATAATTCACATATCCTATTCACACGTGACATAAGCTTTATAAGGAAAAGGCTAAGTGATGGTACGATAAGAGCATCATGCCAAGGCAATATGAACAGGGGCAAAAAGTGTTGCTATTTAACTCAAGATTGAAAATTTTCCCTGGTAAGTTGAAATCATGATGGTCAAGGCCTATCCTCATGGCATAGTGGACATCAAAGATACCAAGACTTGGATAATTTTTAAAGTTAATGGTCAATGTTTAAAGCACTACTTGGTTACTTATGTGGAACGAGACAAACAATCCATTGACCTTCAAGATGTTTGAGCTCAAAATCTTTTCTATCTCTATTTTATTTAGTTGCTTTATTTAAATTTCATGTTTTATAGTTTTTATCTTTAATTAATTAACATTATTTTCATTTCAAATTATATTTTTTATTAATGTACAGCTTTAGCAAGAATTGAAGGGAAAGAATAAAAGTGCAAGCTTGTTAGATGTAGTACCAATGGGTGTTTGCCCCCAACATTTGGAAAGAGAATTATGGCACCACAAACTAGGTTATTAGATATTAAACTAAGAGGAAATGAGGGTTTAAAGAAAAAACAGTCCAAGAATGTGATTTTGGACAACTAAGCGCATTCTGCCAATTAGGTAGCCCATGAAGAAAATGCCAAACGTGTTGCTTTAGGGCTAGGTTATTCTAGGGTTCCCTCCAAAACATTTTTATTTTTCCTCTTTCATTCCAAAAAACTTACTCTACAAGCTTTTTTAAATCGTCAACATCATTACCCCTATTTACTTCTCTTCAATTGCCCACGTCTCTTTCATTTTCCACAATTCCTTTGCGTTTACCATTTCTTTCTCCTAATCCTCATTGGCTTTTCTTATTGCACTTTCAATTTCCTTTAAATTCTCTTGAGTGGTGTTATTTTCTTGTCTAACCTAGACTACATTCTCAAGTATTTGACAACATTCTTCAATAGAAAGAGTAAAAACCATTCCAAATGTGTTAAATCTTCACAAGTAGGTGCTAGCCAACCTAAACCTTCTTCAATAGTGTTGTTGCTGTAAAGTACAATAAAAAAATCTCCAAGTGAACATGTTGATTCGAACAAAGTTTTCTGTTTAAAGATGAGCCTTATATGGGATATGATGAGTTAGTTTCTTCTATTGTTGAAAAGAATGGATTAAAAATTGTTTTCTTGCAATCGGATGATGTTGTAGGAAAGTCATTTGTGAGTTCTATGCATACATCACGAATTTTGACAATCCTTTTATCTATGTTCATGGAACCTCAATCCCATTTAGTGAAGGCCGCATTAATGCCCAATTTGGGTTAATTAAAGTTCAAGACGAACATACTTCATTCCTTGAAACCATCACTACTGATGACTTAAATCAAGTATTGAAAGATTTGTGTGTTGTAGGCACTCAATTGACCGTCTCTATCCAAGAAAGCCATACAGTCAAGATGGCTTCCCTAAAGGCCATAGGTAAAGTTTGGTACCACTTCTTAATAAGTCGACTAATGCCATCCACCCACGACACCATAGTATTAAAGGAACGAATGCTATTGTTACATTCAATCATGTGGGGCAAAAAATCAACATTGGTTGGGTGATTTTCAATGAAGTGCATTAATGTGTAGAAAGTAATGCTGGCAGCCTCAATTTCCTTTCCCTCATCGCCACTCTTTCTAGAATAGCTCAAGTACCATTAAATGCCAATGAGGATGTCACACCAAACAAGGGAGGAATGATTCAGCTTTGGGGGTGTGATAACACTTGAAAAGAGTTATAATTCATACTTTTAGACTTAGTTAATTGTTTGTACTTAAGTAAAATTAGTTTAATTTTAGGTAATTGCATGACTATTTTTTGTTTATCGAGCATTGCATGTAAAGACTTGGGATGGTGATTTCTTTAGTGCATCTATACTTTTAATCATTGGTGGAAAGGCTTTGTGGTGGTTGAATGACATGTTTGAGGAAGAAAGATAGTAAAGGATGGAGATTTTCTAACGTATTATGAGAGATTGCCATGGCAATGTTGAGGAAGAAAATGACAAATACCCAATCATCAATTAGAGCATTCAGTAGTTGCCCCCTACCTGCATGTGTAATGGAAAATGTCCACCTCAAAATGAGGGAAAAAGTAATCATTTGTTGACGGCTTTTACCCTAGAGGAGGACTGAAGTATAAAAGAAATAGGGGGATTGATGGCCGAGAAGAGAGGTTTGCCATTAATGAGGGCTGAAAGTACGATTGATTCCAAATACATTGATTTGACAGATGTCTCTTTGTGACAATGAGGGTAATTTCAACTATTGGAAGTGTAACAGCCTGATTTAGACCCTAATTGGAACGGTGGTTTCAGGACCACGAATCCGAGTAGAAAAATATTTTAAAAATTATTTTCTGTGTTTATTATGTGTGAATTTATATCTGTGAAATTTTCATGATTTAATTTTTTCATTTGGGTGCCCGATTAAATAAAAGGACTTAATCGCGTAAAAGGAAAAATTTAGTGGTTATTTCTAAAAGGGGCCTAATTGTTAATGGCTTTATTGATGGAAGCCTTTAAGTTGTAAATAGCCCATTTGTATAATAGTTGGACGGCATTAGATAATTGTTATATAGTTTTTATAACAAGATATTATATATATATGTTAGAGCATGAAAGTGAAGCCAACTCATGCCCATTATGCCATTAAGAGACGAAAAAGGGCTTAAAGCATAAAGCTTGGTTAAAATCTTAGAAGGGTAAAATAGGAAACCAAGTTTAAAACTATATAATATATGTTATATTATGAAATAAGCTTAGTGTTCATAATTTCTCACCATATCCGAACTTAAACAAGGAAGAAAAGAAAAGAAAGCTAGGGTTCGTACACTTCTAAGCTCAATCCAAGGTAAGTTTTAGCCTGATTTTTTATAATTTTTACTTTTTTTAGATCGTTGCTTCGAGTACTACAAAACCCAAGCTTTAATTTTTGATTTTAGTGAATATTTTGAGTTATGCCATTGATGAGAGCTTGTGATTTTTATTGTTTGATGATGAATTATGAAAGATATGGAGTGGGTTAACATATCAGGTAAAAGAAGTTTCGATGATTTTGAGTAATTAGGACTTAATTGCAACAATAAAAATGTGGAGAGACTAAATTGTGAAATTGATGAAAAATATGGGCTTAATTGGGCACTAGGAGTATTTGACCTACCTTAAATGTAATTAATTTTGCATAATTTTGTGTTTTGTGCATTAGGGGCTAAATTGTAAAAAATTGTAAATGTTAGGGTAAAATGGTAATTTACCCATTTATGTGTTTTGGACTAAATTGAGTGAAAATATGTTGAATGAGCTTCATTTGAATATGTTTAGATCAAGAATTAAAGAAATCGGAATTGGATCGGGGAAAAGCTAAAGTTGTCAACTAGTCGTCCCGTCCCAGTTTTCATCGCCCGATGTAAGTTTTTAAGCAATTAAACATCATTAATTTTGAATGTTATTTAGATTATTATACCGTTTGAAATTTTTAGAAAGTTAATTGAACTTGCCGAATGGGATTGTACATGGAAATAATGATTTTGAGTTTAATTTGATTGAGTTTTGACCTTCGAAAGTTCGTATGAAATTTTAAGGAATAGATGGAATTTTAATACATGAATTATTTATAAGAAGATTTTATAATAGTGATACTCGGGCTTAAAGCCTAGCAAGCCTTGTGCTGGTCAACTAAGTCAGGCTCAGTGCCTAGCAGGCCTTGTGCCGGTGTGTGATATCAGGCTCGTGCCTAGCAGGCTTTATACCGGTGAATTATTATGAGCTTATGTTTTAAAGATTTCATGCCGATGTAATATCAATTGTGGATAAGAGTTTAAGCGACTAGGTATGTGAAAATTTATTTATCTATTCGAAAATAAAGTAAGTTGATTAATGTGATGTAAGTTATAAATGATAGTAATGGTAGTGATTGTGTATATGAAAACCTATATGTGGATTAATGTATAAATAAGCGATATTAATGTTTGATCTTGATCTTATATTTGGCCTAATGTTACATGAGGAATAATTGAAATGTGAAATTCATATCGTTATTAAAGGATTTATGTACATCCGATTAGTAGTTATTTGAAAGGTGAGCTTTGAATGTGTTTATATGGAAGTATATATATTCGGCCAAGTATGGCCTATGTGATACCAAACAGGTTAATGAATCAATGTGTGACTAGAAATGTTAAAACTCTTGTTTAGATATATGTTTGGTATTAAATTTTATGAGTATGGCTTAATTATGCCTTAATGAATTATCAATTCCATTGAGATGCTATTTGAACTAAGAATTGAGCTATGAATGAATTGAATGAAACTATATGTCTAAGTATGTGGTTAGTCATATTCGATTTAAAGATATGGAATTTATTATTTGCTTATGACTTATTAAGCTGTAATAGCTTACGTTGTGTTTTTGTTTTTACTTTATTTTATAGATGTTGAATTTAAGATTCGAGCTCGGGAATCGTTAGAGAAGCTTATCACACTATTGACCGCCTTCGGTATTTTATAGAGTTACATTTCGAAACTATGGCATGTATAGGCTAGTTTTGATATACTTAGCTTTGAAATTATATATGTACATAGCCATGCGAAAATGGCTTGATCATAATGCTAATGTTAATAGTTATATTCAGTTATGTTATAAGCTTAATTTGGGAGGTAAGTTTCATGGTAAATAATTTGCGATGTTGGATACATGATTCGACAATGAGGAATGGTAAGTGGGGTGTATATTCGGTTTATTTGTAACACCCCGAATTTTTAGCCTAGAAATATTGGGCCTTGAGTTTTGGATCCTAGCTTAGTATTTTTAGGAGTTTAATTTTGGCCTTCTAGAAGGTTGAAAGTGGCGTGAAGATGGACTCTAAGGGGAGTGTTTAGGAGGGATTTTTAAGGTGGAGATAATGGAGAGAAACTAGGAGATTGAGAGAGAGGGAGTTGGTGTCGAATAGGACTGCAAGGGATGCTTGAATCGGCTTGTGCCTATTTAAAGGAATGCCGAATGTGCATGAGGGTTTTGGTTTATTTTGCCAAATTCATTCTATTGCCAACCTCTCTTCTCCCTTTTCATTCTTTTACCAAATTCCTTTAAGTTTCTTTGTTTCTCAAAAAGCCGAATATCATCATTGATTTCTTGAAAGCCGAATACTCATATCTCCCTTGCCAATTTCTTTTCCTTCATCACTATTCGTCTTTGATTACCATCCTTAAGTTAGTGTTGAAAAGCTGTTTGCTTAAACAGCAGATATCTAGGCCGTTAGTTTGAAGGCGAGTTTCGGTAAGTGTCTTATTCTTAATTTCGTTTTCTTAGGGGGTGGCCGAATATATGTGTAGCCATAAGGGTGACTCGTGTGGAAGACGAGTCACCTGATGTTGATAAAATATGTGTGTTGATGCAGATCTAGGAATATTCGTGACTATTTGCTAAGGAAAGGCTAGAAAAGCCAAAGGTTCACGGTAAGGCTACGGTAAGGCTTCGGGATTTGAAAAAGTTTTAGTAAGGTCTGAAATTGATTCGAAAATGGTTTTGGTTGTAGGTCGAGGCTGAGAATAGAGTAGTGCGAGTCGTCAATCAGGTGTGTATATACACTACATACATGGCATATCAGCAAAAGCCGAAATCCCAAATGGGCCTGCCGAATTTGTGGGCCCAAATTGGCAAAGTTTTGATATGAAATTTTGTGATGGATTGATATGTATGATTGTATGATTGGATTATGATCCGGCCTAATAGGCTACATAAGCATGTTTGGGGCTTAATAGGTTTTATGAATATGATTGGGCCTAGTGGGCCTTATAGGACTGTAGAAATGCATGCAAGGGTTTCTAATGGACTATAGGCCTAGTTCTGATCTCTCAAATTTTACATAAGACTTAATTAAGTAATAAACATGTCTGTCGACAAGTCGATAGACTAAAGTGTGGTAACCAACATATGCATGTCTAGGATTGGATCTAAGAAGAGCTTGGTACTTAAGCGGTCCGAGTGACCCACCGCTTTTTATTTTGAATCCTACCTGGTGCATAGTGTCCGTTCATCTTAGCCGCGAGGACTTGTTGAAGGGCCAAAATTCATAACTAAAATTTGTATCATTAGGAAATTACAAAAAAACCTTTCTAGGATAAAATTACGAAAATACCCTTCTAAGGTAGAATTACGAAAATGCCCTGTAAGGTAGAGCTACTAAAACACTGTAACACCCTGAATTTGGGCCTAGAAGAATTGGGCTTTGAGTGTAGGTTCGGATAGAAGAAAATTAGAATAATTGAGAAGTTTTAAATATTATCGTTTAAGAAAAATATTTTGAATTAAATTATTCTTAGAAAATATTTCTGTATTTATTATTACTGATGTTTTAAAATTTTATGAAAATTATAATTATGGTTATTAGAAAAAAATATTACTGTATTTAAAAATTATTATCATTAGATAAAAACATATTTATAAAATTATTATTGTTATTACTATTATTATTTTTTTATTATAAAAATATAAATGGCATTATTACAATTGGTGTTTAGTTTAGTAATTAAATAAATTATGAATGAATTATAGGATTTTCGGGATTTTTTTCAGGTTTTTGTGCCTTTGGTGAAATCTTGGAATTTTGGTGTTCTGATTGTTGAAATTATGTTTAAGTGTGTTAGTGGGCCTTTAGAAGGCCCAAGCTTAAGTTAAAACCCGGTAAAATATTAAGTTGGATTTTCAAGTGAAAGGGGACTTGGTTAAGTGGGCCTTTAAGAAAAACCGTGTAAAATATGTCACAAAGGGAGCCTTGGTAGAGTGGCAAGGTGGCACCACTAAGCTCCTAAAAAAGTGGCGCCTAAGTGGATATTCAAGGACAAGGGTTCGAGTTACAAGGTAAGCGTAGAGTTCTTTTTAATTTTTAAGCATGTGCCGGGCATGTGCCTAACTTAAGTGAATTTCGGCAAGGGGGCTTTAGGGACTTGGGCCGATTGCTTTAGAGGGACTACTAGGGTTATATCATTTTCTTTTTTCTGTCATGACAATTAGGGTTAGCCACCTTAGGAATTTTTCTCTGTTCTACTGTCAGAAAAGCCAAAAGTTGCCTCCATGGAAAGCTCATAGCCGAATTCTTCCTCTCCACCTCTACCATTGTTTTTTTTCATTTTTCTTCTTCCCCTTTGATCTCTTCCCTAGCCGAATACCCACCTTGCACAGATCCACTCTTTCTTTCGCTTTCATTCCTCTTAAAATCAACCATAACCAATTGCTCAAAGTGCCAGAAATCCCGAAAACTGCTTCCTTTCTTGCCGATTTCTTGTAAGCCGAATCACCCCTATTCCTTTCACCTGTTGTGGCCGATTACTACTCTCCCTTGAGCCACACCATTGTCGACACCATCACCCAAAATCTACAGCCCAAAACGCCATCCTCTTCTCTTGTTGAAAAGCCGAAATCACCATAGTTGTAGGGAGATAGCCGAAATTGCAAATCTCAAAGATAAGGTTTCTACTGATGTTTAAGGGTCAGATTTACATCAGATCTGCATAGGAACTGAAGAGAAATCGTTGGTAAGTGTTTAATACTTCAGATCTGTTCAATATTTCATATTTGGAAAAGCCGAAAGTCCCTAAAGTTAAGGATTTTGTCGTTTTGGACTTTTGGTAAATCAAGTGGTGTTTTCTTTGTTCTTTTTGTGTGTTAGTTAGAGAAGAAGGTGATCAAACAAGGAGTTGAAGACATTGGAACATCAGATCTAGATCTAAAGGGATCTAAATCGACAAGGTAAGAACATTAAGGCCATTGGAGGTGTTGGCCGAATGTGTAAGTAAGGCTTTGGGTAAGTTTTCAATTCAGATTAAGTGTTGGTATAGTCTAATCAATTAAGTATTGGATTGTAGGGATTAATGCATAGGAGATCTCGTAGGAGAAACTGCAAAACAGGTGTGTGTTTCGAACTCCTTTCAATGCGCAAATTGGCAAAAGCCGAAAAGCCGAAATGCCGAAGTTTCAGTATTTCGAGAGCTTGTGAGCGTGCGAACGTTCTCAAGTTAGTAGGAGAAGGTTAGTTTTGGAATCGGCACTGTTAGGCGTGTTGACCGCTAAATTTTGGACATTATGGTAAGTTGGGCCTCGGTGGGCCAAATATGGGCCCAATGGGCGATTTGGGCCCATGTGAGTAAAAATGGGTTTAAAGGTAATATTGTGAACTGTAGGCGTGGAAACAGTTAAAACAAGGTAACTGATTATGAAATTGGGACTAAATGGGCCTAATGGGCCAATCGACGTAATAGGGCTCATTAGGGGTTTTAGGGCTTGAATGCTAAGACTGAAAAACTGAGTTAACCGGACTACTGTGACAACTATGTGATTAATAAATACTGTAATAAGCATAAAATCTGTAACATGAGAGCAAAATTACTGAAATACCCTTAGGGTAAGAAATTACGGTTTTGCCCCTAGGTAGAAAATTACCGTTATACCCCTAGGGCTAAAATTGACTATACCGTTTGACATGACTGTTACTGTTATTGTATGCCATGATATATATCTATTGCATGGGTTGGGTTTTGATAATGGAGGAAGTGTGAGTGGCACAGCCACGTTACTGAAAAGGGGCTATGCCTCGTACTGTTTCTGAAAGGGGCTTTGCCTCGTATACTGTTTAACTGAGCAGCCATGCTGCGACTGTGGTGTGTGGGCTGGGTGGGTCGAGTTATTCCCCACATGGTGTGTTGGCTGGTACGGGTGGTGTGTAGCGGTTGGTGGGTTGAGTAGTCTCCCCAACTGGGTTTGCATTTATACTGTATTACTGTACTGTACTGTTATGGGCCTATGTGCCAATCTGTTATCTGAATAGGGCTTCAGCCCAGTATCTATTATAGGGCCTTGGCCCAGATTACTGATTCTGAATAGGGCTTCGGCCCAGTATCTGACTGAGACTGGTTAGGGTTTAGGCCCAGTGGACTTGAGCCAATTTGGGCTTTGGATGGGTTCTGCACACACTGAGTTTTCCCAAACTCACCCTTTCTTTCCATCCTTGCAGGTGAGCCCTAGATCGTGACTTGGACGCTGGGAGGGATTCAGAGTGGCCACGAGGACTGAACTTTCATCATAGTTGGTTATTTATTTATTTATTTACCTTTTATTGGTTTTATTTTGATATGGGTTGTAATAAGGCCGCTATAACTGTTATTCGGGATTTCTCTACCGTTTTATTTCAAACACAAACCTACACCGTTTTCCAAATTAAACAAACATTTTATTAACCAACCTGACTTTACTGAAGACTAAGGAGGACAATAAGACTAAAATGAAACGATTAACAAATGAGATAGAAATTAGGTTGAATAATAATTAAATCGGGAATTTCAAGAAAAACAAGTATTACTTTTCAAAAATCTCAAACATCAGACTTAGTATATAGGACGGCGTAGCATAGTCTAGGTCATGTAGCACATCGGACATGGCCATAATGTCTGGGCCGGGTCTGGGGTGTTACAAACACCCTCGTAGGGTGGGAATACCAAAATACTCCTGTAGGATAGATTTACAAAAATACCCCTGGGTAGTGAAATGACCAAAATACCCCTAAGTGCTTAATATGTGAAAATATGTGAAAATGTGTGAAAATGTGTATGTTCCATTCATGAATTGCATGTTGCACTTGGGTGGGTTTGATGATACGGAGGAAGTGTTTTGAGGATCGCATAGTCGCTTGACGACTGTGGATCCACCGTAGGCTTTTAAGCCACCGAGTAGCTTTGCTACACCGCACATATATAGCAGCCTTGCTGCAACGTGGGTAGTGCCGAAACCGATGCTACCTTTGGAGTGCAGAAGATGGGTGGGTTGATGTAGAGATCCCCACAGGAGTGTAGGGTTGGTACGAGTGGGGTGCAAGGTTGGATTTGGGATAGGAACATTTGCATTCATGAAATTCTGATATGATATGAGGTCATTGTGGGCTAAGGCCTAGACCACCAATATTGTTAGGGCTTAGGCCCAATGTGATATGTGTATATTGAATTGATTTGATTGGCAAGGGTCGTACACACTGAGTTTCGAAACTCACACCCTTATTATTAATATTTCAGGTGATCCACAATAGATGGCTCGACGTGGGAGAGGACTCGGAGATAGCCACACTACAAGCTACTTAGGAATTTTCAATATAGATTTATTAAGTGTTTTATGATAATTACTTTTAAATCTCCATTGTGATGTAATAAGGCTATATATCTTCGATTTCACTATTTACTTGGGATTTTATTTAGTTACTACTATAGTTAATAAACATGTTTTTTTTTTCTAATTATTCATTTAATTTATTTCTTCGAATTTTTAACTAAGTAAATTCCTATCAAGCATATTTCGTTTTGAATTAAGTTTTTGAACAAAACCATTTTTTTGAAAGCAACCCTTCAATGTGACATCGCCAGATTCGGGCCTAACTTCTAGGCTGGGTTTGGGGTGTTACATTAGTAGTTTCAGAGCCCAGTTGCAAAACTCGGGCTATGAAATGGGTCTTAGATTTTGGCTTTTTAAAACAAGTAGATTAAAAAGTTTTTGCAGGATTCTTGAAGTGGGTTCACCGAGCCCTCGAAGTCGAGCCAAGTAAGTTTTTCTGTTACTGAACTTATTTAAATTACTGAACTGTATTTAGATATTGGGCTACTTTAGACAACAGGTTCTTAGAGACTAAAACCCATAGGAAACTTAAGCCTGTAGTGGATTTACGACCATGAAACAACTTTTAAATTGGTACTTACATAAGACATTTGTTTTAAACAGTGGAATTACGAACTAATTTCATAAAATTCGTACGCAGCGGTAGTGTAGTGGATACACGACCACCGTGTTATTTAGAAATTTCGAAGACGAAATTTTTTTTAGAGGGGTGAATTGTAACACCCCAAATTTTGGGCCTAGAAGTATTGGGCCTTGAGTTTTGGATACTAGCTTAGTATTTTTAGGAGTTAAATTTTGGCCTTCTAGAAGGTTGAAAGTAGCGTGAAGATGGACTCTAAGGGGAGTGTTCAGGAGAGATTTTTAAGGTGGAGATAATGGAGAGAAAATAGAAGATTAAGAGAGAGAGGGAGTTGGTGCCGAATAGGACAGCAAGTGAGGCTTGAATCGGCTTGTGCCTGTTTAAAGGAATGTCGAATGTGCATGAGGGTTTTGGTTTATTTTACCGAATTCATTCTATTACCAACCTCTCTTTTCCCTTTTCATTCTTTTACCAGATTCCATTAAGTTTCAGTATTTCTCAAAAAGGTGAATATCATCATTGATTTCTTGAAAGCCGAATACTCATATCTCCCTTGCCAATTTCTTTTCCCTCATCACTATTTGTCTTTGATTACCATCCTTAGGTTAGTGTTGAAAAGTCAATTGCTTAAACAGCAGATATCTAGGCCGTTAGTTTGAAGGCGAGTTTCGGTAAGTGTCTCGTTCTCAATTTCGGTTTCTTAGGGGGTTGGCCGAATATTTGTGTAGCCATAAGGGTGACTCGTGTGGAAGACAAGTCACCTGATGTTGATAAAATATGTGTGTTGATGCAGATCCAGGAATATTCGAGACTATTTGCTAAGGAAAGGCTAGAAAAGCTGAAGGTTTACGGTAAGGCTACGGTAAGGCTTTGGGATTTGATAAAGTTTTAGTAAGGTTTGGAATTGATTTGAAAATGGTTTTGGTTGTAGGTCGAGGCTGAGAATAGAGTAGTGCGAGTCGTCAATTAGGTGTGTACATACACTACACACACGGTAATTCAGCAAAAGCTGAAAACCCAAATAGGCCTGCAGAATTTGTGGGCCCAAATTGGCAAAGTTTTGATATGAAATTTTGTGATGGATTGATATGTATGATTGTATGATTGAATTATGATAGGGCCTAATGGGCTACATAAGCATGTTTGGGGCTTAATGGGTTTTATGAATATGATTGGGCCTAGTGGGCCTTATGGGGCTGTAGAAATGCATGCTAGGGTTTTTAATGGACTATAGGCCTAGTTCTGATCTCTCAAATTTTACATAAGACTTAATTAAGTAATAAACATGTCTGTGGACAAGTCGATAGACTAAGGTGTGATAACCGACATATGCATTTCTAGGATTGGATCTAGGAAGAGCCTGGTACTTAAGCGGTTCGAGTGACGTACGTCCTCTTTTCTTGAATACTACATGGTGCATAGTATCCATTCATCTTAACCACGAGGACTTGTTGATGGGCCAAAATTCATAACTAAAATCTGTATCATTAGGAAATTACAAAAATACCCTTCTAGGATAAAATTACGAAAATACCCTTCTAAGGTAGAATTATGAAAATGCCCTGTAAGGTAGAGCTACTAAAACACCCTCGTAGGGTGGGAATACCGAAATACCCCTATAGGGTAGATTTACGAAAATACCCCTGGGTAGTGAAATGACCAAAATACCTCTAAGTGCTTAATATGTTAAAATATGTGAAAATGTGTGAAAATGTGTATGTTGCATTCATGAATTGTATATTGCACTTGGGTGGGTTTGATGATACGGAGGAAGTGGTTTGAGGATCGCATAGTCACTTGACGATCGTGGATCCACCGTAGGCTTTTAAGCCACCGAATAGCTTTGCTAGACCGCACATATATAGCCGCCTTGCTGCAACGTGAGTAGTGCCGCAACCGGTGCTACCTTTGGAGGGTAGAGGATGGGTGGGTTGATGTAGACATCCCCACATGAGTGTAAGCTTGGTAGAGGTGGAGTGCAAGGTTGGATTTGGGATAGGAACATTTGCATTCATGAAATTCTGATATGATATGAGGTCATTGTGGCCTAAGGCCCAGACTACCGATATTGTTAGGGCTTAGGCCCAATGTGATATGTGTATATTGAATTGATTTGATTGACAAGGGTCGTACACACTGAGTTTCGAAACTCACACCCTTATTATTAATATTTCAAGTGATCCACAATAGACGGCTCGAAGCGGGAGAGGACTCGGAGATAGCCACACTACAAGCAACTTAGGAATTTTCAATATAGATTTATTAAGTGTTTTATGATAATTACTTTTAAATCTCCACTGTGATGTAACAAAGCTATATATCTTCGATTTCATTATTTACTTGGGGTTTTATTTAGTTATTACTATAGTTAATAAACATGTTTTTTTTCTAATTATTCATTTAATTTAATTCTTTGAATTTTTAACTAAGTAAATTCCTATCAAGCATATTTCGTTTCGAACTAAGTTTTTTAACTAAACCATTTTTTTGAAAGCAACCCTTCAATGTGACATTGCCAGATTCGGGCCTAACTTCTAGGTCGGGTTTGGGGTGTTACATTATTAGTTAGCTCATTTTGGAAGTATGAAAAGTGGTGTAATATGGCTTGATAAAATAGTAAAATGAGTGATTATGAAATGTGATATATATGTAGTAGTAAATTTGGCTTTGGTATGTGGTTCATTTGATTGGCTAGTAAGGTTAAAAATGTTATGATTTATTGAGGTTAAATTGATGACCGAATAGGTGTTTATTTGAATGGTTGGACATATGAGGTCTAAACATGGTAAATTGCATGCGAAATAGGTAAGCTTGAATTGTCAGTTTTGCTAAAAAGGGGTCAACTCGTATTTTGATAAAATGGGTATAGACTTCATAAGTAATTTGTTAGCTGAATAAATGAAGAGATGAATGGTTAGGTATATATATTAACTTGGGTCAGCTGTTGATCATGCAAAATGGATGTATTATAATTTGTATTTGTGTCCGAAATCAGTAAAATGATATTATAGTGACTTACATATGAACTAGTAAAGTACAAGAGCATGTTTTATTATGTGGTAATGTTTGATAATGTTTCTTGTATAGATGTTATTAAAGGCATAAGGTATGTCTTGTTATGACTTAATAATTCGAATGAGCATAGTTTTATAAAAGATACATTTTATATTTAATTAATGTAATGTGATAAGCTCATTTATGATTTCAATATTCGCATGTCATGATTGTAGGTTATATGGTTTGGCTCTTGGATTTATATAGCATTTGTAATATTATTTTATATATATGAAATAGTTCAGTAAGCACGATTGGATTTTGTTAAATATGTGTTTCATATGATTGATTAGGATGGTAAAACGAATGAGATATACATGTGTTTCAAATAGTGGGTTTATGATGCATGTGAAAAATGATATAGATATATATATATTAGTTGGTTTGACTATTTGAATAAATAAATGATAATGACTTGGTTGATTTTCAGAGTATGGTTTGAAATATGAATTTTGGTTCAAGAGATTAAGTAAAGTTATGGCTTCTAGGTTCGTGAATGATTTAGGTATTATTAAATCAAAGTATGAGTTATAATTTTGATCAGTAATCTCGTAACCCTGTTCCGGCGACAGATGCAGGTTAAGGGTGTTACAGGAAGCTTGGGTGAAGACGCGCACTAGTCGCCAAGTTGGGAGAATTCGTGTTTTGAACCCATATTTCTTCTTCTCCATTTTGTTCTGAATCTACTGATTTAAATTGTTATTCTAGGACGTGGATGATATTCAAATAGTTAAATTTTTGTAGCCTGGTCATGAGCAAACTTAGCACGACTGGGACTTTTGACGACGTTTTAACTCTGATGAATGTATATGGATGAATGTGACTAAGTTTACTACTTTACTGAATGTTTATTTCTCTTTATATGCTTATTAGGGTATTGATAAATGCTTGATAAGTCTAAAAGTAACTTAATATCGGCAAAGTTAGGTTGCTTGGGCCAAAATTATCTAATAGAAGACAGAGTTGACTGAAATGTTCATGTAAACTCTAGACATAGAGATTTACCTTATATGATTTAAAGGATTATGCTTCAATCATGGTTGCTAATTCTTAGGTTATAGATGTATAGCGTCTTTGGAGTGAGCAACTTTAGGTCTTGTTTTTTATAGAGGTAGTCCACGTTAGTACCTAATCAATTTTATAGGTTTATTTCCACCTTATTAGGGCAACATGTACAACATTGTGGCTATAGATTATCTTTCCAAGTGGGTTGAAGCTGTCGCTTGCTCTCCCTACTAATGATGCTAAATTGGTGATGAGTTTTCTACATAAAAAATATCTTCACAAGTTTTGGTACTCCTCATGCTTTGATTAGTGATGAAGGTTTTCATTTTCACTGCAAATTGGTTACTACTGCCTTAAATAGATATGGGGTTAAACATAAAATTTCCACAGCATATCACCCTCAGACAAATGGATAAGCTAATGTCTCTAATAGAGAAATTAAGCAAATTTTGGAGAAAATGGTCAATCCCATCTGCAAAGATTCGTAATCTAGATTGGATGAAGCTTTGTGGGCATACCGTACTGCCTTCAAGACACCATTGGGAATGTCACCTTTTAAGTTGTATATAGAAAGCCTTGCTATTTACCTATTGAAATGGAACACTAGGCATCATGGGCAATTAAGAAATTGAACATGGATTGGATTAATACTGGCAATAACCAACTACTGTAGCTGAAAGAGATGGAGGAATTTAGAGTGCAAGTTTATGAGAATGCCAAAATATAAAAAGAAATGACAAAGCGATGGCATGATAAGAAGATTTTGCCACAGTAATTTGAACCTGGACAACAGGTACTTTTGTTTTATTCCAGGCTAAAATTGTTTCCTGGAAAATTAAAGTCTCGTTGGTCTGGCCCATTTGAAATAGCTCATGTCTACCCTTATGGAGCTATGAAGGTCAAAGATATGAAGATCGAACTAACATTCAAATTTAATGGAAAACAATTTAAGCATTATTGGGGTGCCCCTATAACTTGGGATAAACATTCCATTTCACTTTGAAATGCTTAATTTCCCACCTCTGCATTAGTTTCTTTGTTTTATTCATTTTTTTCTTTTTTTCTGATTGGAATAATTAATTTTGTATTTTTTTTCCTTTGCAAATATACTAAGGATTGGGCTTGGTAGATTAGTTGTTAGCCCATTAGAAATACTTGACAGTTTTTACTTTATTTACCGCCAATAAAATTTTTATCTTTCCATCTAAACTTTCTTTGACGATGTGAGACCATAATTTCAACCTTTAATTTGTCTAAGTTCATACAGCTAATTAAAGTGTCTTAAGTTTAGATAACTTAATTGAACTATTGATTGCACCCTAACTAAATTTATTTGGTGCTTAAAGGTGTTCACACAAGCTGAATTCAACTAGTTCAAGTGCAAGCAATGACATTAAAGAGGGAGCATGTATTTGGCAAGTTCATGGATAGCATTTAAAAGGAGCTACCGTTTTCTCTTTTCTAAGTGACTGTTCGTGAAGGTCAATGGACAAGGAGCTGTTCACACAAGTCCATTCAGATCACAAAATGTTTTCACACCATGGGAGCTATTCATTTTTGTCCATTCACACCATGGAAGCTATTCATTTTTGTCCATTCACACTTAGAGGCTGTTGGAGTTCAAGTGTTTACACCAATTGGCTGTTTATGCACCACACTCCCATTAATTTGGTTGTTGCTTGTTCGGCTACCCAAAAGGGAATTAATTGAAGCTCATAACTTCTTCTGACTACTCAATCATTCTAAAAGTCAGCTTAGCTCTGAAGTTTACTAAATAAGCTGACTGGGAAATGCAAAAAGCTAGGCTATTGGCGTCACCTATGCATAGAAGCTTCCAAATGACTTTTCAGTTATTTCAACAGCCATTTGAGTTCAATTAAGTGTAATTAAGCTTATTACCTTGAGTCCATTCGGCTGGAACATATTCAGGCTATAAATAGTTGTTTTTGTAATCGTTTGAAGGTTACTAAATTTTAGACTTTTTATCAATTATGGACTTTTGTTCATTGATGAGTGTTTCAACTCCCTTTGTTCTCTCTTGACTCCATTAACTTACCAAGACTTTCTTGTGGTGTCAATTCTTGTTAATTTCGAACATAACAGCTTACAAAGGTGTGGCGTTCAATCTTATATTGTTGGTTCCTATCTGTCATAGATAGTGGATCACGATTAATTATCTTCTTCTTTTTGAACTAACATAAGATTTGGGTCGATATTGCATATAACATCAGTTCTTTCTTCAACCTTGAAAACAAACCCACCCTATCCATCTTTTAAACACATAAATCTTTTCTTGTTTCCAGCCAACTTGTTCTTTTACAACGCTTGAAACCTCAATTCATACTTCTTGTAACACCCTTAACCCGGACTCGATGTCGAAACCTAGTACGGGGCATTATCGGACAACATCACGATCAATCATACAAAATCGAGCAATAAAAATTAGTTCTAATTTAAAAATTTTACATAATATATCATACGATCCTTAAAATGGGCCTACGGGGCCCAAAACATGATTTGAGAGTGGTCAGAGACCAAACCAAGAACTTAGAAAAATTTTGGAAATTTAGGTAAAAAAATAGGGCACACGCCCATGTGAGACAGGGGCACGCCCGTGTTGGTAGGCCATGTAGTAACACACGCTCGTGTCCCCAACCCATGTTGAATTTTTGGACAAATATTTTTCATTTTGAACCTACAGGGGTTTTCACACGACCAAGCACACGCTTGTGTCTTTGGCCCGTGTCCTTTACAAGGATTTGACAAACCCGTGTGGCGTCCCCATGTGAAAAACCGGGACATTCTATTTATGATGTTAGCATGCAGGTTTAGTCACACGGCCACGGGACACACCTGTGTGACCAGGCCATGTGGCGTCCTTAGTCTCTGAAAATCCCATGCAAAATTCACACACCCTACACACATGGTTGTGGGGGCTGGCCGTGTGGCCCTAAGTTAGGCTATTTTCCAAGCCATCCTTTGCCCAAAAACACATGCTAACTTTACCACTTTTAATATCACAGGACTTACACATTTTTAGGCATCTAAATGTCTTTATTTATTTGTCAATCATCCATTTCAACTTAAGCATTCACAAACACACCAATCATTCTATGAAATACCCCATAAGGATAGATAAGTAGAACAACATCATCATTGGCCATATCACATGGCCTTAATTACAAAATGATTTACCCCATGATAATTACCACAATAAACCCAAACTAACTTAACACTTACAACACCACTAAGTCCCTATACATGCCATAGTTCCAAAAGAATACATATTATAATACCAAAAGAATTTTGCGGATAGTGTGGATAATCCTCCGATGCTTCCCGATCCTCGAGCTGGCTTGACTAATCTATAAAACAAGGGAAAAGAGAAAGAAGTAAGCTTTAAGAAGCTTAGGAAGTATATATGCAAATAATTAACATCATACCAACTTTTTTAATAACTGTAGATTATGCCACCTCTTAACAACTTACCACTTATCCTTACCATGTTTCATACATATATATATATACCAAGCACAATATACACTTAAACTTAAGTTGATAACCACCCTTGTATACTCATGTATTTGCCCACATATTCTATGTCCCATAAGTACCTGCATTTACACACCACATAACCATACAAATATTATTTGTAAACTTTCCCATTGAACCCTTCGAAATAACATTCGATACTAGGTGGTTTCAGTAAATAGTTCCTCCAACACGTAATCCAGCTCTCGTGTACACATGGTGAACTCTCATCATCACCCATGTGACCTAGCCGTTAAATCCCATAGCTCTCGTGTCTACATGGTGTCTAACACTCGGAATCACACATGCGACCTAGCTACATAAAACATAGCTCTCGTGTCTACATGAAGTACCCTTGGTAACATACATGCAACCTAGCTATTTTTAGTCCGTAGCTCTCGTGTCTACATGGCATACACACAGTATTATGCATGTGACCTAGCTACTTATGTAAGAATATCTCGTAGCTTTCTTGTACACATGGTATACACCTTGTATTACACATGTGACCTAGATACCACATAGCATTTCATAGCTCTCTTGTACACATGGTGTACTACCCTCGGAAACACAGATGAGACCTAGTTACACATTCCTCGTATCTTTCGTTTTTCCGAAGGTTCAATCGAGAACACCAATTTTCCATAATTTACCAACTCATAGTATCCATCCAACATCATCCATATCATACAATAAATATAATTTATGGAATTAAAATCAATGTGTTACTTACATATAAACTTACCTCGACAACAAAAAGCGATAATTTGCTATGTAGTCCGTAACCTTGCCCTTGCCTCAGTCAAGGTCAATTCCTTGATCTTCTTGATCTATAATAACACATTCAACTTGTTTAATACACACATTACCCGATTTAGTCCAAAATCATCCTTCCTATGACTATTTTTACAATTGAGCCCCTAACTTTTTCAATTTTACACTTTAGGCCCTAGGCTCGGTTTATGACTTTCATGCATTTTAAGCCTAGTTGAACCATTTTTCCCTACTACAGCCCACAATTTCTACCTTATCACCACTTATACACATAACATTTTATCTTTTACAAATAAGTCCTTTCTACAATTTCCATAAAGAAGCACCTAGTGCAAATTGTTCTCCACACTTTAAACTTTCATATTTCACCATTAGACATCAAAATACATCCATGACATCTATGGGTAAAATTTTAAAAATAAACACTAGCTCAAAATAATGATATAATTAGCTAGAGCAATTTACGAGGATTCCAAAAATAAGAAAAACATTAAAAACAAGGCTCGATTACACTTACTTGTGAGCTTGAAAATCAACAAAACCCTAGCTATGGAGAGCTTGCTACATTTGGCTAAGGAGGAAGAAAAGATGGACAAATTTTAGCTTATTTTCCCTTTTTATTTCTTTTATTAACCAATGACCAAAATGTCCTTCATTAATAACCTTTAGTATTCCACCATTCTTTGAGCATTTTTGTCCAAACAAGGTTAAAACTGTTTAATTACCATATAAGGAACTCTAATTTAAAACTCCAATTAAATCAAGCACCTTTACGGATTAAAACCCATATTTTTTACTTATTACAATTTAGTCCAACCTACCAAATTGGGCATGAAAACATTAAAATTCATGGACCAAAATTTCACACAATTATTCAAACACTAAATAAAAATCAAAACTCAATCGGAAAAGTATTCTAGACCCCAGATTCATGGTTTCAAAACCACTATTCTGTTTAGTCCCTAATTCGGGTTCTTACACTTCTTAATTTTACGATCGGAAAATCTAAACAACTAGAATCATTCCTGAGGCGAGATCGTATCATTTGGTATTAGAGCTAGTAAAAATTAAGTAAGTATTGATGTTTTTAGCTTTCCGGGTTATAGTTATTTAAAAAAATTCAAAAAAAAAACAATTTTGTGTAAAAAAAAAGGGAGAAAATATATATACTTCAAGTACAAAGTGTGAGAAAATATAAAAAATCAAAATAAAAAAATCAAAATTTATGAAAAAACAATAGGAAGCTAGCTTGGAAGTGTTCTTACTGCCCGAACCATATCATTCACTACTCTAACCATTCGGCGACACTTTATACCATTCCAAATTTATTTTCTAGCCTACCTTTTTGTCCTGACAATTACTCCCGCCTTTACATCAAGTTTTGAAGCCGACTCCACAAAGATTGTTGATTCATCTAAGGAAGTCAATTAAGGACTTAGAGAGGTGAATTGAGTGGAAAAAGCTAAGAGTGAGGTAAGACTATTCGAGTGAATAAAAGCCAAAAAGTGTGCGAATTTTCTTTTTGACTGAAATTGTGAGGATTGTTATAGGTTAAACATTATGTCTCGAAGTTCCGAAAGGATTACTGATGATGGTGATGTTTTGTCCAATCCAACATATCATGTACTTATCCACGAGGTGGGCCAAATGATCAAACAACATCTAAAGCCAATACGAGAGTAGGTGGCCCGATTGAATGAATAAGTCCAACATGAGCAAATTTCACCAAGTCGAGGGACGGAGACAAGATCATCATGGAGACACACATCCAATGACTATTTGAGAAGAGAACTATACCATGACTCTTATATGATGAAGAATTCAAGACGAAGTAAAACAAGCTACGAATTTGAAGCCTTTCACGGTGACGAACGTGAAGGTACAAGTATCTCTTCAAGTACAGCAAACTATTCATCCACGAAGAGTCAATCATGAAGAGGTGAACATGATTCGTATGTAAATCATTCCATTCATACCCTACAGAGATCATCTCGTTTTGATTCTTCCGTAATATCATCGTCTTGTAATAAAAGGAAGAGAAAAAATGAACTTATGTAACACCCCTTATCCAGGTTTATCGCCTTACCCGAGCACGGAGCATTACCGAACAATATCACCATCGTTCATGCACATTTGAACCATAACTTTTCAATCAAATTTAAAACTTATTCATAAAAAAACCATACGACCCTTAAAGTGGTTCTACGAGGCCCAAAACATGGTCTAGGAATGGTTCGAGACCAAACCGAGAACTCAGAAAAATTTTAGAAAATATGACCTAATACAGGACACGCGCCCGTGTGAGACAGGGGCACGCCCGTGTGGGCAGGCCGTGTGGACATACACGCCCGTGTCCCCTACCCGTGTTGAATTATTGGAAAATTATTTTTCCTTTCGAACCTACAAGGGTTTTCACATGGCCGAGCACACGCCCGTGTCCTTTGCCAGTGTCCATCACATGGCCTAGACACGTCTGTGTGGCATCCCCATGTGAAAAATTGGGACATTTTGTCTATGATGTCAGCATGCAATTTTGGTCACACAGGCACAGGACGCGCCCGTGTGACCAGGTCGTGTAACGTCCTTAACCTCCGAAAATCCCATGCAAAATTCACACGCCCTACACACATGACCGTGGGGGCTGGTCGTGTGGCCCTAAGTTAGGCTATTTTCCATGCCATATTTTGCCCCAAAACATCTACTATCACTACTATTACTTCTACCTTTAATACCATATATCAACACATCTTTAGTCATCAAAATGACTCCATTTACCCATCCATCACCGAATTCAATTTAAACATACACAAACACACTAAGTATTCCATGAATTTCTTCATAAGGATAGATAAAAAAAATATCATCATTAATGGCTATATCACTTAGCCTAAAATGCAAAATTCCATGACAATTACCACACATTAGCCAACCAACTTATACCTATAACACCACTAAGTCCCTATACATGCCATAGTCAAAGAGTTCGTTTTTACTATACCAAAAGATAATATCGATAGTATGGGTGGTCCTCCCACTCGATCTGATCCCTAGCTGGCTTGATTGAATCTATAAAACAAGGGAAAAGAGAAAAGAGTAAGCTTTAAAAGCTTATTAAGTCTATATGTAAATAATTGCCCTCATAACAACATTTAGCCATATCAAGGTCTATCTCTCACATACTAACTTACCACCTAAACTTACCAACATTTTCACACAAATCATGCACATTATTTATCCCACTTAAGTCCATATGCACCCTTGCATCAACATGCATTTTGCCATAATTACACTAGCCCAAAAGAATACACCTGCACACACAAGTCATATTACCACACCAAGTCTCTTTAGTAAGTATTCTCGTTGAACTCTTTGGATTAACATTCGATACTCAATGGGCTTTCCGCTCATGATTCCACCAACACATAAGCCTGGCTCTCGGATACACATGGTGAAGTTCATTTTATCACCCATGTAACTTGGCCATTTAGTCTCGTAGCCTTCATGTGCACATGGTGAAGTTCACTTTACCACCCATATGACTTAGCTATATATGATATTGCTCTCATGTACACATGGTGAAATTCACTTTATCGCTCATGTGACATAGCCATTTAGTTTCGTAACTGTCGTGTTCACATGGTGATGTTCACTTTATCACACATGTGACTTAGCCATTAAGCTCCATAGTCCTTGGGTCTATGTAACGCCCTGAATTTTGGGCCTAGAAGTATTGGGCCTTAAGTTTTGCATCGGTTAAAAGGTGACTTAAATAATTCAAATGTATGATTTTGGATTGTTTGGACGATACTATGAAGTCTCGGGTTCAAGTTAGGCCATAGGAAAAATTTTGATGTTTAGCCTTAGTGAAACCTTAATGTCAAGTGGTATGATCATAAATAAATCAGGGTAAAATAAGGCACAAAAAGGAGTGTGGTGTAGTGGCAAAGTAGCACCACTTAGGGGACAAGAAAGTGACGCAATAAAGGAAATAAGAGGGTCCAAGGTTCAAGTCTTGGCTCTTGCAATTTATTTTGGTTTTTCTTTCTGGAAGCAAGTAGGTAGGCTTTAAAGTTAAATGCATTGGACTTATGACATAAAGGAACTTGTGTCCTAGTGGTGGTGGCGTGACATGGTTATCGAGAGGACTATGGTTCTAATCCCTTTGCATGCAAAGGTTGATTATTTGCTGATGCTTTAGTTTTGGGGGATTGATGGAGAATCCCACATCGGGAATCTAACATGAGAATAGGTGAGAAGCTGGCTTTAAATAGAGCAAACCATGATGAGAGTAGGCATACCTTTCTTGGCTTATCCCTTTCACATTGTGGTGTGTTTGTTTGGGCTAGGCGTTGGATCATTCGTTGATCTGTATGCCGTTGGGTCACGGTGGTGGTGACCGCAGTTGATCGACACACCCCCTTGGGGAGTCAAAGGTGTGATTATTGTTGGCTTTTGGGCATAGCAGCGTTCAGAGCGTGGATTAACTTCAGATACCTATCAAGTGTATACTTCACCCTACTTTAGCTGTAGAACGGCAAATGCTGAAATACCGAAATGGGCCATGTGGGCCCAATGGGCCATGTGGGCCCAATAGGCCATGTGGGCCCAATGGGCCATGTGGGCCCAATGGGCCCGTGGGCCCAATCGGGTAAATTGTATGATTGTGTAGTAAATATTGGACTAGACTAGGTGAATCTCATATCTGTGGCTAGTTTTGGGCTAAAGGGCCACACGAGCGTGTAGGTCCACCTAGGTCGAGAATGGGCCTTAGGCCCATTCGCAACCTTATCTCTGTTTAGAATACTTGAGTCGCCGGAGGCGATTGTAGACTTTCTAAGGGATAGATAAAATTACTGAAATACCCTTATAGGGTAGAAGTACTATAATACCCCCGATTTGTAAAATTATAAAAATACCCCCGATTTGTAAAAGTACTGTTTTACCCCTAATTTGCAAAATTACCATTTTGCCCCTAATTTGTAAAACTACCGTTTTACCCCTAATTTGTAAAGTTACAGTTTTACCCCTAATTTGCAAAAGTACTGTTTTACCCCTGATTTGTAAAATTACTATTTTACCCCTAATTTGTAAAGTTACATTTTACCCCTAATTTGTAAAATTATCGTTTTACCCCTAATTTGTAAAGTTGTCATTTTATCCCTGATTTGTAAAGTTACCGTTTTACCCTTGATTTGTAAAATTATCGTTTTCCCTTGAATTATAAAATTACCGTTTTACCTTCAGTTTACAAAATTACAAAAATACCCCAGTTTACAAATTACAGAAATACCCCGAATTTCAAAATTACCGAAATACCCTTAGTTTGTGAAATTACCGAAATACCCATGGGTTGCAAAATTACCAAAATACCCCTGGGTTGCAAAATTACTAGAATACCCCTAGTTTATGAAATTCCCAAATACCTCTAGGTGGCAAATTATCGAAATACCCCTAGTTTGTAAAAATATCGAAATACCCCTGGGTTGCAAAATTACTAAAATACCCCTGTAGGGTAAAATTACTGAAATACCCCTGTAGGGTAGATTTATCGAAATATGCCTGTTGGGTAGATTTACCGAAATACCCCTGTAGGGTAGAATTGCTGAGATACGCTTGTGGGGTAAAATTACCATTTTGACCCTAGGGTGTTAAATGACTGTTTTGCCCTTGTGGGCAAGTGATTGACTTGGACTGTGTGTTTAATGGATTTGACTGTGTTCGTATGACAGTGATTTGACTTACGTGACCGTGGTTGTGTGATTGATATGTTTTAATATGTGTTTAAATGACTGATACTAAACATGGCCATTCTGTATACATGTGTGATGATTGAGCATAACATACACGACATATTGGGTTAGGACATCGATTTGGAGGAAGTTCTGTGCTAGTGGCTTTGCCACGTATTCTGATTCTGGTGGCTTCGCCACGTTATATGTTATTAGCAGCATGGCTGCATCATTGGTGTGTAGGGCTAGGTGGATCGAGTTATTCCCCACATGGTGTGTTGGGTTGGTACGGGTGGTGTGATGGCTGGACTGGGTTGGGATTGCATTCACATATTGTTCTTATTCTGCTATGGGCTTGGCCCATACTGTTCTATATAGGGCTAAGGCCTAGATTGATCTGTTCTGTATAGGACTTCGGCCCATTCTATTCTACATATTTGTATTATACTATTACTGATTCTGTTTTGGGCTTAGACCCACCTGATTCTGATTCTGATTTTGATTCTAATTCTGATAATGTTTTTGATTCTGTAATGTGCTAAGGCCCACCTAGTACTGTCTGTTGTAGTGGGCTAAGGCCCAATTAATACTGGAACTGTAGTAGGGCTGGGGCCCAGACTTCTAATTCTTTTGTATGACTGACTGTTTGTTTTATATTGTAGGGGATTACACACTGAGTTTTCATAAAACTCACCCCATTTAATAACTGTGCAGGTAATCCCTAGCTTTAGGAGGATCAGTGCTGCGAGGGACACGAAGAAGGCCACACATTGCTTATGCTCTGTCTTGATTTACTTTTAAGTACTTTATTCCTGTTTGGGTTGTAATAAGGCCTTTTAAACTTTCTAGTTTTTACATTTGGGATTTCATTTATTATGTTATAATTGCTAGAAGTCGGACATGGTTTTTCCAAAATAACAAGTATTTTTGAAAATATCACGTTTCTGTAACTGTTTTAAATTTGGCTTCCATAAGAATTAAAGTTTTAAAGGTAATAATAGTTTACAAGAGAACATCTTTTTATAAACCACGTTTTAAAAATATGCATACGGAATTTGAGATTTTACACAAGTTTTAAGTGGCAACAACTTTTAATAAAAAGGGTTTTCAGTGGAAACAAGGTTTTCGAAAAACACCTCAATGTGACACGCCAGATTTGGGCCTAACTTCTAGGCTGGGTTTTGGGGTGTTATTGTAACACCCCAAGACCCGTACACATTGCCAGAGGGTCAAAAGGCATTACCGACATTGGTATAAGCTAACACAACTTTACTCGTATAGCATGCTATAAAAAAATATACCGTATCGCAACCAATTCATCCACTTATAATCATCACTCAATGTCAAACATAAAATTAGAAGTGTGTTTTGTCCAAATAGCTATGCTCAAACCATGCGTACCAAAATTTGTCATCAATTGTAAAACACCTAGCTTCATGGATAATAGCTACTCATGCAAGTCAAAACTTACCGAGTGATAACATTGAACCCTAAAAATTTTCAGCATTTAATTTATCATGTTCCCATTCATACAATGCATACATCTCAAAACAATCTTTCTGAAAATACATATTACTTCAATCATTATTAACTATTATCAACCTTAAGACCACAAGTAGGTATAAAGCATCTTGGGAAGCCATTTTCGCATGGCTATGTTTAATTACAACATCAAAATGGAAGTTTCTCGTTAACAACCACAAAATGGAACCTATACATGCCATTCGCAAAGTTTAGCTATTTAAATACCGAAAAGGGCTTTGATAGTAGAGATGACTTAGAATGCAAGATTCCCGAGACCGTAGCTAATGAACGAGATCTATAAAACAGAAGGTTAAAAGCAACAGAGTAAGCATTCATATGCTTGGTAAGCTTTTAAGTAACAAAATCATTTTAAAGGATAACATATTCATAAATAAGCTTATCTATTTCCTCCCTTGACCGAACAGAAACATAGCTAAAGTACTTCCCCTTTTCTTTCATGTCATTTGATCATCGCACAGTGTTCATTCATATTACTAAGATAATATCAATGCGTTCATCTAGATTCAATTTATGGCCGAATTTGTTCATCTCAATTTTCATGTTAAACTTATAAATCCACACATACATCCAATGTTCGTGTAGTTGAACTCCTTTAATCAGAATTCATACATCATAAACAGATCATAAACATTTATGTGACTTTTCAAACAAAATCAAAGCGTCCACATCACATTCCGAAATCACAATCTAAGGAAATCAGATTCTAAACGAGGATAAGATACATACCTGGCTATTGCACGGCATGTAGGTACATTGGTGGATTAATTTAACAATTACTATCTAATTGCTCACACGAATGCCCACGAAATTTCACAACCCGGATAAAACACTGGCACAGATGCCCTTCGAAACTAGTCTGGATTTTAACTGTAACACCCCCACGCCCGAGACCGTCGCCGGAGTCGAGCCTGAGGTGTTACCGAACATAATTTATCAATTAAACAACTTTACAAAATCTATTTTCATTTTCGGAATAAACTGTTTTCTGCATCATGGTCGCTCAAAAATTCATATATCGAGTTACAAAACTCGAAATCAAGATCCGTAAATTTTCCCTGAAACTAGACTCATATAGCTATCTACTAATTTTTTTCTAGAATTTTTGGCTTGGCCAAATAATACAGTTTATTAGTTAAAGTCTCCCCTGTTACACCGCTCAACTGCTCTGACCTCTGTTCACTACGAACTAATTTTATCCCTGTAAAAAATTCAAACAGGCATGCCATCTGTGTCATTAGAAACTAGACTCAATAAGGAATCTAGGCATATAAAATATAATACCTAATTATTTATGTGCAATTTATAGTGAATTTTTGAAATCAGAACAGGGGATCACAGAGTCAGTCTCACTCAACTGAAAATTTCTCATAATATACAACTCTTTATCCTACTCTGTTTCTTCCACATGAAAATAGACCCATTAAGTTTTAATTTCATACCTTATTCACCTTTTAATTCCATTCCTACTATTTTTAGTGATTTTTCAAATTCACGTCACTGCTGCTGTTTGCATCTGTTTTCAAGCTACTTTTATACTTTTCATAGTTTTCATGTGATCGTTACCATTTAAGCACACATACCATTAAACACATACATGGTTAGCCATTTCATTAGCTACTCACTTCCAAGCATTTATACACCATATATTGAACATATCATTCCATAAAAGACTAAGTCCCTATACATGCCATACACAAAATGAAACGTCTAGTTATACCAAAATGATTCATTTGATAGTGTGATCTGAACTCCGACGTTTCCTTCGATCCCCGAGTAAGCTTGGCAAGAACTATAATAAGAAAGAAAATAAAGGGGTAAGCACTAGGCTTAGTAAGCTTACAAGCAAATAAATTGCAACATTTAACATATTGAGCAATTATACATAATATCATCTAGCATCACAAACTTTCTTTACTTCTCACTTACTACCTTCTTTCTTACCTGACCTTTCGTTATTCATAAACATAATCTAACTTCCCTTTGCTGATAGTTCACTGAATTTAACTTGTACAATGACCTGTTGAACCACTCGGAATACTAAGGATACTCAGGTTATTCCTATTCGATAAAATACTGCCAATGCCATGTCCTTGACATGGTCTTACATGAAATATTCCTGTCTCCAAAGCCATATATACGATATGGACTTACATGGCTCAATACTGTCTTGTCTCCAAGGCCATATACACGATATGGGCTTACATGGCGCAATACTGTCCTATCTCCAAAGCCATATGTTTAATATGGACTTACATGGCTCATTACTGTCTGTCTGTTAACCCAAATATCCTAGCATTCCTAAGGCTCAAACGGGGCTTTCTAATGCTTCTTCTCTGTCACTTCTCTTTAAATTTGACTTTGAATATTTCCATAAAATAAATATATAAATGCTGGAAATTGACAATATCAATGTAAAACAATGAAATATTGCATTTATTTACCGTAAACTTACCTCGATACAAATTGTGACTAAACTTTACAATTTAGTCCTTTACTTTTTCTTTTCCCAGATCTACTCTTGAATTCCGTTCTTCTTGATCTATAATAGCAAATTTAGCTTATTTAATACTCACATTTATCAAAACAGCCCTTTTTCAAATTTTGGCAAAATTACATTTTTGCCCCTAAACTTTTGCATATTTACACTTTTGCCCCAAGGCTCAGAAATCAAAAATTATCACAAATTCTTGTATTTTAAGACATGCTGATCATTTATTTACCAACATCATCTTCAAATTCCTACTATAACATACACTTATGTACAATAGGTATTTTTACCAATTAAGCCCTTTTACTCGTTTTTACCTAAAACCGAGTAGCTCAAGTTGTCTAACATAATTTAAAACCTCATATTCTATCATAAAACATCAAAATACACAAATTTCACCTATGGGTATTTTTCCAAATATGAACCCTAGCTTAAAATATTACTAACATAAGCTTTATCGAGCTACCGGGATCTCAAAAACGTAAAAATCATTAAAAACGGGGCTTGGAATCACTTACTATAGAGCTTGGAAGCTTGAAACAAACCCTAGCTATGGAGAACCCTTGAAATTTCGTGGTAATGAAGAAGATGATGATTTTTTTGTCATCTTTTCCCTTTTTATTCATGTTAATAACCAAATGACCAAAATGCCCCTCCTTACTAAACTTTCAAAAATTCCACCCATGTCCTATTTTGTCCATGAGCTAAGAAATTGGTCAAATTACTATTTAAACCCTCCTAATTAATATTCCAAAGCAATTTCATAATAAAAACTTCTAGAATGCAAGTTTTACAATTTATTCGATTTAGTCCCTAACTCCAAGTTAAGCACTGTACGCGTAGAATTTCTTCACGAAATTTTCACACTATCATGCAATCATAATATAAACTTCAAAATATTTATAAAATAATTATTTCTATCTCGGATTTGTGGTTTCGAAACCACTATTCCGATTAGGCCCTATTTCGGGATGTTACATTTCTCCCCCTTTAGGGATTTTCGTCCCCAAAAATCTTACCTGTAAAGAGATTTGGGTACTGTTTTAACATGGCCTCTTCGGGTTCCCATGTAGCCTCATCCACCCCATGTCTATTCCATAAGACTTTCACAAGAGCAATACTTTTATTCCTTAATTGCTTTACCTCTCGAGCTAGAATTTTTATTGGTTCCTCATCATAAGTCATATCTGGTTGAATCTCAACCTCTGTCGGAGAAATCACATGCGATGGATCTGACCAATAGCGTCGTAACATTGACACATGGAACACATCATGAATCTTCTCTAATTCAGTCGGCAAAGCTAATCGGTATGCTAATGGCCCAATTCTCTCAATCACTTCAAACGGTCCAATAAAAAGAGGACTTAACTTACCTTTCCTGCCAAATCTGAGAACTTTCTTCCACGGGGATACCTTCAAGAATACCTTGTCGCCAACCTGATATTCAATCTCTTTTCTTTTTAAATCTGCATATGACTTCTGCCTATCTGAAGCTGCCTTCAAACAATCTCTGATAACTTTCACTTTTTCTTCTGTTTCTTTAACTAGATCAACCCCGTAAATCTGGCTTTCTTTAAGCTTTGCGTCTATACAAAGCTTCATAGGGTGCCATCTTCAAACTCGACTGGTAACTATTATTATAGGCAAACTCTACCAATGGTAAGTATTTTTCCCAACTGCCTTGAAATTCCAATACACAACATCTAAGCATATCTTCAAGTACCTGAATAACTCTCTCTGACTGACCGTCGGTCTGAGGATGAAAAGCCATACTGAAACTTAACTTTGTGCCCAAAGCTTTTTGCAACTTTTTCCAGAATCGTGAAGTAAATCTCGGATCTCTGTCTGAAATGATTGATAATGGTACTCCATGTAGTCTGACTATCTCTGAAATGTACAACTCAGCCAACCTGTCAAGTGAATAATCTATACGAACTGGGATAAAATGAGCCGACTTAGTTAGCTTATCAATTACAACCCGAACTGCATCCTTCTTTTTCGGTGTTAACGGCAATCCCGTCACAAAATCCATAGTAACTCTGTCCCATTTCCATTCCGGAACTAGTACAGGCTGCAATAAACCCGAGGGTACCTGATGTTCGGCCTTTACCTATTGACAAATCAAGCATCTGGAAACAAACTCTGAAATATCTCTTTTCATTCCTGCCCACCAGTACAATTTCTTCAAATCATTATACATCTTTGTGCTACCTGGGTGAATAGACAAGGAACTGCTATGTGCTTCCTGTAAAATCTTCCGAATAAGCTTATCATTCTTTGGTACACATATTCTGTCTCTAAACATCAAACAACCATCCGAACTAATCCGGAAATCTGATTCTATGTCTGACTCACATTGAACTCTTTTAGCTTGTAACTCATTGTCATCTTTTTGAGCTTCACAAATTTCTTCAAGAAATACCGGTTTAGCTTTCAATTCAGCTAAAATAGAACCATCATCCGACATGGCTAAATTAGTATTCAAAGCTCGTAATGTAAATAAGAGTTTTCTACTTAAAGCATCAGCAACTACATTTGCCTTACCTGGGTGATAATCAATCACTAGCTCATAATCTTTAATCAACTCTAGCCATCTTCTTTGCCTCAGGTTCAAATCTTTTTGAGTCATTAAGTATTTCAAACTTTTATGATCGGTGAATATCCGGCACCTTTCACCATACAAATAATGTCTCCAAATCTTCAATGCAAATACAATAGCAGCTAACTCTAAATCATGTGTCGGATAATTTTTCTCATGTGGCTTTAGTTGTCTAGAGGCATAAGCAATTACCTTTCCTTCCTGCATGAGTACACAACCGAGCCCACTCAAAGATGCATCACTATAAATTACAAATTATTTACCCGGTTCTGGCTGTACTAAGATAAGAGCTTTAGTCAACAATGCCTTTAACTTGTCAAAACTCTGCTGGCACTTCTCAGTCCATTCAAACTTAACATCCTTCCGTAGCAGTCTCGTTAACGGGGTAGCTATCATGGAAAATCCCTCCACAAACCGTCTGTAATAACCAGCTAAACCAAGAAAACTTCTGACTTCCGAAACATTCTTGGGAGGCTTCCAATCGACAATGGCTGAAATTTTGCTCGGATCAACTCTAATACCTTCACCTGAAACAATATGTCCAAGAAATCCAACTTCTCGGAGCCAAAACTCACTTTTACTGAACTTAGCATACAACTGATTATCTCTCAAAATTTGTAGAACTGTTCTCAAATGTTTTTCATGTTCAATTTCATCAGGAGAATAAATCAAGATATCATCAATGAACACAACTACAAACTTGTCCAAATATGGTCTAAATATTTGGTTCATTAAGTCCATAAAAATAGCAGGGGCATTGGTTAAGCCAAAAGGCATCACAAGAAACTCATAATGACCATACCTAGTTCGGAATGCAGTTTTCGGAACATCTGACTCCTTAACTTGCATCTGATAATATCCGGATCTCAAATCGATCTTGGAAAACACAGTGGCTCCCTTCAACTGATCAAACAAATCATCAATTCTGGGCAATGGATATTTGTTCTTGATAGTTACCTTGTTAAGCTGTCGATAATCTATGCATAATCTCATCGAACCATCTTTCTTTTTCACAAATAGCACTGGTGCACCCCATGGTGAACTACTGGGTCTTACAAAACCTTTATCAGTTAATTCCAGCAACTGAGCTTTCAATTCTTTAAATCCGACGAAGCCATTCTATAAGGAGTAATGGAAATAGGTGTGGTACCTGGAATCAGCTCAATACCAAACTCAACTTCTCTAACAGGAGGCAAACCTGGTAATTCTTCCGGAAATACATCTGGATACTCGCACACTACGGGCACTGATTCAACTTTCAATTCTGAATCTTTAGTATTCAATACAAAAGCAAGATAAGCCTCACACCCCTTTCTCAAATATTTTTGGGCTGTCATAACAGAAATCATAGCAAATGAACTATCTGACTCATCTGAATTAACCCGAAGAATCTCACCATTTTCACATTTTAACTCAATGAATTTCCTTCCACAATTCACTACCACATCATGTGCCGTCAACCAATCCATGCCCAAAATAACATCAAACTCATCAAACGGCAATAACATGAGATCAGCCGGAAAACAGTGACCTCTAATCATTAAGGGACAATTTCTACATACTTTATCTACCAATACACACTTGCCTAGTGGATTTGATACTTTAATCACAAATTCTGTGAATTCTATAGGCATACTCATTTTAGGCATCAATTTCATACAAACATAAGAATGGGTCGAACCCGGATCAATCAAAGCAACAACATTAATATCATGTAGAGAAAATGTACCCGTAATCACATCGGGGGAGGATGCCTCTTCACGAGCACGAATAGCATAAGTCCTTGCAGGAGCTCTAGCATCTGGTCTCACAACTGAATCTCTAGAGGTACCTCTGTTACTTGCTCCTACTCCCGGTTGCCTCGGTGATCTGCCTCTAGTAGGAACATTTCCGGATCTAGCACTCTGTGGTACTTCTTGTTGAGTCACCTCTGGACAATCTCGCACAAAATGATCCGAAGCACCACACTTATAACAAACATTTTCACCTGCTCGACAAGGACCATAATGAAGTCTACCACACTGTGGACATCCTGATCTCCCTGATCTAACATTACCTACACTTGCGGTCGAAGTAGTTTGAGCTTTCAAATCTTTAAATCTACTACCTCTATTCTGACTAGATTGCCTTGCCGAAAAGCTAGATCTGGTAGAAAACTCTTTGGGCCTATTAGATGTAGCCTGAAATGATCTGTTCATCTGTCTTTTCTTCGTGTCTCGCGTTTCTGTTTCAGTTTTACCTTTTCTTTTTAACAACTCCTCTGCTTTACAGGCTCGGTCAACTAAAACAACAAACTCTTTTATTTCCAGAACCCCCACTGATAGTCGGATATCATCATTTAACCCATCCTCAAACCTTTTACACATAATAGCCTCTGTAGATACACATTCTCGGGCATATTTACTAAGCCTGACGAATTCACGCTCGTAATCAGTTACTGTCATATTACCTTATTTCAACTCTAAGAACTCTTTTCTCTTCTGATCAATAAACCTCTGGCTGATGTACTTTTTACGGAATTCCTCCTGAAAGAAATCCCAAGTAACCCTTTCTTTCGATACAACTAATACTAATGTCTTCCACCAGTGGTAGGCTGAGTCTCTAAGGAGTGATACTACACATTTCATACATTCCTCAGGTGTACAGGATAATTCATCGAAAACTCTGATGGTATTTTCTATCCAAAACTCTGCTCTTTCTGCATCATCATCTTTTGTTGCTCAGAACTCTTCTGCCCCATATTTCCTGATTTTATCGACTGGTGGCTTTTCTCTTATCACTGTACCTGTGGCTAGGGGAGCTTGAGCTACATGGGTTGCCTGAGAATCATGAGGGGGTGGAGGTCTAACTGCCGGATTCGTACGAACGAACTCGGCAAACCAATCATTCAGAGCTTGGAAGAGAACTTCTCGAGTTACTCCTCCCTGATCAACTGTTACTGGCCTATTTCCAGGTGGCGCTGCCCCTTCCGCGGAAGCAGGCGCATTACTTTCCACATCATCATCACCAACTCGTCCGGGATCCATTACTATAAAACAAAATATTTAAAAATCGTCAGGAGTCGTCACACTATCAAAATGCAAGTATGGCATGTATAGCTAGACTTCTACTCACATTAACTGTTCCAAGAACCGACTAAACCTGCTCTGATACCAATAAATGTAACACCCCACGCCCGAGACCGTCGCCGGAGTCGAGCCTGAGGTGTTACCGAACATAATTTATCATTTAAACAACTTTACAAAATCTATTTTCATTTTCGGAATAAACTGTTTTCTGCATCATGGTTGCTCAAAAATTCATATATCAAGTTACGAAACTCGAAATCAAGATCTGTAAATTTTCCCTGAAACTAGACTCATATGGCTATCTATTAATTTTTTTCTAGAATTTTTGGCTTGGCCAATTAGTACAGTTTATTAGTTAAAGTCTCCCCTGTTACACCACTCAACTGCTCTGACCTCTGTTCACTATGAACTAATTTTCTCCCTGTACAAAATTCAAACAGGCATTCCATCTATTTCATTAGAAACTAGACTCAATAAAGAATCTAGGCATATAAACTATAATACCTAATTATTTATGTGCAATTTATAGTGAATTTTTGAAGTCAGAACAGGGGATCACAGAGTCAGTCTCGCTCAACTGAAAATTTCTCATAATATACAACTCTTTTTCCTTCTCTGTTTCTTCCACATGAAAATAGACCCATCAAGTTTAATTTCATACCTTATTAACCTTTTAATTCTATTACTACTATTTTTAGTGATTTTTCAAATTCACGTCACTGCTGCTGTTTGCATCTGTTTTCAAGCTACTTTTATACTTTTCATAGTTTTCATGTGATAGTTACCATTTAAGCACACATACCATTAAACACATACATGGTTAGCCATTTCATTAGCTACTCACTTCCAAGCATTTATACACCATATATTGAACATATCATTCCATAAAAGACTAAGTCCCTATACATGCCATACACAAAATGAAACGTCTAGCTATACCAAAATGATTCCTTTGATAGTGTGATCTGAACTCCGACGTTTCCTTTGATCCCCGAGTAAGCTTGGCAAGAACTATAATAAGAAAGAAAATAAAGGGGTAAGCACTAGGCTTAGTAAGCTTACAAGCAAATAAATTGCAACATTTAACATATTGAGCAATTATACATAATATCATCTAGCATCATAAACTTTCTTTACTTCTCACTTACTACCTTCTTTCTTACCTGACCTTTCGTTATTCATAAACATAATCTAACTTCCCTTTGCTGATAGTTCACTGAATTTAACTTGTACAATGATCCGTTGAACCACTCGGAATACTAAGGATACTCAGGTTATTCCTGTCTGATAAAATACTGCCAATGCCATGTCCTTGACATGGTCTTACATGAAATATTCCTGTCTCCAAAGCCATATTTACGATATGGACTTACATGGCTCAATACTGTCCTGTCTCCAAGGCCATATACACGATATGGGCTTACATGGAGCAATACTGTCCTGTCTCCAAAGCCATATGTTTAATATGGACTTACATGGCTCATTACTGTCTGTCTGTTAACCCAAATATCCTAGCATTCCTAAGGCTCAAACGGGGCTTTCTAATGCTTCTTCTCTGTCACTTCTCTTTAAATTCGACTTTGAATATTTCCATAAAATAAATATATAAATGCTGGAAATTGACAATATCAATGTAAAACAATGAAATATTGCATTTATTTACCGTAAACTTACCTCGATACAAATTGTGACTAAACTTTACAATTTAGTCATTTACTTTTTCTTTTCCCCGATCTACTCTTGAATTCCGTTCTTCTTGATCTATAATAGCAAATTTAGCTTATTTAATACTCACATTTATCAAAACAGCCCTTTTTCAAATTTTGGCAAAATTACATTTTTGCCCCTAAACTTTTGCATATTTACACTTTTGCCCCAAGGCTCGGAAATCAAAGCTTATCACAAATTATTGTATTTTAAGACATGCTGATCATTTATTTACCAACATCATCTTCAAATTCCTACTATAACATACACTTATGTACAATAGGTATTTTTACCAATTAAGCCCTTTTACTCGTTTTTACCTAAAACCGAGTAGCTCAAGTTGTCTAACATAATTTAAAACCTCATATTCTATCATAAAACATCAAAATACACAAATGTCACCTATGGGTATTTTTCCAAATATGAACCCTAACTTAAAATATTGCTAACATAAGCTTTATCGAGCTACCGGGATCTCAAAAACGTAAAAATCATTAAAAACGGGGCTTGGAATCACTTACTATGGAGCTTGGAAGCTTGAAACAAACCCTATCTATGGAGAACCCTTGAAATTTCGTGGTAATGAAGAAGATGATGATTTTTTTGTCATCTTTTCCCTTTTTATTCATGTTAATAACCAAATGACCAAAATGCCCCTCCTTACTAAACTTTCAAAAGTTCCACCCATGTCCTATTTTGTCCATGAGCTAAGAAATTGGTCAAATTACTATTTAAACCCTCCTAATTAATATTCCAAAGCAATTTCATAATAAAAACTTCTAGAATGCAAGTTTTGCAATTTATTCGATTTAGTCCCTAACTCCAAGTTAAGCACTTTACGCGTAGAATTTCTTCACGAAATTTTCACACTATCATGCAATCATAATATAAACTTCAAAATATTTATAAAATAATTATTTCTATCTCGGATTTGTGGTTTCAAAACCACTATTTCGATTAGGCCCTATTTCGGGATGTTACATTAACACTGGCTCAAAAGCCCTTCGGAATTAAATCCGATCATAACGCTAGCTTGAAAGCCCTTTGGACTAAGTCCGGACATAACACTGGCTTGAAAGCCCTTCGAACTAAGTCCAGACATATCAATGGCTTGGAGGCCCGCCCTTCGAGGCTAACCTCGGATTAAACCCCAATGAACATTCACGCATACATATATTACATATCACATTTGAATGTCATTACCATGTCTTGAATACATTCAAGGCATATTTACCAATCAATGCAACATTTGGTTTAATAGTCATAAGAAAGGGCAACATTTCGTTTCATGTAATAGCAAAAATTCAAGTAACATTTGGCTTCCAACAATTTCACAGGTTTTCATTCTCATAACATTATTCAACTTTACTAATTAAGTCTCAATCTATATATTATGCATATATATTATGATTCCATCATGTCATGAGCTAAAATTCATTACTCAAGAGCTTACCTCGTATCTTTTTGAGTAATTTCGACTTGGCTATTCCGTGATCTTTGCCTTTCCCCTATCCGATGTCGTCCCTTTAAGCTCTTGAGCTTAATCAACAAAATTTCTCTTATTAACTTCTTATTATGGTAGCTTATAGCCGAATTTCACAGACTATTTAAAACTCATCTTTAGCTCACTTATTAACATTCAATTCAAAGCACAAAATAGCTCACAACATCAATAGCTCTCGCATCCTATAATTCTTCCTACTCATTTTTTTTTTTTTTTTTGAATATGAATCAAAGCTATTAACTAACATTCTTTATTGTAAATCGTACAAAGACTGAATGTCTCCTTCTTAGCTAACATACATTTTTCCTTAGTTAAAACATACTCTTTTTTTTTTTTTTTGCAATTCCCACATTTGGGGAATTTAAAGGTACCAATTTACATTGGCCGATTATTTCTTAACAACCAAAGCACATACTCATCAATTGATCAATTTCAAAAGTACAATTCATCAAAATATTTTACCTCCATGACCGAATAGGTCTTTTTAGTACAATTAACTACAACAAATTTAGAACATGTTAGAACAAGTTCATGAGTTTCTAATTTCATTACTTCCACATCTCAATGCCTATTTAATTGTTCAAACAAATTCTCAATACATGAATCAAAACAATCTAATAGCCTAACACCTTATATTCGGCTATCAACCACACTCATTTGGCATGAATGTAACATTGACCGAATCTCCTATCACTCAAATGAATCACATAAAGTTCTATTTTAACATTTTAGGCTTAAACTTCAACAATCACATGTAGGCCTCAATTAATCTATAATGAATTCATTTAACAATTGGTAGCCTCAAATTCGAAGCTTGACACCATTTGAATGTATGCTTACAATGGCCGAATGCATCATCCAATCACTAAAATAGAAATCTAACACATGGGCCATGCTAGGTACTTAGCTACCAACTAAAATCCACCACCAATTCACAAGGGTTTACATGAACATACCATGATTGAAGCTAGAGTTTGACCGATTACCTTAACTCTTTTCTTCCCCCTTTTCTAAATTGAATTCGGCAAACAAAAATGAAGAACACTCCTTTACCTTGTTATTTTCACCATATTTGTTCATATTATTTTATTACCATTATGCTAACCACCAATTACAAAATTCTTAATATAATAAAATGCCAAAATGATCATAAAAAAAATGCTGCATGGCCGGCCACTTCAAATAAAAGGGAAAATTAACATGCAAACCCAATTATTTTAAAGCCTTCCTTATTTTAGTCATTTTCATTTGTCTATCAAAGTTTCTAGGTTTCTCACCTTGATCCTTATTTAAAAATTCACATTCAATTTGTCAAAATCAAACATAAAAAAATTCACACACTCATTTATCACCTAAATTTGACATAGACTATTATAATCAAGTACTTCTATGTCTCGGTTTAGCGGTCCCGAAACCACTTCCTGACTAGGGTCGAAATAGGGCTGTCACAGTTATAGTCTACATGGTGAAGTTTGCTTTATCACACATGTGACCTAGCCATATTTATCCGTACCACACATTAATTCTGAAGGTTCAAATGGGAGCTTTAGTTTCCATACTTTCAACATCATACAAGATTATTCAATAGCAATATTTCATAACATCCATTAGAATCATTAATGTACAAATAAAATGGACGCATTACTTACATATAAACTTACCTTGGACAACAAAAAGCGGTATTTTGCAACTTAATTCGAGACCTTGCCCTTGCCCCGGTCAAGGTTTATTCCTCGATCTTCTCGATCTATAGTGACACATTTAACTCATTTAATGCACACATTGTTCAATTTAGTCCAAAATCATCCTATGACAATTTTTACCATTTTACCCCTAACTTTGTAAATTTTTACAACTAAGTCCTTAGGCTCGTAAATTGAAATATATCAATTCTCTTGGTTACCCAAGCCTAACCAAATATCCATGGCACTCAAAACAGCCCAAATTTCCCATCAATTTATACTTTTACCACTCAATTTATTAACATTGCAATTTCATCCTTTTTAGGGACTTTCATGAAAAATTACTTAGTAATATTGTTTACCACACCTTAAACATTCATATTCCACCATTAGGCCTCAAAATACTTGCATGTCATATATGGGTAAAATTTTAAACATCAACCCTAACCTAAAATAAGGGTAGAAATAGTTAAAGTAAGCTACGAGGATTCTAAAACTATGAAGAAAATTAAAAATGGAGCTCGATTGCACTTACTTGTGAGCTTGAAAATCAATGAAACCATAGCTATGGCTTCCCACCAAATTCGACCAAGGAGAAGAAATTATGGACAAGATTTTTCCTTATTTTTCCCTTTTTATTCCTTTTATTATCTAATGACCAAAATGCCACTCACTAAAAACCTTTAGTATTCTATCCTTCATTGGGTATTTTTGTCCAAACTAAGCTAAAAGGGCCTAATTACCATAAACGGACCTCTAGTTTTAAAACCTAATTCAATCAAGTACCTTATGAATTAAAACCCATATTTTTCACCTATTGCAATTTATTCCAACATACCAAATTGTACATGTAACCAATAAAATTCACACACTAAAGTTTCACATATTTATCCAATCACCCAATAAACATCAAAACTAAATTGAAATAGTATTTTAAACCTCGAATTCAAGGTTTTGAAACCAATTTTCTGTTTAGCCCCAAGTTTAGGCTGTTACAACTTAAACAGAAAGAGAGACAAGAAATGCTAATAAGAGAGAATGAACGAATATGGAATGAAATTTAGAGAAGAAAAAAAGAAATGAAAGAAAAGGACATCAAAAAAGAAAAAGAGAATAAAAGAAAGCAAAAAGAAAAAAGAGATTGAAAAGAAAAAGTTTGTGAGCAAGAAAAGAAAATTGAAAAAAAAGAGTGAGATTGAAGAAATAAAAGATGGTGTGTAACGCCCCGAAATTGGGCCTGGAAGAAGGGGCCGTGTGGGCCCAATGGGTTTTAGGCCCACACAGGTCATTGTCTTTGGACTTACGAGAATTAGTGGACCGGCTGTGTCGTTCACGTGGCTACGGGCAAATCTGGCTTAGCATAATGGGCCCCGGGCCCATATTCACTGAATGGCGTGTTGGTATGATGGCTAAGAGGTTTGGGAGTGTTGAAGAAGTCTAGGGTTTAAACTTGGGACTTAGCAAAAAATTATGTTTTTCTCTTATGGGAGCCTTGACGTTAGTGGGTAGGCTTTAAGAATATTTTTGGTGAAAGCATGACACAAAAAGGAGTGTGGTGTAGTGGCAAAGTGGCACCACTTAGGGGACAAGGAAGTGACACCATAAAGGAAGCAAAGGGGTCCAAGGTTCAAGTCTTGGCTCTTGCAATTTATTTTGGTTTCCCCTTTTAAATAAATGTAGAAGCGAGTAGGCGGGCTTTAAAGTGAAATGTGTTGGACTTATGACACAAAGGAGCTTTTGTCCAAGTGGTGGTGGCATGGCATGGCTATCGAGAGGACTTTGGTTCGAATCCTTTTGTAACGCCCTAATTTTCAGGATTTTTGCGATTTTGGTGAAATCTTGGAATTTGTTTGGTTGATTATTAAAATTTATGTTTAAGTATGTCAGTGGGCCTTTAGAAGGCCCAAGCCTAAGTTAAAACTCGGTAGAATTTTAGAATTTTGAATTTAAAGTGAATGGGACTTAATTAAGGGGGCTTTTAAGAAAAAGGGAGTAAAATAAGACACAACTGAGCCTGTGGTAAAGTGGCAATGTGGCGCCACTTAGTTCCTAAAAAAGTGGCATGTGGATGTGTGTGTGAGGGCCAGAGTTCAAGTCACAAGGTTAGCATTATGTGTGTTTTAATTTTTGTGCATGTACCAGGCATGTGAGGGAGGTTAAGAAGAACTCTGATGGAAGAGTTTGAAGTGTCCATGAGATTAGATCAAGAAGGGATAAGGGGAGAGATTTTAGGAACTTTGAATGGAAGCTAGTAGTGGCCGTACAAGGGACTCATGAAGGAGTATTGCCGATTAGGTCAATGGGTTTGTTGTAATCGGCTAAGGGTTGTTTAGGGTGCTAGTTGAATAGTTTTTAGGGTCTTTTAGGGTTTGTTTTGGCTCTTCTTTTCTTGGCTTCTTATTAGGTATAGTGATAGGTTCTTTTCTCTCTTCTCCTCCCTCTGTTCACAAAAGCCAAAAGTGTGGCAAATACCCTTTTAGTTGTTTTTACCAAAGGAAAACCCTCTTCTTCTTTTTCCTCCATAAACCTATTGTCCAACCCTTCTAAACGAACCTACCTTCTTCATCTTCTTCGTCTTTTCTTCAATAGTTGTAGTCGACCCATCTAGAACCTATTTGGCCTATTTCTTCAAGAATAAAAGACTCGAAGTCCTTTGTTGCTGATTTCTCTCTGACCGAACCCACCATTGCCGACCACCCTTTGATCAAAGTCATTCCTTCTTTTCTTTATCTTCTTCATTGATTCTCTTGAACCTTTCTTAACCGATTATTCAAGACTAAAACCCGGATCTGTCCTAGTTAAACTTCTCCTAGTCGACTGCTCTTAAAGAAAAGCCGAAATCACTTGGATCTGTTCTCTATTCATAACTTGGGTTAGATCTACAATAGATCTGGAATAAGAAGGTATTCGGGAACGACTTTGGGGCAATTGAATCTTTGGTAAGTTGTCGAAACCCCTTTCCATTCGTGTCTTGCAGTTCAAGAAAAGCCGAAAGCCCCTATGTGCATAAGGAGGTTGTCGATTGGGGCTTAAGGCTAGGTCTTACCAATTGGTTTATTTTGTGCTAGTGTGATCTCAAGGCTACTGATTGAGGAGTGCTGGAGGCTAAGATCATTGGAACGACTAGATCTGGAGCTAGTCCCTATTTTCGACAGAGGTAAGTGTTCTAAGGCATTAAGGGTGGTTGGCCGATTATGGTAAGCAAGATTACATTAATTGTCATAGATTCATAATCTAATATTGTAGTGACCGGTTGTAGGATACCCGTGGGAGATCACGTTATTGCTCGTCACAAATCAGGTGTGTAAACGAACACCCTCTAGTAGTCTAAATCGACAAAAGCCGAAAAGTTGAAATGCCAAAATTTCGGCATTTCGTGGGCCTGCGAACGTGTGAGTGCTTGTGGGTTGGTTGGAAGCAGTAGGATCTGTATTCGAAATTGGTATAATTGGTGAGTGCATGATTTCGTGCGCTTTTGTAATTTGGGCCTCGATGGGCTGAAATTGGGCCTAATGCGCTTACGGGCCCATTTGGGTGAAAACTAGCGGTAAGTGGGTTCTAGTGATTCGTATGTTAAAATTGTTAATCTAGACATAGAATTTGGGCTAAACGGGCTAAAATAGCTAAATGACACTGTAGGCCCCATTAGAGGTTTTAGGGCCCAATAACTTTAAACTGCTAAAATGGGTTTGATAAGTTACTGAGATGAAAATGATACTATTAATAACTGAAACATGCATAAAACCCTAAAGATAGTATAATTACTAAAATACCCCTAAAGGGTGAGAAATTACTGTTTTGTCCCTAGGTGCAAAATGACTGTTATACCCCTAGGGCTAAATTTGATTGAAATGCATGCTTTACTATTTCTGTTTACTGTATGCCATGACATGATTATCTGTTGCATGGGACTGGGTTTATTGATGGAGGAAATGCAAATGGATTTGCCACGTTTACTGAAAGGGGCTTTGCCTCATTTTACTAAAAGGGGCTTTGCCTCGTTATACTGCTAGTGGCTTGGCCACGTTATCTGAGCAGCTATGCTGCAACTGTGGTGTGTTGGGCTGGGTGGGTTGAGTTATTCCCTACAGGTGTGTTAGGCTGGTACGGGTGGTGTGTAGTAGATGGATTTAGGCTGGGTTTAGGAATGCATGCATTAATACTGATCTGTTACTGCAATGGGCCTATGGGTCGTACTGTTATCTGAAAAGGGCTAATGCCCAGTTAAACTGATATCTGAATAGGGCTTTGGCTCAGACTTACTGTATCAGAATAGGGCTTCGGCCGAGTTATTACTGAGACTGGTTAGGGCTTAGGCCAGTAGGCTTGAGCTAATTTGGGCTCCGGATGGGCTTTCATTACACACTGAGTTTCCAAACTCACCCTTTTTCTTCCATCCATGCAGGTGAGCCCTAGACTGGTTGACTTGGAGCTGGGAGGGATTCAGAGTGGCCACATAGACTGCATAGCTGGTTTTTAATTAAGTTATTTATTTTCTTATTTATTTTTAATTATTTTTATTTCAGTTTTGGGTTTGTAATAAGGCTGCTTTAATTATTCTAATTTGGGGTTTTTAATTATTTATTTATATTATACCTTAAATTATTTGAATAAAGCCGCACGAGTTTTCCCAAAATTAATCAACGTTTTCAAAACAAAACCATCGTAACAAATGAATAACAAATCAACAATCAAAGATATGGTAACAAGATAACTTTTAAACAGTTAGTGGATGGGACAAACACTAATTAAACTTGGATTTTCTTCCCAAATTATAGAAATGGTTGTTACGAAGCTCGCCCTAATCATAGTAGCTAGGAAGCGTGATTAGTCCTTCATTGATGTGACACACCAGACTTGGCTGTAACGTCTGGCCCCGATTTGGGGTGTTACACCCTTGGCATGCAAAGGTTGATTATTTTGCTAATGCTTTAGTTTTTGGGGATTGATGGAGAATCCCACATCAGGAAGCTAACATGAGAATAGGTGAGGAGCTGGCTTTAAATAAAGCAAACCATGTGGAGAGTAGGCATACCTTTCTTGGCTTATCCCTTTCACGTTATGGCGTGTTCGTTTGGGTTAGGCGTTGGATCATTTGTTGATCTGTATGCCATTGGGTCACGGTGTGGTGACTATAGTTGATCGACACGCCCCCGGGGAGTCAAGGGTGCGATTATTGTTGGCTTTTGGGCATAGCGGCGTTCAGAGCATGGATTAACTTCATATGCCTATTAGGTGTGTTCTTCACCCTACTCTAGCTGTAGAACGACAAATGCCGGAATGCCGAAATGGGCCATGTGGGCCCAATGGGCTTGTGGGCCCAATCAGGAAAATTGTATGATTGTGTAGTAAATATTAGACTAGACTTGGTGAATCTCATATCTGTGGCTAATTTTGGGCTAAAGGGCCATAATAGCGTATGGGCCCACCTGGGTCGAGAATGGGCCTTAGGCCCATTCATAATGTTATCTCTGTTTAGAATACTTGAGTCGCTCGAGGCGACTGTAGACTTTCTGAGGGATTGATAAAATTACTAAAATACCCTTATAGGGTAGAATTACTGTAATTCCCTCGATTTGTAAAATTACAGAAATACCCCTAATTTGTAAAATTACCGAATTACCCTCGATTTGTAAAATTACAGAAATACCCCCGATTTGTAAAATTACAGAAATACCCCTGATTTGGAAAAGTACAGTTTTAACCCTAATTTGTGAAATTACTGTTTTACCCTTAATTTGTAAAATTACTATTTTATCCCTATTTTGTAAAGTTACCGTTTTACCCCTAATTTGTAAAGTTACTGTTTTACTCTTGATTTGTAAACTTATCGTTTTACCCTTGATTTGTTAAAAATACTGTCTTACCCTTAATTTACAATATTACAGAAATACCCTAGTTTGCAAATTACGAAAATACCTCAAATTTCAAAATTATCGAAATACCCTTGATTTACAAAATTACCAAAATACCCCTAGTTTGTGAAATTACTGAAATACCCTTAGTTTATGGAATTACCGAAATACCCCAGGGTTGCAAAATTATCGAAATAGCCCTGTAGGGTAGACTTACAGAAATACCCCTGTAGGGTAGAATTACCGAAATACCTCTGTAGGGTAGAATTACCGAAATACCCCTGTAGGGAGAATTATTGAGATACCCCTGTGGGGTAGAATTACCATTTTGCCCTTAGGGTGTTAAATTATTGTTTTGCCCTTGTGGGCAAGTGACTGACTTGGACTATGTGTTTGACAGATTTGAGTGTGTTTGTATGACAATGATTTGACTGACGTGACCGTGGCTGTGTGATTGATATGTTTTAATATGTGTTTAAATGACTGATACTGAACATGGCCATTCTGCATACATGTGTGATGATTGAGCATAGCATACACGACATGTTGGGTTGGGACATTGATATGGAGGAAGTTCTATTCTAATAGGATCGCACGGGTCACATGAGACGACTGTGGATCGAATGAGGGCTTAATGCTAGTTATTCTGAGTATGGCTTGGTGCCAACCAACATATGGCTCTGTGTTGTTGGGATCATGGCTTTGTGCCGATTATATTTTCCTAAGGTATGTGCCTATCTTATTTACTGATGACTGTGTGTCGATCACGTTTACCCATGGCTGTATGCCAGTTATATTACCCTAATTGATGGCTATGCGCCAATCCTATTACAGTTACTGATGGCTTTGTGCCAATTATGATACTGCTACTAAAGGCTTAAAGTTGCATTTAAATTAGTAGCATGGTTGCGTCATTGGTGTGTAGGGCTGGGTGGGTCGAGTTATTCCCCACATGGTGTGTTGGGTTGGTACGGGTGGTGTGATGGCTGGACTGGGTTGGGATTGTATTTGCATATTATTCTGATTCTGTTATGGGCTTGGCCCATACTGTTCTGTATAAGGCTAAGGCCCAGACTGATCTGTTCTGTATAGGGCCTCGGCCCAGTCTGTTTTGCATATCTGTATTATACTATTACTAATTCTGTTTTGGGCTTAGGCCTACTTGATTCTGATTCTGATTCTGATTCTGATATTGATTCTGGTTCAGATAATGTCTCTGATTTTGTAATGGGCTAGGCCCATCTGGTTCTGCCTTTTATAATGGGCTAAGGCCTAATTGATACTAGAACTGTGGTAGGGCAAACTTTTTAATTCTTTTACATGACTGACTGTTTGTATTTGTAGTAGGGGATTACACATTGCGTTTTCATAAAACTCACCCCGTTTACTAACCGTGGAGGTAATCCCTAGCCTTAGACGGATCGGAGCTGTGAGGGACTCGGAGAAGGCCACACACTGCTTATGCTTTCTATTTTGATTATTTACTCTCAAGTACTTTATTTTGGGTTTGGTTTGTAATAAGGCCTTTTATAATTTTTGGATTTTTATTTTAAGGTTTTTATTTACTTTGAATTATATCTGCTTGAGGTAAATTACAGTTTTCTAAAATGTTAACTGTTTTCGAACACTACGTCTTTTGCAACTAATTAAATTAAGCTTCTGTAACAAAGAAGGTTTTAAAAGTAATAAAGTTTTTTAAAAAGGATTAACTTTTAGTTGAGCACGTTTGGAAAATAAATAAACACAAGTTTTAGTTGGCAACAAGTTTTAAATAAGAAGGGTTTCATTGAAAACATGGTTTTCGAAAGTCACTTCAATGTGACACGCCGGACTCGGGCCTAACTTCTAGGCTAGGTATGGGGTGTTACATGGTGTGAATGAAACTTGTGAGAGTGAGTTTTCAAAAATAAAAGATACATGGAAAAAGAGAGAGTTTGGAAACGAGTGAAAAAGGAGAAAGTAATCGAGCAAAAGTGAGGAATGTCCTAACTAATCCACTTGCAAGTTTGCTATGTAAATTTTCTTCTGTTTAGGTAACTAAAGAGTCAATTGACAACTTCCAACTTCAATACCTTTTCAATGAAAGACGATTCTGATTGTTCAAAAAAGGTAAGATCAGTAATAAAACCAATCTGCAAGTGCGTGAAGGTAAGCATGATATAAAATCCTTAGCAATTGAGTCGCAAAAATTCAACTTGAATCCTGTTGATAAAATTATCGATGATTTCATTTTCAAAAGATCTTCTCACTTTAAATTAGTTAATTGTCATTCTCTGGTTGTTGTTAGTAATTTTATTTTACATAGTCACCAAGCTAGCTCGGGATTAGGACTTGTCAGAAGCTCACATCACACTATCAGAATTGTTATTTTGGGTATTTGATATTTGTGATCTTTTTGTAAGTATGGCATGTATAGGGACTTGATCATTTTATTTTGTGTCATATTTGATTTGGCCAAAAATGTTGGCCTAAGCTAGTAGAATGTTCATTTTGTATATGACCATTTGAATTTGGCAAAGGTAGGTTATTGGTATAATCAATTAAAGATGTCTTTCACGAATGTGGTTGAATGCATGAATGAGTTGATAATTGTGTAACGTCCATGCATGGGGATTGTGGTATGTGAATGACGAGTGGATGCCTTGATTGTAAAAGTTTAGTTGTTCAATTATGTTATGATAAGTGTTGTTGAATGGGCATATGTGCTATTATGTTTCAGGGTGGCAAATGGCTTGGAAAATAGCCTATATTTTATCCACACAGGTAGGTATACGGGCGTGTGTCTAGGCCGTGTGTGACACGTGGTCAGCCCCATGGGTGTGTTGATAGGCTGTGTGTCCCCTACACACTAATGAAGCAAAACAAAGTGCCTAGTAGTAAATGCACTAGCAGAGACATGACCATGTGTCTCAGCCGTGTGAAGGACACGACCTCAGGACATGGGCGTCTACCCAGGCCGTGTAAAGTCTACACCTTAAATGCGAGAATTAAATTTGCCACACAGCCTAGCACACGGGCATGTGCCTTGGCTGTGTGACCCTTAATTGTTGATGGCATTAAAAATAGAGAGTTACACGGGTTGAGGACACGGGCATGTCCTAAGCCACACAGGCGTGTGTGACCACATGGCCTACCTATATGGGCGTGTGACTCTCCAATCATGAAAATTTTCTATGTTTTTTTGAAACATTCTAAAATTCTTGGTTTAGTCCCAAAACATTTCCAAAGCATGTTTTGGGCCTCGTAGCCCCGTACTAGGGACGTTATGAATATGTTTGAAAAGTTTTAAATTTGACTCAAAATTTATAACTCAATGTGGTATGTTTACGTATGTTTAAGTCTAGTAACACCTTGAACCCTATCCCAGCGTCAGACACGAGTAAGGGATATTACATTTAGTGGTATCAGAGCAATGGTTTAGTTGATTCTCGGGCTAGCCTAGTATGTGTACGAGTCGAGCTATACACGCCATATATGAATTGTGATAGTATGATGACTCGTAACAATTTAAATTGTGTTTTCATATAATAAATGGATCCCAATCAAGCTGTAGTCGATGAGGCAAAAAGAAATGCACCGACTCTCGCCCAAGGGACAATACCACCTGATAGTAGACAAGCGACAACTAGTCAGAGAGAAGAGGCTCGGAAAGCCTTTCTCCATATGATAAACGAGTGGTATACATAGTTTATTTGGGCGAACCCGAATGCTCAGCCTCCTCCACCCCCTCCCATTCCTCAACCAGTTCATGTAGCTTCCCAAGTTGTGGAGAAGGTTATATTGAATAAGCCTTCAGTTGATAAAATTCGTAAGTACGGGGCCGAAGAACTAAGGGCTAATGTAGATGATGACCCTGAGAGGGCAGAGTTCTGGCTAGAGAACACTATCAGGGTGTTTGGTGAGCTTTCCTGTACACCCAAAGAATGTTTAAAATCTATTATATCTTTGTTGAGGGATGTGGCCTATCACTAGTGAAAGACACTAGTATCCCTGGCTCTGAGAGAGAGGGTCACATGGGATTTCTTTCAAGAGGAATTTTGAGAAGTATATAAGTCAGCGGTTCACCGATTAGAAACATAAGGAGTTTCTGGAATTGAAGCAAGGCCGTATGACTGTATTTGAATATGAGCGAGAATTTTTCAGACTTAGTAAGTATGCTCGGGAATGTGTGTCTACAGAAGCTATTATGTGTAAGAGGTTTGAGGATGAGCTGAATGAAAATATTGGAATGTTTGTTAGAATTTAGAACTGAAAGAATTTGTTGTGCTAGTAGAACGGGCTTGCAAAGCTGAAGAGTTGAGCAAGGAAAAGTGAAAAGCTGAGCTCAATGCTAGAGATTCAAGGAAAAGACAAATGAGTAAGTCCTTTTAGTCCTTGTTGAAGAAATCAAGGGATACGCACGTTCATTCGAATGTTTAAGCCAGAAATCCTAGCAAAGATCATGGGAAGCAATATTTGGGTTCTAAGGCTCGAACTACATCCATATCGAGTGTTGGGAATGTGAGATATGATAGGCCTGAATGCCAACATTGTGGTAGGCGACATTCCGGTGAATGTTGGATGATCAACCGGGCTTGTTTTAAATGTGGCTCCCAAGACCATTTCATTAAGGACTATTCCGAGAAAATTGAAAAAGATAATTCCTAAAATGTTAGATCGAGTAAAACTGCTGCTAGAGGGAGGCCAATGAAAAATACTAGAGATAGATCAAGTAGCAAAGGTGTATCCAAAGATTCAGCAATGAGATCGAAGGTTAGAGCACCTGCGAGAACTTATACAATCCGTGCTTGGGAGGATGCATCATCCTAGGATGTGATTATGGGTACATTTTCTCTTTATGGTACTGACATAGTTGCACTAATAGATCCTGGATCGATGCATTCTTATATTTGCATGAATTTGGTAACTAGTATGAATTTGCCTATTGAGTCTCCTGAGTTTGTGATTAAAGTGTCAAACCCTTTAGGCAAGTGTGTGTTAGTGGATAAATTTTGCAAGAATTGTCCTTTGATGACTCGAGATCATTGCTTTCTAGCTAACTTAATGTTGTTGCCATTTGATGAGTTTGATGCTATTTTGGGTATGGATTGGTTGACATTACATGATGCCAAGGTAAATTGTAGGCAGAAAATTATTGAATTAAAATGTGAAAATAGTGAGGTTCTTCGGTTTGAAATAGATAAATCTAGTGAGCTACCCATTACGATTTCATCTATGTCTACTCAAAAGCATGTAAGAAAAGGTTACGAAGCATTTCTTGTGTATGTATTAAACACTAAAGTGTCTGAGTTGAAGATTGAATTAGTGCCTACTGATTTGTTACCAGGGACTACCCTAATGTCAATTACTCTGTATAGAATGGCTCCGATCAAATTGAAGGAGCTAAAAACCTAGTTGCAAGAGTTAACAGATAACGGATTTACGAGACCAAGTTTTTCTCCCTGAGGTGCTCTGGTGTTATTCGTTAAGAAGAAACACGGATCCATGAGACTTTGTATTGACTACAGACAACTTAACAAGGTGACCATAAAGAATAAGTATCCTTTGCTGAGAATTGGCAATTTGTTCAATCAGTTGAAATGAGTGACAGTGTTTTCGAAAATAGATTTGAGATCCAGCTACTACCAATTGAGGGTTAAAGACTCTGATGTGCCAAAAATCGTGTTCAAAACTAGGTATGGACATTATGAGTTTCTCGTTATGCCATTTTGACTTACTAATGCTCTGGCTGTGCTTATGGATTTAATGAACCATATCTTCAACCCGTACTTGGATAAATTTGTTGTTGTTTTTATTGATGATGTACTGATTTATTCTCGTGATGAGACTGAGCATGTTGAATACTTGAGAATGGTTTTGTAAACCTTGAGACCGAAGCAATTGTATGCTAAGTTTAGTAAAAGTGATTTTGGCTTCAAGAAGTTAGATTTTTGGGATACATTGTTTCAAGTGATGGTATTAGTGTTGACCCAAGTATGATTTCAGCTATTGTTGAATGGAAACCACCGAGGAACATGTCAGAGGTTAGAAGCTTTCTAGGCTTAGCTGACTATTATGGGCGGTTTGTTAAAGGATCTTCTATGGTTGCTACTCTAATGACGAAGTTGTTCCAGAAAGATGTCAAGTTCGAATGGACAGAAAAGTGCCAACAAAGTTTTGAGAAACTAAATGCAATGTTGAATGAGGCTCCAATTTTAGTATAGCCTGAACTGGGAAAAGAATTTGTGGTTTATAGTGACGCGTCATTGAATGGTCTTGGTTGTGTATTGATGCAAGAGGGAAAAGTGATAGCTTCCACCTCGAGATAGCTGAAATTGCACGAGAAGAACTATCCGACGCATGACCTTGAATTGGCAGCCATTGTGTTCGCCTTGAAGATTTGGCGACACTATTTGTTCGGTGAGAGGTGCCACATCTATACCGATCATAAAAGTTTGTTAGGCTCTATTGTGGAAGATAAAATTGAAAAAAAATACCATGACAAAGAGCATAATGAATTGGATTCAATTAATATTGATGATGAAGGGCCATTAGGACACCAAAAGCAGTTGCTGACATCCAAATTAAGTGTCGATAGACCTAGAAAGTGCCACATTAGATTTATCTGCTCGAACCTCCAGTCCTGTAAAAACTATCCATAGAAGAACCACCCACATTAGGGTTGAAGCCTCTACTTGTACAATTAAAGTACGTTCAATTGTTAGTTGTACTTAGGAAATTCAAAAAAGCATTAGGATGGACAATCGTAGATATTAAAGGAATCAACCCCACAATCTTCATGCACAAAATTTTGCTGGAAAATTTCCATAGTAGTTCTATTGAGCACCAAAAGAGGTTGAACCCCATTATGAAGGAAATGATGAAAAATGAGATAATCAAATGGTTGGATGTTGGCATTATCTACCCAATCCTATATACCTCTTGGGTGAGCCTAGTCCAATGTGTGCTAAAGAAGGGAGGTGTCACCATGGTCAGTAACAGTAAAAATGAGCTTATACGTACACGAACTGTCACGAGATGGCGAGTCTGCATGGACTATCACAAGGTAAAAAAAGTAACAAGGAAATACCATTTTCTACTGTGCTTCATTGATCAAAAGTTAGAACGATTAGCTAGTAAGGATTTCTACTACTTCTTAGATGGATATTCTAAGGTACGATCAAATTGTAATCACTAGTCCATATGGTAACTTTGCCTTCTGAAGATTGACCTTTGGTCTGTGTAATGCAATGGCAACATTCCAATGGTGCATGATGTCAATATTCTCAGATATGGTTTAGAAGTTCCTCGAAGTGTTTATGGATAATTTCTCTGTATTTGAGAATGACTTTAAAGGATATTTGCACAACTTAGAGCTTGTACTTTAATGTTGTGAGGAAACTAACCTCGTTTTAAACTGGGAGAAGTGTCATTTCGTGTTACGAGAAGACATTGTCCTCTGACATAAGTCTTACATAAAGGAATTTAAGTTGACAAGGAAAAATATTAAAGTGATTGAGAAGCTACCACCTCCAACGAGTGTTAAGGGAATTAGGAGCTTTTTATGACATGCTAGATTCTATAGGAGATTTATCAAAGACTTCTCTAAGATCTCTAAGCCCGTGTGTACCTTGTTGGAACAACAACAAACCTTTCCCTTTTTGGTGATGCTTGCTTATTTACGTTTGGGGTGCTAAAGAAGTGACTGGTGGTTCCTTCAATAGTAGTGGCCCAGATTGGTCCCTACCATTTTAGCTCATGTGTGATGCGAGTGATTTTGCTATTGGAGAAGTGTTTGGGCAACAAACATGTAACATTTTTCACAGTTTTTACTATGCTAGCCGTACTTTAATAGAAGCACAGCTAAATTACACTACCCATGAGAAGGAATTATTATTTTTTGTGTTTGCATTTGATAGGTTTAGATCATATCTAGTAGGCACTAGGGTCATAGTGTATACCGATCACTCTATAATTAAATACTTAGTAGCCAAGAAAGACACAAAACCAAGACTGATAAGGTGGATTCTTTTGCTATCATAATTCAATCTGGAAATTCGAGATAGAAACGGAACACATAATCAAGTAGCAGACAATCTATCTAGGTTAGAAATTGGAAATGATGATGGCAATGTCAAGCTTATTAAGGAAGACTTCCCAGACAAGCAACTATTGGTTGCCATAGTATTACCTTGGTATGCCGATATAGTGAACTTATTAATAAGTGATCTGCTGCCACCTGATCTTAGCAATCAAACAAAAAGGAAATTCCTTCATGATGCAAGAAGTTATTATTGGGATGAATACTTCCTATTCAAGCACTGTGCTAATCAGATAATTAGGAAGTGTGTCTCTGATCATGAAATACACAACATTTTGCAACATTGCCATTCAACCCCTTATGGAGGACACTTTGGAGGAATGAGAATTGTTTCCAAAATACTTCAGTCAATATTTTATTGGCCAAGTCTATTCAAGGATGCCCATAGCTTTTATAAAAAATGTGATCGATGTCAAAGAAATGGTAATGCTTCATGAAGACACGAAATTCCATTACAAAACATTCTAGAGATCGAGTTGTTTGATGTACGGGGAATAGACTTTATGGGTCCATTTCCACCATCATTTGGCAACCTATACATACTAGTGGTAGTCGACTACATCTCCAAGTAGGTAGAAGATGTAGCCTTTCCTACCAATGATGCCAAGTCAGTGATAAAGTTCTTTCGCAAGAACATCCTTACGAGATTTGGTACGACTCGAGCCATCATCAGTGATGAGGGGTCTCATTTTGATTGAAAACTCGTCGCTAATACTTTGCACAAGTATGGGGTGAAGCACAAACTTGCCACAACATATCACCCACAAACAAATGGACAAGCTAAAATTTCTAATAGGAAGATTATGCAGATTCTGGATAAGGTTGTGAAACCAACTAAAAAAGATTGGTCCTTAAGATTGGATGAAGCCTTGTGGGCTTATCATACTGCCTTTAAAGCACTGGTACATATATTACCCTCACATGTTTATACCAAATTCACTTCTGCCATTCACATTAAAGTACTCAACCTTTTCACATTTGAATTTGACCATTCTTAAAACATAACTTAACATAAAACCATTAACCATACCTCAAACATCAATTTAAGGCATTTAAAACCAACCACATTCTTAATTTAAACACATGAAAACTTCTAATTACACACATATACACTTCAAGAATTATAACCATATTATACACATATTCAAAACAAACATTATATAAGGATCATTTCATCAACTTTAAAAAATAGCACTTAACCATATTGAAACATATTTACATGGCACATAACCGGGTCAAAACGGCTCAAGTCTACTGAAACAAAAGCTAGATAATATGAGCTCTAAGTTGATCCAATCTTGTTCCGCAAAAGACAACTACAAGACATGAGAACATAGCAGAGTAAGCATTATATATTCTTAGTAAGCTTATAGGTGTTAAAATAGTAAACTTACCTTATTTCATAATTAAACATTTAAAAACAACAAGTTTGACTATGTTTCCTATCAGAATGTATCACAACTGTAAGGTAAGTATTTCATATACAACCGTATAATCCATCCATTCACTAGTACAATTTAATTTAGTATCATTTCATTAGAACTATCAAACGAATACATCATTTTCTCAATCAAAACATAAGACCATAGATAACCTTATGAACACATACATTTCTAATCACTATACTAAATCAAACAATACATTTCTTTCTTAAAATCATTAGCACAATGAACTATAATAACAAATACCAGTATGTGGGTAACTACACCACACTAGAAGACACCAAAGTGCTTAAACAGTAGGCACTAAAGTGCTTCAGCAGTAGGCACTAAAGTGCTTCAGCAATAGGCACTAAAGTGCTTCAGCAGTAAGCACTGAAGTGTTGAGCTGTTGGCACCAAAATGCTAAGAAGTAGGCACCATAGTGAAAATCAATAGGCATCATAGTGCAAATCCCATACTAGTGTGCAAATAACCCTATTGTCATGCCAATTGTATTATATTCTATGTTCATCCGAGCTCAATACACATATCAGAATAATTCTTTGGATTCAGTCCTTCTCACCCATTTGTACCATTCTAAATACATTTCAAAATAAAATTTATAAAACAAAAACTCATGATTTAAGTGCATTCAATACATTTATAATCATAACTACACCATATGAATTTACAATGGACAACCAACAATAATAGAAGTTTTAGGGACTAATCTACAATTTTCCCTTTTCCTCGATTATCTACCAATTGATTCAATTCTTGATCTATATGGTAATTCATTTCAAAATATCAGTGCAAGTTACCTTATAACAAGTTATTTAATGAATATGATATCATATTTTCACTTTTCACCAAAAGTTTTATGTTTTATTCAATTTAGTCCCTAAAATCGAAACTTTCACAATTAAGCCTCGTTTCACAATCTAATTTCAGATACATCTTGATACCACCTTCTAAAATAAATGATTACAAAAATTTCATGCCAAATCTAAATATTTTCATTTTTTCCCTTAAACTCAAAACTAACCAATTTCAGTTTACAATTTAGTCCATAATCAAGTCTAAGCTTATAACCAAGCTATTTAACAAAAAAAATCAAAACTATCAATGACAACATTTCAAAACTTTAACAATTTTACAATTTAGTACCCAAGCCATCTAGATTAAGGTACAACAATCTCAAAACCGTAATTTTAAAAAAAAAGGGGCTTCGAAATAGAACACATGAAAGGCGAGAAGCTTGATCGAACTTAAACCTCCATAAAAATGGTGGAATTAAGTGGAAGCAGAAGAAATGGAGAAGATGACACAATTTTATAATTGTTTTAAACATTTTACTTGCCTTAAAATATTATAATTAATAGTTAAATATAATTTTAACATATAAAATTAATGAATTAAAGTACTAATCATCCACTAAGTCTTTAAAGTGGTTAATTACCTTTTAAACCCTTTAAACATAATGGTATGATTATTCTTTTATGACATTATATTGAATATAATCAAAATCTATCGAATATTTTTAACACTATTGGAAACACGAAAATATACACACTTTTTCAGGCCCTTTTTAACTCAAAGTCCTGCAAATTCGGTAAAATTACTGTCGAAAAATACATAATTATTATAAAATAATAATTTTGTACTTAAATTATCAAAATAATAAATTTCGTAACGGCCTGATTTTTGGGATTTTTCAGGATTTTTATGATTTTGGTAAAATCTTGAAATTTTGGTGATTTGGTTATTAAATTTGTGTTTAAGTGTGTTAGTGGGCCTTTAGAAGGTCCAAGCCTAAGATAAAACCCGGCAAAAATGGCTAACTTTGGATTTAAAGTGAAAGGGGTCTTGGTGAAGTGGGCTTTTAAGAAAAAGTTAGTAAAAGAAGACTCCAGTAAGCCCTTGGTAAGGTGGCAATGTGGCGCCACTTAAATGCCTTAAAAAATGGCGTGTGGACTGAGAGCTAGGGCCAAGGTTCTAGTTGCATGGTAAGTAGTATGGTGTTTTTATTTTTGTTGCATGTGCTGGTTATGTGCTGGAACTCAAGTGAAACTCTGTTGAAGAGAGTTTGAGTTGTTCAGAAGAATAGTTCGGGTGAGATAAGGAAGAGAGATTTTAAGAAATTTGAATGGGTGGAAGTGTTGGCTGAATGTAGGGGTTCTAACAAGCAAATTCGACACTTGGGTTAGTGGTTGTAATTTTGGCAAGTGTAGTAGGGTGTGCTGATTGTTTGAATAGGCATTTGGGTTAGTTCTGACCTCTTTTTCCTTCTTGCCGAATTAGGGTATTGCCACTTAGGGGCTTTCTTGCTTTTGTTCTACTCTTCTCTTAGTGTTTCAAAAATCCAAAAACGTAAGCTAAGATTCTTCTCTTGTGCCGATTTGATCATAGGAGAACCTCACTTCTTTTTATCCATCTTCACTTTGTTCTTCTTTTCCCCTAAATCGATTTCATCCCATCACCTCTCTTCTAGATGAATCTACCTACTTCTTCCCTTCCTTCTCTCTTTTCAAGCTTTTTAGTTGATTACCATAAAAGCTGAAATCCTAAAAGTTGAGCTTGAGTACCGATTTCTTCTTAGCTGAACCCCTCCTTTCTTCTTCATCCTTTCTAGTCGAATCTCACACTTTCAAATCCCCTAACCTCTGTCGACAACACCTCTTCAATCCATAACTTCAAACCATCTTCTTCTTCATCACATCAAAAGCCGAGATCACCATATTCATAGGGACTTGTTAGCCGAATCCTTAGATCTCTTGGATTCATTCTCTGTCAGTATTTAAAGGCTAGATCTACATCAGATCTGAGTTAGAATCGGGATTGGAATCATTCTGGTTAAGAGAACCTTTGGTAAGTGCTCGAAATCTCTGATTCTATTCTTTATTTGGGATTTAAGAAAAGCCGAAACCCCTATGTGTATAGGAGGCTACCGATTTAGGCTAGAGGCTCTGATGGTTTTATTATTTGAATTGTTTTGTGTTAGTGCGGACTAAGGGTTACCGATCGACGGCTTGGATCGTTGGAGCGACTAGTAGATTTAGATCTAGTAAACAGATCGACATGGGTAAGTGGTTAAGAACACCCTATTGTGGCCAAATGTGGTAAGGAGTTTTAAGATTGGTTATTGTTGATCTGTAATCTGAAGACTGTAGTGGCTGATTGTAGGTTATCGTGGGAGATATCGGTATTGATTGTCGCAAAACAGGTGTGTAAATAAACACACTTTTGTATCTAAATCGGCAAAAGTCGAAAAGCCAAAATGCTAAATTTCTGGCATTTTGTGGGCTTGTGAGCGTGCAAACGCTCGTAGGTCGATTGGAAATCGTGAGATCTGTAATCGTAAATGGTACGATAGATGAGTGTGCAATTTCGTGCACCTCGGTAATTTGGGCCTCGAAGGGCTGAAATTGGGCCCAATGGGCTTACGGGCCCATATTGATAAAAATAAGTGGTAAATGACTTCTGGTATACTGTAGGTCTAAAACCATTAAAACTGGTAATCCGGTCATAAAATTTGGGCTAAATGGTCCATTAGGGGTTCTAGGGCCCAATAACTAAAAATTACTAAAATGGGCTAAATTAACTACTGATATGAAAGTTGGACTATTAGCGACTGAAATATGCATAAAAGCCTAAAAACTGGTATATTTACTGAAATACCCCTTAAGGGTGAAAAATTACTATTATACCCCTAGGTGAAAATGACCGTTAACCTCTAGGGCTAAACTTGACTGAAATGCATGTTTTACTGTTTCTGTTCACTGTATGCCATGACATGATTATCTATTGCATGGGACTGAGTTTAGTGATGGAGGAAGTGCAAGTGGCATTGCCACGATTACTGAAAGAGGCTTTGCGTCGTACTGATTACTGAAAGAGGCTTTGCCTCGTACTGATTACTGAAAGAGGCTTTGCCTCGTACTGATTATTGAACGAGGCTTTGCCTCGTACTATTTTTGAAAGGGGCTGTGCCTCGTTATATTATTAATGGCTTGGCCACATTATCTGAGCAGCTATGCTGCGACTGTAGAGTGTAGCGGCTAGGTGGGTTGAGTTGTTTCCCCACATGGAGTGTTTATGGTTGGTACGGGTGGAGTGTAGCGGATGGAAATAGGATGGGCTTTGGGCTTTGCATACATGCCTTATTACTGATCTGTTATTGTAATGGGCCTATGAGCCGTACTATTATCTGAAAAAGGCCAAGGCCCAGTTGTACTGTTTACTGAATAGGGCTAAGGCCCAATTAACTGAGTTCTGAATAGGCCTTCGGCCTAATATTTACTGAGACTGGATAGGACTTAGGCCCAGTGGGCTTGAGCTGATTTGGGCTCTAGATGGGCTTTCTTTACACACTGAATTTCCAAACTCACCCATTTTCTTCCATCTATGTAGGTGAGCCCTAGATTGGTGGACTTGGAGCTGGAGGGATTCGGAGTGGCCACGTAGACTGTATTTCTGGTTTAATTAAGTTATTTATTTTATTTTATTATTTATTGTAATTATTTTTATTCTAATTTTTGGGTTTGTAATAAGGCCGCTCTAATTGTTTTAATTTGGGTTTTAAATTATTTATTTTTACTTTATATTACAAATTGATTTAAATGATTTAAACAAGGCTGCGTGGGTTTTCTTAAAATCAATCAATGTTTTCAAAACTAAGCACTCGTATCAAATGAATAACAAATCAACGAACATGATAAGTTCTAAACGGTTAGTGGATAGGACAAACTCAAACTAAACCTGGATTTTCTTCTCAAATTACAGGTATAGTTTTGCAAAACTCACCCTAAGATTAGTAACTAGGTAACATGGTTAGTTGTAAGTAATGTGACACACCAGACTTGGCCGTAACGTCTGGGCCGGGTTTGGGGTGTTACATTTAGTGGTATCAGAGCCCGGTTACAACAACTCGGCTGTGGATTGGGTCCAAAAAGGTTTTTACAGAGTTTAAAATAAAGGCCCAGGAAAGGTATTTTGAAAATAGTTTTAGAACATTTTTAAGGTAACCCTTTTCAAACTTGTTATATTTTAAAACATACTTCTCTAAGGTTTTACTTTAAAAAGATTAAGTTTTCTGGGCTTTCTAAAATCTAGCATCTGAAGAAGTGGCACACTGAATCCCCGTCACCAAGTTTGTAAGTATGTTTGTTTCTTATATTATACTGTTCTGAGATATTACTGTAGATAGAGCTGAGACCCTACTATGATACTGTAGATAGAGTAGTACTGAAACTGTAAGACTGAGACTGTAGGGAAATTAAACCCTAAAAAACTAAGACTGTACCTAGGCTACTAGATCGCGAAACAAACTCTAAAACTCTATTTGTACATAAGACATTCTGTAATAAACAACTGAAATATTAAACTAATGTCATAAAATTCGTAATCAGATAAGACGTTATGAGTATGAGGGCTGCTCGTGGACGAGGCCGTGGACGGGGCCGAGGCAGTGTTCAAGCGGGGTCCTCATCTTCAGAACAATTACTAGCTGAGGAGGCACGACCGCCGTCGATAGCTGGAAATGGGCTGTATGATCGGGCCACAGGGGATGATACCTTATCCCAGGCAAAGTTAAGGGTTCTAGAAAGGGTTGCTGGAGCTAATATTAGGCCAGTGAGTAGGGGATCCATTTTTGAGCGACTCCGGGCTAACGGAGCGGAGGTTTTTAGGGGCATTCTGGAATAGCCCCAAATGTGGCTAAGTATTGGCTGGAAGCTACAGAACGGATTATGTACGACCTAGATTGCTCAGTTGAGCAAAAGCTGAAAGGTACAGTGTCTCTTCTACGAGACGAGGCATATTAATAGTGGATCACCGTGAAGGAGGGTACCCTAGCTGAGCGGGTAACCTGGGATCTGTTTAAGATGGCTTTCAAAGGAAAGTACGTTGGAGCGAGCTATGTGGATGCATGTAGGAAAGAATTTTTGAACCAAACCCAGGGCAATAAGGCTGTTGCTGAATATGAGGCTGAATTTTTTAAGTTGAGTAGGTATGCTAGCGGTATAGTTCCTACTTAGTACGAGCGGAGTATTCATTTTAAGGATGGCCTCAAGGATGAGCTAAGGGTGCTGATAGCTCTGCAGAGGGAGCGTGATTTTGTTGCATTGGTGGAGAAGGCCAAGATAGCCGATGAGGTGAAGTGAATTAAACGGCAGAACCGTGATAAGGACTGGAATCAATTTAGGAGGGATTCTGGACCATCTGGTGCTGCGAACCAAAATATCAAGAGAGTTAGAGTAGAGAAATTGGTCCAAGCAGTTCCGGTGAATACAATTAGACCACAAGCTTGTGGGGACTATTGAAAGGTGTATTTTGGAAAATGCTGGAAGCGTACTGGGGCATGTCTCCTATGTGGGTCCAAAGAACATAAGATCAAGAACTGTCCTCGGAGACCAGCTCATACTCAAATTGCTGAACAGAGGGTTGCTCAACCAGTGCGAGGTGGACCACTACCGCCGAGGTACCGTAGACAAGGTAGAGGTGGCAATGGATATGGTCGTGGACGTGGAGCACCTGACACAGCTACTGGAAATGCTGGGGCTCGCCAGCCAGCATTGGTATATGCTGCTCGTCACCAAGAGGAGGGTGATGCACCTGACGTCATAACTGGTACGTTTTTAATCTCTAATATGCCATACACTGCTCTGATAGATGTGGGATCAACTCATTCGTATGTTGCATGTGACATTTCTGGGTCGTTGGGTGTGCACTCTGAGGAAACTGTGAGTGGGGTAATTGTGATAAGTTCACTAGGTCACTCAGTTAGGGTAGATAAACTCTTTAGGGAGGTGCCTTTAGAGACTCAAAGTAGGATCTTTATTGGAGACTTAATGGAGCTACCATTTGGAGAGTTCAATCTGATTTTGGGGATGGACTGGTTGACTAAGCATAAGGCGACTCTAGATTGTGTGGCTAGGAGAATGGTGTTAAGAACTACTGAGGATGAGGAGGTAATGGTTATTGGGGAGCGAAGGGACTACTTGTCCAATGTTGTTTCGGCCTTATGGGCTGAAAAGCTGATTCGCAAGGGTTGCAAGGCGTATTTGGCTTTTGTAAGCCAGGTAGAGACTGAGGATTTGACTGTGGAGACAGTTAGAACCGTTAAGGAATTCTAAGATGTTTTCCTGAGGAGCTTCCTAGATTACCTCCGAATCGAAAAGTCGAGTTTGGAATCTACTTGTTGCTTGGAATGGCTCCAGTGTCCATCGCACTCTATAGGATGGCACGAAAGGAGTTAGTGGAACTGAAAGCACAAATCCAAGAGTTGCTAGATAGAGGTTTCATTAGACCAAGCGTATCTCCGTGGGGAGCACCAGTACTGTTTGTGAAGAAGAAGGATGGGACAATGCGTATGTGTATCGATTATTGCCAGTTGAACAAATTGACGATAAAGAACAAGTATCCTCTACCAATAATCGATGATCTGTTTGACTAGCTTAGAGGAGCTTCAGTGTTTTCCAAGATTGACCTTCGGTCTGGATATCATCAGTTAAGGGTCAAGGAGGTGGATATTCATAAGACAGCATTCAGAACTCGGTATGGTCATTACGAGTTTCTAGTTATGCCATTTGGACTGACAAATGCACCTGCAGCTTTCATGGATCTAATGAATCGAGTATTCTAGCCGTACCTGGATCGATTCATTATCTTCTTTATTGATGATATTTTGGTGTATTCAAAAACAGAAGAGAAGCATGATGAGCATCTCCGTATGGTTCTGCAAGTACTAAGAGAGAAGAAACTCTATGCAAAATTCAGTAAGTGTGAATTTTGGCTTCGAGAAGTGACTTTTCTGGGTCATGTTGTTTCTGCTTAGGGGATTAAGGTCAATCCTCAGAAAATTGAGGCAGTTCTAGAATGGAAGCCCCCGAGGTCAGTATAAAAAATTTAGAGTTTTCTGGGTCTGGCAGGGTACTACAGAAGGTTTGTAGAGGGATTCTCTCTGATTGCTGCACTGTTGACGAAACTGTTGAGGAAAGGAGTAGTGTTTATATGGACTGAGAAACAACAAGAAGCCTTTGATAAGTTGAAAAAGGTATTGACTAAGGCGCCAGTGTTGATACAGCCGGAGCCTGGGAAGGATTTCACTATATACAGTGATGCGTCGCATGTGGGATTAGGCTGTGTACTGATGCAAGAGGGTAAGGTGGTCGCTTCTACTTCGCGACAGCTTAAGCCTTACGAAGCAAATTACCCTACGCATGATCTAGAGTTGGCAGCGGTGATCTTTGCGTTAAAAATATGGAGACACTATCTGGGTGGGGAAAAGTGTATTATATACACAAACCATAAAAGTCTCAAGTATTTGTTGACTCAAAAGGAATTGAATCTTAGGCAACAAAGATGGATAGAGTTCCTTAAGGATTACGACTATTCAATTGAGTACCACCCGGGCAAGGCGAATGTGGTGGCTGATGATGCACTAAGTCGAAGGGCTATAGCGGAGCTGAGAGCGATGGTTGCTCGTTTGAGTTTATATGACGATGGAAGTCTGTTAGCGGAGTTGCAAGTGAGACAAACTTGAACTGAGCAGATTAAAGAGAAGCATTTAAAGGATGATTCATTGTTCCTCGGTTTCCGCAAGCTGAGAATGATAAGAATTCAGATTTTGGATTGAATACTGATGGAGTTCTCTACTTTTGTGGAAGAATTTGTATTCTGAAGGACTCCGATTTGAGGGAGTTAATTCTAAAAGAGGCCCATGGTGGACCTTGTGCCATGCATCCTAGAGGGAATACGTTATATCGAGACTTGCGAGAGGTTTACTGGTGGCCTAGATTGAAGGGAGAGGTGACTGAGTTTGTGGGGAAATGTTTGACATGCCAGCAAGTAAAGGCTGAGCATCAACTGCCTTTTGGACTGTTGCAGCCAGTAAAGATTCCACTCTAGAAGTGGGAAAGGGTTACCATGAATTTTGCGAGTAAGCTACCTTTGACACCCTCCAAGAAGGATTCTATATGGGTGATTTTAGATAGGTTAATGAAATCTGCCTATTTCATACCTGTCCGAACTGAGTACTCACTTCAAAAGTTGGCCAAGTTGTATATGGCAGAGATAGTGCGACTGCATAGGGTGCCAGTTTTGATTATTTTTGATCGGGACCCTAAGTTTACATCTCGATTCTGACAGAAGCTGCATGAGGTGTTGGGTACATGATTGGACTTCAGCACTGCTTTTCACCCTCAGATGGATGGACAGTCAGAAAGGGTTATTCAGGTTCTGGAGGACATGTTAAAAGGTTGTGTTATCGACTTTCGTGGTAGTTGGGAGGACTACTTGCCATTGGCAGATTTTGCGTACAATAATAGTTATCAGGCAAGTATCGAAATGGCCCCATATGATGCACTTTATGGGCGAAGGTGTCGTACAACTACGCGTTGGACGGAATTCGGAGAACGAAAGGTTCTTGGACCAGAGTTAGTGGCAGACACTGAGAATAAGGTTAAGTTGATCAAAGATCAGTTAAAAGAGGTGTCTGATAGGCAAAAATCATATGCTGATCTAAAGCGAAAGGAAATTGAGTTCTCTATAGGGGATATGGTATTTTTAAAGGTCTCGCCTTGGAAAAAGATCTTGAGGTTTGGCAAGAAGGGCAAGTTGAGTCCGTGATTTATTGGGCCTTATTGAGTTCTTAAACGGGTAGGGCCAGTAGCTTATCAGCTGGAGTTGCCGCTGGAGTTGGATCATATACATGATGTCTTTCATGTGTCCATGCTACGACGGTATCGATCGGATCCTTCGCATGTTGTACCAGTGGAAGAGATTGAGGTAAAGATGGATCTGACTTTTGAAGAGGAGCCTGTGCAAATACTGGATCGCTAGGTCAAAGTGTTGAGAAGAAAGTCAGTTCCATTGGTAAAGGTGCTTTGGTGCAATCATGGCAGAGAAGAGGCTACTTGGGAGCCAGAGGAGGCGACGCGTCAACAATACCCTCAACTATTTAGATCAGGTAAATTTCGAGGCCAAAATTTCTTTAAGAGGGTAGAGTTGTAATGCCCTAATTTTCGAGATTTTTCGGGATTTTTGTGATTTTGGTAAAATCTTGAAATTTTGGTTATTTGGTTATTAAATTTATGTTTAAGTGTGTTAGTGGGCCTTTAGAAGGCCCAAGCCTAAGATAAAACCCGGCAAAAATAGCAAACTTTGGATTTAAAGTGAAGGGGGTCTTGGTGAAATGGGCTTTTAAGAAAAAGTTAGTAAAAGAAGACTCAAGTAAGCCCTTGGTAAAGTGGCAATGTGGCACCCCTTAAATGCCTAAAAAAGTGGCATGTGGACTGAGAGCTAGGGCCAAGGTTCTAGTTGCATGGTAAGTAGTATGGTGTTTTTATTTTTTCTCCATGTGCTGGTCATGTGATGGAACTCAAGTGAAACTCTGTTGAAGAGAGTTTGAGTTGTTCAGGAGATTAGTTCGGGTGAGATAAGGAAGAGAGATTTTAGGAAATTTGAATGGGTGGAAGTGTTGGCCGAATGTAGGGGTTCTGACAGGCAAATTCGACACTTGGGTTAGTGGTTGTAATTTCGACAAGTGTAGTAGGGTGTGCCGATTGTTTGAATAGCCATTCGGGTTAGTTCTAACCTCTTTATCATTCTTGCCAAATTAGGGTATTGCCACTTAAGGTTCTTCTTGCTTTTGTTCTACTCTTCTCTTAGTGTCTCAAAAAGCCTAAAACACAGGTTAAGATTCTTTTCTTGTGCCGATTTGATCATAGGAGAACCTTTCTTCTTTTCATCCATCTTCACTTTGTTCTTCTTTTCCCCTAAATTGATTTCATCGCATCACCTCTCTTCTAGACCGAATCTACCTACTTCTTCCCTTCCTTATCTCTTTTCAAGCTTTCTAGCCGATTGCCATAAAAGACGAAATCCTGAAAGTTGAGCTTGGTGTCGATTTCTTCTTGGCTGAACCCCTCATTTCTTCTTCATCCATTCTAGCCGAATCTCACACTTTCAAAACCCCTAACCTCTTTCGACAACACCTCTTCAATCCATAACTTCAAACCATCTTCTTCTTCATCACATCAAAAGCTGAAATCACCATATTCATAGGGACTTGTTAGCCGAAACCTTAGATCTCTTGGATTCATTCTCTGCCGGTATTTAAAGGCTAGATCTGTGTCAGATCTAAGTTAGAATCGGGATTGGAATCGTTCTGGTTAAGCGAACCTTTGCTAAGTGCTTGAAATCTCTAATTCTATTCTTTATTTCGAGATTTAAGAAAAGCCAAAACCCCTATGTGTATAGGAGGCTGTGAATTGGGGCTAGAGGCTCTGATGGTCTTATTATTTGAATTTTTTTGTGTTAGTGCGGACTAAGGTTGCCGATCGAAGGCTTGGATCATTGGAGCGACTGGTAGATTTAGATCTAGTAAACAGATCGACAAGGGTAAGTGGTTAAGAACATCCTATTGTGGCTGAATGTGGTAAGGAGATTTAAGATTGGTTATTGTTGATCTATAATCTACAGACTGTAGTGGCCGATTGTAGGTTATTGTGAGAGATCTTGGTAGTGATGTCACAAAATAGGTGTGTAAACGAACACCCTTTTGTAGTCTAAATCGGCAAAAGTTAAAAAGCCAAAATGCTAAAATTTTGGCATTTCGTGGGCTTGTGAGCGTGCGAGTGCTCGTAAGTCAGTTGGAAATCACGAGATCTGTAATTGGAAATGGTACGATAGATGAGTGCACAATTTCGTGCACCTTAGTAATTTGGGCCTCGATGGGATGAAATTGGGCCCAATAGGCTTACAGGCCCATGGGTAAAAATAAATGGTAAGTGACTTCTGGTATACTGTAGGTCTAAAACCATTAAACCTGGTAATCTGGTCATAAATTTGGGCCAAATGGGCTTAAGTAGCTATTTGACACTACTGAGATGAAAATTGGACTATTAGGGACTGAAATATGCGTAAAACCCTAAAAATTGGTATAATTACTGAAATACCCCTTAAGGGTGAAAATTGACTATTTTACCCCTAAGTGCAAAATGACCGTTATACCCCTAGGGCTAAACTTGACTGAAATGCATGTTTTACTGTTTCTGTTCATTGTATGCCATGACATGATTATCTGTTGCATGGGACTGGGTTTATTGATGGAGGAAGTGCAAGTGGCATTGCCACAATTACTGAAAGAGGCTTTGCCTCGTACTGATTATTGAGAGAGGCTTTGCCTCGTACTGTTTACTAAAAAGGGCTGTGCCTCGTTATACTGTTAGTGGCTTGGCCACATTATCTGAGCAGCTATGCTGCAACTGTGGAGTGTAGCGGCTGGGTGGGTTGAGTTGTTTCCTCACTTGGAGTGTTTATGGTTAGTACTGGTGGAGTGTAGCGGATGGACATAGGATGGGCTTTGGGCTTTGCATACATGCATTATTACTGATCTGTTACTATAATGGGCCTATGGGCCGTACTGTTATCTGGAAAAGGCCAAGGCCCAGTTGTGCTATTTACTGAATAGGGTAAGGTCCAGTTAACTGCGTACTGAATAGGGCTTCAGCCCAGTATTTACTCAGACTTGATAGGACTTAGGCCCAGTAATTTTGATTATTTTGATTATTTTTGACACATTTACACAAAGGGTGAAAAATGGCTTGGCAGACACTACTAGAAGTGCAAAATTGAGAAACAATTTTGAATCAGCAAGGCCAATTAATTTTTCAGCCTAAGAAGGTCCAAATTATGTGTATTAATTCATAATATAATTAATTTTAATTTATATCCAATTTAAATTGGGTTAAATAAATTGTAATTAATTAATTATGAAAAGTGACCTAGTTGGGTTGAACCGAGAAAACCGAATCAGCCAAGTACTGGGCAGCCCAAAACCGTCCTATATATTGACCCAATCAGCTTGCTTGGCTGGTTAGTTAGCTTGAAAACTGGCTCCTGAAGACTTTGTCAAATTGCAAACAGACCCCTCCACTATTTGTGCCTTTATAGATTTGCCCCTTCCTTAATATAGCAAGTTTGAAAACTTTAAACTTGTGACATGTGTGGCTGGCTAAGGGAGGGATCTTTGGCTACTGATTTTGGCTATTTTTGACAGCCCTCTCAACCCATAAAAACCCCACTTGGCTGCTCATTTGAAACACACCTCAACTTTCTCATCTCTTCTCTTCTCTCTCAACTTTCTCTCTCCATTTCCCATCCATTTTTCTTTATGCTCTTGCTGATTTCACCTCTTGAAAAAGAGTCATTCATCCACCATTTGGAGCAGCATTGAAGTGTTCGTAGCAACCTTGGTTCTACAAGAACAAGTGGAGAAGGAAGAGTGGAGCAAGCTAGTCAAGCCACGGAGAAACAACGTATTTGATTCTTGTTCCCTATCCTTTTAATTTTTGTTGTTATTATGGTGAACATGTCTATGAATATTTGTGATGTTGAAATGTTTTATTTAATTAATATGTCTTAAATTTAATTCGTGTTAGGTTGATTGCATTTCATCTACTTAATTTATTAAAATTGAGTTTGTGTTGTTATAGGCCTTGGTAAGATGTTTAATTAAGTAAAATCTTGACTAAGTTATTCTTGCATTACAATTGTAAGGTAACTAATGAATTAATTATTTAAACAGATTGAAATTGTAATTAATTGACACAATACTTAATCAGTACATGTTTAATTTTCCAAGGCAGTTGAGGATCAAATTAGCAACAATATCTAGCAATACATTTGCCTTGCATAACTTGCAAGATTATTGTGATTAAATTGTTTCAAGGTAGAAATACATTGTTACCTCACGTCGTGATACACTTTTTTTGTGCTTATGAGATTGAATTAATTGTTTGAATTGGCATAGAGATATATACAAGAGATTATTTTGATTTCATAAGTATGTATGTGCATTAACATATTTGTTTATTAAAATCTGTTTAATTTGTTTAATCATGAATTTATTCATAACAACATAAACATAAGTTTAATAATTCTAAGTTAAGAAATGTAATTAATCTAACACAATTATGTCATATTGATTAGATCATATTTTGAAGTCGTTCATTGGAACTTTATTTTATTTTTATTTCTTTTACTTAGTGTAACGCCCTGATTTTCGGGATTTCTGTGATTTGTGGGTAATTTTGAAAATTTTGTGTTTTGACTGTATAGAATATAATCTAGTATGATAGTGGGCCCCTGGAAGGCCCAAACGTTGGTTGAAACCCGACAGATTTTAGAAATTTTAGTGTTTAGGAGAAGGAGGCCCTGAAGGAATGGGCTTTTAAGGACTTAAGTTAGCAAAAGGTAACAAAAAGGAGCCCCTGGTAGGGTGGTTAAGTGATGCCACTAGGGAGCTACAAAAGTGGCATGTAGAAGAGTGTGGAGGCCAAGGTTCAAGCCCCAGAGGATGCAATGGGTGGCATTTAATTTTTATGCTTGGGCAGGTAAGAGGTTGAAGCAGAGTAGAACTCTATTGGGAAGTGTTGGAATCGGTCAAGAGAGGGATTTGAGGAGTGATAAGGGGAGCTTGTTGAGGAGTGAATTTAGGTGTTTTGAAATTTGAAGGAAAAGTGGTCGGCCAAGGGACTCTTGGTAGTGCATTTTTGGTATTCTGTATAGTGGAGTATTTCGGCAATAGGTGCTAGTGGTGCTAATTTCTCTTAGGTTCTCCTTAGGTTTCTTACGCTGATTTCTCTATGCCAGAAAAGCTCTTTTCTTTTGCCCATTTTGCATAGCATATTAGGTTTTCTTTTGCCACTTTGTTCTTCTTTTCTAACCTAGTAGCCGAACCCTACTACACTCCTTTTGCCGAATCTTCATTGGACCAAAAACACTTTCTTTTTCTTTTTTCCCTTCTCATTCCTCTTTTTTTCTCTTCCCACACCATAAACCGATTCCATACCACCATTCCCTTTTCTAGCCGAATCTATCTTCTTCTTGTCAACCTATCTCTTCTTCTCCATCTTACTTCCATTGCCAATTGCTCATTAGTCTCATACTTCTCTTCTTTCTTTTCTGTTGTCGATATCTCCCATAACCCCATAGCCGGACCCTCTTAAGTTTAGGACTTATTCTTCTCTTCTTGTGGCTGCAAGTGGAACTTCCATAGATTAGGATTAGTTGGTAAGTATTTCAAGACCCTCTCTCATTAGTTAGTTAATCGTGTTCTAAGGCTATAAGCCGAAACCCCTTTAGGAGAGGCTAACGTTTGGACTAAGGGGTTTTGTGGCCTTTTTCTTTTGGTTTGTATGTGCTAGTATGGACAAAGGGACGTGTATCAAGGCGCTTTGGAGACTAACGCGGTTGGACATCGGGATCTAGTCCATATTCGGCAGAAGGGTAAGATTTTTAAGGATTTAGGCCACGTTGGCCGATTATGGTAAGAAAGTTAAGGGCTTAGTGTCATCAATTATTAGACTAATGTATTAGTGACTGATTGTAGGCTCTTTCGTACGTGGATCTCGTCAACACTTCGTCAGTTAACAGGTGTGTATCATACCCTTGCTATAGACTAGAATGGTTAAAGCTAAAATGACCGAAAAGTGACCGAAAACGACCTAAAGGTCGGCTCTGTAAGGATCTGCGAGTAACAAATTACTCTCTGATGTTTGGATCTAGGATTGTCGATGATGGAATTGCGAAGTGTGCAATCCATTGTATTTCGGTAAGTTGGGCCTCGATGGGCCGAATAGGGGTCCGATGGGCTTCCGAGCGCATATGGGTAAAAACAGCTCTTTGAGACGTTTTGGTAAACCGTAGTAATCAAATTGTTGAAATCTGTAATCTGACTGTAAAACTTGGTTTAATGGGCTTAAATAATTGTGTGACACCGTCGGGCCCATTAAGGGTTTTTGGGCCGAAAAAGGGCAAAACTGGAAACTGAGATTAAATAGCACTTCTGTAGCCATCAATGGACTAACAATCACTTGAAATATGCATAAAATTTCTAAAAATTGTTAAAAGGACTAATATACCCGTAAGTACAGAAAGTTACCATTATACCCCTAGGTATGAAATGACCAATAAACCCCTAGGGTTAATTTTATCTGAGATGCATGATATTCTGATTCTGCTTAATGTATGCCATGACATTTATATCTGTTGCATGGGTCATAGGTTATATTTATGGAGGAAGCGTGCTGCAATCTGGTGGCCTCACCACAAATATTTGTTCTACTGGCCTCGCCATATATGTCTGTTCTGGTGGCTTCGCCACAATATCTGTATCTGGTGACTTTGTCACAATATCTGGCAGCCTCGCTGCAAATTCTATGGTGTGTAGCGGATGGGTGGGTCGAGTAGTCTCCCTACATGGTGTTAGGCTGGTACGGGGGTGTTCTGGATGGATATGGGTTGGGCTTTCTGCATACATGATATATATATCTGTTCTGTAATTGTTATGGGCCTATGGGCTTCATCCTAGTTTCTGTACAGGGCCAAGGCCCAATTAGATCTGATTTTGAGGCTTGATCTATTTTGGGCTATGGTTGAGATTATGTTACACACTGAGTTTATCAAACTCACCCTTTATTTCCATCCCTGCAGGAAATCCCCAACCATAGTGGGCTTGGAGCTGAGAGGGATTCGGAGTGGCCACATCGACTGCGGAGTTGGTTTTCCTTTTAAATAGTTGTTCTTAATTATTTTATTTGGGTTTTAAGTTGTAATAAGGCCGCTTTTAAATTTCTTTTCATTATGGTTTTTATTTACTGGTTTTACTCAAGTTATCTCGAAGCTGCTAGATATAGGCTGCACGATTTTCATTCCAAACTTAAAGAATGTTTTCAAACCATAACAAGCGTAATAAGCAGATAATCTAAAGATTAAACTAACCGACTTTTCGATAAACCCCTTATTTTTACAAAGATCACCTTAATCACTTTAAGCAAAGAACACATAGCTAGTCGTAAGTCCATGTGACACACCAGATTGGGCCATAACGTCCAGGCCGGGTTTGGGGTGTTACACTTAGTTAAAAATCTTAGTTGTTAATCACTGCATTAAATCAAGATATTTTTCTTCACCAAAGTGTTCTAAATTGCATTCACAAATAATTCTTTTCACAGTCCCTGTGGGTACGATAACTCAACATTTACTTGTCACTTTATTACTTGTTGCGATTGTGTACATTGCACATTTCCATTGTTCCAAGGTTTTGACGCCGTTGCCGGGGACTATTTTTTAAAAGTCATTATGTTTGAATTTGTTAGTTTTTGCATTTTGGTTTATTTTCCTATTCAATTTTAACCTAATTAATTTTTTTGTGTTTATTTTAGGTCTTTATGACTATTGATCGAATTATCGATTTACTCCCTGTAGACCCTGAGATTTAAAGAACTTTTTGATAGTGAAGAAGACAAGCAAGTCAGAAAAAAGACCGAAAAGATGAATTTCAAAAATTTGAATCAAGGGAATGGAGCAGACCCTACTCAAAATCCTATCCTTATTGCTAATGATAGGGATGGAGCTCTAAGACAGTATGCCGTGCCAATGTTTCATGATCTTAATCCAGGTATTAGGAGACCCGAAATTGAGGCACAACAATTAGAGCTGAATCTAGTCATGTTTAGATGCTTCAGATAGTGGGTCAATTCAGTAGAATGCTTACCGAAGATCCATACCTGCACTTAAGATTGTTCATGGAGGTTAACGATTCTTTCAAGTTAGCCGGAGCACCCAAAGATGCATTACAATTGAAGTTGTTCCCATATTCGCTAAGGGACAGAGCTCGAGCCTGGTTGAACTCATTACCACCAAATTCAATTTCCACATAGCAAGAGTTAGCAGAAAGATTACTCATGAAGTATTTTTTTCCTAGCAAGAATGTTAAGTTGAGGAACAAGATCACTGCTTTCCAACAAATGGATGATGAGTCCATGTATGAGGCATGGGAAAGGTACAAAGAATTGTTACGGAAGTGCCCTCATCACGGAATCCCACATTGCATCCAACTTGAGACATTTTATAATGGTCTTAATGCACACACGAGGATGGTAGTGGACACTTCTGCTAATGGTGCTCTCCTTTATAAGTCTTATAATACGGCTTATGAAATAACTGAGAGGATTGCCAACAACAATTATCAATGGCCAACCAATCGAGCAGCGTCAGGAAGAGGAGTTGCTGGAATACATGAAGTAGACGTTCTTACTTCACTCGCATCTCAGGTATCCTTAATATCATCTGTGACAGGCCGAATTTGACCCTATTCGGAACAGTAGTTTCGGAACCACGCATCCGAGTCAGAAAAATATATAAAATTTATTTTTCTTGTTAATTATATATGAATTTGCATGTGTGGAAGTTTAGTATGGAAATTTGATTGTTTATGTGCTTAATTTAATAATGGGACTTAATAGCATAAAATGAAAATGTAGTGGTTAATTGTGAAATGGCCGAATTGATTATTTTCTATTAGTATAGAGTATTTATGTTGATATTATACCATATTATAAGAGGTGGATGGTTGAAACCATGATTTATAATGGTTGTGTATTTTATTTTTAAGGTTATTTTGGTAAAAATAATTATTAAGTTAACTTATAATAAAACATAAAAATAAAAAGACATGCATTTTTAGTTCATCGAGAACCGAATACTCAAATAAAAGAGAAAAGAAAAAGAAGTTGAAGGTTCGGCCTTTGTTGAGCTCAATTAAGGTATGTTTTGTTTTTGGTTTTTGATAATTTTTACGTTTTTGAGATTGTTGCTTCGAAATGTACAGAGCCCATATTCGAATTTTTGATTTTGGTGATCATTTCATATTCTTCCATTTTTGATATCTTGATGAAAATTTTGTTAGATGTTGTCAAAGTGAAGATATGTGTTAGATAATTAAATTTGTATTGGAAATTTTCATGAAAATTAAGTAAATAGGGCTTAATTGCAAAAATGGTAAATATAGGGCCTAAATTGTGAAATAAATTAGTTGTAAGGACTTCTAAGGGTTTGGGAAGCATTCGGCCATAGCATAGGTTAATTAAATTTTGTTTATTTTGTGTTTTGAGAATTTTGGACTAAATTGTTAAATGCGTAAAATGTATGGGGAAAAAGTACAATTTGCTCATTTATGTGTTTTTGAGCAAATTAGATTGAATATTTGATTAAATAAGTTTAATTTAAATTGATTCAAGATCAAGAAAGGAGAAAATCGAATTCAGATCGGGGAAAAACATAAATAGATGAATAGTCGGCTTACGTCGTTCATCGATATCCGAGGTAAGTCAACAAGCATTTTAACATTTTTCTTTGAATGAATATATATATTTATAATGCTCAAATTTAAATACAAGGCTAATTAAATAATAGTCGAATATGATAGGCTTGAAATAGAAATATTGAGTTGTTTGGATTAATTTTTGACAATGAAAAAAATGGAATGGAAAATATGTGATAATTGAATTTCTTATGATTGATAGTATGCTTAAGTTAATTTTGAATAAGTGAAATCAGGCTTTTATGCCTAGCAGGCTTAATGCCGGTGTATAGAAATCAGGCTTTTATGCTTAGCAAGCTTAATGCCGGTGTATAAGAATCGGGCTTATTGCCTAGTAGGCTTATAGCCGGCGTGAATTCAGGTTTATACCTAGCAGGCTTGCCGCCGGTGAACTATAAGAGTTTATGCTTCCAAGACAATCTAAATAAGTGATATTTGTATACTCCAACGAGCTAAAGAGAACATGTATGAGTTAGATGATTATTTTTGTATTTTAAAATGAGTTAGCAATTGAATTAATAATGTAACTTATTTGAGATAGAAATGAAAGTGATGAATGTATGGAATTATGGATTCAGTCAAACAAGCATTTTCATGCTATTGGAGTTGAGATGTATGAATATATATATGTGTGTGTGATTATATGTAGTTTAGAACGTGAATGTGATCTCAAATGTGAAAGAAAAGGTTGTTTATAATCAATTGAATATTCGGCATAATTTAATAGAAGCATGACTAAGTGTTTTTTATATATTAAGTTTTTAGAGAATTGAATGAGTATATGTGAATATAAAAGAATGAATGGTTTTTATTTTATTAACTCAATAATGTTAATGAGCCGTACATTTGCTTTTGACTTACTAAGCTAAATTAGCTTACTCTGTGTCTATTTCTATAATTTTTTTATAGATTTTTGGAGGTCGTTACATGCTCGGGGATCGTTGGTGAAGTTATCCACACTATCGTTTGATTTTCGGTACCTGTAGAAGCTAAACTTTAAACTTATGGCATGTATAGATTAAACTTTATTGTGGTTATGTTTAAATTTGGTAATGTAAAAATATATGTACATAGCCATGCAAAAATGGCTAATATGTGAAGTAAACTTTATGAAATGGTGAAATGTTTAAACGTGTGGTATGTTTGATATGGTTGATGAATTTGATTGTATGGTTTCAAAGTTGAGTAACAAGGTGATTGATAATCTTGGAATTGGTTAGTTATAAATAATTGGTCTAATGTTTTTGAATATGAAACATAAATTAAATGATGCTATGTTTGATTGAGGTTCGAAATTTAGATAAATATGTGTATTTGAGTAAGGTATGAAACTATGTGACACATTAATAATAAGATGTGGACATGTTTTTATTTGATTGTTCAACTATTAGATATATTTTGTATTAGAAAACCTTGATAACATTAATGCAATGAAATGTGATATGAACAAATTATGGTTTGACAATGAAAGGATAAATGTAATATTTTAGGTGAGTAAAGCATGAGAGTATTTGGTTAATATGTATAAAAGTGACCAAATGAATAGTGTTTTGGCCTTGTGTATGGTATTTGGTTTTATGCAAAGTGAGTGATGTTTTAGGTTAGGTTTGGATGCTTTTTGTCAAGGCATTAGGGAATAACCATATGAATAATAGTTTTATTTATGCTATAATGATTTTTGGTATATTATTTGTGGTAATAAATATGCTGAATAGAGTATTTGAATATGACTTATATTCTAGCTTGTATACTGGTAAGATTCACAGATGAAATGTTCAATTTAGTTATTTGTGTATTTCTTTTAAAAATGCGTTCTTATTAAGTGAACAAGAGTTATATATGACATTTATTTGACTATAAATATTATAATTGATTACATGGTTTTAAAATGCTATGATTAATTTGTTTGGTTTACAAGTTTGGGGCAAAGGTTTACGTGTGATTGTATGAAAGTTGAGTCTTATCTGGTAATATCTCGTAGCCCATTCAGGTGATGAAAACGTGTTACGGGTGTTATATCATCAACGTTAAGAAATCTTATCGCTAATGAGTCTAATAGTTTTGCAGCTCAGCCACCAAATAAATCTAAAAATGTAGCCTGCGTCTATTATGGGGAAGGACATTTGTTCTAAGAATGTCCATTGAACCTAGAATTTGTGTATTACATGGGTAACCAGAACCAAAATCAAGGAAGGAAAGGACTACAATCCTATTTCTATAACCCATCGTGGCGAAACCACCTAAATTTTTCTTAGAGTAACCAAGGGGCTGGATGTAACGCTCTAAAAATTCTAAGTTTTCCTAAATTTGTGCACGTGACCTTTATTGCATGTTAGTGATGTTATGTTAGTGATATGGGGTGTTTGGGGGTCATTGTGAGGCCTTGGGTGCTAGCTTTGGTGTTGGGAAAAAGTTATGTTTTGGCACTTAAGGAAACTCTGGTACTAGGGGGACATATTCTTAAACTTAGTGGGGTAGAATTTGACGGACATATTCTTAAACTTAGTGGGGTAGAATTTGACTCAAGGAACACCTGGGTGGTAGTGGTAGTGGTAGTGGCGTGTTGTTTCTAGTGGTTGGACTTGAGTTCGAATCACAGGTGGAGCAAAAAGAGGTTTATTCTTGCTCCAATGTGGTGGAGGTAGGTGTGTTGGACCGAAACTCCTCAAGTGAGAATGTGGAATCGGTCATGGAGGGTTGGTGGAGAGATAATCGGTTGGAAGAGTTTAAAGGGGATTCAGATTTAGTTGTTGGCATGAATCTAGGAGAAAATCAAGTAATGGGTGGGAGGAAGTAGTTGGCCAAATGTGGGGGTCAGTTGTGGACTAATTCGGTCAGTGGTAAGGGGAGTGCCGATTTGGTACTTGGGGGAATCAATTGTTGTGTTTTGGTTCATTTACATTTTTGGGTAGTAGTCGATTTCACCTCTAGAGTTTTGTGTCGATTCTGGTTTTCTTTTTCCTGGGTTCTTTTCACTCCTTTTGTTTGCCAATAGAAGACATTCCCTCCTATTTTGTTTAAAATAATCCCTATCCTTCTCTTCAATTCTTCTCATATTTATTCAAAAGCCGAAACTCTATTGTTCATATTCTCTTCTTTTGAGTTACCCTCTATAGCCGAATGTACCATTGTTTTCTCCTCTCTATTTCATTTTCTTTTAGTTATTGGCCTTAGCTGATTTCAAGCTTAAGCCAAATCCTTCTTTAACCGATTCTCATCTCTCTGTTTTTCTCTTTTCTTTTTACTCATAAATCGAATACCCCATTGGCAATCATCCTCTTTTTCGTTTTCCTCTATGGACTGATTGATCTCCTCTTCTTTTCTTACTCTTTGGTTTTCTCTTTTCATCCAATCTCAAAAGCCAAAGAGGTTGCATCTCCTTTGGCTGAATCTTAATAACACACTCTCTTGGGTTCTAAGCCGTCACCATTTCTTGTTATGCTTGTGTCGTTCATCTAATTCTCCTTTTTCCTTCTTGTGCGATTCTCTTATTCTTTTGGAAGGGTGACCATTTGTTACATGCTTCTTCTCTTCCTCGGCTTATCGATCCTTTCAGGCTAATAGTTTGTTCTCTTCTGTGGAGTAGCAGAATCTTTGTACGTCTGTGGAAAGGGTGTGACGGTTTCATGGGGAACCTAATCTTGGTATTCTTTGGCAGACCGAATAATGGTGCATAGTTTTTGTTAGGGTTGGAAGGCAATTTGATCAGGGGCTTTAGAAGCGGACTGATTGCTTTTCAAGGTAACCGATCATTTCCGGTTATTAATTAGGTGCTTTGTGAGAGTGTTAGTTTTGTTGACTAAAGGACTAATATGGGTTTATGGTAAAATCTAGGTACGACGTTATAGGATTACTCGTTCGTTCTCGAATCAGGTGTGTTAACCACACTGTTAAATCCCGACGGCGAAATGCCGGATGCCAAAAAACCGACAAAACAAACGTTGGCCACGTGGGTGTGTGAGTGCCCATGTGTTCGGCTGGGGCTACGGATTGTGGCCCTACATCAGAAAATGGCCACCACGAACGTTCCCGTGAGATGGGCCGAAATGGGTTAGAGGGGCCCAATGGGCTATGGGCAACGGGATGGGCCTGGGCCATGATTAAGTTTCCAGACTTTTTGGTTGTATGCATCTATAGAAGACCATGGGCCTATTGATGGGCTTTCACCTATCTTGGCCCACACTGATAAATGACCAAAATGCCCCTAAGGGGGTAAAATGACCAAAATACACTCCGAGGGTAAATTGACTTATTTGACCATATATATTATCTGGATGTTTTTGTATGCCATGATTTAGTATGCATGCCTACGTCAGTATTTTATAGGCATGATATTGAGTATGTTGCATTGCATGGAGGATTGGGCATCTATCTAATGGAGGAAGTGTTCTGATCTAGTAGCTTTGCTGCATTATTTTGTAGGCTTATTCCCTAGTATTCTGGTAGCACCGCTGCATTATTATTGATAGTGCCGCATCGGTACTACACCGTGGAGTGTACGGTTGGGTGGGTTGATTATATCCCTACATGGTGTGATGGGCTGGACGGAGATGGAGTGTAGAGGCTAGATTGGGTAGGATCTGTGTGCATGCTATTTTGTTTTGAAACAGGCTTAGGCCCAGATTGTTCTGTAACACTGTTTTGCATGATAATTCACATTGAGGATTCGTATACTCACCCATTTATTTTGCTGTATAGGTAATCCTGAGGCATAGTCAGTTCGGATCTATGAGGGACTTGGAGATGGCCACACTTCGCTATTTATTCACTTTTGAATTTAAATTACTTTAATTATTATTTTATTTTGGGTTGTAATAAGGCCGTTATTTAAATTTTGGTTTAAGTTGTTGGGTTTTTCCTAATTCGTTCAAAATCAGTTAGCTCTAGGGCACAGTTTTAACAAAAGATACATGTTTTCAAAAACCACAGTTCGCAACGAATGAAGTCATAAGCAAAGCTTCCGCAAATAACAAAGTTTTCCAAAGTAAATTACTTATATAACTGGATTTATTAAGACAAACGAAATCACGATTTCTATCAAACTAAAAGGGTTTTACCTCGAAGTAGGACAAGTTAAGTTAGCGATTTCAAAACACTTTAATGTGACACTTCCAAATACGGCCATGACGTCTGGGCCGGGTTTGGGGTGTTACACTGGAACCAGTAACACTTTTGCCCAACCTAGACCGACCTAGCCACCTAGTTTCCCCCAATATGTTCAGAAACCAATACAAGCTAAACTGTCCAGTAACGCCCTGAATTCTGGGCCTAGATGAATTGGGCCCTGAGATTTGGGTCTCATAAAATTTTTAAGTGAGCAAGGAAATGACTCAAATGGCATGTTAGCTTTAAGGGCTTAATAAATTTGGAGTGCCTAGGGGTGTTGGAGAAGTCTTGGGATTAAGTTAGGGTATAGGAAAATTTTTTGTTTTGAGCTTTAATGGAACCCTAACTTCAAGTACTAAGCCTTTTAAGTTTAGGTGGCTAAGAAATGACACAAAAGGAGTTGTGGTCTAGTGGCAAGTGGCACTACTTTGGGAGCAAGGAGGAGGCGTCACATACAGGGCAATGAGGTCCAAGGTCGAGTGTGGCTTAGTGCACTAAGTGTTAATTATTTTGCATACCTGGATAGCCAGTGGTGGAGTTGAGGTTGAACTCTAAAGGGGAGAGTTTGAATCTGCCATATGAGAAATTTAAGGAGGGGATCAGGGAGCAAATCTTGGAGGAGATTTAGGAGATTGGGTGGGTGAGGAGTTGGAGCTGATTTGGTAATTGCGGAAGGCAAATTTGGCTAGAGTAGTGGCTAGGTGCCGATTTTGGATTATTATTAGTGTAGGTGCCGTTTTTGGGTTTTGGGAAATAGCTATTGCTGAATTCTCTTGTGTATTTCAACATTTGGAGAGCTTTATTTTGTCTTGTGCAACCGAATATTTGCTAAGGGGGAATTTCACGTTTTCTTCTTTGGTTTTTGCGTTTGTAGCCTTTTTGCCAATAGGGTTCCAGTCACTCAAAAGCCGAAATAGATTAATCCTTCTACTCTTTGCCAAAAACTTTCCCCCTCTTTGTCGAATTCTTTGTGTGCCGTCACTATCTTCTTCTTCTTCTACAAAGTGCCTAAACCAAATCTCTCTTGAAGATCTTTACTTTTTCTTCACTTCTTTAACTGATTACCTAGATCTATTTTGACGTTTCCTTCCTCTTCCATCTCAGTCTTTGTGCCGATTTCTAGGATCTAAACTCTCTGTCCCTCATTGCAACGATAGCCAACTTCTCTATTGTGTCAGGTATTCTTCTTTCGTTTCGCTACTAATCACCTCTACAATTAGTTTTGGGTTTAGCTGAACATTCCATTTGCCTTGGCTAGGCCAAATCCTTCAATACTCTTTCACATTCTATTAGTCAGATTTGTAGGGAATGAGTTGTTTCTTTCTTCTCCCTCTCAAGTGTTGGCATCGATTTCTTCTTCTAAAAGATGTGTTGAATCTTTTTGGTTCTTTGCCGAACTACTCTCTATGTATCTAGATCTGGTGAGGTAAGAATTTCTATTGTCAATAAGAACACCCATATGTACTATTGTTTCCCTCTTGTTTTAGTGAAGGCCGAATGCCCTTACAGGGTGTTAGGGGTGACTTCTGATGGATATAAGTCACATATTATTTGATCTTTGATGGTTAAGGTTATATAACGCAGATCTTGGAGTCAATCGTGGTTAGCAAATAAGTGAAGGGTTGATAAGGCTTAATCATTCAAGGTAGGGGATTGGTATGATTTTGATTTTTGATCAAAGGGAGAAAGGATACTAAGCGTGTGATTAATCGTTAGTTTTGACTGATTGTAGGTTCATGGCTAAGGAATCGTAGCACGTTTCGTAATAAGGTGTGTACATACACCGTACACACGACGAATCGGCAAAAGTCGAAATCTTGAAATCCCAAAAAGTGAAAATTTCGAAAAGCCGAAAGTTTGGCTATGGTAAGCACTCAAGTGCGCGAACACTCGTGTAGAGAGATCGATACAATGACAGAGGCCCCATGAGTGGTCTCATGGTCTTGGGCCACTTTTTGGCTAACCGGGCTAAAATGGGCTAAATGGGCCCAATAGGCTTGTGGGCCCCACATGAGCAAAATTGATGAATTGGTAAAGAAGGATGAGCTGGTCATGTTGACTACGTGGCCAATGGTAGACTTAGGGTGTAACACCCCTAACCCATATCTTTTGCTGGAATAGGGTTATGAGGTATTACTTTGTCGAACAAAACTTCTAAATGATCAAAGATACATACCAATGCATCAAATATCAAGTAGTAATCTATTTTAATTTATTTATAGTCGAATATACTATCCTACTATTATAATTAATTCAATGCAAACATATCTCATTGATTCACCATAAGAGCTTTTGTCAAAATTTCAAAAGTGACTTATTAACAATAGCATAACCGAATATCTTCTTACAAAACCAACTACTATCAAATCATAATATACACTTATAACCATTGAAACTTATAACACTTCATTTCAACCATACATAAATAAGATGAATCTCTTTTTACCTTCTTAATCACTTGACATATTTATCAAAATAACAAGCCACATAAATTCATCAAACCACACATTCCAAATTAGTGAATGAGCAAGCCATTTTCGCATGTATATATACATGATCAAAATATCACTTGTTTCAAAATGAAGAGTTAAGCCTATACATGCCATCTTTTCAAAATTATAGACTTGTAAAAGTACCAAAAATAGTGATGATAGTGTGGATGACTTTAAGCTTGAATCCCCGAGCCCGTAGCTTTCAAATGAGATCTATAAAACAGAATAACAAAGACAATAGGAGTAACCTAATTAGATTAGTAAGTCTTAAGTAAGTTAAACAGCTTAACTTATTTAAACACATTAATCATGTATTCAAGATCTAAGTATAATATCATTTGGCTGAATAGGCTTAACCACCATTGTACACTTTTACATTGACATCGCATTTACTTAAAAAGTTGGAATCACATAATCGCATCATCATATACTGCAAGGTCATTCATTAATTCAACTCAATAGAGTAAATTTAAGGCACCATATCAACATGTAATTCCAATGATCGTAATCACATATGAATAACACTTATACCTTCGAGTATATGTATATATATATAATTCCACAAGGGCCGAATGTGCATAATTACTTATGTACACTAATATCAAGTCATTTGATTAGCTTCACATTCATATAGTCATGAACACTTCAAGATCTTTAATGCCAACATTAATTCACCCAAATTGAACTATCATGTAATACCATCTCCACCTTTACAACATTCTTTCTTTATTCAAAGCGACATACATAGTTAATATATTTCCACAAATAATTTCACATGAATCGAATGCTCACAAATGAACTTAATCATAATCCAAATTGAATCCTTCTCACACAATAGGTAAGTATCACATACCTGGACATCTTAATGCATAATACGAATTCAACTTTCCATTTTAGCATAGGATCTCGTTGTCATATGCTTTTTATTAATTCACCGGCACTTGGCCTGCTAGGTATAAAACCCGAGTTTCATCACTGGCTTAGGGCCTGCTACACTATTTAAGTCCGAAGTTGCTTCACCGGCATTACACCTGCTAGGCTCAGGGCCCGAAATCATTTCACTGGCATTACGTCTGCTAGGCTTAAAGCCCGAATGTCACATTACAAAAATCAATTCACATGTTCTTTCATACTTTCACAACTTATGCTTCAACTTCACATATGGCCGAACATATACATTTGTACAAAGGCATTACATTTGAATTCCATACCTCAATTACATTCGGCAATCACACATAATTAATAATAATATCATTCTCTTAGCTATTTTCATTTAACTGCTAATCATATAAAATCAAATTTAACACTTAAGAACTTACCTTGGATGTTGTCCAATTAGCACGAATCGGCTATTCAACTACTTTCTCTTTCCCCCTATCCGAAGTTGGTGTTCTTTGTTCTTGAGCTAGATTAAACAAATGAAAATAAACCACTATTCATGCACCTTATTCGGGTATATCATAATTCATTCAAGACAAGAAGTACAATTATTTATTTATCAATACATTCAGAAATCATATACTCTTCAAAATTTATGTACCTTGTAGGTCGCATTCAATCACTCAATTTCACCTTTATTCTACCATTTCTTTCATTTAAACATCCGGCACTACTTATTCATTCATGAACACAAACCAAATGCATATTTTTCATAGGAATATTTAGGCTGAATGTATTTATAACCCCCTGCCAAATTGAACTCTATTAATTTGGCCCCATTCACTTTAATAACAAAGACATTTTATTTATAACAATTTAAATTTCTTATTTAATGACATATACATACATACGGCAATGTCAATTCCATTTATCTAAATTTTCAATCATCTAAACCATGCATTTGTCATAAACACATTCAGTAATATGCTTAGCAATTTAACATCCAATATTGCTTTATAAAATTCAACTTAAGGTGTTCTAAATTACACCTCACAAGGAAATATCATTTGCTTATTATAATCGCAAACATATATCAATTTACAAGCTTAAACTCATCATTCTCCTCATTTCTCACTTTGGTGCACCTTATACCATATTGGCCGAATACCAATTGATCCTACAACTCCAATTTGTCAAATTTAGTAAACTTAAACCTCATCACATAACCATTTACAAATCAAGGCATTAAGCACTCAAAATCTAGCTTATAACAACATGGCCGATTACTAGCTTTGCCACATGCCCAAAATTTCATGCACTCACAACTTAAACCCTTCATTTATCACTTAATTTTATAAATTCTAAGCTCAATTTAACAAGAACATGCTTAATTTAAACAAAACAAATTTCCTTTCCTATAAGCATATATATACGGCAACTTCAACTTCATACCACTTAATAATGGATTCAACTTAATCATCTATTAACATTACACTCATTCGGCCACCAAATAAGCAAATTTAACATTTAAAGAACATCTTCCAAAAGCTATCAAAATTTCACAAATTAATAATTTGCCAAATGCACATATGTTCATTAATTCATGAATTTAAACCATCGGTCATGGTAAGAGCTTTTGAACCAACTCAATTTCACAAAAAAAAAAAAAAAAGAGATAACATAAAATCCTACCTTAATTAGTATTTAAGATGGCCGAATGCCCTTGTTCTTTTCCCTTCTTCTTTCACTTTGTATTTTCGGCAACATGTGAGAAATGAACATGACAACTTTATTTTTATCACCCCACTTTATTATAATATAAACATGTTTCATAATAAAACAAAATTTAAGTTGATAAATTATTATTAAATAAAGCAGATAATGCCTTATACCAATTCCCACTACCTTGTACATAAATAAAATGGTTTAGTAACCATGCAAATCCTCCACATTGGCAATCCACAATGTTCGATCACTTAGAAATCTATCTGCCTCATTTTCAAAGTTTAACAACCAAGCCATATTTAATTATTTAACCTCTTAGAAGATCAAATTTCCATACTAATTTTTGGCATATACTAATTCACATATAAAACACACAAGTTATAGCATTTAATAAATTTTCTAACTCGATTTCGTGGTTTCGAAACTACTTTTCTGACTAGGGCCAAAATAGGGCTGTCACAACTCTCCCCTCATTTAGGGATTTTCGTCCCCGAAAATCTTACCGGTGTATAGGTGAGGATAACGTTCTTTCATTGAATCTTCAAGCTCCCAAGTCGCTTCCTCAACCCCGTGTTTGAACCACAATACTTTTACCAACGATATTTTCTTATTTCGCAGTTCTTCCACCTCGTGAGCTAGAATACGAACCGGTTCTTCCTTGTAACTCAATTCAGACTGAATTTCGATCTCTGACGGACTAATCACATGTGAAGGATCGGATCTATACCGTCTAAGCATCGAAACATGAAAAACATTATGAATCTTTTAAAGTTCGGGTGGCAAATTTAATCTATACGCAACCAGCCCAATTCGTTCTAAAATCTCATATGGTCCGATAAATCTCGGACTCAATTTGCCTTTACGGCCAAATCTGAGCACCTTTTTCCACGGTGAAACTTTAAGAAACACTTTGTCTCCAACTTGATACTCTATATCTTTCCATCTCAAATCTGCATAAGATTTCTAACAATCTAACGCTAATTTCAGACTTTCACGGATTACTTTTACTTTCTGTTCGGCCTCTTTTATCAAATCAACTCCGTAAATCTTATTTTCACTAAGCTCGGTCCAAAAAAATGGTGTACGACATTTACGACCGTACAAAGCCTCGTAGGGCGCCATCTTAATACTCGATTGAAAACTATTATTGTATGCGAATTCAACCAAAGGCAGGTATCGTTCCCACGAGCCATTAAACTCAAGAATGCAACATCTCAACATATCCTCGAGTATCTGAATAATTCGCTCGGATTGACCATCGGTCTGGGGATGAAAAGTGGTGCTAAAATGCAACTTGGTACCCAATGCTTCTTGCAATTTCTTCCAAAATCGCGATGTAAACCTCGAATCTCTATCTTATACAATAGAAGTAGGCACCCCGTGCAATCTCACAATTTGAGAAATGTACAAATCGGCTAACTTATCGAGTGAATAATTGGTATGAACGGGAAGAAAATGAGCTGACTTTGTCAATCTATCAATGACAACCCAGATTGACTATTTCTTGCTCGACGTCAACGGTAAACCAGATACAAAATCCATCGTGATACGATCCCAATTCCACTCAGGAATCATAATTGGCTGAAGCAATCCCAAAGGCACTTGATGTTCCGTTTTTACTTGTTGACATATTAAACATTTTGAAACAAATTCAAAAATGTCTTGTTTCATACTGTACGACCAATATTGACGTTTCAGATCATTGTACATTCTCATACTACCAGGATGAATCGACATTCAACTACTATGAGCTTCATTCAAAATTATCAGAATAAGCTCTGAATTTCTCGGAAGACACAATCGATGCTTGAATCTTAAACACTCATCTTCATCAATCAAAAATTCTGAGTCCTCTTTCGAATCACATTGGGCCTGTTTAGCGATCAAATCATCATCAATTTTTTGCACTTCATAGATTTGTTGTATTAACACTGGTTTTGCTTTTAATTCCGCTACTAACACATCATCAGTGGACATAGACAAATGTACATTCATTGCTCATAGAGTAAATAGAGTTTTTTGACTTATAGCATCCATGACTACATTAACCTTTCCCGGATGATAATCAATGACAAGCTTGTAATCTTTCAATAATTCTAGCCACCGTTGCTGTCTCAAATTCTAGTCTTTCTGAGTCACCAAGTATTTGAGACTTTTATGATCAAAATAAACATCACATTTCTCTTCGAACAAGTAATGACGCCAAATTTTCAAAGCGAAAACAATGGCAGTTAACTCGAGATCATGCGTCAGATAGTTTTTCTCGTGAGGCTTTAATTGTCTCAAAGCATATGCAACAACTCTGCCCTCTTGCATCAAAACACAGCCCAAACTGTTCAAAGAGGCATCACTATATATCAAAAATTCCTTACCGGATTTCGATTGAACTAACACTAGAGCTTCGGTCAAAAGAGCTTTCAACTGATCAAAACTTTTCTAGCACTTTTCTGACCACTCAAATGTGACATCTTTTTGAAGCAACTTTGTTAACGGTGTTGCTATCATCTAGAAGCCTTTCACAAACCGTCTATAATATCTGGCAAGTCCCAAAAAGCTCCAAACTTTTGAAACATTCCTCGGAGGTTTCCAATCAAGTATAGCTAAAATTTTACTCGGATCAACCCGGATACCCGATGTGGATACAACGTGTCCCAAAAAACTAACTTCACGCAACAAAAATTCACATTTACTGAACTTCGCGTAAAGCTGTCTGTCTCGTAAAATCTGTAACACTAATCTCAAGTGTTCAGCATGCTCAGTTTCATTGTGTCCGTACCTCGTTCTAAAACCAGTTTTAGATAAATCGGAGTCTCTAACTCGCAACTAATAATAGCCGGATCTCAAGTCTATTTTCGAAAATACTGAAGCTCCTTTTAGTTGATCGAATAAATCATCAATTCGTAGCAACGGATATTTATTCTTTATCGTGACTTTATTAAGTTGACGATAATCGATGCACATTCTCATGGTTCTGTCTTTCTTTTCCACGAACAGCACTGGTGCACCCTAAGAAGAAAAACTCGGTCGAGCGAAACCTCTATCTATCAATTCTTGCAACTGAGATTTCAATTCTTTTCATTCGGTCGGTGCCATACAATACAGAGCTATTGAAATCAGAGTCATTCGGGGTACTAAATCTATACCGAACTCTATTTCTCAAATAGGTGGCAAACCAGGTAATTCCTCGGGAAATACATCTGAATATTCACAAACCACAGGTACGGTCTCAAGTTTTCTTTCTGATACTTTACTATCCAGAACATATACCAGACAAGCTTCACATCCCTTTTTCACATACTTCTGAGCCAACATCGGAGATATCACTGCCGGTATCCCGTTCAAATTAGTGGACTCAACTCGAATTATTTCACCACTCAAACATCGTAAGTCAATTGATTTTCTTTTACAATTCACCACAACATCGTACACGGTTAACCAATCCATACCAAGGATAATATCGAACTCGTCAAATGGCAATAGCATCAAATTAGCCTGGAAACAAGAATTTCAAATCATTAGGGGACAGTTCTTGCACACTTTATCAACTAATACACACCACCCCAAAGGGTTTGATACACGAATCACAAAATCAGTAGACTCAACAAGTAGAGTCTTACTGGATGCCAAAGTTTCACACACATAGGAATGAGTTGAACCGGGGTCAATCAAAGCAACAACATCAGTATCAAAAAGGGTGAAAGTACCGGTAATAACATCTGGAGAAGAAGCATCCTCACGCGCACGAATGGCATAAGCCCTAGCAGGTTCACGAGCCTCAGATCGTGTAACACCCCAGACCCGGCCCAGACGTTATGGCCATGTCCGGTGTGCTACATCACCTAGACTATGCTACGCCGTCCCATATACTAAGTCTGATGTTTGAGATTTTTGAAAAGTAATACTTATTTTTCTTGAAATTCCCGATTTAATTATTATTCAACCTAATTTCTATCTCATTTGTTAATCGTTTCATTTTAGTCTTATTGTCCTCCTTAGTCTTCAATAAAGTTAGGTTGGTTAATAAAATGTTTGTTTAATTTTGAAAACGGTGTAGGTTTGTGTTTGAAATAAAACGGTAGAGAAATCCCGAATAACAGTTATAGCGGCCTTATTACAACCCATATCAAAATAAAACCAATAAAAGGTAATTAAATAATAAAAAAAACCAACTATGATGAAAGTTCAGTCCTCGTGGCCACTCTGAATCCCTCCCAGCGTCCAAGTCACGATCTAGGGCTCACCTGCAAGGATGGAAAGAAAGGGTGAGTTTGGGAAAACTCAGTGTGTGCAGAACCCATCCAAAGCCCAAATTGGCTCAAGCCCACTGGGCCTAAACCCTAACCAGTCTCAGTCAGATACTGGGCCGAAGCCCTATTCAGGAAACAGTAATCTGGGCCAAGGCCCTATAACAGATACTGGGCTGAAGCCCTATTCAGATAACAGATTGGCCCATAGGCCCATAACAGTACAGTACAGTAATACAGTATAAATGCAAACCCAATTGGGGAGACTACTCAACCCACCAACCGCTACACACCACCCGTACCAGCCAACACACCATGTGGGGAATAACTCGACCCACCCAGCCCACACACCACAGTCGCAGCATGGCTGCTCAGTTAAACAGTATACGAGGCAAAGCCCCTTTCAGAAACAGTACGAGGCATAGCCCCTTTTCAGTAACGTGGCTGTGCCACTCACACTTCCTCCATTATCAAAACCCAACCCATGCAATAGATACATATCATGGCATGCAATAACAGTAACAGTCATGTCAAACAGTACAGTCAATTTTAGCCCTACGGGTATAACGGTAATTTTCTACCTAGGGGCAAAACAGTAATTTCTTACCCTAAGGGTATTTCAGTAATTTTGCTCTCATGTTACAGATTTTATGCTTATTACAGTGTTTATTAATCACATAGTTATCACAGAAGTCCGGTTAACTCAGTTTTTCAGTCTTAGCATTCAAGCCCTAAAACCCCTAATGAGCCCTATTACGTCGATTGGCCCATTAGGCCCATTTAGTCCCAATTTTATAATCAGTTATCTTGTTTTAACTGTTTTCACGCCTACAGTTCATAATATTACCTTTAAACCCATTTTTACTCACATGGACCCAAATCGCCCATTGGGTCCATATTTGGGTCACCGAGGCCCAACTTACCATAATGTCCAAAATTTAGCGGTCAACACGCCTAACAGTGCCGATTCCAAAACTAACCTTCTCCTACTAACTTGAGAACGTTCGCACGCTCACAAGCTCTCGAAATACCGAAACTTTGGCATTTCGGCTTTTGCCGATTTGCGCATTAAAGGGCGTTCGAAACACACACCTGTTTTGCAGTTTCTCCTACGAGATCTCCTATGCGTTAATCCCTACAATCCAATACTTAATTGATTAGACCATATTAACACTTAATCTGAATTGAAAACTTACCCAAAGCCTTACTTACACATTCGGCCAACACCTCCAATGGCCTTAATGTTCTTACCTTGCCGATTTAAATCCCTTTAGATCTAGATCTGATGTTCCAATGTCTTCAACTCCTTGTTTGATCACCTTCTTCTCTTACTAACACACAAAATGAACAAAGAAAACACCACTTGATTTACCAAAAGTCCAAAACGACAAAATCCTTAACTTTAGGGACTTTCGGCTTTTCCAAATATGAAATATTGAACAGATCTGAAGTATTAAACACTTACCAACAATTTCTCTTCAGTTCCTATGCAGATCTGATGTAAATCTGACCCTTAAACGTTAGTAGAAACCTTATCTCTGAGATTTGCAATTTCGGCTATCTCCCTACAACTATGGTGATTTTGGCTTTTCAACAAGAGAAGAGGATGGCGTTTTGGGTGTAGATTTTGGGTGATGGTGTCGACAATGGTGTGATTCAAGGGAGTGTAGTAATCGGCCACAACAAGTGAAAGGAATAGGGGTGATTCGGCTTACAAGAAATCGGCAAGAAAGGAAGCAGTTTTCGAGATTTCTGGCACTTTGAGCAATCGGTTATGGTTGATTTTAAGAGGAATGAAAGCAAAAGAAAGAGTGGATCTGTGCAAGGTGGGTATTCGGCTAGGGAAGAGATCAAAGGGGAAGAAGAAAAATGAAAAAAAACAATGGTAGAGGTGGAGAGGAAGAATTCGGCTATGAGCTTTCCATGGAGGCAACTTTTGGCTTTTCTGACAGTAGAACAGAGAAAAATTCCTAAGGTGGCTAACCCTAATTGTCATGACAGAAAAAAGAAAATGATATAACCCTAGTAGTCCCTCTAAAGCAATCGGCCCAAGTCCCTAAAGCCACCTTGCCGAAATTCACTTAAGTTAGGCACATGCCCGGCACATGCTTAAAAATTAAAAAGAACTCTACGCTTACCTTGTAACTCGAACCCTTGTCCTTGAATATCCACTTAGGCGCCACTTTTCTAGGAGCTTAGTGGCTCCACCTTGCCACTTTACCAAGAGCTCACTTGTGACATATTTTACACGGTTTTTCTTAAAAGCCCACTTAACCAAGTCCCCTTTCACTTGAAAATCCAACTTAATATTTTACCGGGTTTTAACTTAAACTTGGGCCTTCTATAGGCCCACTAACACATGTACATACATTATCAACCTTTAGAACACCAAAATTTTAAAAATTTCACTAAAATTCACAAAACCCGAAAAATCCCGAAAATCAGGGCATTACAGATCGTATAGCGGTGTCTTTGGTCCCTTATTGACTGCCGCTAGCATTACCCGCATGTCTAGGTGGTCTACCTCGTGCTGTAGTGTTACTAGGTCTCTCACTCGGATCAGTGTTCTGCTCAACTAATTTCAGACAATCTTGGATAAAATGTTTGGCTAGCCCACACTTAAAACAGGAGCAGTCATGCAATCTGCAGCTCCCTGAATGCCATTAACCACAATGCTTGCATTCGAATCTATTCTGACGATCATTGCCAACACTAGCAACGGAGGTAGCTCGTGTACTCACAGGAGGTCGGTTGCGATCTCATCTAGAAAATCCCAAAGTAGTCTTCGGTCGGCCCGATTCATCTCGAAACTTCTTCGAGGACTGTTGAAAGTTTTTCCCCGAAGATCTTTTACGAAACTCTCTAGCTCCAGCTTCGGCTTTTCTTTTCTAAATCCCGAGCTCTTCAGCTTTACAAGCTCGTTCAACAAGTACCACGAATTCTTTAATCTCAAGAATACCTACTAGCAATTTGATGTCTTCGTTCAACCCATCCTCGAAGCGTTTACACATGATAGCTTCGGAAGAGATACACTCACGAGCATATCTACTGAGTCTCACAAATTCCCGTTCATATTCGGTAACTGTCATTCGACCCTATTTAAGCTCAAGAAACTTTCTGTGCTTTTGATCGATAAATCTCTAGCTAATATACTTTTTACGGAACTCCGTTAGAAAGAATTCCTAAGTAACCCGCTCTCTCAGAACAACTGAAACTAAGGTATTCCACCAGTGATAGGCAGCATCACGAAGCAAAGACACAGCAAATTTGAAACACTCGTCAGGGGTACACGATAATTCATCGAAGACACGTATAGTATTGTCAAGCCAAAATTCTGCTCTCTCTGCATCATCGCTAACAGTAGCTCTGAACTCTTCAGCCCCGTATTTTCTAATTTTATCAACCGGGGGCTTACTCGATCTCAACAGATCGGTCACAGGAGGCACTACAGGCGTCGGAAGCGGAGTATTCGGGGGTGGGGGTTGTGGAATAGCCAGATTAGTTCGCATAAATTGAGTGAACCAATCACTCATCATAGCATAGAAGGCTTATTTCGCCTCCTCGTCTCAGTTACTCACATTTGGTTGAGAATCATTCGGCGCTGTCCCTTGCACAGGAGCAGGCGCTACGCTCTCAACATTTTCGGCTACGGCTCGATCGGGATCGGGATCCATTTACTATACGAAAAACACATTTCAATTGTCAGAAGTCATCACACTATTGTATTAACACAAAATGGCATGTATAGCTAGACTCGCACACGTTACGTTAGCCTAGAATCGACTAAACCGTAGCTCTGATACCAATAAAATGTAACACCCTAACCCATATCCGTTGCCGAAATAGGGTTATGAGGTATTACTTTACCGAACAAAACTTCTAAATGATCAAAGATACATACTAATGCATCAAATATCAAGTAGTAATCTATTTTAATTTATTCATAGCCAAATATACCATCCTACTACTATAATTAATTCAATGCAAACATATCTCATTGATTCACCATAAGAGCTTTTGTCAAATTTTCAAAAGTGACTTATTAACAATAGCATAACCGAATATCTTCTTACAAAACCAACTACTATCAAATCATAATATACACTTATAACCATTGAAACTTATAACACTTCATTTCAACCATACATAAATAAGATGAATCTCTTTTTACCTACTTAATCACTTGACATATTTATCAAACTAACAAGCCACATAAATTCATCAAACCACACATTCAAAATTAGTGAATGAGCAAGCCATTTTTGCATGGCTTATATATATATATATACATGATCAAAATATCACTTGTTTAGTTAAGCCTATACATGCCATCTTTTCAAAATTATAGACTTTTAAAAGTACCAAAAATAGTGACGATAGTGTGGGTGGCTTTGAGCTTGAATCCCCGAGCCCGTAGCTTTCAAACGAGATCTATAAAACAGAATAACAAAGACTCTAGGTGTAAGCTAATTAGCTTAGTAAGGCTTAAGTAAGTCAAATAGCTTAACTTAATTAAACACATTAATCATGTATTCAAGATCTAAGTATAATATCATTTGGCTGAATAGGCCTAACCACTATTGTACACTTTTACATTGACATCGCATTTACTTAAAAAGTTGGAATCACATAATCGCATCATCATATACCACAAGGTTATTCATTAATTCAACTCAGTAGAGTAAATTTAAGGCACCATATCAACATGCAATTCCAATGATCATAATCACATATGAATAACACTTATACCTTTGAGTATTTATATATATAATTCCACAAGGGCTGAATGTGCATAATTACTTATATACACTGATATCAAGTCATTCGATTAGCTTCACATTCATATAGTCATGAACACTTCAAGATCTTTAATGCCAACATTAATTCACCCAAATTGAACTATCATGTAATACCATCTCACCTTTACAACATTCTTTCTTTATTCAAAGTGACATACATAGTTATATTTCCACAAATAATTTCACATGAATCGAATGCTCACAAATGAACTTAATCATAATCCAAATTGAATCTTTCTCACATAATAGGTAAGTATCACATACCTGGACATCTTAATGCATAATACGAATTCAACTTACCATTTTAGCATAGGATCTCGTTGTCATATACTTTTTATTAATTCACCGGCACTTGGCCTGCTAGGTATAAAACCCGAGTTTCATCACTGGCTTAGGGCCTGCTAGACCATTTAAGTCTGAATTTTGCTTCACCGGCATTATGCCTACTAGGCTCATGGACCGAAATCATTTCATCGGCATTACGCCTGCTAGGCTTAAAGCCCGAATGTCACATTACAAAAATCAATTCACATGTTCTTTCATACTTTCACAACATACGCTTCAACTTCACATATGGCCGAACATATACATTTGTACAAAGGCATTACATTCGAATTCGATACCTCAATTACATTCGGCAATCACACATAATTAATAATAATACCATTCTCTTAGCTATTTTCATTTAACCGCTAATCATATAAAATCAAATTTAACACTTAAGAACTTACCTTGGATGTTATCGAATTAGCCCGAATCGGCTATTCAACTACTTTCTCTTTCCCCCTATCCGAAGTTGGTGTTCTTTGTTCTTGAGCTAGATTAAACAAAATCAAATCATTACTAAACCACTATTCATGCACCTTATTCGGGTATATTGTCATTCATTCAAGACAAGAAGTACAATTATTTATTTATCAATACATTCAGAAATCATATACTCTTCAAAATTTATGCACCTTGTAAGTCGCATTCAATCACTCAATTTCACCTTTATTCTACCATTTCTTTCATTTAAACATCCAGCACTTTTATTCATTCATGAACACAAACCAAATGCATATTTTTCATAGGAATATTTAGGCCGAATGTACTTATAACCCCCTAGCAAATTGAACTCTATTAATTCGGCCCCATTCACTTTAACAACAAAGACTTTTATTCATAACAATTTAAATTTCTTATTTAATGACATATACATACATACGACAATGTCAATTCTATTTATCTAAATTGTCAATCATCTAAACCATGCATTTGTCATAAACACATTCGATAATATGCCTAGCAATTTAACATCCAATATTCTTTATAAAATTCAACTTAAGGTGTTCTAAATTACACCTCACAACTAAATATCATTTGCTTATTATAATCGCATACATATATCAATTTACAAGCTTAAACTTATCATTCTCCTCATTTCTCACTTTGGTGCACCTTATACCATATTGGCCGAATACCAATTGATCTTACAACTCCAATTTGTCAAATTTAATAAACTTAAAACTCATCACACAACCATTTACAAATCAAGGCATTAAGCACTCAAAATCTAGCTTATTACAACATGGCCGATTACTAGCTTTGCCACATGCCTAAAATTTCACGCACTCACAACTTAAATCCTTCGTTTATTACTTAATTTTATAAATTCAAAGCTCAATTTAACAAGAACATGCTTAATTTGAACAAAACAAATTTCCTTTCCTATAAGCATATATATATACGGCAACTTCAACTTCATACCACTTAATAATGGATTCAACTTAATCATCTATTAACATTACACTCATTCGGCCATCAAATAAGCAAATTTAGCATTTAAACAACATCTTCCAAAAGCTATCAAATTTTCACAAATTAACAATTTACCGAATGCACATATGTTCATTAATTCATGAATTTAAACCATGGATCTTGGCAAGAGCTTTTGAACCAACTCAATTTCACAAAAAAAAAAAAAATGAAAAGAAATAACATAAAATCCTACCTTAATTAGTCTTTAAGATGGCTGAATGCCCTTGTTCTTTTCCCTTCTTCTATCACTTTGTATTTTCGACAAAAGGTGAGAAATGAACATGACAAGTTTATTTTTATCACCCCACTTTATTATAATATAAACATGTTTCATAATAAAACAAAATTTAAGTTTATAAATTATTATTATATAAAGCACATAATGCCTTATACCAACTCCCACTACTGTGTACATAAATAAAATGGTTTAATAACCATGCAAATCCTCCACATTGGCAATCCACAATATTCGGTCACTTAGAAATCTACCTACCTTATTTTCAAAGTTTAACAACCAAGCACTATTTAATTATTTAACCTCTTAGAAGATCAAATTTCCATACTAATTTTTGGCATATACTAATTCACATATAAAACACACAAGTTATAGCATTTAATAAATTTTCTAACTCGGTTTCGTGGTTCTGAAACCACTTTTCTGACTAGGGCCAAAATATGGCTGTCACATAGGGCTCGGTTGGCCACACGAGAGTGTGGGTCCTACTTGGGCCACATAATGGGTTTTTCAGGCCTAGGGTATTAAAAGTTGCTAAAAATGTCATAAAATGCACTAAATGATAGTGGACTTGTTAATGGGCTAAGATATGTACTTAGGCCATAATAATAGTAAATGACTGTAATGCCCCTGACGGGCAAAATGACTAAAATTCCCATATATGTTGCATGACTAATTTTGTATGCCATGTTATGATATGCTTGCATTCATGTGATATTATGCTGCATTGGGGATGGGAATATTGTTGGAGGAAGTGATTTAATCTGTTAGGGTCACACGGGTCGCACGAGACGACTGTGGACCTAATTAGGTAAGGTCGCATGGGTCGCTCGAGACGACTGTGGAGCTACTGATGAATATTGGTTAGTGCCGCAACCGGTGCTACATTGGAGTGTAGCGGTGGGTGGGTCAATTTCATCCCCACAAGAGTGTAGGGTTGGAAGGTGGAGTGCAGGGTTGAATAGGACATTTGTGCATAGCATATATTGTTATTATATGTGATATGGGCTCAGGCCCAACTGAGGCCATTATGGGCTGAGGCCCAAGGGCCACCATTAATGTAAGATGGGCTGAGGCCCAACCGAGGCCACTATAGGCTAAGGCCTAAAGACCACTGTTACTGAAATGAGCTTAGGCCCAAGTTGATTGTTGCATGTTATTTATTTGACGAGGGTTATGCACATTGAGTTTTCGTAAACTTACCCCCTCTTTTAATTTTACAGGTGATCCTTAGTAGGCAGTTTGACATGTGCGAGGGCTCGGAGGTGGCCACACTACAAGCTGTTTGATAGATTAAGAATTACTTTTATATTACGTTTAATCAATTTATTTGGGTTGTAATAAGGCATTTCCTCTGGTTTAATTTTATAATTGGTTTTTATTGTCATTATTATAACTGCATAATTTCCAAACTTAAACTTGATTTTCCAAATTAAAATGTCACTTTTAGAATCAATGTAAAAACCTAAACAATTTTTAAAGAATGAGCTTCCGCTGTAAATAAACAAGTTTCCATTGGTTTTCGTTTTCAAAAGAAATATAACTTGAGAACTTGTCTTAAATCGCAAACTACCTAACGCTTCCAAAGTTCTTCAACAACTTTGATTTGCACGAGTCACCCTTCAATGTGACACCGCCAAATTCGACCATAACGTCTGGGCAGGGTTTGGGGTGTTACATGTCCAATAGCTTAGAGAATCTATTAAAGGCTTACAAAGCAAAAAATGATGCCACTTTAAGGAACTTAGAGACTCAAGTGGGCCAGCTTGCAACTGAACTCAAAAATCAACCACAAGGTGCATTACCTAGTGATACGGAGAATCCAAGGAATCTAGGGAAGGAGCATTGTAATGAAATGACATTGAGGAGCGGAAAGACAATAGAATCCAACACTGTAAAAGTTGAAAAGGAGCCAACTAATGCTCAAGACTCAGAGGAAGTTCAACCGAGTGTTGAAATTCAAGTTTCACCAAAATCTACAAAATTTGACAAGGTAACTCTAGAACCAGCTAATTTTGATCAACTAACAACTTCGTTAGATGCATAATTACCACAGAGGACAAATCAACTAGTTCCAGTAAAGAAGCCTCTACTAACCTACGCTAAAAGACTTCAAAAGCAGAAGTACGAAATTCAATTTAAGAAGTTCCTGGACATACTCAAGCAACTTCATATAAACATCTCGTTGGTTGAATTACTTGAACAAATGCCAAACTATGTCAAAATCATGAAGAATATCGTGTCTAAAAAATAGAGACTTGGAAAATATGAGACAGTAGTGTAACACCCCTTACCCGAGATCGTCGCTGGAGTGGAGCACGAAGCGTTACCAAACTTACCTTACTAGTTCGGGGCATAAAATTTTTTTAAAATTAATTCATTCACATTCATCCAATATATCCTTAAATGGCCCTCGAAGCCCTAAACATGCAATTGGAACAGTTCGGGACCAAATCAAGAACATTTAAAAATTTTACGATTACTTACACAAATTAAAACAATTTCTTTCACTGTTTATAATAAAACTGTCCACCTGCATAGTAGTCACTAAATTAATTATAACTCGAGTTACAAAACTCAAAATTTAAATACATAAAATTTTCATGAAACTAGACTCATATATCTTCTTACCATAATTTTTCCAGAATTTTTGGTGTGACAAATTAGTACATTTTATTAGTTAAATGTTCCCCTGTTTCATAGCCCAGTATACCTGACCTCTCTTTACTAAAAATCAATTATCTCATATTATAGTTTTCAGTTAGTGTTTCCACTTGTTTCTAATGAAAATAGACTCACCAAGGAATCTATACATATAACTTATGACTCATAATTATTTTTGTACAATTTTTAGTGAATTTATAAATTTAGAATAGGAGATCACGAAATCCCTCTGAACCAATCTCAAAATATAGACTTCCTTTACTTACTCTGTTTCTTTCCTATGAAAATAGACTCATTAAGCTTTAATTCTATATCTCATCAACCATAGAATTCCATTTCTAAAACTGTTACTGATTTTTCAAATTCACGTCATTGTTGCTGTTCCAAAACTGTTTCGTGGCCAACATTTACTCTTTCATAATTTCTTTGCATAACTATCATTTAGGCATACATAACATCAAACAATGTTCTTAATTAGTCATTTCAATAGCTAATAATTATCAAGTATTCACATGCCATTCTTTAATCGTATCATAAGGACATACACATAAAATAGTCAAGTCCCTATACATGCCATAACTCAAAACATTTCAAATTACAAAATACCGAGATAGCATTTGGTTGTGTGAGATGAAATCTGATGTCCTTACAATCCTCGAATTGGCTTGACTACACTATAAAAGAGAGAAAGGAAAAGGAGTAAGCTACAATGCTAAGTTTACAAGTAAATAAATGACAACATTCACCAAGTATAAATATACTCATATTTACCATTAACTAATAAAATCTTTACTTCTCCACTTACTCTTTAACTTTCCTGTTTATCATTCCTTTTCCTGAACTTTCTTGTAACATAACCTATATATTAGCCCAATAAACCATTTGGAATACTCAAGATACTTGGGTTTTCTTGCCTGATAATAGCCTGCCAATGCCATGCTCTATGCATGGTCTTACATGGGATGTTCCCTCTCCTGCCAAAGCCATATATCTATATGGACTTACATGGGATGTTCCTGAACTGTCTCAACCTGCCAATGCCATATGTCTGACATGGACTTACATGGGATGTTCCTCAACTGCCTCAACCTAAAATGTCATGACATTCCGTATCTCATACCTTCCTCAGGTTCAAACGGGCTTTCGATACTTTTTCTCTATTACCTCATCATTGATTCAACTTGAAATATTCTCATAAAATAAATGTATATATGCTAGAAATTAACAACATTAATATAAAATATCAAAATATTGCATTTATTTATCGTAAACTTACCTCAGAACAAAATACGATCAACTTGACAACTTAATCTTCTATATTTTTCTTTCCTCGGTCTATCCCCAAATTTTGTTCTTTTTTTGATCTATAATTAGCAAATTTAGCTTATTTAATACTCACATTTATCAAATAGTCCTTAACTCTAACTTTGGCAAAATTATGATTTTTCCCCTAAACTTTTGCATATTTACACTTTTCCTTAAAGCTCAGAAATTAAACTTTTTTCCTAATTCTTATGTTTTAGGACATGTTGATCATTTTCCCTTAATGGCAACATCAAATTCTCACTCTAACATGTAGTTATGAACATTAGGTATTTTTGACAATTATGTCGTTTTACTCGTTTTCACTTAAAATCGAGTAGCACAAGTTGTTTAACATAATTTAAAACCTCATATTCTATCATAAACATCAAAATAAACACATTTCACCTATGGGTATTTTTCCAAATATGAACCCTAGGTCAAATTATTGCTAGAATAAGCTAAATCAAGTTACTATGACTCCAAAAACGTAAAGAACATTAAAAACGGGGCTTGGATGCACTTACTATGAGGATTAGAAGTTGAAGAAATCCTAGCTATGGAGACACATAAGGTTCGGCCACTTGAAGAAGATGATAACTATTTTGCCATCTTTTTCCCTTTTAATTCCTTTTAATTACCAAATGACTAAAATGCCCTTCATTAAAACTTGGTTATTTCTACCTATGTATGTCCATCTTTGTCCATGAAAACCTATTGGTATAATTTCCATTTCAGGACCTCTACTTCAATTATGCTCTTCAATTTAATCCTTTCCTATCTAGAACTCATATTTATCAACTTTTGCAATTAAGCCCTAATAGGCAAATTTAACATGCAATTCATGAAAATTTCCATCAATATTCTAACACATGCATCTAATCACTCGGTAAATCATAAAAATTAATCGGAATAAATTCTTCTATCTCAGATTTGTGGTTTCGCAACCACTGTTTTGTTTAGGCCCTATTTCGGGATGTTACAGGTAGCCCAAACAAAGGAATGTTGTAACACCCTTAACCATATTCGTCCCTGGAATAAGGTTACGAGGTATTACAGATCAAAATCACATCATGGCATACAATTTTCATACATTAAGCATTCATATTTAGATGTCATTCAAACACAATCACATTGTCCCTTATAAGGGCCTACGAGGCCTTAAACATGCATTAGAAGTAGTTCGGGACTAAACTAATAACTCAGGAAAATTTCATGAAATTTAGAAAGTTTTTATCAAAATAGGGGACAAACGCCTGTATAGCTGGGCCGTGTCCCACACACGGCCACTAGACACGCCCGTGTAGCTAGGTCGTGTCCCACACATAGCCACTAGACATGCTCGCGTGACTAGGCCATGTAACTTACTGACTTGTTTCTAATAAATGCCATAGGTGACACATGGTCGTGTCGCTGGGCCTTGTGTCACACATGGTTGAGTTACATGCCCGTGTGGACAAAATTATGCTTTTACAAAGCCATTTTGCTACCCAAATTAAACACACCTACACAAGCACAAATGATAACATTTTTCTAATGTCAACTAACAAAATACTCATGCATTCAACAATGGCAACATTTAAATACTTTAATAGTTTTGAAATTGAAGATACATGCCAGCTAGATTACGCTGTAACGATATTAAAAATGTAGAAATTATTAAAAACCAAGTTAAAAATAAACTTACAATTAAACCTTGAGATGGCCTAACCTTTGAATCTATATCCATGGTGTTTTCTTTCTCGTTTTTTGGTGGAAAATAATTGGTAGAAGATGACACCTTTGTTTATTTTATTTTTACTTTACTTAATTACCAAATTACAAATTTAGCCTTAACAATTAATTCAATTTACCACATTACCAAACCATTTTCAGCCACTACCTCATAATTGTACTAATTAACACATAAGGACTTCCCCGTTTAAATTCTATAGCATTTAAACACTTTTAGCTAATAGAACTCAACCTTTACGCTTTATGTGATTTAGTCCTTTTTACCGAATTAAGCATTTAAATAGTAAAATTTCTTTATGAAACTTTCACGCAATTAATCTATCATGCTATAGACCTTATTAAAATAATAAGTTAAAAATATTTTGACATCAAATTTATGGTCATGAAACCACTATTCCGATTTGACCCAAAAATGGGTTGTTACAACTCTCCCCCTTAGAGATTTTCATCCCCGAAAATCTTATCAGAGAATAAATTATTTATTTGCTTTCTTATAACCTTATTAATTTCTCAACTCTTCAATCTCACGAACTAAGATTCTGATCTACCCTTCTCTATGTGTCATATCAAGCTGAATTTCAACTTTTGAATGAGATATTATATACAAAGGGTCTTATCTGAATCGTCGCAATATAGATATAAGAAACACATTATGGATCTTCGTAAGTTGTAATAATAATATAAGTTGAATAAGCCACTGGCTTTATTTTTTCAATAATCTTAGACGGCCCGATGAATCATGAACTCAACTTCTCTTTATAGCTAATTCGAGAAATTCTATTCTCACAACAATACATTTACAAACACTCAGTTTACTAACTAAATTCAACAATTTTACGTATCAAGTTTGCATATGTTTTTTGTCAATCTGAAACTGTTGTCTAACTGTTGCGAATTACTTTCACTTTCTATTCAATTTCTCTGATGAAATCAATCTATTGAATCATTTTCTCACAAAGCTCCATCCAATAACAACGGAGTTCAGTAATTTCAATCATACTATACTTCATACAATGCCATCTTTATACTCATATGATAACTATTATTATGCTCAAACTCAACCAATAGTAATTGTCTTTCTTAGTTGCTTTCACATTCTAAAATACAGTAACAAATCATATCTTCGAGAATTTGCATCAATTTCTCACATTATCCATCAGTTGTAGAATGAAATGCGATGTTACAATGCAATCTCATACCCTAAGTTTATATTAGTTTTCTTTAGAAATTCAATATAAAACTTGGATCTCTATCCGAAATAATGGAGACTGGCACTTTGTGAAAATTGGAAATTTCAGAAATGTATAACTTAGCTAGTCTATCACGAGAAAAATTATACGTATTGAGATAAAATGTGCAGACTTCTTCAACAATCAACAATAGTTTAGATAACATCTTTCTTTTATAAAATCCATTGAAATTCTATTTCATCTCCACTCAGATAATAACACAAACTGTAATAGTCCTGAAGGTACTTGATAATCAGCTTTAACTTGTTCATAAAACAAACATTTGGACACAAGTCAAAAGTATCACGTTTCATACTCATTCACCAATAAAACTGTCTCTGATTATTTTACATCTTAGTAATCTCAGAATGAACTGATAATTACCATTGTGAGCTAGATATAACAATTATTGTAAAATCTCTGGGTTTCTTAGTGCATGAACTCTATCTCAAAACAACAAATAATGATCAGTTCCAATTTGAAGCTTTAAAACAACAATCTATTCACGTTGAACTCTTTTAACTTGCAATTCACTGACACATTTCTAAGCTTTACAAAATCGCAAAATAAACATCAATTTAGCTTTTAACTTAGCTAATATCTATCAATCATCCGATAAGATCAATCGCGTATTCATCGCTTGTAAAGCACACAAAGATTTTTTGTTTAGAATATCTGTGACTATAATCATTTGTCCAGGATGATAACCAATTAGTGACTCAAAATCTTTCGAAAGTTCAAGCCATCTTTGCTATCACAAATTTAGATTTCTCTATAACATCAAATATTTTAAACTCTTGTAGTCATCAAATATGTTACATTAGTCACCAAACAATTAATGTAGCTAGCTATTCAACACAAATACAATGTCAACCATCTCTAATTCGTGTGTCAAACAACCCTATTCATGCATATTTATCTGTATAGAAGCATAAGCTATCACTATACATTCTTGTACTAAACTTATTCCAAAACATCTAATAATGCATAACTAAAAATCATGAACTTTTTACTCGACTTAGGCTGAATTAGAACTGATGCTTCAGTTAACAATGTTTTCAAGTTTTTACAACTTTATTAACAAGTATTATGCCATTCAGACTTCACAAGTGCGATGACTTCCTCACTCAAAACAACTTTAATTTACAATAATCTTTCCAAATTAAATCTAATCTGATAGATATAATTTTGTATCACGTCCTCTATAATATGAATCCTTTATTCAGACTATTTGTCTATTTACTTGTAAACATATAAGAATTATTTCTGAACCCCGAGGATAAATGCAAACAAATATAACTCAATTAACGTGTCAAACAAATAACCCCATTAAACTAAACAACTGAATCGATCTTGGCTATCAAACAATATCATTTTATAGAGAACATTCTTCTTGTTGTCAAGATAACTCAGACATACAATTTATTGCAATTTTTTCTGGATACTAGTCAAAAATCTTTTTAAAGTTGCATAACTCAAATATATCATAACATCTCATTTTTAACACATTGACATTTATCAAAATTACCTGGAGAATGAGAACCAATATACAGATTTGACTTGGATTTTCCATCATTCAGACTTTTGTCGATGTCAATCCTTTCCTGAAATCCAGAAAAAAATTACATATAATAGAATTATTTCAACTATTAATCATCAAAGCGTTGAACCATACTGAAGCCACAACCCTCAAATAGATTAAAATCATAGTACCATAATAAGGCCGACGTCTCAACTGTATAGATAGACAATATCCCAGCTATTAATAATGCATTTTGAATATAAAAGAAAATCAAATACGATTTTAATAGCAACCAATGTAGAAACACAACCTCTATAAATCTGATGACGGTACCACTATACTCCCAAGATCAAACCAGAAATTATAATCATAATAGATATAGTCATCTTCGTCAAAAGAGTATCTTTTACAGATAATCACATAGAATCATAATAAAATTGAGGTAGCGAAATATCAAAATTTGGAACTATACAGAACTTTTGAAAATTACTACCCATATGGAATGATAAAGATCTAGATGATATCCCTAAAAATTTCCAGAAGGAAAAACATCGTTTATAATACTGAAATCAACGGTAACATAATTAATATAATCTTCATGTATATCCAACAGAACAATAACTGATAGAAATAGAATACTAGCATCATATGCATTTTACCGTCAACTTTTCTATCAAGACAATAAAATAAAATAGCAAAGAAAGATAGAGCAATGCCGATCATAACCTAAATAGACCAACAATGCTTTCGTCTATCAGTATTTTTAGCTAGTGTTCTCATACGATAAGAATTTCGTTTCTACATATACCTCTGAGAGTAGATGAACACATAGAGTACCCAGAAGAGATCGTCGTAAGCTATTCAACTATAACTATTGTACTCAGCTATCTTTACAATTAAAACATTATTCCACTGTCTATTTCTAACATCACCAACTTCTCATTATCTCATCACTAACAGAAATCAATTTAGAATAACTTCCAGTTTATACATTCTTTAGATATCAAACCTATAAATTTTGTTTCATCGAATTCAACTTCATCTTTAACAGTGACTTGGCGTAATCCGAATAGCCTTCAAACCGATACAATATCTCTTATAGTATTATCTTTACTTGCTGACTCATTTTCTTATCTGACCACAGTATTCACCCTTTAATCACGAAACTCTATAATTCCACACTTGTAAGCTTATTCAATCTAAGTCTTAAGGATTTCATTGTAACACTATACTATTAAGGGGGTGAGGGTCGTAAAGCCTCAAATTTAACTCTCATATATACATGCACATCACATAATATTATGAACTTTTATTCATACCTTTATGAGTTTTGATTCATCATATATGCATTTTTAATCAAGTATTTGAGTATCACTTTCAGTACATATCAGAATTAACTCGGTTCGAAAGCATCTCTGTCTAATAAAAAAAATTCATCAGTGTCAGGAGATATCACACTATCACAGGTTAAATATGGCATGTATAGCTAGACTCACATATGCAACATTAGTACTAGAATCGACTAAATCATAGCTCTGATACCAATAAAATGTAATAACCCTAACATGTATTCATTGCCGAAATAGGGTTACGAGGTATTACAGATCAAAATCACATCATGACATACATTTTTCATACATTAAGAATTCACATTCAGATGTCATTCAAACACAATCACATTATCCCTTATAAGGGTCGACGAGTCCGTAAACATGCATTAGAACTGGTTCGGGGCTAAACTGCTAACTCAAGAAAATTTCAAGAAATTTAAAAAAAATTTCTCAAAACAGGGGACACACGCCCGTGTAGCCAGGCCGTGTCCCAAACACGGCCACCAGACACACCTGTATAGCCTGTAACAGCCCAAATTAGGGCTTAGTTGGAATAGTGGTAGCGAGACCATAAATCCGAGGTTAAAATATTTATTGCGATTGAGTTTTAAGGTTTATTTAGTTATTGAATGCTTGTGTGAATTTTTGGTTGAGAAATTTTATTATTTGGGTGTCCAATTTGATAAGTTGGACTAAATTTCGGTAGGTGGAAAATATGTCTTTTAAATACATAAAGGTACTTGATTGAAATGGGTTTTTAAATTAGATGTCTTTATTTGGTAATTAGGCCTTTTTTTTGTTTTGGACAAAAATGCCCATGGAAGGGAAAAAATATTCAAGTTATCAGTGAGGGGCATTTTGATCATTTGGATAATTAAAGAAATAAAAAGGGAAAATGTAACACCCTTATCCCGTAACCGTCGCCGGAATAGGTAAGGGGCATTACCGGACTTGTAACTCATGTCAGAACAGTAAAATTTTAAACTTTTTCTTGTATAAAGTTCATTCATTTACTAAATTGCCAGACACAAACAAAGTTCGAATTTAAAACTTATACAAGTCAGTTCCATAATATACCGTAATCACCTGACTTCTACATGAAGGTCAAAGTATCATTCTACTTATTGTCTGTCCTATACATGCCACAAGCTAAGTCCAATCACATGGTTATCGTAATGGCAGATAGTGTGACGAAGTGCTGACGATCCCCGAGCTGGTAGTCAGAATCCACAATCTACAAAACAAAGACGCAAAACAAATAGAGTAAGCTTTCACAAGCTTAGTAAATCTTAAGCAAAATATTAATCGCATTGAAACAAAAACGAGTGTCTCATATACATGAATCTGAGTAAGGTCTCAGTTGATCGAATATACCTAACCAAAACTTCTCATGGTTTGATTTATGTATATATATATCTTTAACCTTGTGTTTTAAGTCACAAATGGTTTCATTCAACATCATTGGTCATTCATTTCTTCTATTCGATGAAGTTGATCTAGAGCTTCCTCTTAAACTACAAGTTTCAATAACAGCATCACTAACCAATACATATGCATTGTCACAATGTTAACCAAGACGGACTAAGATTCGCATAGTCATATCTTAATCTATCGTGAGTGGCTTCGTAGAGTCTCTACTCAATAAGCATAGAATATAACCCTTTCATGATTTATTCCCAAACACACTCTTCATCAACCGAAGTTGGACGCACATGCTAAATACCTATCACACATATACACTAAATCTTAGTACACTTATAATTTCCATGATTACCACTTCCTTTGGTCTAGATCTTTCAATCATCCTAATCACTTGCTAATGTGTATTCATCTTATGCACCTACATGAATGTATGTGCATATATAGAAACTTAATTCCTTAGTTCATTATCACATCAATGTCTTTGAGTATTTCAATATGACAAGTATAAGTTTTATCATATAGGTACACAAAGGAACAGGCATATCCCGTATCACATATACTTAAGTTTAACGGATTATAATCATTACTTGTCTTTGCACATAAATCCTTATACAACTCATCATCTGACTATAAGGTCTTATTGGTTGATTACACACTAATACATACGGTCATTTCGGCACGTATACTTCATTATGAAAGCATACCATTACCGAATTAGAACATCCACATTTTTTTTATGTAAATTACATACCTCAATCGAATAGGCTCATATAATCTTTCTGAGATATTAACACATATCTACTTGAACTGAAATACATATTCTATGAATTAGCCATGTACTTTCATACAGCCTTCTGAAATAGTCGGGACAATACTATTTATACAATAATAGAAATTTAAGCAGAATCCAATTTACAACTTGCATATGGTACGTACCTGATAAACTTAGGGTGATGAACTCATTAATTAAGATTATTACGACAGAAATTGCGTATTTTTTTCCCGCATGAAAGCCTTCGGGCCCCGCCTAGATATGACACTAGCACAATTGCCCTTCGGAACCCATCCCGGGTACAACACTGGCACAAAGGCCCTTCGGACTAAGTTCGGGTACAACATTGGCACAAATGCCCTTCGGGACTAAGCCTGGATACAACACTGGCACAAATGCCCTTCGGGACTAAGCCCAGATACAACACTGGCACAAATGCCCTTCGGGACTAAGCCCGGATACAACACTAGCACAAATGCCCTTCGGGACTAAGCCTGGATATTCTCTACACGTAGTCATCAGGTCTTAATTCCGGATATAGTCTCAGCACAATTCATTTTATATAATTTTACTGACTTTGGCCTTATCAAATATCTAATAATACATACTTTTCACAATTGATCATTCGGCCACATTATAAACACATAAACATATGTACATTTCACGTTTACTCATTTGGTCACATCACATACGCAAACACCTATATAGGATAATGTTTTTATCATCACTTGATAATACATCACATACTTTACTTTCACTTAAATAACCACTCAGGCATATTACACTTCTAAATAACCATTCGGCCTCACTATACAAATAAAGATAGCACACATTTTCATAGAGGCCATTCAAATAACTTACACACATTTGATGTTAGCCATTTCGGCCTCACCACACATACATATCTTGTACATCAATTTCATCATAACAAAATTGACTAGGTATACTAGTCATTTACAGCTTATAGCCTCACTTTAATACGGATTTGGTACTTTGATTTCCAATATTTAATCGATAGCTTACAAGCAACTCAAATAGCTTTATCAAGGTTTACAGCATAATTACCAATTCACTACAAGCTGTTTTCCTCAGCAACAGTCATTAAATTATTCGTAAATGGAGCTACGAAACTCCAAATGAAGTGCCGTAAATTTTCAATGAAAGTAGACTCATATATATTTTATCCATAAAATTTTCAGAATTTTTGGTTAGGCCAATAATTACCAGATTTTTTTTAAAGTTTCCCCTGTTCCACTGTTTAACTATACTGACCACTCTTCACTATGAATCAAATTTCTCATTGTACAGAATTCATAATATGTTCTTGTTTATTTAATTTGAAACTGGACTCATTAAGGAGTCTAAGCATATAAATTTTATCTTATAAAAATTTTTGTACAATTTATAATGATTTTCTAAATACAAAACAGAGGATTTCAGAGTCATTCTGACACTGTCTTACACTATTTCAAATATCTCTTTATAGGAAATTCCTTTGCTTACAAGGTTTCTTTTATAAGAAACTAGACTCATTAAGCTTTGATTACATGTTTTATTCAGCCTCTAATTCAACTCCATCAATTTATGGTGATTTTCTAAATTCACGTTACTGCTGCTGTCCTAAGCAGATTATTACAATTTGCTCTTAAATTTCCAAGTCCAAACACTTAAGAACTTACCATTTGAGTTTAGAACATATCATGGCCACATCATATCTTATTAAATCAACTCATCATGTCCTATTATGCTTGAATTTAATCAACGTTTAATCACTTAAAACTTACAGAGAATCAAACTCAAATACTTAAGAACTTACCTCTATTGTTGTCGAACTATTAGGGATAGGTTATTCTACGAGTTTAGCTTCCTCCCTTATCCGAGTTTGGCTCTTGAGCTTGAATTCAACAAAATTTAAACTATTTTAATCACCTTATTATCTCATTATAAACAACAAGATTAATTTCTTAATGAGACACATACATACGGCAACACCTTAATTACAACAGCACACATTCGGTACTTCATCAAAATCATCACAAAAGCATTTAACTAGCTCATTCCTTACTTTAGTATTTCACTTGCATACCTCCTTAGGACCGAATGCATATTCTCTCATCTTAGCATATTTAGGCTATATAACTTTATTTATTTATTCTTTTCAAGCATCAATAGTATATGTAAACATAATGCATTTTAATTTTTTAAAAAAAATTACCCCTTTGTCATTTGCAAAATCACTTTCAACATCAAACTAACCTAAGTTGGCCGAATACATACTTTCACATATGCATACAAAATTCACATTCGGCAATCATATATACTAAAATCTTGTCATGTAAACATATATATAACAATACCACTCCCAAATATCTAAATTTACAAACACATACTCAATTCTTCGACTCAAGAGGGGTCATTCGGCAACTATATTAGCATAGATTACAAATAGACATTGTCTTCTAATATTTTTAACAAAAACCCCTTTAATACACCAATATAGCCGAATGTAAACACTCAAATAGACCACAAATAAAGTTTTTTATTAGCTCAATAATCCTCTTGGCACCTTTACAATTTAAAACATCAAAACATTCCAAATTTAATAATTTGAGCTCATAGCCGAATACAGCCATAACAAAGATTTCATTTTCTCTATTAACAACCTTTTAAAACTTAACATTATTCAGTTCATCAATCAAGGTCACATTCGGCAGCTTTCATACAATTTCTAAAAGGAATTAGACATTCATTTCTAGCATAAAGCCTAAACTTCATTCGATCCTACTCTAGTCAATTATTATTAACCATCTAAGCCACATATATTTCAATTTAACTAATTCAAATTAATTTCTTCCATGACCGAATGTATAATCCTTACATGATCAAGAAATCAACCCATGGGTCAAGGGTAGAATCAAATTAAGAATTCAAAACCATGAATATTCAACCAAACTAACATGAATTTACCTTGAATTTTGATATCCAAATGGCCGACTATCCAAAGCTTTCTCTTCTTAGTTTCTTGCTTTAGTTTCGGCAAAATGAAATAGGATTTTGTGAAGCTTTGTTTTTATCACCCATTATAACATATATTATAATCATTTTACATATTATAAAATACCTTAAGTTAATATTTTATTATTATATAAAACATATAATGCCTTAAACCAACACTCACTACCGTGCACTCAAAATAAAAAAATGGTTTAATAACCATGCAAATCCTCCACATTGACACTCCACACTATTCGGCCATTTTAACAATTACCTACCTCATTTTCAAATTTTCTCAAATAAGCCCTTTCTAATTAATTTCACCCTCGAAGGACAAAATCAGAACACGATATTTTCTCACATGCAATTTCACATAAAATAAACTTAGAAAATAGCATTCATTTATTTTTGTGACTTGGTTTTGTGGTCCCGAAACCACTCCTCGACTAGGGTGAAATTAGGGCTGTTACAGAAAATAAGTCAAAATTGGTGTCTGTCTTCTCCATGCTTGGCCAAAAATTTGGGGGTACACCATAGCTATGGATTCTTTCCTTTTTTCGAGCTCAAAGTAAGTGACTCCTAGCCCCATTTTTAATGCTCTTCGTATTTTTGAGATTCTTGTAGCCTAATTTAGCTATTTCTACCACTAATTTGAGCTAGGGTTTATGTTTAAAATTTTACCCATGGATGACATACATATATTTTGATGCCTAGTGGTAGAATGTGAAAGTTTAAATGTGGTGAACACCTTTTTCTAGATGATTTTTAGGGAAATTGACAAAAAAAGGACTTGTTTGTAAAAGATGGAATAATATGGGTATAAAATGCAAAGTAGTGGAAATTGTGGGCTGCAATAGAAGAGAACATGAATCGGTTAGGCTTGGGTTTGTGAAAAATGAATACATTTCAATTTCTGAGCCTAAGGACTAAAGTGTAAAAATTGAGAAAGTTAGGGGCTAAATTACAAAAAATTCTGTGGGATGATTTTCAACCAAATTGAGTAATATCTGTATTAAACGAGTTGAATGTGTCATTATAGATGGAGGGGAACATGGAATCGACCTTGACTGGGACAAAGGAAAGGCTTCGGATTAAATTGCAAATTGACACATTTTGTACCGAGGTAAGTTTATATGTAAACGATACATCCTTTATTTGATGTGTTTACACTTGGATGCTGATCTATCCTGTGTGTAATGATAAAGTAATATGATTGTACCTAAAAACTAACTATTATCGCGATAAAGGCAAGCGCACGTATCGAACAATAGTATAGTTTTGTGGCAAGACCAGAATGTCGAACCCGAACTAAAAGTACTAGTAATAACTTTCTTTCTATTATCTAGCCTAGAAATAAAGAGAATTTGTTTTAAACTAATTAAACTAAATAACTAAGAACACGATAGAGAGTAAATTGGGGAAAGTAATTTTGGGAAAACTGATTGACTAAGGCAATACCCATGGAAGAATCCACCTAGACTTCACTTGTTATCAGACTCTGAACTAGGCGATTTATTCACTTGACTTGATCTGTAGAAATCCCTAAATTATGTTAATATCTCTTTCAACACTAAGAACAACTAACCCTAGGTTGATTAATGGAAATTTCTCTCTAATAAAGCACCTAGCGTTGCATTAACTCGATCTATGGATTTCCTTATTAGATTTGACTCTAATCCGGCAAATTTATGTCGTCCTATGTCTAGGATTGCGATCAACTCAGCTTAACTGTGTTGGATCTACTCTTAAACAGGGACTTTTGCTCCACTGAATAAGCCCATTCAACTTATATTAATATCCTAAAATATTAACACAAGAATTAATAACACAATTAAGAACAAAGCAAGTATTTATCATATAATTCAGATATTAATAACAATATCCATCTTAGGTTTCACCCCCTCAGGTATTTAGGGAATTTAGTTCATAATGATAAAAGAAAACATCTTGAAATAGGGAAAACAACAAAACATAAAGAAAACCCAAAAACTCCTGAAAGAAATTGAAGGGAGATCTTCAGTCTTGATGTAAATCCTTGCTTCCAAGATGGATCAATCGGCGTTCTTCCAGTAATTCCTTGCTTTCTACTCTGTGTGTCCTTTAGCCCTCTCCTAGGGTGTTTATATAGACTCTGGAATACATTTCCTAACCCCTAAGTAGCCTTTTTCTGCGTGGAATTAAAGCAAGTCACGACAGGGACATGCCCGTGTGACTTGGGCTCAGGCCGTGTTCAACAATGTTAAATTGACACGGGCGTGTGGATATCCCGTGTGTGGAGGTTTAGGTCATGTTGCACTCTAATTTTGGCCCATTTGGTCCATTTTTGGCCCGTTTCTCATTCTTTTCACTTTCCTATGCTCACCTAAGTATAAAACATGAAATTAAAGGATTAAGAGCATCGAATTCCATAAATCTAATGATAAATCATCCATAAATATGCTAAGCATGGGGTAAAAATGTGTATATATTATGGTTTATCAAATACCCCCAACTTAAGCATTTGCTTGTCCTCAAGCAAAATCCTCAACTCACAATTAAGAATTCATTTTTCTCAACTTATAATTCCTATCAATAATTTTTGAAATAATCCATAAGTAATCATACATTGAGAGTTAAACTAAAAGAACATCAAAGTTTCAAACAATCCAAGTTGAACGTTTTATCCCAAAAACATAGGTATCTCCCCTTATCCAAGTAATTATCTTTAGTTCAATATCTATAACGCCCCAAAATTGGGCTTGGAAGTGTGGGCCACGTGGGTCCAATGGGCTTGTGGAGCCCACATGGGTGGTTGTCTTTGGACTTGGAGGAATTATTGGCCGGCTGTGGGCAAATCTAGTTTAACGGGCCATGTGAGCATGTGGGCCTCACTTGGGTTGCGTAATGGGCCCTGGGCCCATGTACGCTGAATGGCATGTTGGTATGTTTTCTAAGAGGTTTGGGAGTGTTTGGGAGTGTTGGAGAAGTCCTGGGTCCAAACCTAGACCTTAGCAAAAATTTATGTTTTTCTCTTTTGGGGGCCTTGACGTTAGTGGTTAGACTTTAAGAATATTTTTGGTGAAAGCATGACACAAAATGAGATGTGGTCTAATGGAAAGGAAGTGACGCCATAAGGGAAGCAAGGGGTCTAAGGTTCAAGTCTTGGCTCTTACAATTTATTTTGGTTTTTCTTTTAAATAAATCTGGAAGCGAGTAGGTGGGCTTTAAAGTTGAATGTGTTGGACTTATGACACAAAAGAGCTTGTGTCTGAGTGGTGGTGGCTTGACAAGGCTATCGAGAGAACTTTGGTTCGAATCCCTTTGCACACAAGGGTTGGTTATTTTGCTAAGAAGTTGGTTTTGGATGATTGATGGAAAATCCCACGTCAGGAAGCTAACATGGGAATAGGCGAGAAGCTGACTTTAAATAGAGCAAACCATGAGGAGAGTAAGCATACCTTTCTTGGCTTATCCCTTTCACATTGTTTCGTGTTCGTTTCGGTTAGGCATTGGATCATTCGTTGATCTATATGCCGTTGGGTCATAGTGGTGGTGACCGTAGTTGATCGACACACTCCCCTAGGGAATCAATGGTGCGATTATTGTTGCCTTCTGGGCATAGAAGCTTTCAGAGTGCAGATTAACTTCAGGTACCTATAAGGTATGTACTTCACCCTACTCTAGCTATAGAACGGCAAATGCCGGAATCTCGAAATGGGCCATGTGGGCCCAATGGGCCCGTGGGCCCAATCAGGCAAATTGTATGATTGTGTAGTAAATATTGGACTAGACTATGTGAATCTCATATCTGTGGCTAGTTTTAGGCTAAAGGGCAACACGAGCGTGTGGGCCCACCTAGGCCGAGAACGGGCCTTACGCCCATTCGCAACTTTATCTCTGTTTAGGATACTTGAGTCACCCTAGGCGATTGTAGACTTTCTAAGGCTTTGATAAAATTATCGAAATACCCTTATAGGGTAGAATTATTGTAATACCCCAAATTTGTAAAAGTACTGTTTTACCCCTGATTTGTAAAATTACCATTTTACCCTTAATTTATAAAGTTACTGTTTTACCCCTGATTTGTTAAATTACCGTTTTACCCCTGATTTGTAAAGTTACCGTTTTACCCCATGATTTGTAAAATTACCATTTTACCCTTGATTTGTAAAGTTACCGTTTTACCCCTAATTTGTAAACTTACCGTTTTACCCCTAATATGTAAAATTATTATTTTATCCCTGAATTGTAAAATTATCGTTTTACCCTCAGTTTACAAAATTATAAACATACCCCAGTTTATAAATTACGAAAATACCCCAGATTTCAAAATGATCAAAATACCCTTGGTTTGTGATATTACCGAAATACCCCTAGGTTGCAGAATTAGCAAAGTACCCCTGGTTTGTGAAATTACCGAAATACCCTTGGGTGGCAAAATTACCGAAATACCCCTAGGTGGAAAAATTATCAAAATACTGTAACATCCCTAACCCGTACCCGTCGATGGAGGGTTAAGAGGCATTATAAAAAAAACACATCGTAGCACCAGAATAAAGTCATATAGTGTTTCTAGAATTCTAAGACCGAATACATATGCATACGTACCAAATATCAACTTTAACTTGAAACGCACTTTAATTAACATATACCATTCAGATAGCAAAAATTTTTCATGCAAGAAACATTAACCAGAGCATCATTTATGTACGAATATAAAGTGATTTGATAAGCCATTTTCGCATGGCTATTCATATTTACAATTCAAAATAAAAGTTTGATTTCAAAACATAGGTTTTAGCCTATACATGCCATTGTTCGAAAAAGAAGTAACCTTTAAAAGTACTAAAAATCTGACGGCGATAGTGTGATGGACTACGACTTGAATCCCTCAAACCGTAGCTTCGATTAAGGTCTATAAAACAAAAAGAAACATAAAAACGGAGTAAGCTTCAATGAGCTTAGTAAGCGTTGAGTAATCTAAACAATTCATGCTTCATAACATCTACTATGTCACATAACAAAACTTAATTTCAAAAGCCTATCTACTTGGCCGAATACACATTCACGTACATGAGGAAAATTCAACATTTATTTGCAATTGATTCCTTACCATATATTATCACCAAATTCCCATTATCATATGTGCATCATTCATAGCCGAATATATGTATACCTTAGCAAATATAGGTAGAGCATACCATCATGTTTCATATTCGGACTTTACCAAAGCAAAGTCAATCATTTAAAAAGCATTGAACTTAAATATTTCATATCATACTCGGGTACATATCAATTTAATCTATTACATAGGTACAAAGTACATACCTGACATTCTTAATACGATGTTCATAATTTACCGCAGTTATATCATAATTCCTCATAGTCTCACACATACTAGAATCACCGGCAAGAAGCCTGCTAGGTGCGAAGGCCCGAATGTATCACTGGCGCAAAGCCTGCTAGGCACGAAGGCCTGAAAGTATCACCGGCTCAAAGCCTGCTAGGTACGAAGGCCTGAAAGTATCACCGGCACAAAACCTACGAGGCATATAGGCCTGAAGGTATCACTGGCACAAAGCCTGCTAGGCACGAAGGCCCGAAAGTATCACCAGCACAAAGCCTGCTAGGCACGAAGGCCTGAAAGTATCACCATTAAACCTCGGGCAATAATTCATTCACATTTTAATGCATTATATAGAACCTACCATATTCGAAACTCATGTTTACTTTCATCATGAGCATCACATACAAATACACATTATAACATTTTCCATAAACTCAATTTGCCGAATACTATTCATTTTCTATTTCATTTCCATTCGGTTTGATAGAGATTACCATGAAATCTCACATGTATAAACTAGTCATATCTTTCCTTCAATTTCAATATGCACACGGCTACCTTACTCATGCCATCATGTTTATAATTGAATTTTTTTATCAAAGTGAGATCATTTAATTACAAGGCATGTAACCTAAATGTTTCATACCATAATCATGTAAATGCAAAGATGATACACTCAAAACTTACCTCGATATATTCGAACGGTTGTTGACCGGCTACTCTATTACTTTATCCTTTCCCTTATCCGACTTTGATCCTTTTTGTAACACCCTTAGACCCGTACCCGTCGCAGGAGAGTCAAGAGGCATCACCTGATCATTTCCTTTAAGACCATTACTGTACATATGATAAAAAGAATGTCAAAGTTTAAAGAAGCTCAAAATCGAAATCAACTAGGCTGACTTACCAAGTTCAAAACAACGTAAAACATCACATACCGACGAATTTCATATACACTCCATTTAGTCCTTATGTATATATCGGAAGGTTGCATTGAACATTATTATTAATCACATTAAAAACCACACATGCTTTATATGATATATATATATATACTAAGACATGACTTACTTCGAGCCTAGTTTACCAAATGCATAACTTAAACTTCCAATCACATAAAACGTACCATCTTTAAAACCATGGATATGGATGTAAGGCATTCGGGTAAGCCATTTTCACATGGCTGACTTAATTACAACTTTAAAATCATATTTGATTAACATCAAAATGTCAAGTCTATACATGCCATTTTCGAGGTATAGTTACAAAATACCGAAAGATGCTTTGATAGTGTGGATGTCTTCAACCCTAGAATTCCCGAGATCGTAGCTATCAAGAGATATTTATAAAACAGAAAGTAAGAGCAACGGAGTAAGCAATCATTTGCTTAGTAAGTTCTTAAGTAACAAAAATCATTCAAAAAGAGATGGCATAGTAACATCTAAATTTGTTAAATTCATTCTATGGCTGAGTAAGGACATAACTAAAATACCACCTATATCATTCTTATCACGAGGAATAGATGAATGTGTTCAATTAAGCTCAACACATAACCAAGTACATTCATTCCAAATTTCCATATCTATCACTTACCTAATCACATATACCTCATGTTTACAAAGTTGAACTCTCCAAAATCAAAACTCATACATCATAATCGGATCATAAACATTTGAATGATTAACAATGATCTATACATTCTTACCGAATTTCAAAATTGTAATTCAAAGCTAATCAAATTCTCAACAAGAGTAAAATGCATACCTGGCTATCTTACAGTAAGTAGCACATTTGTTTGAAATTATTTTCCAACCTTTAGTATATGAATTCTCATACGAATACTTACGGTGTTTCAACCCAAACATGATGCCCCACGGATGGTCTTTGGGACCAAAGCCGGTTCTTAACACTGGCTCGTAAGCCCTTCGAGACTAAGCTCGGATTTTAGGCTCGTAAGCCCTTCAAGACTAAGCTCAGATTTTAACACTGGCTCATAAGCCCTTCGAGACTAAGCTCGGATTTTAACACTGGCTCGTAAGCCCTTCGAGACTAAGCTCGGATTTTAACATTGGCTCGTAAGCCGTTCGAGACTAAGCTCAGATTTTAACACTCCAATTTATACTTGGACATATAAGCATACATATCATGTCACGTTTTGATAACATTTCGAATACAGAAATGCAAAATTTTAGCATACTACTAATCATACCTCATTCGGTTCATTAGTTGTAAACAAAGAACACAATTTCATCTCAAGATGCAATAAGATTCAACCTTGGCATTCGGCTTCCAAACAATTACTCAAAACTTTCATTTCCAAAAATGACATTCAAACATCTCCTTTACCTTTAAGATCATATATTATACATATGTATTATAACTTCATCTTATCATAAGTTAAGATTTGTTACTCGAGAACTTACTTCGTGTCTTTTTGATTAGTTACAGGTTGACTATTCTGTCACCTTAGCCTTCCCCTTATCTGATGCTGTTCTCTTTGCTCTTGAGCTTAACATTAAGTAACAAAAATTGAATTTCATTAAACACTCATCTCTTTACTTGATCAAGACAAGGGAATATAAATACAATCTCTTTATTACCCATATCCACTCAAACATACATATACATACACATTTGGCTCAATGTAAAATCATCATACACGCTTCCATAGATTTCACACAAAATTTCACCTTGGCCGAATGTTCACAACCAAATGTAAGTATTACATATTTCATTTACAAAGCTAATATGTCATCTAGGCCACATTACCTAAATGGCCGAGTACACAAGGTTATACTTAAACACAAACACATTCAGCAACATCATCAATTTAACCAGTCCTTGCGTAAAAATTTAAGCTCATTTGACACAAGGTAATATAATTATATTCTCCCTCGATTAAACTAAATCATGCTTTAACATTTAGCACATTCGGCCATTAGAGAATTACTTAAATTAGCATTCAAATATTTTATACACACACCATTTTCCGAATCTCAATTAACTAAGCACTTAGACAATTTCCTTTAACCAATTTTTCATTCGGCAATGATAAGGACCATTTAACAAACTTCAAATTCAACTTATAGAAATATATATATATATATATAATATTTAAAGCATTTAACATCATTTTATCATGGATATACCCAAGGACTGAATGTATATATCTCTTACATTCATTTTTAACCACATTCTATCAAGGTTTAACTTAACTTCTAACCATTCTTAGAATAAAAAAAATCATCTAATATAAATTCTCCATGCATAATAGCCTTAGCCGAATGGTCCTTAACACAATTAACCACAATGCACAAATTTAACAATTTATACCCACAACCTTAAGCTCAACTCATCTATCATAAATTTTACTATCAAAACGTCAAAACATCAACCAAGAAACACAACATCCATGGCCGAATATCATCTTCAACTTTCATTGCCGAATGCCCTTGTTTTTTTTTAATAATCATTCAAGCAAAATTGATACAATGTAAGCATGCTTTCATGAATTCTTGAACTTTAACCTCAAAACACCTCCCAAGACTCCATATTACACTACCTAATCATAAAACTCAAAAGGAACAAAGTTCCATAAAGTTCATCAATGACCGAATGAACCATTCACAACCAAATCGAAAATCAATACTTGGGCTATGCCATAAGCTTAACTATCAACATGAATTTATGAAATCTAAGCAAACTAACATGATTTCTTACCTTAAAATTGAGTAACAAGGACCGAATGGTAGCTTATTTTCTCCCCTCTTCTCCTCTTTTAGTTTCGGCAAAGAAGAACAACGAAAATCCTTTTTTTTCTTTTCACCAATTCTTTTATTATTTAATTTCTAATGCATTTAACAACCAATCACATTTTTCCCATTATTATAAAATGCCAGCAAAATCATTATAAAAGGTGCACGGCCGGCCACTAAGGTGCAAATATGCATATTTGACATGCAAGTCCAATTATTTCAAAGCTTTCCTCAATTAGTCATTATAATTTGTCCATCAAAGTTTCAAAGTTTCTCAACTAAGCCCTTATTAATAAATTCACATTTAATTTGTCAAATTCAAACATTAAAGATTCACGCATATACTTAACACATAAATTAGACATAGAAAATTAAAATCAACTATTTCAAGGACTCGGTTTAGTGATCCCGAAACCACTTCTCGACTAGGGTCAAAAAATAGGGCTGTCACACTTTTTGCTCTTGAGCTTGAATTAAAACAAATAAGTTTGTTCAATTTCTCACTCAATATCATTTTCCTAATAGACATAATAGACAATCACTTATAATTCAATATGTATTCTATTTGAAAGGAAACATTAGGCCATGACTCGATTTCATATTTATAAATTATGTCTAATTCGCATACACAAGCAAAGATTCATATAACTTATCACTAATGCCGCACACAAAAATACATACATGCTCATAAGCTTAAAATCCATTTATGCTTATCCTATTCCCCTTTCGGTCTTGATTTCTCAAGCCTATAAAATTTAGTAATAGCTACCTTAACTGAAAGCATGTAATCACATATTACTTGTTTCATATTCTGCACTATAAGCTTTACAATAATAGCTATAACCGCATGTTAACTATATAGATATTTAGACACCTTTTTTTTTTAACACCTATTAATCCTCTAGGCTACATCACTATGTAGTACTTACTAGACCATTTGCAACATTTCAAAAAAAACACATACTCTCAATTCACTAATATGACCGAATGTCTTACAACCATCTAAACTCATTTACTCAACTTATGTAATTATTAAGTTCATTCGGTCATTAAGCCAAATTTTCTAATTTAACTATACCTCCATAGTTTCTTCCATTTGAACCATCTCACAAGCATTCCAACTCATATAGATCAATTTGCCTACTGTAACACACGTTCACCATATACTCAAAATACAATTTCCTCAATGGCCGAATTGACAAGGTGGTTTGTAAATATGAATATACTTTGTAAAACAAGATTACAATAGCTCAAGGTAAACTCAATTCAACCCTTTTGTCTACCAACTAAATTATGTTCAATTTTGTAGGCTCAATCAACAATTTAAAAGTAACTAAGCTTAACATCCAAGACTTTAACAATATAAGACATAACACATACAAAGAACACATAAACTCCACTCATTCTCAATTTTAAAATCGGTAACTACTCATTCAAAAGCATAATTTAGCATTGAACTAAAATCCCCAAAGTTTCAATTGCCGATTGTCTTACTAAGAGCATTAAACATTTAATTCATCAACATTCGACTATCACTCAAAATTTATCCCATTTTCTATGAGAACCGTACAACCCAATGGCTTGAAATGACATATAAAAGCAAATAACAATCCTTTCATCTCCATTACTACCATTTCTACTTCTAAGCATGGAAATTACAACCATTTCTAGAATTCCCCTCATGACTGAATAATCATGCCAAAACACATTCAACATTTTAAACATGGGCCATCAAGACCAAGCTCTAACCATACCAATTTCACTAAAAACACAAGATAAACACATGAAATTTACCTTGAATGCAAGCTAGCTATAGGCCGAATGCTTGTGTTTCTTTCCCTATTCACTCTTAGTTTCAGCTATTGAAGAAGACAAAAGAGAGAAAAACAAAATGCCCCTTGTTTTTATCACCAATATTACCAAATATTATAATCATAACATTTTATTATTTTTCACTTAATAAAAAGCATTTGTACATAAAGAAATACATATAAAATACATGCATTTTCAATCATTATACCCCATGGCCGGCCACTATCTCAAAAAGTGGAAATTTTGACATGCAAGTCCAACATTTTAGCCATGCACAAATTCGGCCCCCTTTTCAAATTATCACACACCTTTTTACTACTTGACACATAAGTCCATATCAAAAATCACACATTCAAATGGCACCAAATGTAAATCAATTATTCACCCTATAACTTCACATAAATTTAATATGGAAACTAGCATTTATTAAAAATTGTGACTAGGTCTAATGGTTACGAAACCATTTCTCGACTAGGGTCGAATTAGGGCTGTCAGAACTCTCACCCCTTTTTCTAAAATTTTCGTCCCCAAAAATCTTATCGATGAAAAAGTTTGGGTAAAGTTCTTTCATAGATGTCTCGGTTTCCCAAGTTGCTTCTTCAATCCCATGCTTGAGCCACAATACCTTGACTAACAGAATGCTTTTATTTCGCAACTCTTTCACCTCACGAGCTAAAATTTGAATTGGATCTTCTTCATAACTCAAATCGGGCTGAATTTTAAACTCTGATGGTTTAATCACATGCGAGGGAAGGGATTTATAATGACGAAGCATCGATACATGAAAAACGTTGTGAATCTTTTCATGTTCAGGGGGAAAAATTAGTTTATAAGCAATCGGTCCTATTCGTTTCGAAATCTCGTACAGTCCGATGAATCTCGGACTCAACTTGCCTTTACAGCCAAATCGAAGTACCTTCTTCCACGGTGAGACCTTTAAAAACACCTTATCACCAATTTGATACTCAATATCTTTACGTTTCAAATCTGCGTATGATTTCTGACGATCTGATGCTATTTTCAAACTGTCACGAATCGTCTTTACTTTCTGTTCAGCCTCTTTGATTAAATCAACCCTGAGAATCTTATTCTCACTAAGCTCGGTCCAAAACAAAGGTGTACGGCACTTTTGACCATAAAGAGCTTCATAGAGTGCCATTTGAATACTCGATTGAAAACTATTGTTATAGGTGAATTCAACCAAAGGCAAATATTTTTCCCACGAACCGCCAAACTCGAGAATGCAACATCTCAACATGTCCTCAAGTATTTGAATAACCCGTTCGGATTGTCCGTCAGTTTACGAATGGAAAGCAGTACTAAAATGTAGTTTATTACCCAAAGTCTCATGTAATTTCTTCCAAAATCTAGAAGTAAATCTGGGATCTCGATCCGAAACAATAGAAGTAGGCACCCCGAGGTGAAAAGCTTGGTCGAGCGAAACCTCTATCCATCAATTCTTGCAACTGAATTTGCAATTCTTTTAATTCGGTTGGTGCCATACGATATGAAGCCATCGAAATTGAAGTCGTTCCGGGTAGAAGTTCAATGCCAAACTCTACTTCACAGACAGGTGGTAATCTCGGTAATTCCTCGGGAAACACATCCGGGTACTCACAGACTACTGGCATAGACTCAAGCTTCTTTTCTGACTCTTTACTATCAATCACGAACACGAGATATGCCTCACATCCCCTTTTTACATATGTTTGTGCTTGCATCAAAGATATCACAGTTGGCAACCCGCTCAAATCAAAGGACTCAATCCGAATTATTTTATTATTCGAGCATCGCAGATCAATAACCTTCCGCTTGCAATTTACTACTGCGTCATGCACAGTCAACCAATCCATCCTGAGAATAATATCAAATTCATCAAACGGTAATAGCATCAAATCAACCAGAAAATAAGTGTCTCGAATCATTAGGGGACATCTCTTACACACTTTATCAACCAACACACATTGACCTAGAGGGTTTGACACTCGAATTACGAACTTAGTAGACTCAACAGGTAGAGTCTTACTGGATGGTAATGTTTCACACACATATGAATGGATTGAACTAGGATCAATCAGTGCTATAACATCAGTGTCAAAGGGAGTGAAAATACCAGTAATAATGTCAGGGAAAGAAGCCTCCTTACGAGCACGGATGGCATAAGCTCGAGTAGGTGCACGAGCCTCAGATCTGACCGCAGTGTCCCTAGTCCCTCTCTGGCTACCACTAATATTACCTCCCCATCTCGGTGGTCGTCCATGCACTACCGTGCTACCCGGCCTCTCACTAGGATCAGTATTACGTTCAACCTGTCTCGGACAATCCTTTATGAAGTGATCAGTAGCTCCACAGTTAAAACAGGAGCGGTCATGCAATCTGTAACTCTTCGAATGCCATTTCCCACATTGCTTGCAAACTGTTCTGCCCCACGGTCATTTCCTACACTAGCAACAGAAGTGGCTCGCGTACTCACTAGAGGTCGATCACGATCTCGTTTGGAATAACCCGAATTAATCTTAGATTTGCTCGACTCATCTCAGACTTTCTTCAAGCATTGATGAAAAGATTTTCCCGATGATCTCTTGTGAAATTCTCTGACTCCGTCTTCAGCCTTTTTCCTTTCAATACTGAGTTCTTTAGCTTTACAAGCTCGCTCGACAAGTACTACGAACTCTTTGATTTCTAAAATGCTGACCAATAACTTGATATCTTCATTTAAACCATCCTCGAAGCGTTTACACATAATAGCCTCGGATGATATACACTCACGAGCATATCGACTGAGCCGTACAAACTCTCTCTCATATTCAGTTACGGACATTTGGCCCTGCTTAAGCTCAAGAAATTCCTTCCATTTTTGATCAATGAATCTCTGACTGGTATACTTTTCCAGAATTCAGTTTGGAAGAACTCCCAGGTGACCCGTTCTTTTGGCACAACAGAAACCAGTGTATTCCACCAATAGTAAGCAGAATCGCGTAATAGAGATATAGCACACTTTAGACATTCTTCGGACTAACATGATAATTCATCAAAAACTCGAATCGTATTATCGAGCCAAAACTCAGCCCGTTCAGCATCATCACTGACTGTAGCTCAGAACTCTTCAGCCTCGTATTTTCTAATTTTGTTAACCGGAGGTCTACTTGATCTCAATGGATCTGTCACAGAAGGAGCCACATAAGTCAGTAGAGGAGAATTTAGGGGCGGGGGTTGTGGAGCAGCCGGATTCGTTCGGATAAATTGAGTGAACCAATCACTTATCATTGCATAGAAAGCTTGTCTAGTGTCATCATCTCGATGACTGGCATTCAGTTGAGAGTCATTAGGCGCAGTCCCTTGCGCGGGAGCCGGTGCTACACTCTCTACGTCATCCGCTATAGTTCGTTCAGGATCGAGATTCATTTCAAAAGAAACCTATACAAAAAAACACAATTTCGAAAGTCAATAGTCACTACACTATCGTATTAACTCACAATGGCATGTATAGCTATATTCACACACGCTATGCTAGTCCGAGAACTGACTAAACTGTAGCTCTGATACCAATAAAATGTAAAACCCCTAACCCGTACCCGTCAACGGAGGGTTAAGAGGAGTTATAAAAAAACACATCGTAGCACCAGAATAAAGTTGTATAGTGTTTCTAGAATTCTAAGACCGAATACAAATGCATACTACCAAATATCAACTTTAACTTGAAATGCACTTTAATTAACATATACCATTCAGATAGCAAAAATTTTTCATGCAAGAAACATTAACCAGAGCATCATTTATGTACGAATATAAAGTGATTTGATAAGCCATTTTCGCATGGCTATTCATATTTACAATTCAAAATAAAAGTTTGATTTCAAAAATAGGTTTTAGCCTATACATGCCATTGTTCGAAAAAGAAGTAACCTTCAAAAGTACTAAAAATCTGACGGCGATAGTGTGATGGACTACGACTTGAATCCCTCGAACCGTAGCTTCGATTAAGGTCTATAAAACAAAAAGAAACATAAAAATGGAGTAAGCTTCAATGAGCTTAGTAAGCTTTGAGTAATCTAAACAATTCATACTTCATAACATCTACTATGTCACATAACAAAACTCAATTTCAAAAGCCTATCTACTTGGCCGAATACACATTCACATACATGAGGAAAATTCAACATTTATTTGTAATTGATTCCTTACCATCTATTATCACCAAATTCCCATTATCATATGTTCATCATTCATAGCCGAATATATGTATACCTTAGCAAATATAGGTAGAGCATACCATCAAGTTTCATATTCGGACTTTACTAAAGCAAAGTCAATCATTTAAAAAGCATTGAACTTAAATATTTCATATCATACTCGGGTACATATCAATTTAATCTATTACATAGGTACAAAGTACATACCTGGCATTCTTAATACGATGTTCATAATTTACCACAGTTATATCGTAATTCCTCATAGTCTCACACATACTAGAATCACCGGCACGAAGCCTGCCAGGTGCGAAGGCCCGAATGTATCACAGGCGCAAAGCCTGCTAGGCACGAAGGCCTGAAAGTATCACCGGCTCAAAGCCTGCTAGGCACGAAGGCCTGAAAGTATCACCGGCACAAAGCCTGCTAGGCATGTAGGCCTAAAGGTATCACCGGCACAAAGCCTGCTAGGCACGAAGGCCTGAAAGTATCACCGGCACAAAGCCTGCTAGGCACGAAGGCCTGAAAGTATCACCATTAAACCCCGGGCAATAATTCATTCACATTTTAATGCATTATATAGAATCTACCATATTCGAAACTCATGTTTACTTTCATCATGAGCATCACATACAAATACACATTATAACATTTTCCATAAACTCAATTTGCCGAATACTATTCATTTTCTATTTCATTTCCATTCGGTTTGATAGAGATTACCATGAAATCTCAAATGTATAAACTAGTCATATCTTTCCTTCAATTTCAATATGCACACGGCTACCTTACTCATGCCATCATGTGTATAATTGAATTTTTTTATCAAAGTGAGATCATTTAATTACAAAGCAAGTAACCTAAATGTTTCATACCATAATCATGTAAATGCAAAGATGATACACTCAAAACTTACCTCAATATATTCGAACGGTTGTTGACCGGCTACTCTATTACTTTATCCTTTCCCTTATCCGACTTTGATCCTTTTTGCTCATGAGCTTGAATTAAAACAAATAAGTTTGTTCAATTTCTCACTCAATATCATTTTCCTAATAGATATAATAGACAATCACCTATAATTCAATATGTATTCTATTTTAAAGGAAACATTAGGCCATGACTCGATTTCATATTTATAAACTATGTCTAATTCGCATACACAAGCAAAGATTCATATAACTCATCATTAATGCCGCACACAAAAATACATACATGCTCATAAGCTTAATATCCATTTATGCTTATCCTATTCCCCTTTCGGTCTTGATTTCTCAAGCCTATAAAATTTAATAACAGCTACCTTAACCGAAAGCATGTAATCACATATTACTTGTTTCATATTCTGCACTATAAGCTTTACAATAATAGCCATAATCGTATGTTAACTTTATAGATATTTAGACACCTTTTTTTTTTAACACCTATTAATCCTCTAGGCTACATCACTATGTAGTACTTACTAGACCATTTGCAGCATTTCAAAATAAACACATACTCTCAATTCACTAATATGACCGAATGTCTTACAACCATCTAAACTCATTTACTCAACTTATGTACATTATTAAGTTAATTCGGTCATTAAGCCAAATTTTCTAATTGAACTATACCTCCATAGTTTCTTCCGTTTGAACCATCTCACAAGCATTCCAACTCATATAGATCAATTTGCCTACCGTAACACACGTTCACCATATACTCAAAATACAATTTCCTCAATGGCCGAATTGACAAGGTGGTTTGTAAATATGAATATACTTTGTAAAACAAGATTACAATAGCTCAAGGTAAACTCAATTCAACCCTTTTGTCTACCAACTAAATTATGTTCAATTTTGTAGGCTCAATCAACAATTTAAAAGTAACTAAGCTTAACATCCAAGACTTTAACAATATAAGACTTAACACATACAAAGAACACATAAGCTCCACTCATTCTCAATTTTAAAATCGGTAACTACTCATTCAAATGCATAATTTAGCATTGAACTAAAATCCCCAAAGTTTCAATTGCCGATTGTCTTACTAAGAGCATTAAACATTTAATTCATCAACATTCGACTATCACTCAAAATTTATCCCATTTTCTATGAGAACCGTACAACCCAATGGCTTGAAATCACATATAAAAGCAAATAACAATCCCTTCATCTCCATTACTACCATTTCTACTTCTAAGCATGGAAATTACAACCATTTCTAGAATTCCCCTCATGACCGAATAATCATGCCAAAACACATTCAACATTTTAAACATGGGCCATCAAGACCAAGCTCTAACCATACCAATTTCACTAAAAACATAAGATAAACACATGAAATTTACCTTGAATGCAAGCTAGCTATAGGCCGAATGCTTGTGTTTCTTTCCCTATTCACTCTTAGTTTCAGCTATTGAAGAAGACAAAAGAGAGAAAAACAAAATGCCCCTTGTTTTTATCACCAATATTACCAAATATTATAATCATAACATTTTATTATTTTTCACTTAATAAAAAGCATTTGTACATAAAGAAATACATATAAAATACATGCATTTTCAATCATTATACCCCATGGCCGGCCACTATCTCAAAAAGTGGAAATTTTGACATGCAAGTCCAACATTTTAGCCATGCACAAATTCGGCCCCCTTTTCAAATTATCACACACCTTTTTACTACTTGACACATAAGTCCATATCAAAAATCACACATTCAAATGGCACCAAATGTAAATCAATTATTCACCCTATAACTTCACATAAATTTAATATAGAAACTAGCATTTATTAAATATTGTGACTCGGTCTAATGGTTACAAAACCATTTCCCGACTAGGGTTGAATTAGGGCTGTCACAAATACCCCCAGTTTATGAAACTTCCGAAATACCCCTGGGTTGTAAAATTATCGAAATACCCCTATAAGGTAAAATTACTGAAATACCCTTGTAGGGAAAAATTATCGAAATACCCCTGTAGGGTAGATTTATTGAAGTACCCCTATAGGATAGAATTATCAAAATACTCCTGTAGGGTAGAATTACCGAGATACCCTTGTGGGGTAAAATTACCATTTTGCCCCTAGGGTGTTAAATGACTGTTTTGCCTTTGTGGGCAAGTGACTGACTTGGACTGTGTATTTGACATATTTGACTGTGTTCGTATGATAATGATTTGACTGACGTGACTGTGGTTGTGTGATTGATATGTTTTCATATGTGTTTAAATGACTGATACTGAACATGGCCATTCTGCATACATGTGTGATGATTGAGCATAACATACACGACATGTTGGGTTGGGACATTGATTTCGAGGAGTTCTGTGCTAGTGGCTTTGCCACATATTCTGATTTTGGTGGCTTCGCCACGTTATCTATTATTAGCATTATGGCTGCGTCATTGGTCTGTATGGCTGGGTGGGTCGAGTTATTCCCTACATGGTGTGTTGGGTTGGTACGGGTGGTGTGATGGTTGGACTGGATTGGGATTGCATTCTCATATTGTTCTGATTCTGCTATGGGCTTGGCCCACGCTGTTCTGTATAGGGCTAAGGCCCAGACTGATCTGTTCTGCATAGGGCTTCGGCCCAGTCTATTCTACATATCTGTATTATACTGTTACTGATTTTATTTTGGGCTTAGGCCCACCTAATTCTTATTCTAATTTTGATTCTAATTCTGATAATGTTTCTGATTCTGTAATGGGCTAAGGCTTATCTAGTACTGTCTGTTATAGTGGGCTAAGGCCCAATTGATACTGGAACTATAGTAAGGCTGGGGCCTAGACTTTTAATTCTTTTGTATGATTGACTGTTCATTATATATAGTAGGGGATTACACACTGAGTTTTCATAAAACTCACCCCCTTTAATAACTGTGCCGGTAATCCCTAGTTTTAGGAGGATTGATGCTGCGAGGGACTTGGAGAAGGCCACACATTACTTATGCTCTGTCTTGATTTACTTTTACGTACTTTATTCTGATTTGGGTTGTAATAAGGCCTTTTAAACTTTCTGGTTTTTACATTTGGGATTTTATTTATTATCTTATAATTGCTAGACATAGTTTTCCAAAACAACAACTACTTTTGAAAATATCACATTTTTGTAATTATTTTAAATTAGGATTTCGTAACAATTAAGGTTTTAAAGGTAATAACATTTTACAAGAGAACGTCTTTTAATAAACCACGTTTTAAAAATATGCATACGAAATTCGAGATTTTACAAAAGTTTTAAATGACAACAAATTTTAATAAGAAGGGTTTTCAATAGAAGCAAGGTTTTCGAAAAACACTTCAATGTGACACTCCAGATTCGGGCCTAACTTCTAGGCCGGGTTTGGGGTGTTACAAAATCACACAGAGTTAACATCCTAACTAAAGATTAACTCAAATCACTTGAGGTGTTTAGGACAATAAATTAAGCACTCAATTGTCAACATGAAAAGTTATTACCATAAGCTTGCGTGAAAATCAAATCTCCACTACTATGTATTGATATGATATATTAATCAAAAGGTCTTTATAGGGTTCCAACGTGGCTTTGGTTAGGGGGTGTGGTCACAAGCTGAAAAACGAGGTTAGAATCGAGATTGAATTGAAAATTTACCTAACTATAAAGATACTTATACTGAGAAATTACATTCCTGAATAAATGATCCTAGAATTCAACTTTTCCTCATAAATAACATCGTTCATGCTCAAGCATAGCTTTGTAATGCTAACAAGAAATCAACCAACTGAACAACTTCGTTTCATTTTTTTTAATAACAAATCAAATATGAAACTTTACTAGAGAACGAAAAACATAGCTAAGCAATTTATTCAAATCAAGTCTCGAAAAAAAATGTGGATCAAATTAATTAAGGGGATTTCAACAATAATGGGCTGTTGGTTAATATTGAGGGTAAATCAGTAAATGGGTTATTAGGCTCAAGGGGGTTCACTAATAATTAATTATAAGGGTAGGCTTTTATGGAGTGAGTGTGTTAAAACCTAGGTGCCTTTATCATCTTGGTATATCAAATCAATAGTGTGGTCTCGACATGCATAATCGAAGCAAGTTCTAGAATAACAAATCAATATTGACACACTAATAGCAATAATAAAAGTGAGCAAGAAAGAATAAATGCTCTAAAGGCTCAAAATCTCACAGAAATTATGGCTTTTGATGTCAATCCTGTGAATTTCAAACCTCAAGATAATACCTAAACTTAGGGAGACAACCTAAAAAAATTTTAATTCTCAAAAATCAACTTATCATGCTTGATCCTCTAATGATTTAAAGTTTAAACAATCAAAGCATAACTCCCTATGTTTTAATCCAAGACATATCAATAAAAATCATAAATCAATCCAAATTCATTCTAATAAAGAAAGCCAAGATTCAAGGATTTGAGAATAATGCAAAATTCAAGGATTTTTTGGTAATGATATAATTCACCCCCCACACTTAATATGTACATTGCCCTCAATGTACAAAGATGGATCTAAAAAAATAAAGGCAAAGGGTCGTAAGATAGGGAGAGAAGTGAAACTTCCTAGATATTGGATGGAATCCTTGAGTTAAGAGTGTGGAAACTTGATTCTGAGGTGTATCTGTAGCTAGGGCAAGAGTGAGGTTGGAGGAGGTAACTCTGGTGGTGGTAGAGGGTGTCAATCCATAATTGCTGGGCTAAAAGAATATTATACTTGGTGTTGCGGTGGCTATGGTCGTGGTTGAGCAAGACATAGCAGTCGTGGAGTAGTTTTCCCATTAGAGTTGGATATTCCTAATTAATAGTTTGCTTTAGAGCTTTTTGTAGCTGCGATAGCATCAATAAATCTTTAGGAAACACAAATTAGCACAGTTACTCATGAAGCAATAGCCGATATAAAATGTTCATTAAAGACTATGCTAAATTTTTGGAGCATAAAAATTGAAATTGAAATAAAGAGAAAAATAAAGCTAAAGAAACCTAAAAGTTATGAGAAAAAAAATAAAAATAAAAATAAAAATAAAAACAAAAATAAAGACAGAGATAAGAGGACTCGAAAGTCTTAATCCTCAGATGGTTCGTGAGGTAGGGACGGGGATGAGATGTGGAGATGCTGACAGATCTGCTGTAGAGTAGCATCAATATGATCAAATCATTGAAAGCACTACTACTCGAATCGTGTGAATCAGTTAGAGAGATCTATCAATGAAGCAGCCGTATGAACTGGGCGATGGATCGATGGTGGCTGAGATGGTGGCTCCTCGTGAGTGGGAGGGACATCATCAGTAATGTTCTCTAGATCCTCCTGCTTAGTAGAATGAACTAGACAGTACTGAGGAGGATCATACACACGACGTCGCTCAATCATCCTCATGTGTAGCATGCTCAGGATGCCTTGTGGAGACATCTAACTGATAAGGGTGAGGGAGGATGATTGTGCCACTGGGTTGATGAGACCGAAATGGCGAGCTAATCGAGTCACATAGGGACCCATACAAATTACCCCCTTTCTATGTCGCTCTGTCTGATGTCGAATGGTGAGGGCGATGAAGTAAGCAAGGTCGAAGACGTGCCCGTGCACCACGCTCCATAGGAAGTATGCGTCGTGGGTGTTGGCAATGCTGGTACTCTCTTATCGGCTCGTCAATGTGTGTGCGAGTATGGTGTGAAGGTAATGAAGTGATGGTGAGCGAGCTGTCACCTTGGAGCGACTAGGCTCGTAAGTAGTTGAAGCAGGGACCAAGGCCATCCAACATTTGGAAGGAGGGTAATGAATATGTCAATGGAGCTTAGATAAGTCTTCTTCATCCATGAATTCTTTGGTATAAAGGCCTAGAGCTACACCAAACTCAGGCACACTAAGTTGTCGTACCAAACCATCGAGACGGAACTGGACTATGCCGGGATCATCGAACTGGGACATAACCATCTGGAGATGGAATGTTGAACATAGCTCTAGATAGAGCTCTAAGTATGTTAGTTCAACGATCTCGAAGAATCACCCCCATGGATCAGCAGTAAGGAGGGCTTGAACCACGTCAGCTAATTAGACCTGCTCTAGGGCGGCCAAGTCAATACAACGTCCCACTCCAAGAGACCTCAGCCTCAGAATTTGGAATAGTTCTTCTTTAGACCCTTGGGGGAAATGTAAGAAATGGTGGCACACTTCAAAAGATGTGCTTTTGGATGTAGCTCCGAGTCCTTTCCGCTTTTTCGAAGCAGGGACAGCAGCCTTAGTCTTGCCACGAGGTTTCAACATAGTGTACATGAAAAATAGTTAACAATTGTTAATGAACGATAAAGATGATCATATACTATCCATATTCACAAGTTAATCAATCAAGAAACGAATAAAGCTAACAAAACTCAATTTCCTATTTTAGTAGCATGCGCAATCAAAAACAAACAAAACTTAAGCAAGAATTAATATCAATAAGTGAATTAGGTGTTCGAATTATCCTAGAGACTAATAAAACTAAAAAGATGAAAAGCAATAAAGAATGGATGCTATGGTAAGAATTTGACAGCAATAGGCATAAAAATAACATCACTAAAAAAAATCAATTCCTTGGCTAATAATAGCAGTAAAAGAGGGGTGCAAAATGCATGACAAATAGCCTAAGTTAGTAGATCATGAGAAATATATGAGAAGCAAATAAGTAATAATAAGAAATAAAATGTAATAATAAATAAAATGAATTAAACTAAAATTAGAAATCAAAAGAGAGGGTAGAAGAGGAGGAAACCAAAGGTGAAGGATTAGTGGCTGGAGGTGCGACAGCGCAGTGGTCAGATGGTAGTGGGTTGTCGGCGCGAGGGGGAGGGCAGTGCAAGGGGGTGGCCGGAAAGTGGTGGGGGGAGGGGAGGGAGAAAAGATGAGGAAGGATTTTTGGGGTTTTGAGTTCGAAAGGAAGTGTGGTGTACGTGGAGAGGGGAGAGGAGAGGAAAAGGGGGCTTTGCTATGGGTTTTGGGGTGGTGTTGGCCAGAGTTTAGGATGGTGGCAGGGGTCAATGTGAGCAGCGGCTAGAGGAGGGGTAGGGTTTGAGTGGGGAAGATGATGAATAGTGAGGGGTTTAAATAGGGATTGGGGCACATGGCCATGGCACACGCCCGTGTGCCCTCATTTTAGCCTGTGTGTTTTGGGATTTTGGGTTTTGAATGCGTCTAATACTTGGCCCACACCTGTGTTCTTTGGGCGTGTTTGTGTGCACGGCCGTGTGTTGCTTCGTTCGCTTCTCCCATGCCCATGTTTTGGTAGTCAGTATTGATCACAGTCTTTAGGCACGGGCGTGCTGTTTTCTCAGGTTCACCCACAGGTAAAGGCCACGGACGTGTCGCACGCTCATGTTATATTAATAGGTTTGTCCGTGGTTTATAGGCATGCCCGTGTTTTGTCTTTCCCATGCCCGTGTTACTCATGCCACACCCGTGTTCAATTAACATGTTCGCCCACGGCCATATCGCACGGCCGTGGCAATTTGTCGAAACTCATGTCACATCCTTAGCTTTGGAGAGATTTTTCTCTATTTTCACACAGCCATATCATACGGCCATGGCGATTTATCGAAACTCGTGTCATATCATTGGCTTTGGAGAGATTTTTCTCTGTTTCTACTGCCTCAGGCACGCCTCTGTAGCTGGCCTTACGGCTCTGTAAAACCTGCATTTTAAAGACTTAGTTAGTTATTTAGATGTTATGAATTGAAATTAAAGAAATCAACAATGTTAGTGCTCGGGTTGCCTCCTAATAAGCACTTGTTTAAAGTCTAAGCTCAACTTTACCTTATGTGCACCTTTATGAGAGTTCGCGGAGCCTAAGCTCCTCTCTATCATTCCTGAAATCCTCACCTCTATAGAGTTTAAGTTAATGGTCGTTTACCTTGAAAGTGCTGTGATTCAATGTGTTACCTCGATTGTGTTGTAGGGGTTGTCCTGCTCAGATGGATGAGACAGTTACAATTTGAACTACAAATGGGCCTGACCATCTCATTTTAAATTTTCCAGGGAATAATTTGAGCCTTGAGTTGTAAAGCAAGACAAGTTCGCCAACTTCAAACTGCTTAGGTTGCTTTAAATAAGTTTCATGGCGTTGCTTTGTTGCTTCATTGTACAATCGAGAGTTCTCATATGCATTACTGCACCATTCATCGAACTCGTTTAACTGTATTAGTTATTTTTCACCTGCAAGTTTAGGTTGAAGATCCAAAAATTTGATAGCCCAAAATGCCTTATGTTCTAGTTCAAATGGTAAATGACAACTTTTCCCTTAAACAAGTCTATAAGGAGATGTTCCTATAGGAGTTTTAAATGCAATTCTATAAGCCCATAAAACATCATCTACCTTCATCGCCCAATCTTTCCTATTCAATTCTACCATTTTCTTTAGAATCCTTTTAAGCTCTCTATTGGCTACTTCAACTTAACCACTAGTTTGAGGATGGTAAGGGGTAGCTATTCTATGGTACACTCCATATTTCTTTAGAACTTTATTGAACTTGGTATTACAAAAATGAGTACCTCTATCACTAATAATTACCCTAGGTGTTCCAAATCGAGAGAAGAGTTTTTTTTAGAAATCTTACCACTATTCTAGCATCATTAGTAGGTAAAGCTTGGGCCTCTACCTATTTTGACATATAATCAACCACTACTAGGATATATTTATTCCCAAATGCACTAGGGAATGGACCCATGAAATTAATACCCCATACATCGAATATTTCACATGAGAGTATATATGTTTGAGGCATTTCATTAGGTTGAGAGATATTACCTGTTCTTTGACATTTATCACAAACAGTAGCATACCTGTTAACGTCTTTGAACAGTGTGGGCCAATAAAAACCTGATTTGAGTATTTTGTGAGTGGTCCTAGTCCCATTGTAGTGTCCTCCAGTCGGTCTTGAATGGTAGTGTTTTAAAATTCTGTATGCTTCTATCTTAGTAACACATCTTCTGACTTGATCTGTACATATATGAAAGAGGAAAGGATTTTTCCAAAAGTAGTTTTTCACATCAGCGAAGAATCGCTTCTTTTGTTGATGCGTCAACCCTTTTAGGGTTATGTTAGTAGTTAAATAATTTGCAATATCGGTAAACCAAGGTACCTCAGAATCAAATACAAGCAAGAATTGTTCTTCAGGAAACGCATAATCTATTTCGGCCTCGTCAAGTTCCTCAAGATGTGGATTTTCAAGCTTAGAAAGGTGATCTACTGTAAGATTTTTGCCCCCTTTTTATCTTGTATCTCCAGATCAAATTCCTCTAATAATAAAATCCATCTTATTAATCGAGGTTTTGCATCAGACTTAGTTAAAAGATAACGAAAAGTAGAATGGTCAGTATAATTACTAACTTTAGACAATATCAGATATGGTCTAAATTTGTCAAACGCACAAATCATAGCTTGCAATTCTTTTTTCGTGGTCATGTAATTCTCTTGAGCGGTCGTTAAAGTCTTGCTAGCATAATATATTGGCTAAAAGTGTTTGTCTCTTCATTGTCCGAAAATTGCACCTACTGCAAAGTCACTTGCATCACACATTAGTTCAAAAGATAAATTCCAATTAGGTGCAATTATAATCAGAGCATTAGTTAATTTCTCGTTGAGAGTGCTAAATGCTTCTAAACAATTCTGATTAAAATTGAAAGGCACATCTTTTTCTAGTAATTTAGTTAAAGGCTTAACTATTTTAGAAAAATGTTTAATATATATTCTATAAAAACCAGCATGTCCTAAAAAGCTTCTTATAGCCTTAACCAAATTAGGGGGATGTAGTTTTTCAATCTTTTCTTTATCAACCTCAATCCCTTTACTAGAAATTTTATGACCTAACATAATACCTTCACGAACCATAAAATGGCATTTTTCCCAGTTGAGAACAAGATTTGTTTCTTCACACCTTATTAAAACTCGTTCTAAATCTTTAAGGCAAAGATGGAAAGAGTTACCGAATACTGAGAAGTCATCCTTTAACATCTCCATGATATCTTCCACGAGTTCATTAAAGATGGCTAGCATGCAACGCTGAAAAGTAGTAGGAGCATTACATAATCCAAAAGGCATTCTGTGATAAGCAAACGTACCATATGGGCATGTGAATGTCGTCTTCTCTTGGTCTTCAGGAGCTATCAGGATTTGGAAATAGCCAGAGATTCCATCCAAGAAACAATAGTACATATGTCCTCACAGTCTTTGCAACATCTGATCAATGAAGGGCAAGGGGAAGTGATCTTTTCTGGTAGCATTGTTCAATTTCCTATAGTCAATGCAAACTCTCCAACCTGTGACTATTCTTGTAGGGATCAATTCTTTCTTTTCATTGGCAACAACAGTCATGCCTCCTTTCTTAGGAACAACTTGTACGGGGCTTACCCAAGTACTCTCAGAAATAGAATAAATAATTCTAGCATCTAGAAGTTTAATTACTTTAGCCTTGACCACTTCCTTCATGTTAGGGTTCAATTTTCTTTGAGCTTGCACACATGGTTTGTATTCATCCTCTATCATAATTTTGTGGGTGGAAAAAGAAGGACTAATCCCTTTAATGTCAGAAATTTTCCAAGCTATAGCCCTTTTATGTTCTCTTAACACTTGAATTAACTCCTCCCTCTCCTTGAGTTGCAAGTCTGAAACAATAATCACTGGTAATATAGAATCGTCTCCCAAAAATGCATATTCCAAGTGTTTAGGTAATTACTTAAGTTCTAGTTTGGGAGGTTCGTCAATAGAGGGCTTTTGTCTTAGTTCATCATTAATCTTAATGCCCTCGTAATCTATTTGTGTTGGAGAAGGTTCCTTGGAATTTAAATCAATTAGTACCTTTTCCATCTTAGTGGTGACTTCATCCTCTCCCCCACCTTAGACGAGACACAGTTCCAATGTGTCTTTAAGACAAATTTCCTGAAAAGAGTCTTGAGCAGAGTAGTCAATAAAATCAATAAAGTAACAGGAATCATCTTGTTCTCTAGAAAATCATATAGCATCATAAATTTTAAACACAATTTCTTCATCACCTACCTTAAGAATAAGTTTACCATCTCCCACATCTATGACAGCTCTAGCAGTAGCTAAAAATTGGCGTCCTAGAATTAAAGGCACTTCAACATCTTCATCCATGTCAAGAAAACAAAATCAATAGGGAATATAAATTTATCTACTTTAACTAGTACATCTTCAATAATACCTAGTTGCTTGAACATTTTGTAAGGTATTAAATTAATACTAGCACTTAAATTAGCTAACGCCTTTTCAATGTTTAAATTACCAATTAAACAGAGGATAGTAAAACTTCCTGGTTGGTAATTAGTTCTGGAGGATGGCTCAACATTCCTCGTTGAGTTCCACTGTGGACAGCTCTTCCAACTTCCTTTTATTTGTTAGAAGCTCCTTCAAAAACTTTGCATACGTGAGCATCTGTGAAATAGCTTCAACAAAAGGTAAGTTAATATGTAACTATTTAAAAAGTTCAAGAAAATTACCGAATTGAGCATCCACGCGGTCTTTCTTCAACTTTGCTAGGTATAGGATGGATGGATTGTATTCTTTGAGCACCGGTGGGGAATTCTCCTAGGGTTAAGTCTCCTCAACTTTCTCATTGTCAGGCTCTTGTGGCAACTTCTTTACAGACTCAGCTAGTGTCATTCCACTCCTCAATGTAACTACTTTAACATGTTCCCTAGGATTAGGTTCAATGTTGCTTGGCAAACTACCCTGTGGTCTATCGGATATCATCTTAGCGAGTTGGCCAATCTAATTTTCAAGTCCTTGAATTGAGGCTTGCTGGTTCTTAAGTGCTGTTTCGGTATTTTGAAAACGAGTTATTGATATGGATATAAACTTCTCCAACATCTCCTCAAGGTTCAGTTTCTTTTCCTGTCGATAAGGGGGTTGTTGAAATCCTGGAGGTTGGTGGCCTTTGATTTCCTTGATTCCCTTGACCTCCCCATGAAAAATTTGGGTGATTTCTCCAACCTGCATTGTAAGTGTTACTATAAGGATCATTTTGAGGTCGAGGATTATTATCCATATAATTCAGCTGCTCATTGTCCATGCCATGTCCATAGGGTGGGTACTTAGGATTTGCGTCACACTACATAACTGGATGTATATGCGTAGAACCAATTAAACTGTCAATCTTTTTATTCAAAAGTTCTACTTGGCTAGAAAGCATAGCGACTGCATCAATATTGAAAACACTGGTAGCTTTTTGTAACTTTATCGTCATGACTTGTGACAGCCCTATTTCGACCCAAGTCGGGAAGTGGTTTCGAAACCGCTAAACCGAATCACAAAAAAATGTTTGAGTATAATATTCTGTGTTTAATTTGTGGGATAAATTATTGTTGTGTGAAATTTTGAATGATTGAATTTGTTTTATTAAATGTGAAATTAGAGATAAGGACTAAAGTGTGAAATTTAGAAACCATGATAGACAAATTAAAATGATTAAAATTTGCAAGACTTTAAACATGGGGACTTGCATGTCAATTTGGCATTTTCTTCACATAGTGGCCGGCCATGCAACTTTTAGTGATAATTTTGGCATTTGTTTTTATATTAAGAAAATGTGGGATTGGTGGTTAACATTAGCTAATATAATAATAAGAAAAAGAGGTGATAATATCAAAGTGGAGTGTTCAATTCCTTTCTCCATTGCCGAATACCTAAGAAAAGAAAAAAAGAAGTGAAGTGGGGCATTCGGCTCTCTCATTGAAAAATTAAGGTAAGGTTCCTTGGAATTTTCTTTTGAAATTGTGAATTTTAAGTGATTTTTGGGTCCTTGATACAACCCACATGTGAATTTTTACAATTTGGGTTATGTAGGCATTCGGCTATGGCTAAGGGTTGTTAGAAAAAAAGTTTTGAATAATTGTTATAGGAATTTTACGATAGAAAATTTATGATATTTTGAGATCCTAAGTTAAATTATGAACTAGAGCCTTATATGACTTGATTTCTTGAAATGGATTTTCGGCAATGGTAGGAAGCTTATAAAGGGTGAGTGTTGGATGTTGCAAATTGATTTCTTTGATCATGAATTGAGCTTGAAATTGAAAAAAAAAAAGAAAAAAAAATGAATTTAGATATGCTGGTTAATGGCCGAATATGGGCTAAAAAGTGTGAAATGTTGTTTTAATATTAAGCTTAAAAATTATATGCACAATGAAATGAAGTGTAAAATTTTCATGCACCCCAAAGGTATACTTGTATTCAATTTTATGTTGTTTTTTTTTTACGGGAAGGCAAAGATACGTATGTGGTTAACGGGGAATGGCTGTCGTATGCTTATATACAATGTTGGAAGATTTACCTAGTTGTTATAATGCTTTAATATTCGGTTGAGTACTAGATTGTTCATAAGATTAGGAAATTTTTTTTTGATTTTAATAAGTCGGATTAAAGGACCATGCTTACCAACCTTAAGCAATAATTTCGGTTATGAATTGTAATCTACTTGTACTTGGCCGAATGTATAATGAAAGGAAATAGATGTATGTGAGTCATATTGAATGAATGCATATTACTTTTGATAATACTGAATGTGTATGTGTGTATGTTTTGTTAACTTTAAGGAACATTCGGCTATGGGCCCTTATAATGGGATTTTGACGAGTGAAATTTTATATATCTAGCTCAAGAGCATAGAGGGACAACACCGGATAAAGGGAAAGCAAAAGTGGCGGAATAGTCGATTTACAACTGCTCAGAAAAGTTAAGGTAAGTTCTTGAGTAACGGAGGTTAACTCAAAATGGTAATGAAATTATAGTACATATGTGAATGTATAAATTAAGACTTAAAAGGGCATGTTCGAATGTAGTGGTGGAGAAGATAGATTGAGCAGATGTGGGAAAAACCGAATGTTAATCTTTGTTTTTGTTATATCCTGAAGTAAATACGTACTCTTTTATTTATGGCTAGTGATTTAGAAATTTGGTAATGAGTCGTAGACATGCTGTGATTATATTTGAATGTTGGTGATGAGTTCCAATGAGATATGTTATGAATATGCATGTATGATAAATGATTTGGGGATTTACATCCGAGCTTAGACTCGAAGGGCTTTGAGCCAATGTTAAACCCGGACTTAGTTCCGAAGGGCTTTGAGCCAATGTTGAATCCGGACTTAGTTCCGAAGGGCTTTGAGCCAATGATGAATCCGGACTTAGTTCCGAAGGGCTTTGAGCCAATGCTGAACCCGGACTTGGTTCCGATGGACATCTGTGCTGGTGTTATAAAATAAACGCTGATGTAGATTTATTAAATAAGTTACCTTCCATAAGATAGTCAGGTATGTATCTTACACTTGTTCAAAAATTTTGTTACTTATAAATTATGAGTTTAGGGTTTCAGTGGAAATGTTTGATTGTTGCTAAAGGTTTTCCAAATGCCTATGACTGGATTATAATGTGTTTGTTCTAAATTAAAAGAATTTAGCTATCCGAATACGGAATGTAGGTCAAATGCATGAGTTAAATTTGATACTTGAAAAGAATGAATTCGGTTCTGAGTTGAAGTAGTCGAATACCCTGAAAATTTCCTTGTAAAATGAGTGAAATAAATGTTATCATAGACATTCTCCTATTCGGCTCAAGTAAGAGATAAAACGTTTAGTTATTTCTATGTTATATTATATATATATATGATTTTTTTTTTTGTTTTGTTGTTGTTACTCGAAACTTACTAAGCACGTAATTGCTTACTCCATTGTTCTTAAATTTTCTGTTTTATAGATCTCGATCGTTAGCTATTGGTCTCGGGAATCTTACAGTCGAAGTCATCTCTATTATCAAAGCCCCGTTTGGTACTAAAATAGTTAAACCTTATAAATGGCATGTATAGGATGCATTTTTGTGTCGTTAATCGAGAACTTTATTTTGGTTACTGTATTAAGCTCAGCCATGCGAAAATGGCTTTTCAAGATGCTGTACCTACTCGTAGCCTTTAAGATGTTAATATGTATTTAGAATTATATGCCCTGCTGGAAATGAGAATGTATATCTTAAAATGAGATAACTTAAAGGTTTGGCAAGTTAATGTTTGGCGTGTGTATAGCTATGTATAAGCGAATCGGATGTTTATTCCAAGTGGTAGCTAGATATGATTTTGCAACTTGAACCTAAAATACAAATAGATTCGGTTTAAGCCTTTGATTTGTATGAGTAACTTTTACCCATGAAGCTAGGTGATATGAAATAGATGTTACGCAAAATGTTCTACTCTTATTCGTTTAACTTAGTCATGAAATTTTCGGGTATTGCGTCCTGACTTTGCGGTGATATGTACAAGTCTTGGGGTGTTACATTTTATTGGTATCAGAGCCACGGTTTAGTCGATTCTCGGACTACCGTAGTAGGTTTGAGTCTAGCTATACATGCCGGTTAATGTCATTTTGATAGTGGGATGACTTCTGATGATTGAAATGTGATTTCCTTTGGTATAGAATGGATCCCGAACCCGATCGAACCGTAGCGGACGATGTTGAGAGTGTAGCTCCTGCTCCCGCGCAAGGGACAGCGCCACCTAACTCACAGCCAAATTTGGGTCATCGAGATGATGATATTAGACCAGCTTTTTATGCGATGATGAGTGACTGGTTCGCTCAATTCGCTAGATCGAATCCGGCTGTTCCGCAACCTCCACCCCCGAATACTCCGTTCCCGACTTTCACGACTCCTCCTGTGACCAATCCAATGAGATCGAGTAGACCCCCTGTTGACAAAATAAGAAAATATGGGGCCGAAGAGTTCCGGGCTACCCCTAGTGACGATGCCGAGCGAGCCGAATTTTGGCTCGATAATACCATCCGAGTGTTCGATGAACTGTCCTGTACACCCGAGGAGTGTCTTAAATGTGCGGTGTCTCTGTTGCGCGACGCTGCCTACTACTGGTGGAATACTCTGACTTCTGTTGTTCCGAAGGAACGGGTCGATTGGGAATTCTTTCAAACCGAGTTCCGTAAGAAATACATCAGCCAAAGATTCATTGATCAAAAACGGAAGGAATTTCTAGAACTCAAACAAGGTCAGATGTCAGTGGCCGAATACGAGAGAGAGTTTGTACGCCTCAGCCGCTATGCTCGCGAATGTGTATCCTCCGAAGCTATCATGTGTAAGCGTTTTGAGGAGGGATTAAATGAAGATATCAGATTACTAGTGGGGATTTTGGAAATTAAGGAGTTTGTCGTACTAGTCGAGCGGGCTTGTAAAGCTGAATAACTCAGTAATGAGAAAAGAAAAGCCAAAGGTGGAGATAGAGAGTTCCGTAAGAGGTCCGCGGGGAAATCCTTTCAACAATCGTCAAAGAAGACTAGAGATGATATGGGCCGATCTAAAAATACATCGAGTTTTTCTAGATTTGAACGTACTCGACCTCCTGCGAGTTCGCGGACCACTTCTATTGCCAGTGTCGGAAATGAACGTCGGGATAGACTGGATTGCAACTATTGTGGTAAATGGCACCCGGGGAGTTGTAGGCATCGTGACCGCTCTTGTTTCAGATGTGGTTCTGCCGACCATTTTATTAAAGATTGTCCGAGAAAGGATGAACGCGCTCCCGATCCGACTCAGAAACCTAGTGGCGCGGCTTTACGGGGTAGACCACCACGACGGGGTGGAAATATTAGCGGCAGTCAGAGAGGGACTAGGGACACTGCGGTTAGATCAGAGGCTCGTGCACCTGCCAGAGCGTACGCTATCCGTGCCCGTGAGGAAGCTTCTTCTCCGGATGTTATTACTGGTACTTTCACACTTTTTAACACTGATGTTATTGCTCTAATTGATCCTGGCTCAACCCATTCGTATGTATGTGAAACTTTAGCCTCCAGTAAGACTCTTCCTGTTGAGTCTACTGAATTTGTAATTCGAGTGTCGAACCCTTTGGGCCGTTGTGTTCTGGTTGATAAAGTATGTAAGAAATGTCCGTTAATGGTTCGAGATTTTTGTTTTCCGGCTGACTTGATGCTTCTACCATTCGATGAATTTGACATTATTCTCGGAATGGACTGGTTGACCGTTCATGACGCGATAGTAAATTGTAAGCGGAAGACTATCGAATTGCGATGTTCGAATAATGAAATAATCCGAATCGAGTCCATTGATTTAAGTGGGCCTCTTGCAATTATTGCAACCATGTCGGCTCAGAAATACGTAAGGAAGGGTTATGAAGCATATTTGGCCTATGTGCTAGATAACAAAGGTTCCGACCGAGAACTTGGGACAGTGCCCGTAGTCTGCGAGTTTTCAGATGTCTTTCCCGAAGAATTGCCGGGATTGCCGCCTGTAAGAGAGGTCGAGTTCGGTATAGAGTTGATTCCAGGTACGACGCCGATTTCAATTGCCCCGTACCGTATGGCACCTACCGAGCTAAAGGAATTAAAATCTCAACTACAAGAGTTGACGGATAGAGGCTTTGCACGACCTAGTTTTTCGCCTTGGGGTGCACCGGTTTTATTCGTGAAAAAGAAAGACGGGACTATGAGATTGTGTATCGACTATCGACAACTGAACAAGGCCACGGTGAAGAATAAGTATCCGTTGCCCCGAATCGATGACTTGTTTGATCAATTGAGAGGAGCCTCAGTATTTTCGAAGATAGACCTGCGATCCGGCTATTACCAGTTGAGAGTTAGAGATTCTGACGTACCGAAGACGGCATTCAGAACGAGATACGGACACTATGAGTTCTTAGTGATGCCGTTTGGACTCACCAATGCCCCCGCAGTCTTCATGGATTTGATGAATCGGGTATTTAGACAGTTTTTGGACCGCTTCGTGGTAGTGTTCATCGACGATATTTTGATCTATTCTCGTGATGAGTCAGAGCATACCGAGCATTTGAGACTGGTACTTCAGACCTTACGGGATAACCAATTGTATGCGAAGTTCAATAAGTGCGAATTTTGGTTGCATGAAGTCGGCTTCTTGGGTCATATAGTATCTGCTTCGGGTATTCGAGTTGATCCGAACAAAATTTCAGCTATCCTCGATTGGAAACCCCCTAAAAACGTTACCGAAGTTCGAAGTTTTTTAGGGCTAGCTGGTTATTACCGACGTTTCGTCCAGGGTTTTTCGATAATTGCGACTCCATTGACGAGACTGCTGCAAAAAGATATCAAGTTTGAGTGGTCGGATAAGTGTCAACAAAGCTTCGACCAGCTGAAAGCCCTTTTGACGGAAGCTCCAGTGTTAGTCTAGCCAGAAACCGGCAAAGAGTTTGTAGTTTATAGTGATGCATCTCTGAACGGTTTAGGCTGTGTTTTGATGCAAGAAGGCCGGGTTATTGCTTATGCTTCGAGACAGTTAAAGCCTCACGAGCGAAATTACTCGACTCACGATCTTGAATTAGCTGCTATTGTTTTCGCTTTGAAGATTTGGCGACACTATCTGTTCGGTGAAAGATGTCATATTTTCTCCGATCACAAAAGTCTTAAGTATCTAATGTCTCAAAAAGATTTGAATTTGAGACAAAGGCGGTGGCTTGAGTTGCTAAAAGATTATGAGCTTGTTATAGATTATCACCCGGGGAAAGCTAATGTCGTTGCAGATGCTCTTAGTCGAAAATCTTTATTTTCCTTGCGAGCAATGAACGTGAGGCTAACCATGTCAGTAGGTGATGTGTTGATTGCCGAATTAGTAGCAAAACCTGTGCTACTTTAACAGATTCGTGAGGCGCAGAAAGCCGATGAGGACTTAGTTGCCAAACGAGTTCAGTGTGAGTCGAAAGTGAATACAGAATTTCGAGTCGACAGAGATGATTGCTTGAGATTTTAAGACCGATTGTGTGTTCCGAAGAAAGCTGAGTTAGTTACGATGATTTTGGATGAAGCTCATAGTAGTCGAATGTCGGTCCATCCGGGCAGTACGAAAATGTATAACGATTTGAAGCGACAGTATTGGTGGCACGGTATGAAACGAGATATCTCTGATTTTGTATCTAAATGCTTAGTATGTCAGCAAGTAAAAGCGGAACATCAGGTGCCGTCGGGATTACTTCAACCGATTTTGATACCCGAGTGGAAATGGGATCGCGTTACAATGGACTTTGTGTCGGGTTTACCGTTAACGCCGAGCAAAAAGGACTCTATTTGGATTGTTGTTGATCGATTAACGAAATCAGCCCATTTCATCCCAGTCCGCACTGACTTTTCGCTTGATAAATTAGCAGAATTATACGTTTCTCAGATAGTACAATTGCATGGGGTGCCGACTTCCATTGTTTCTGATCGAGACCCTCGATTTACTTCTAGATTTTGGAGGAAGCTGCAAGAGGCCTTGGGTACTAAACTTCATTTCAGCACAGCTTTCCATCCGCAAACGGACGGTCAATCTGAACGGGTTATTCAGATACTCGAGGATATGTTGAGATGTTGCATTCTCGAGTTTAGTGGTTCGTGGGAGAAATACTTACCCCTAGTTGAATTCGCTTATAATAACAGCTTCCAGTCGAGTATTCAGATGGCGCCCTATGAAGCTCTTTACGGTCGAAAATGCCGTACACCTTTATTTTGGACCGAACTTAGTGAAGATAAGATTCTCGGAGTTGATTTAGTTAGAGAAGCGGGGCAGAAAGTGGAGATAATTCGTGACAGTTTGAGAGTGGCATCCGATCGTCAGAAATCGTACGCGGACTTAAAGCGAAAAGACGTCGAGTATCAAGTGGGTGATAGGGTGTTTTTGAAAGTTTCACCGTGGAAAAAGATACTCCGATTTGGCCGTAAAGGCAAGCTGAGTCCGAGATTCATTGGACCGTACGAGATATCAGAACGGATTGGACCGGTTGCTTATAGATTGATGTTACCTCCTGAGCTTGAAAAGATTCACAATGTTTTTCATGTATCGATGCTCCGTCGGTACAGATCTGATCCTTCGCATGTGTTAAATCCGTCCGAGATTGAAATTCAACCTAATTTGAGTTATGAGGAAGAACCTTTCCGTATTTTAGCTCGAGAAGTTAAGGAATTACGAAATAAAAAGGTTCCATTAGTAAAAGTGTTGTGGCTAAAGCATGGGATCGAAGAAGCTACTTGGGAATCTGAAAATGCTATGAAAGAGCGATATCCCAACTTATTTTCGGGTAAGATTTTCGGGGACGAAAATCCCTATAGGGGGGAGAGTTGTGACAGCCCTATTTCGACCCAAGTCGGGAAGTGGTTTCGAAACCGCTAAACCGAATCACAAAAAAATGTTTGAGTATAATATTCTGTGTTTAATTTGTGGGATAAATTATTGTTGTGTGAAATTTTGAATGATTGAATTTGTTTTATTAAATGTGAAATTAGAGATAAGGACTAAAGTGTGAAATTTAGAAACCATGATAGACAAATTAAAATGATTAAAATTTGCAAGACTTTAAACATGGGGACTTGCATGTCAATTTGGCATTTTCTTCACATAGTGGCCGGCCATGCAACTTTTAGTGATAATTTTGGCATTTGTTTTTATATTAAGAAAATGTGGGATTGGTGGTTAACATTAGCTAATATAATAATAAGAAAAAGAGGTGATAATATCAAAGTGGAGCGTTCAATTCCTTTCTCCATTGCCGAATATCTAAGAAAAGAAAAAAAGAAGTGAAGTGGGGCATTCGGCTCTCTCATTGAAAAATTAAGGTAAGGTTCCTTGGAATTTTCTTTTGAAATTGTGAATTTTAAGTGATTTTTGGGTCCTTGATACAACCCACATGTGAATTTTTACAATTTGGGTTATGTAGGCATTCGGCTATGGCTAAGGGTTGTTAGAAAAAAAGTTTTGAATAATTGTTATAGGAATTTTACGATAGAAAATTTATGATATTTTGAGATCCTAAGTTAAATTATGAACTAGAGCCTTATATGACTTGATTTCTTGAAATGGATTTTCGGCAATGGTAGGAAGCTTATAAAGGGTGAGTGTTGGATGTTGCAAATTGATTTCTTTGATCATGAATTGAGCTTGAAATTGAAAAAAAAAAAGAAAAAAAAATGAATTTAGATATGCTGGTTAATGGCCGAATATGGGCTAAAAAGTGTGAAATGTTGTTTTAATATTAAGCTTAAAAATTATATGCACAATGAAATGAAGTGTAAAATTTTCATGCACCCCAAAGGTATACTTGTATTCGATTTTATGTTGTTTTTTTTTTACGGGAAGGCAAAGATACGTATGTGGTTAACGGGGAATGGCTGTCGTATGCTTATATACAATGTTGGAAGATTTACCTAGTTGTTATAATGCTTTAATATTCGGTTGAGTACTAGATTGTTCATAAGATTAGGAAATTTTTTTTTGATTTTAATAAGTCGGATTAAAGGACCATGCTTACCAACCTTAAGCAATAATTTCGGTTATGAATTGTAATCTACTTGTACTTGGCCGAATGTATAATGAAAGGAAATAGATGTATGTGAGTCATATTGAATGAATGCATATTACTTTTGATAATACTGAATGTGTATGTGTGTATGTTTTGTTAACTTTAAGGAACATTCGGCTATGGGCCCTTATAATGGGATTTTGACGAGTGAAATTTTATATATCTAGCTCAAGAGCATAGAGGGACAACACCGGATAAAGGGAAAGCAAAAGTGGCGGAATAGTCGATTTACAACTGCTCAGAAAAGTTAAGGTAAGTTCTTGAGTAACGGAGGTTAACTCAAAATGGTAATGAAATTATAGTACATATGTGAATGTATAAATTAAGACTTAAAAGGGCATGTTCGAATGTAGTGGTGGAGAAGATAGATTGAGCAGATGTGGGAAAAACCGAATGTTAATCTTTGTTTTTGTTATATCCTGAAGTAAATACGTACTCTTTTATTTATGGCTAGTGATTTAGAAATTTGGTAATGAGTCGTAGACATGCTGTGATTATATTTGAATGTTGGTGATGAGTTCCAATGAGATATGTTATGAATATGCATGTATGATAAATGATTTGGGGATTTACATCCGAGCTTAGACTCGAAGGGCTTTGAGCCAAAGTTAAACCCGGACCTAGTTCCGAAGGGCTTTGAGCCAATGTTGAATCCGGACTTAGTTCCGAAGGGCTTTGAGCCAATGATGAATCCGGACTTAGTTCCGAAGGGCTTTGAGCCAATGCTGAACCCGGACTTGGTTCCGATGGACATCTGTGCTGGTGTTATAAAATAAACGCTGATGTAGATTTATTAAATAAGTTACCTTCCATAAGATAGTCAGGTATGTATCTTACACTTGTTCGAAAATTTTGTTACTTATAAATTATGAGTTTAGGGTTTCAGTGGAAATGTTTGATTGTTGCTAAAGGTTTTCCAAATGCCTATGACTGGATTATAATGTGTTTGTTCTAAATTAAAAGAATTTAGCTATCCGAATACGGAATGTAGGTCATATGCATGAGTTAAATTTGATACTTGAAAAGAATGAATTCGGTTCTGAGTTGAAGTAGTCGAATACCCTGAAAATTTCCTTGTAAAATGAGTGAAATAAATGTTATCATAGACATTCTCCTATTCGGCTCAAGTAAGAGATAAAACGTTTAGTTATTTCTATGTTATATTATATATATATATGATTTTTTTTTTGTTTTGTTGTTGTTACTCGAAACTTACTAAGCACGTAATTGCTTACTCTATTGTTCTTAAATTTTCTGTTTTATAGATCTCGATCGTTAGCTATTGGTCTCGGGAATCTTACAGTCGAAGTCATCTCTATTATCAAAGCCCCGTTTGGTACTAAAATAGTTAAACCTTATAAATGGCATGTATAGGATGCATTTTTGTGTCGTTAATCGAGAACTTTATTTTGGTTACTGTATTAAGCTCAGCCATGCGAAAATGGCTTTTCAAGATGCTGTACCTACTCGTAGCCTTTAAGATGTTAATATGTATTTAGAATTATATGCCCTGCTGGAAATGAGAATGTATATCTTAAAATGAGATAACTTAAAGGTTTGGCAAGTTAATGTTTGGCGTGTGTATAGCTATGTATAAGCGAATCGGATGTTTATTCCAAGTGGTAGCTAGATATGATTTTGCAACTTGAACCTAAAATACAAATAGATTCGGTTTAAGCCTTTGATTTGTATGAGTAACTTTTACCCATGAAGCTAGGTGATATGAAATAGATGTTACGCAAAATGTTCTACTCTTATTCGTTTAACTTAGTCATGAAATTTTCGGGTATTGCGTCCTGACTTTGCGGTGATATGTACAAGTCTTGGGGTGTTACATGACTTGTCACCACTGATAGTTGTTCAGTGACATCCCCTCTATAAACTCATAAGCCTCCTCAGGTGTTTTGTTGTTTGTGGTTCCACCAGCAGCTGCATCAATCATTTGCCTCGTTGAGGGGGTTCAAACCATTGTGCAAAGTTTGAACTTCAAGCCATAAGGGTAACCCATGGTGAGGCCACCTTCTCAATAAGTCTTTGTATCTCTCCCATGCATCATAAAGTATTTGTAGATCCATCTGCACAAAAGAAGAAATATTATTCCTCCACTTTGTCGTTTTAGCTGGTGAAAAATATTCTAAAAGAAATTTTTCGATCATTTGTTCCCAGGTAGTGATAGACCCTCGTGGTAGAGAGTTTAACCATTGTTTAGCCTTATTCCTCAAAAAAAAGGGAAATAATCGAAGGCGAATGGCATCATCAAAAACACCATTAATCTTAAAAGTGTCACAGAATTCCAAAAAGTTGCTAAATGTGTGTTAGGATCCTCATCCTGCAAACCATCAAACTGAACAAACTGTTGAATCATTTCAATAGTGTTAGGTTTCAGTTCAAAATTATTTGCAGCAATAGCAGGCCTAACAATACTAGATTTCGTACCAGCTAAATTTGGCTTAGCATAATCATACATAGTACGAGGAGTAGGATTTTGATTCACAGGATCTGCAACTACCACAGGAGGTAGTGGATTGTTTGGATTTGCCTCCATCTCCTCGGTAGATTCAGTTTTGCCCTATTGCCCTTCTTCTACATACTATAGGCTTCGCCTTATTTCTCTGTGGTTTCTGTGAACTGTAGCTTCTATATTACTATCAAAAAGCAAAGGTCCTTACGGGTTCCTTTTAGTCATAAACTAGAGACACCTGTCAGAGACAAATAAAAGAAAAATTAGCAAAAAAATAAAAAGTAAATTGTAATAAAAGTAAAAATGGCTAAAGTAATAAAAATTGAGTGTTCCTAATATTTTTAGTTCCACTGCAACGGTGCAATAAACTTGATCTATCGTGTGTGTGATGATAAAGTAATATGATCGTACCTAAAAACTAACTATTATCATGATAAAGGCAAGCAGACCTATCGAACAGTAGTATAGTTTAGTGGCAAGACCGAAATGTCGAACCCACTGGAACTAAAAGTACTAGTAATGACTTTCTTTCTATTATCTAGCCTAGAAATAAAGAGAATTTGTTTTAAACTAATTAAACTAATTAACTAAGAACACGGCAAAGAGTAAATTGAGGAAATTACTTTTAGGGAAACTGATTGATTAAAGTAATACCCAAGGAAGAATCCACCTAGACTTCACTTGTTATTAGACTCTAAACTATAAGATTTATTCACTTGACTTGATCCGTAGAAATCCCTAAGTTATGTTAATATCTCTTTCAATACTAAGAACAACTAACTCTAGGTTGATTAATTGAAATTTCTTTCTAATTAAAACCCCTAGTGTTGCATTAACTCGATCTATGGATTCCCTTATTAGATTTGACTCTAATTAGATAGATTTTCATCATCCTATGTCTAGGATTGCGATCAACTCCGCATAACTGTGTTGGATCTACTCTTAAACAAGGACTTTTACTCCACTGAATAAGCACATTCAACTTATATTAATATCTTTAAATATTAACACAAGAATTAATAACACAATTAAGAACAAATCAAGTATTTATCATATAATTCAGATATTAATAACAAGATCCGTGATCGTGATTTCAATGAAGCAATAATAACGATCGTACCTAGAAAGTAACTATTATCACGATAAAAGGCAAGCGCACCTATCGTGTAGTAGTATAGCTAGTGGCAAGATCGGAATATCGAATCCAAGGAACCAAAAGTACTAATAATGACTTTCTTCTTATTATCTAGTCAAAAATTAAAGGAGTATTTGGTTGTAAACTAACTAATATAAACAAAACTAAAGACACGACAAAGAGTAAATTGGGAAATTACTTTGGGAAAACTGAATGATAAAGACAATACCCAAGGAAGAATCCACCTATACTTCACTTGTTATCTAACTCTGAACTAGACGATTTCTTCATTCGACTTGATCCGTAGAGATCCGTAAATTATGTTAATATCTCCATCGAGAATACGAACAACTAACCCTAGGTTGATTAATTGAAATCTCTTTCTAATTAAAAGCCCTAGTTTTGCATTAACTCGATCTATGGATCCCTATATTAGATTTGACTCTAATCTAGCAGATTTTTGCCGTCCTATGTCTAGGATAGCTATCAACTCTGCTTAATTGTGTTGGATCTACTCTTACACAATGACTTTTACTCCTCTGCACAAGCACATTCGACTTAAATTAATATCCTGAAAATATCAATTCAAGAATTAAAAAACACAATTAAGAACACATCCAATATTTATCATATAGTTCAGATAACAATAACGAGATTCGTCTTAGGTTTCATCCCCCTCAGGTATTTGGGGATTTAGATCATGTTTATAAAAGAATACATCTCAATGTAAAGAAAATAACAAAACATAAAGAAAACCCAAAACCCCTGAAAGGATTGAAGGGAGATCTTTGGTCTTGATGTAGAGCCTGGCTTTTTAGATAGATCAATTGCCTTTCTTCGAGTAATTCTCTGTCTTATATTCTGAGTCTTGGCGAGGACTCTTTACCTCCTTATAGTCCTCTCCTAGGGTCTTTATATAGAGTTTGGAGTGTCTTTCTTAGCCTCTAAGTAGCTTTTTTGCGCGTGAATTGAAACTCGTCATGACAGGGACACGCCTGTGTAGCACGCCCGTGTGAATCGAGCCTAGGCCCTGTCCAAGCCTGTTAAAGTGGCATGGCCGTGTTGATTTCTTACTTTGGCCTATTTTCTATATTTTTGGCCTGTTTCTCGTTCTCTTTTACTTTCCTATGCTCACCTAAGTATAAAACATGAAATTAAAGGATTAGGAGCATCAAATTCCACAAATTCAATGATAATTCATCCATAAATGTGCTAAATATGGGATAGAAATATGTATAATTTAGAGTTTATCAATTCGGCTTAGGTTTCGCCCCTTCAAGTATTTAGGGATTTAGTTCATAATGATAAAAGAAAACATCTTGAAATAGGGAAAACAACAAAACATAAAGAAAATCCAAAAACTCTTGAAAGAAATTGAAGGGAGATCTTCAGTCTTGATGTAAATCCTTGCTTCCAAGATGGATCAATCAACGTTTTTTAAGTAATTCCATGCTTTCTACTCTGTGTGTCCTTTAGCCCTCTCCTAGGGTGTTTATATAGACTCTGGAATACCTTTCTTAGCATTTAAGTAGCCTTTTTCCGCGTGGAATTAAAGTAAGTCACGACAGGGACACGCCCGTGTGACTCTGGCTCATGCCGTGTTCAACATTGTTAAATTGACACGGTCATGTGGATATCCTATATGTGGAGGTTTAGGCCGTGTTACACTCTAATTTTGGCCCATTTGGTCCATTTTTGGCCCGTTTCTCGTTCTTTTCACTTTCCTACGCTCACCTAAATATAAAACATGAAATTAAAGGATTAGGAGCATCGAATTCTATAAATCTGATGAAAATCATCCATAAATATGCTAAGCAAGAGGTAAAAATGTGTATATATTATGGTTTATCAGATGCCTTATATGAAATGTGAATGAATATTATTGTTATTGGATGAAATTATGAAAAGTAAGGATACAGATAAGTTCCGTGAAATATTGATAATGGTGGGCTATGTGCGGACTACCGGGTAATTATTGAAATTGATGAACTAAGTGCGAATCACCTTGTTGATTATTAATATCAATGGGCTAAGTGCGAACCATCATGAAATAGTGATATTCGTGGGCTATGTGTGAAACCACCTTATTATCATTAATATGAGTGGCTATGTGCGATTCATTTTGCATGGATTATTATACCAAAGTGTATGTTGAGAAACTATTTAAGTGAAATTATGAGCATTGTTGTGATGAGTAAGTGCAGGGAATAAATGTGAGACTGTATGATGCTTTGTGCAAGCTAAGTGTTGAGAATTTTGGGTAAGATGTGAGACGAGTAAGTGAAATTATAAGATTTGAATCATTGAGAAAGTTGAGTTATGTTTTGATTATTTAGTGTGTGATTTTGATGCTTATTGTTTGCATTTGGACTTACTAAGCTTAAAGCTTACTCCCCTTTCTCTTCCCTTGTTTTATAGAGTAGCTAGGTCAGCTCGGGATACGGAAGACATCAGAGGATCATTCACACTATCAACACTTTTTGGTATATTGAACTTTACACTGAGTTATGGCATGTATAGGACTTGGTCATTTTGTAAGTGTCATAATTGTTGGGCTAAAATGTGTAAGCCTATGCTATTTGGTCTTTCATTTTGTATAAGGCCATGAGATATGGCTAACATTGATTTATTTATAAGCATATGATGAGGTATTTCATGAATGAGTTGCTTGCTTATGTGGGATGATTGATAGTATAAAGTTATGTGTGAAAATGTGACAAGTAAATGGTTGTATACATGCATGATGTTTGGGAAATGTGTGAGAGATGAGATTGAGTTGTGAATGTGTGGAAATTGAATTATTTTGACGTGGGTTTATGTCTTGTGAAGTGATGTTGATAATGGTATGGATGTGGTTGTTTTAAGGGTCGTAAAAAGGCTCGGTAATTAGCCTTATAATTGTCCACACGGGTAGACACACGGGCGTGTGTTTAGGCCGTGTGTGATACACGGTCTGCCATATGGGCATGTAGACTGGCCGTGTGTTCCCTGCATGTAACTTGTGATGAATTGAATACGTCACAGAGGCTAACACACGGGCGTGTGCCTTGGCCGTTTGACCTAAAATGCATGATGATGTCATAAACAAAATGTCTAGGTTTCTGCACACGGGAAGAGACACAGGCGTGTGTCTCAACCGTGTGAAGGATACGACCAAGGACATAGAGGTGCGCTCGGCTGTGTTAAAACCCTTATAGGTTCGAAATGAAAAATAAATACACACGAGCTAGGGACTCGGGCGTGTTTGACCACACGACCTGCCCACACGGGCGTGTCCCTGTCTCACACAGGTATGTGCCCTGTATTGCATAAAATTTTTTTTCCAAAATATTATTTTAGTTCTTGGTTTGGTCCCGGACCACCACAAAGTATGTTTTGGACCTCGTAGGCCCATAATAGGGACAATTGGTCTATGATTGCAAGGTTTTTAATTTTGAATGGAAGTGTAACTTGAAAGCGACTGGTTGTACGTGTTACTGTTTAGTAATGCCTCATACCCTATTCCGACATTGAATACGAGTAAGGGGTGTTACATAGCCAGGCCATGTCCCACACACGGCCAATAGACATGCCCGTGTGACTAGGTCATGTAACTTACTGACTTGTTTCTATTAAATGCTACAAGTGACAGACGACCATGTCACTTGGCCCTGTGTCACACACGGTTGAGTCACATGCCCATGTGCTCTGCCCGTGTGGACAAAATTATGCTTTTCCAATGTCATTTCACCACCAAAACTAAACACACCTACATAAGCACAAATGATACCATTTCATGACATAAATGGTCAACCAAATAACGTCATCCAATTGCACAAATCATGCCATATCAACTTCAACCATTTCATACTCAATTCATAACCATTTACCTAATAAAACTCAAACCAATTCAATATGTTTTACTAGCCATAATCACATACCAAGATACCATAATTCAATATCTATAAAACACATTTATAACATACGCCAAATCATCTCACTTTACGAACCAAAATCATGCGTTTCTAAACTATTTACACACCACATATCAAATTAGTAAATTGAATAATATAACCACATCAACCAATTCAACATTCAAATTCAATCCACATCAAGCCATATCAAACCTCACAATCATATATCCATATAATCTCACATATAAAAATTTTAAGCCAAATCACACGGCTAATTACATATCAAAAACATAGACATCAATTGATAAAATTACTTATACATTCAAATAACCTAAAAGCCTATACATGCCATATAAAATAAAGTCGCAAAGCTTATGTAACATCTCGTAATAGGAGCTAAACAGAATGGTGGTTGTGAAACCACAAATCTGAGATAAAAATTTTATTCTGATTAATTTTTATGATTTACCGAGTGATTAGATGCATGTGTTAAAGTATTGATAAGAATTTTTATGAATTGCATGACTAATTTGCCTATTAGGGCTTAATTGCAAAAGTTGATAAATATGAGTTCTAGATGTTAAAGGATTAAATTGAAGAGCATAATTGAAGTAGAGGACCTTTAATGGTAATTATACCATTAGGTTTTCATGGACAAAAATGGACATACATAGGTAGAAATAACCAAAGTTTTTAATGAAGGGTATTTTAGTCATTTGGTAATTAAAAGATTAAAAAAGGGAAAAAGATAGCAAAATATGTCCATCTTCTTCATTAGGACGAAATTTCAAGGGTTCTCCATAGCTAGGGTTTGTTTCAGGCTTCCAAGTTTCATAGTAAGTGATTCCAAGCCCCGTTTTTAATGTTCTTTACGTTTTCGGAGTCCCAATAACTTGATTTAGCTTATTCTATCAATAATTTAACCTAGGGTTCATATTTGGAAAAATACCCATCGATGAAATTTGTTTATTTTGATATTTTATGATAAAATATGAGGTTTTAAATTATGTTAAACAACTTGTGCTACTCGATTTTAAGTGAAAACGAGTAAAACGGCATAATCGGTAAAAATACCTATTGTTCATAAGTACATATTAGAGTGAGAATTTGATGTTTCCATTAAGGGAAATGATCAGCATATCCTAAAACATAAGAATTAGGGAAAAAGTTTAATTTCTGAGTTTTGGGGAAAAAGTGTAAATATGTAAAAGTTTAGGGGCAAAATCATAATTTTGCCAAAGTTAGAGTTAAGGATTATTTTGATAAATGTGAGTATAAAATAAGCTAAATTTTCTAATTATAGATCAAGAAGAACGAAATTTGGGGATAGACCGAGGAAAGAAAAAGGTAGAAGACTAAAGTGTCAAGTCAGTCGCATTTTGTACCAAGGTAAGTTTACGGCAAATAAATGTAATATTTCAATATTTTATATTCATTTTGTTAATTTCCAGCATGTATACATTTATTTCATGAGAATATTCCAAGTTGAATTAAAGATGAGATAATAGAGAAAAGGTATCAGAAAGCCCGGTTGAACCTTGGGAATGTATGGGATACGGAATGTCATGACATTTCGGGTTGAGGCAGTTGGGGAACATCCCATGTAAGTCCATATCAGACATATGGCATTAGTAGGTTGAGATAGTTGAGGAACATCCCACATAAGTCTATATCAGATATAGGGCTTTGGCAGGATAGGGAACATCCCATGTAAGTCCATATCAGATATATAGCTTTGGCAGGACAGGAAACATCTCATGTAAGACCATGCCTAGATCATGGCATTGGTAGGCTATTATCAAGTAGAAAAACCCAAGTATCCTGAGTATTCCAAACGGTTCAATGGGCTAATATACATGTTATGTTACGAGAAGTAAAAGAATGATAAACAGGAAAGTTAAAGAGTAAGTGAAGAAGTATAATAAAGATTTAGTTGTTGATGGTGAATGTTGTTATTTATTTACTTGTAAACTTATTAAGCATTGTAGCTTACTCCTTTTTTTTTCTTTTTCTCCTTTATAGTGTAGCCAAGCCTATTCAGGAACCAAAACGACATCAGAGCTCATTTCACACTCTCAAATGCTATCTCGGTATTTTGTCTTTTGAAATATTTTGGGTTATGGCATGTATAGGGACTTGGTCATTATGGTGTGTATGTCCTTATGGTATGACTAACGAATGGTATGTGAAAGCTTGATGATGGTTAGCTATTGAATTGGCTAAGTAAGAACATGTTTTGTTGTTATGTATGCTTAAATGTTAGTTTATGTAAAGAAATGATGAAGGAGGAAAAAGTTGGCCATGAAATAGTTTTGTAACAACAGTAGTGGCATGAATTTGAAAAATCACTAAAAATTGTAGAAATGGAATTAAATGGTGAATGACATATAGAATTAAAGATTATTGACTCTATTTTCATAAGAAAGAAACAGAGCAAGCAACGGAAGTCTTTATTGTGAGATATTTAAATTCTTGTGAGACTGGTTTAGAGGGATTTGGTGATCCCCTGTTCTGAATTTAGAAATTCACTAAAAATTATATAGAAAGGATTATGAGTCATATTTTATATGTATAGATTCCTTAGTGAGTTTAATTTCATTATAAATAACTAAAAACACTAAATTAAAATTGTACTAAGAGATAATTAGTTTTTAGTAAGGAGAGGTCAGAACAGTAGGATTGTGAAATATGGGAACCTTTAACTAATAAACTGTACTAATTGGCCGCACCAAAAATTCTGGAAAAATTATGGTAGGAGGATATATGAGTCTAGTTTCAAAGAAATATTACGGATTTAAATTTTGATTTTCGTAACTCGAGTTATAATTAATTTAGTTACTATTGCGCAAGTGGATAGTTTTATTATGAATAGTGAAATAAATTGTTTTAAATTTTGTAAGAATCAGAAAATTTTTAATGCTCCCAATTTGGTCCCGAACCATTTCAATTGTATGTTTTAGGGCTTCGAGGACCGTTTTTAGGGATATTGGATGAATGTGAATAAATTAATTTTAAAAAGCAAATTTTTATGCCCTGAATTAGTAAGCTAAGTGTAGTAACGCCTCGTGCACGACTCCAGCGACGATCTCGGGTAAAGGGTGTTACATTTATTGGTATCAGAGCCAGAGTTTAGTCAATTCTCAAAATATCCAGTATGAGTAAGAGTCTAGCTATACATGCCATACTTATGTTTTGATAGTGTAACGACTCTTGACGATTTTAAAATGCTTTTCTTTTACAGTTATGGATCCCGAACGAGTTGGTACAGATGATGTAGAAAGTAATGCGCCCACTCCTATAGAAGGGACGGTGCCACCAGATAGTAGTGAAAGGCCCGTTACAGTTAGTCAGGGAGGAAGGGCTCCATAAACCTTCTTCCAAGCTTTCAACGATTGGTTTGCCAAGTTCATTCGTACGAATTCGGTTGTTAGACCTCCACCCCTTCATGATCCTCAAACTACCCATCTAGCTTCCCCATTTATAGATATAGTAAAAAGAGAAAAGCCACCAGTAGATAAGATTAGAAAATAAGGGGCCGAAGAGTTTTGGGCTACTAAGGATGACGATGCAGAGAGAGCTAAATTTTGGCTTGAGAATACTATTTGAGTTTTTGATGAGTTATCCTGCACACCTAAAGATGCATGGAGTGTGTTGTATCACTTTTACGAGATTCGGCTTACCATTGGTGGAAGACACATCTGTCAGTAGGACCGATGTAACACCCCTAAACCTATTCCCGTCGCCAGAGGGTTAAGAGGCATTACACGACTTTCATGAATCGATTCGATGATCATACACAACCATTACTCTATTTGTGGTCAAATATACAAGCTTGGCCAATTTCAACAGTTTAACATCTAGGCCGATTACACATGTATATACATGATATCTAATCATATCCAAAACTCAAAACATTTCATGCACATATAAATCATTCATCAACCACATCACATACATTAAGAAATTTACTTAGCCGAAAGTCCATGCTAAAAAACAGCTCTACTCATGCTTCTGAGTTCATATTACCTAATCCAATCTAACGAATTTCAAACAAGTTTCATTCAATCTATATGGACTTACCGAATGGTCACATTTAATTCCACATTTTAGCCTTCGTTTATCTTGTTCACATACAACTCATACGTCTCTCAATACGTAGATATCAAGATATATATAATACTTCAAACATATTTACAAAATGCATGACTTAACTGCCATTCCCATATAACGTAACCTAGTTTAAAACCACGGACATGGATATAAGGTATTCGGGTAAGCCATTTTCACATGGCTAATTTACTTACAAATTCAAAATCATAATTGTTTAACAGCAAAATGTCAAGTCTATACATGCCATTCTCAATGTTTAGTTAAAAAAATACCGAAAGATGTTTTGATAGTGTGGATGACTTTAACCCTGGAATTCTTGAGACCGTAGCTACCGAGTGAGATCTATAAAATAGAAAGTAAGGGCAACGGAGTAAGCAATCATTTGCTTAGTAAGTTTTTGAATAACAAAATCATTTAAAAACAAATGGCATAGTAATATCTAAACTTGTTCAATTCATTCTTTGGCCGAATAAGAACATAACCAAAATACTACTTATATCATTCAAATCACCAAGGAAAGATTAATGTATTCAAATGACTTCAATTCTATAGCCGAATACGCCCATTTCATTTTCCATGTCAGTTATGTATATACACATACATTTCATTTTCATATATCAAAATCAGATCATAAATGTTCGAGTGATTCTAACCAATGGTTTAAATATCTCTACTGGATTTCAAAATCAAAATTCGAAAGTAATCAAAGTCCCATCGAGAGTAGAATACGTACCAGGCTATCTTATGGGAGGTAGTACATTTATTATATGATTTCTATTACTAATGCTTGAGAAAATTTAACCAAGTTATGATGCCCCCACGGATGGCCTTCGGGACCAAGCTCGGTTCTTAACACTAGCTCAAAAGCCCTTCGAGTCTAAGCTCAAATCTTAACACTGGCTCGAAAGCCCTTCAAGACTAAGCTCAGATCTTAACACTGGCTCGAAAGCCCTTCAAGTCTAAGCTCGGATCATGGCACTGAAACATACACATTTTGCTTCACCACACATACTTTTCACATAATCTATTACAAATCAACATTCATTTGCCTCTATCACAAAATAATGCATAGTATAGAAATTTCACTACATGTTCGGTCAATAAACATATATACATGTAAATCACATGTCAAATTGGTTTCTAAAACCATCATATGACAATAAAATTTCGGTTATTTGGCTATTTTTCACTACTACATTACATTAACAATAGTCCGCATGTTTCTCTTACCTTCCACAAGAATAACCAATGTCTACTTCATGTTAAAACAAGTCAAGTGTTAGGTTATAACACTAAAAACTTACCTTAAAAGTTGATGAACACTTTCAATAGCTATTCAAGTACTTTCGCCTTTCCCTTATCCAAATCCGGTTCCCTTGTTCTTGAGCTTCAATTAAACAAAGTTTATTATTTAATAAACCACTCTCAATATTACAAATTCATCATTTAATTAAAAAATTCATACACAACTAAGAGTATAAATCTTTTAATCAAATTCATTATTCAAGATATAAAAGTCATCTAAAGCCGAATATGTTATCACTTAGTAAGCTCAAATTCATGCGAGCTTAAGTGTCCAAAAAGTCTATGAAATATTTGTTCACTATCTTCTATCCTTAACTCAATTTCCTAACTCCCATTCGGCCACTAGGACCATCTTAATTCATTTCTCATTTTGGTTAATAAAACATGGCAAAGCTAATTTCCATAAACAATTATCAACAATTCATTTATTCATTCCATAGAGACAGAGGCGAATGTTCACTAAACAAGCAAGGCACCAAAAGCATGACTTCTTCTATCAATTCAACCAATCCACCTTTTCATACTATTATTTTCTCAACACCATCTAAACAATGCCATTCAATAAATACATATATGTATATATTAATACCAAGACCGAATGTTTATTTTCTTAACATCAAATTTTCTATTCTGCTAGCATATATACCTACACCAAAACAAATGTTAACCTATAAACCCAACATCAATTAGCATGAGTTACCGAATGTCTTCATGCTCTTGATTTAAGCACTTAAACTACCTTAAGCTACACATATATATATAATTAATAAAATTTATTAATTCTTGTTCAATTTCATCATTCTTTCATGCTTAACTCAATTTAACAATAATTAAATCTATAAAATGTCATAGCCGAATGCTCCAAACAAAAAGGGTTAAGCCACACAATTTTCCTCAACTAAAAACCACATTTACATTCTGCAATTGTATCATTTCCCATACAATTCACAACCGATTATTCACTTGTTACAAAATCCTCAAAACCATCCTTTATAACACCTAATAACTCCATTAACACTTATCATTATCAACCATCAAGGTTTTATACAACCACACTCATGGCCGAACAAGATTCTTGCAATTTAACTAAATTGTAAGCTATGGGCTAGATAAAATACTAACTAACAACTAAAATGCACTTAAAATTTCAAAGAAAAATAATCATGCATACCTCAATCTAGCCTTATGAAATGCCGATTGTAAGAAGCTTGTTTCTCCCCTCTTTTCTCTTAAAAATCGGCAAGGATGAACAACCAAGAACAACTTTGTTCTTTTCACCCATTTCTTTTATTATTTTATTAACTAATATGTAAACAACCAATTACACATTTCTTAATATTATAAAATGCTAAAATAATCATTAAAATGTTGCATAGGCGGCCACTAATAATGAAAAATGGATATTTGACATGCAAATCCATTAAAATTACAACATTTCCATAATCACTCTCTTAAATTAGACATGCATTCGTTCAATTCTTCCACTTAAGTCCCTCTTATTTCGAAACACATTCAATTAGCAAAAATCAAAGCATTAAAAATTTACACATGCACAAGCACATATTCTGACACGAAAGATTTTATTTAATTATTTCAGTGACTCGGTTTAGCGGTCCCGAAACCACTTTCCGACTAGGGTCGAAATAGGGTTGTCACAACTGAAAGAAAGGGTCACCTGGGATTTCTTTCAGGATGAGTTCCGTAAGAAGTACATCAGCCAAAGGTTCGTCGATCAAAAAAGAAAGGAATTCCTTGAACGAAAGTAGGGTAAGATGACAGTAATTGAATATGAACATGAATTTGTCAGTCTTAGCAACTATGCCAGAGAGTGTGTGTCAACTAAAGCTATTATGTGCAAGAGATTTGAAGATGGGCTCAATGATGATATTCGACTGTCCGTTGGTGTCCTAGAGAAAGTTTGTTGTTTTAGTTGATAGAGCCTATAAGGTAGAGGAGTTGCTAAAAGGAAAAGAAAAAGGCAAAGCTAGAATTGAGACACAAGATACAAAGAAAAGACAGATGAGCAGATCGTTTCAGTCTACATCCAAGAGGCCTAGAGAGTTCTCTACTAGATCAAACTTTTTAGTTAGGTATTTGAGCAGAAACAGAGATAATAGGAATATGGGTTCGAAAGCTCAGACTACCTCGATTGCAAGTGTAAGTAATGTCCGACCGGGTAGACCAAAGTGTCCACGGTGCGGTAGACGTCATTTTGGCCAGTGTCGAGCAGATGAGAGTGGTTGTTACAAGTGAGGTGCTCCAGATCATTTTATGCGAGAGTGTCCAGAAATAGTTAAAAAGGAAGAATTACAGACTGCTAGGTCTGGGAATGTTTCAGTATGAGGTAGACAACAGAGAACCCTGGGAACAGGGGCAGGTAGAGGTGCATCCAAAGATTCAGCAGCTAGACCTGATGTTAGAGCACCTGCAAGGACCTATGCTATCCGTGCTCGTGAAGAGGCATCCTCTCCCGACGTAATTATGGGTACATTTTCTCTTTATGATGTTAATGTTATTGCTTTGATTGATCCGAGTTCGACCCATTCCTATGTTTGCATAAAATTGATGCCTCGTATGAACATGCCCATAGAGTCTACGAGATTTGTGTTTAAAGTATCGAATCCATTAGGTCAGTATGTATTAGTAGACAAAGTATGTAAAAATTACCCTTTAATGAATAGAGGTTACTATTTTCAGGCCGATCTCATGCTATTACCATTTGATGAGTTTGATGTGATTCTTGGTATGGATTGGTTGACTATGCATGACGTGATAGTGAACTGTGGAAAGAAATTTATTGAGTTGAAATGTGAAAATGGTGAAATTCTTCGGGTTAATTCATATGAATCAGATAGTTCATTTGCCATGATTTCTGTTATGTCTGCTCAGAAATGTTTGAGGAAAGGATATGAAGCTTATCTTGCTTTTGTGTTGAATACTAAAGATCCAGAGTTGAAAATTGAATATGTGCATATGGTATGTGAGTTTCCTGATGTGTTTCCAGAAGAACTACTAGGTTTGCCTCCTATCAGAGAAGTTGAGTTTCGTATTGAACTGGTTCCGGATAGAACACCATTTCTACTGCTCCTTATAGAATGGCTCCAATGGAATTGAAAAAATTGAAAGTTCACTTGCAGAATTAACAGATAAAGGCTTTGCAAGACCTAGTTTTTTACCATGGGGTGCACCAGTACTCTTTGTGAAAAAGAAAGATGGTTCGATGCGATTGTGCATAGATTATCAACAACTTAACAAGGTAACTATTAAGAACAAGTATCCACTGCCTAGAATTGATGATTTTTTTTGATCAATTAAAGGGAGCTATTGTGTTCTCCAAGATAGATTGAGATCTAGATATTATCAGTTGTGAGTTAAAGAGTCAGATGTTCCAAATACTGCTTTCTGGACTAGGTATGGCCATTAAGACTTCCTTGTGATGCCATTTGGCTTAACTAATGCTCCTGCATTTTCATGGACTTAATGAATCGAATTTTCATATCTTACTTGGATAAATTTGTAGTTGTGTTCATTGATGATATCTTGATTTATTCCCTTGATGAGACTGAGCATTCAGAGCATTTGAGAATAGTTTTACAGACGTTGAGAGATAATCAACTTTATGCCAAGTTTAGAAAAAGTGAGTTCTGGTTACAGGAAGTCAGTTTTCTTGGACATATAGTCTCAGGTGAAGGTATTAGAGTTGATCCAAGCAAGATTTCAGCCATTGTTGATTGGAAGCCTCCTAAGAATGTATCAGAGGTTAGAAGTTTTCTTGGTCTTACCGATTATTATAGATGATTTGTAAAGGGATTTTCCATGATAGCTACACCATTGGCAAGATTGCTACAGAAGGATGTCAAGTTTGAATGGAATGAAAAGTGTCAGTAGAGTTTTGACAAGTTAAAGGCATTGTTGACTGAAGCTCCTATCTTAGTACAACTAGAACCAGGTAAAGAGTTTGTGATTTATAGTGATGCGTCTTTGAATGGACTAGGCTGTTTTCTTATGCAGGAAGGAAATGTAATTACTGATGCCTCGAGACAGGTAAAGCCACATGAGAAAAATTATCCGACACATGATTTAAACCTAGTTGCCATTGTATTTCCGATGAATATCTAGAGACATCACTTGTATGGTGAGAAGTGCCGAATATTTACTGATCATAAATGTTTGAAGTATTTGATGACACAAAAAGATTTAAATTTGAGGCAGTGTAGGTTGCTTGAACTGATTAAGGACTATGATTTGGTTATTGATTATCATCCGGGTAAGGCTAATGTTGTAGCTGATGCATTGAGTTAGAAATTTTTATTTGCTTTGCGAGCTATGAATACTCAGTTACCATTGTCTGATGATGGTTCTATCTTAGTTGAATTAAGAGCTAAACCAATGTTTCTTGAAGAAATTTGTGAAGTTGAGAAAGATGACAGTGAGTTGCAAGCCAAAAGAGCTTAGTGTGAGTCAAGTATAGAGTCAAATTTTCAGATTAGTTCTGACAGTTGTTTGATGTTCAGAAATCGGGTATGTGTACCAAAGAATGATGAGCTTATTCGAAAGATTTTTGAGGAAGCACATAGTAGTCCCTTGTCTATTCATCCGGGTAGTATAAAAATGTATAATGATCTGAAGAAAATGTATTGGTGGGCAGGAATGAAGAGAGAAATCTCAGAGTTTGTTTCTAGATGCTTGATCTATCAACAGGAAAAAGTCGAACATCAGGTACCTTTAGGTTTATTGTAGCATGTGTTAGTTCCTAAATGGAAATGGGATCGAGTTGCTATGGATTTTGTGACAGGATTGCCGTTGACACCAAGAAAGAAAGATCCAGTATGGGTTGTGATTGATAAGCTAACGAAGTCAGCTCATTTTATTCCAGTTCGTATCGATTATTCACTTGACAAGTTGGCCGAGTTGTATATTTCAGAGATAGTTAAACTACATGGAGTACCGTTATCGATTATTTTAGATAGAGACTCGAGATTCACTTCATGATTTTCGAAGAAGTTACAGGAAGCATTGGGTACAAAGTTGAGTTTTAGTACAGCTTTCCATCCTTAGACTGATGGTCAGTCAGAGAGAGTTATTCAGGTACTTGAGGATATGCTCAGATGTTGTGTATTAGAATTTCAAGGTAGTTGGGAAAAATATTTTCCGTTGGTAGAGTTTGCCTATAATAATAGTTATCAGTCGAGTTTGAGATGGCACCTTATAAAGCTTTGTATGGACGTAAATTTCGCACACCTTTGTATTGGACGGAGCTTAAAGAAAATTAATTTTACGAGGTTGACTTAATTAAAGAAACTAAAGAGAAAGTTAAAGTAATTAGATATTGCTTGAAAGCAGCTTCAGATAGACAGAAGTCTTATGCAGATTTGAAAAGAAAAAAGATTGAGCATCAAATTGGTGACAAAGTGTTCTTGAAAGTATCCCTGTGGAAGAAAGTCTTTAGATTTGGCAAGAAAGGCAAACTAAGTCCACATTTTATTAGACCGTTTGAAGTGACTGAAAGAGTTGGGCCATTAGCATATCAGTTGGCATTACCGACAGACTTAGAGAAGATTCATGATGTGTTCCATGTGTCTATGTTACGTCGTTACCGTTCTGATCTGTCACATGTGATTTCAGAGACAGAGGTTCAGATTCAGCCAAATATGACTTATGGTGAAGAACTGGTAAAGATTTTAGCTTGAGAGGTCAAGCAATTAAGGAACAATAGTATTCCACTTGTGAAAGTATTATGGAATAGACATGGGGTAGACGAGGCTACATAGGAGCCTAAAGAGGCTATGCGAAAATAGTATCTAAACCTATTCACAGGTAAGATTTTTGGGGACGAAAATCCCTAAAGGGGGAGAAATTTAACATCCCGAAATAGGGCCTAAACGGAATGGTGGTTGTAAAACCACGTATTCAAGATGGAAAAGTTTATTCTGATTAATTGTTATGATTTACCGAGTGATTAGATACATGTGTTAAAGTATTGATCGAAATTTTTATGAATTGCATAACTAATTTGTCTATTAGGGCTTAATTGTAAAAGTTGATAAATATCAGTTCTAGATGTTAAATGATTTAATTGAAGAGCATAATTGAAGTAGAGGTCCTCAAATGGTAATTATACCATTAGGTTTTCATGGACAAAAATGGACATACATAGGTAGAAATAACCAAAGTTTTTAATGAAGGGTATTTTAGCCATTTGGTAATTAAAAGATTGAAAAAGGGAAAAAGATGGCGAAATATGTGCATCTTCTTCATTAGGACAGAATTTCAAGGGTTCTCCATAACTAGGGTTTGTTTCAAGCTTCCAAGTTTCATAGAAAGTGATTCCAAGCCCCGTTTTTAATGTTCTTTACGTTTTCAGAGTCCCGATAACTTGATTTAGCTTATTTTAGCAATAATTTAACCTAGGGTTCATATTTGGAAAAAATACCCATAGGTTAAAAGTGTTTATTTTGATGTTTTATGATAGAATATGAGGTTTTAAATTATGTTAAACAACTTGTGCTACTCGGTTTTAAGTGAAAACGAGTAAACGGCATAATTGGTAAAAATACCTATTGTTCATAAGTACATGTTAGAGTGAGAATTTGATGTTGCCATTAAGGGAAAATGATCAGCATGTCCTAAAACATAAGAATTAGGGAAAAAGTTTAATTTTCGAGCTTTGGGGCAAAAGTGTAAATATGCAAAAGTTTAGGGGCAAAATCATAATTTTTCCAAAGTTAAAGTTAAGGATTATTTTGATAAATGTGGGTATTAAATAAGCTAAATTTTCTAATTATAGATCAAGAAGAACGAAATTTGGGGATAGATCGAAGAAAGAAAAACATAGAAGATTAAGTTGTCAAGTCGATCGCATTTTGCATCGAGGTAAGTTTACGGTAAATAAATGCAATATTTCAATATTTTATATTAATTTTGTTGGTTTCCAGCTTGTATACATTTATGGGAATGTGTGGGATACGAAATGTCATGACATTTCGGGTTGAGGCAGTTAAGGAACATCCCATGTAAGTCCATATCAGACATATGGCATTGGTAGGTTGAGACAGTTGAGGAACATCCCATGTAAGTCCATATCAGATATATGGCTTTGGTAGGACAGGAAACATCCCATGTAAGACCATGCCTAGAGCATGGCATTGGTAGGCTATTATCAGGCAGAAAAACCCAAGTATCCTAAGTATTCCAAACGGTTCAATGGGCTAAAATACAGGTTATGTTACGAGAAGGTTCAGGTAAAGGAATGATAAACAGGAAAGTTAAAGAGTAAGTGAAGAAGTATAATAAAGATTTAGTTGTTGATGGTGAATGTTGTTATTTATTTAATTGTAAACTTACTAAGCATTGTAGCTTACACCTTTTTTCTTCTTTTTCTCATTTATAGTGTAGCCAAGCCTATTCGGGAACCAAAATGACGTCAGAACTCGTTTCACACTATCAAAGGCTATCTCGGTATTTTGTCGTTTGAAATGTTTTGGGTTATGGCATGTATAGGGACTTGGTCATTATGGTGTGTATGTCCTTATGGTATGACTAAAGAATGGCATGTGAATGCTTGATGATGGTTAGCTATTGAAATGGCTAAGTAAGAACATGTTTTGATGTTATGTATGCTTAAATGTTAGTTTATTTAAAGAAATGATGGAGGAGGAAAAAGTTGGCCGTGAAATAGTTTTGTAACAGCAGCGGTGACGTGAATTTGAAAAATCATTAAAAATTTTAGAAATGGAATTAAATGATGAATAAGATAATGAATTAAAGCTGATTGACTCTATTTTCATAAGAAAGAAACAAGGCAAGCAAAGGAGGTCTTTATTGTGAGATATTTAAATTCTTGTGAGACTGGTTCAGAGGGATTTCGTGATCCCCTATTCTGAATTTAGAAATTCACAAAAAATTCTATAGAAAGAATTACGAGTCATAATTTAAATGTATAGATTCCTTATTGAGTGTATTTTCATTATAAACAAGTGAAAACATGAAATGAAAACTGTATTAAGAGATAATTGATTTTTAGTAAGGAGAGGTCAGAACAGTAGGACTGTGAAACAAGGGAACATTTAACTAATAAACTGTACTAATTGGCTGCACCAAAAACTCTGGAAAATTTATGGTAGGAGGATATATGAGCTTAGTTTTAAAGAAAACTTACGGATTTAAATTTTGAGTTTTGTAACTCGAGTTATAATTAATTTAGTGATTGTTGTGCAGGTGGATAGTTTTATTATGAATAGTGAAATAAATTGTTTTAAATTGTGTAAGTAATCAAAAAATTTTTAATGTTCCCAGTTTGGTCCCGAACTGTTTCAATTACTTGTTTTAGGGCTTCGAGGACCCTTTTTAGAAATATTGGATGAATGTGAATGAATTAATTTTAAAAAGAAAATTTTTATGCCTCGAATTAGTAAGGTAAGTTCAGTAACTCCTCATGCTCGACTTCGGCGACGGTCTTGGGTAAGGGGTGTTACAGCTTATAAGTACCAAACCGATAGCTGGATAGTGTGATGTGATCTCCGATGACTTCTAACCCGAGCGAACATCTGAAACACTGTGGAACATAGAAAAGAAAACAAACTAAGCTATAAAGCTTAGTAAGCACATATGGATAATAAACACATATTACCAAATAACCACATTTTAAGCAATTACTCATAACATAATATAGGTCATATGATTTCATCATTCTATCATGTTCTCATTTACATAATTAGCCATGAATTTCACTAGTCTATTCAATTCCATGCTCGTATGATTTGTGTACATCTTATTAATTCATTCCCAATTTCACATACATGAGCAAATAGAGATGTACTACATTTAATCCAATAGCCATCACATTTATTGTAACAGCCCGGTTTAGACCCTAGTCAGAACAGTGATTTTGGGACCAAAATCTGAATTTGAAAAATATTTTAATATTATTTTTTGTGTTTACAGCATAATATTTTAATTTTTTATCGTTTGTGTGCTCGATTTTATAAAAGGACTTAATTGCGTAAAATGTAAAAGTTATGTTTTAATTTAATAGGTGTTGAATTGATGTGTTCTTTTTAATATGGGGACGGTCCTTAAATGGTTAATTGGCTATTAAATGTTAGCATGGACGATAATGGGCTTTTGTTATATGGTTCTATAATTAACTCATTAACGTTATTATTGTGATTGTATAATAATTTGTAATAAAATAAACGAAACATGAAAATGGCCATGCATGTTCATCTTTTTGGTCGAAACTTGAGAAACAAAAAAAGCTCCTGAACGTTTGTGTATTCAGCACCTTGGAAGCCTGAATTAGGAAAATGTTTTGCTCAGTTTTTGATAATTTTTACGTTTTTGAGATCATTGCTTTGAATACTAGCTAGCACATGCTTGTGTATTTTGTGATTTTCTATTGATGAGAAATTGTTTTGTTGTTTTTTGATGATGGAAAATAAAAATAAGTTGCTAGATTATCATGTTTAATTAAGTGATTTTTAGTAAAAATGCCTATTTAGGATTAAATTGTGAATTTTGTAAATTGAGGGGTCAAAATGTGAAATAAATGATATAAATGGGCTGCTAGGGACCTTAGTGAAATTCAGCCAAGCTTATGTGTGGTGAAATTTTGAATATTTCGTGTTTTATGAAATAGGGACTAAATTGTGAAAAATTTAAAACGTTGGGAGCTAAAGTGTAAATTGCCCTCTTATGTGTTTTTGGATGAATTTGAGTACATATGTGATTAAATAAGTTAATTTATATTAATTTAGATCAAGAAAAGAGGAAATCGGATTTGGACTAGGGGAAATCTAAAGTTGCCGAATAGTTGTTCTGGTCTATTCGTCTCCATACAAGGTAAGTTCATAAGTGAATAAATGATGTTAAATTGAATGTATTTATTTTGTACATAGTCGAATTGAATTGTATGTATGTATAACTACATTGCTGAATTGAATTTAGCATGGAATGATTTGTTACAAGCATGAATCGATCGAATTACGGCATCCGAAAGCCCGGTACAAACCATAAGAATAGCTAGGATACATATGTCATGACATAGGATTCCAAAATGTGTTATCATGTAAGATCATGTTTGGGACGTTGGCATCGAGTTGAGATTTACGTGTAAGACCATGTCTAGGACATTGGCATTGTATTTGATTTCATGTAAGACCCTATTTGAGATAGTGGCATCGATATTTGCTTACATGTAAGACCATGTTTCGGACGTTGGTATTGTACGAGCTTTTCGAGCTATCCGAGTATCCTTTTTTATTCCAAATGGTTCAATGGGCAATATTGAGTTAAGATTGAATGTGAAATCGAGCTAAATGGTTCAGGTAGGTGTGAAGTTAAATAATTATGAAAATAAGGTAAGTATAGTACTTGAGATGAAGATATGAATTATGCATGATAAAAGATTGAATTATATATGTTTATGAGTATATTATATTCAGCCAAGTTAATTATATAATGCAAATGTTCAGTTGATGATTTATTTCCTTATGATTTACTAAGCTATTTAAGCTTACTGTGTGTTTGTTCATTCGTTGTTTTATAGATTTTGGAAGCTAGTTACGAGCTCGGGGATCGTCAAGGAAATCCGTCACATTATCAATCGTTATTTCAGTTATTTAAAAAGCTTGAACTTTGAACATATGGCATGTATAGGCTAGCATTTGTTTTGGTAAATTTTGAATTTTTATATAAAGCCATGAGAAAATGGCTAGAGGTGATGCCTATGTTTATGCATTTCGGTCATGGTATATGTATGTGGTGTGTTTGGTATTTGATTTTGATATGAAAAAACGTTATATATATATAAATGGATTATGATTAGTTCACTTTGGTAAGCTTAATATATGGTCAATGGATGAGTTTTGGCTGTGGTTAGTTATTGGCTTATTATTGGAATGTATAATTTGTAATTTTGAATTGGTGTGAAAGTGGTAAATGATGTGCTTATGTATTCGCCTAGTGGTGAGTTAAAAAAATACTTATGCTTATGACATGGTTGCTTGTGGTTTGGTATTTAATTATCAAATTGTTGGGTTCATGTTTGGTACGTAATGAGTTTTATATATAGATGGTGGTATATTCGGCCATGATATTTAATTCAATTTGATAAATATGCAATATAGGTATTTGGTATGTGTATATATATGTACATTTATATAACATGATGCCGTATGTATTGGTCATTTGTGTTATGATTTGTAATGGAAAAATTTAGCTTAATTTGAATGGTAAAAACTTGTATCACTTTTGTGGTTATATTTAATTACCGAATAGATGAGAAGAGAATTGGTTTTGTGTATGCATTTTAGGCATAATAAGTAGCATGCAAATTGGGTGAATTTTAAGTTGTTATTTGTATTCATAATATTTCAAAATGATATGGTGAATTATGATAATGGGCATTAAGCCATGTGAAAGAGATTGTTTGGTTTAATGTAAGCATGAACAAAAGTATGGAGTAAAATATATGATTTCAGCTTTTTGTAATAAAGGTAGTGATATATGTTTGGATGTCTTAAAGTATGCATAAAGAAATTTGAAATGTGTAAAGTTAATAAGTTGGACATGTTAGGTTCGGCACTTATGATTAGATTTGGTTTTTGATACTATGGTTTAATATGCATAAAGGTATATTATTATAAGCTTTACTTAATCATTTGTGAAGTAGATCATGTCATAGATGTTAATGAATATCACACCATGAGAAATAGGTTATTATACTTTAATATGCATGTAACACCCCTAACCCGTACCTGTCACCGGAGGGTTAAGTGGCATTACTGTACAAGTACGTAATTAGAATAAACTATAAACACATAGAACTCGATTGAACATTTGTGGATAATAATAATGTAAAATATAAGTTATGAGCACATTTATATAAATATACACGTATGAATTCAATGCGACCTTAGCACTCATAAAACTGAACATATGAACATGCAGAACAATTTTCATTTTAAAATCCATTATGCAAGATGAAAGACAATTACTATTCATGTGGTAATAAATTTGCAAGGCTTAGCCAAATACATGACTTTATTTTCTAGAGCCGAATATGCATAGCTACCCAAGACTCAAAATCTAACCATCTTATCTCTGTTCATTCAATACTTAATTCATCAAAGCTCAATCCACAACTAGTCTAACACATCAAGCATTCATCTAAGCAAGAGCTTGATTCATAACCATGACATCTAAGGCCAAAAGTATGCATTAATGCATCACACAATATATCACCAAGCTTGTATAACTCAACCAAGTTCTAACATGAATTTTGATTGTTACAACGTAAGAAATTCATAGAGTATCTTAGTGCTTACATTTCCTAATATACTTTCCATTTGGTAATCAATCCAAATCATGATCGAACATGGTCATCTCATGATAATAAGTGCGTTGATTCATTCTTAAGTTTAATTCACATCAAAACATCGAAGACATATGTCAAATAGCAACCACATATTAACACCAACTTTACGAATTACAAAAGATAACTTAGCAAGCCATTTTCGCATGGCTATACATATATACAATATCAAAATGACACTTACTTAAACTCAAAAGTCTGACCTATACATGCCATTATCAAAGTTTAACTGCTAAAATATCGAATTTAGCTTGGATAGTGCGGACGACTTTAACTTTGCGATTCCCGAGACCGTAGCTAACGAACGAGATATATAAAACAGAGAATTAAGAGCAACAGAGTAAGCATTTTTTGTTTTTTGCTTAGTAAGTTTTAAGTAATAACATCGTTGAAATAAATCGAAGCATAGGAATCTTAAAGCTTGTCATCTCCTCTTTGGCCGAATGTGACCATGACTAAATATACTACCTTTTATCATTTCATACCATTTCAATTATTCCTTACACACACATTCATATCACATTGATAATCTCTTTGTATCCAATAAGCTTCATTATTTGGCTGAATACATTCAATTCAATTACAAGGCTAATTATTACAAAAATGCATTTTCACATATACATGTTACTTTACTTATCAATCACATATACCCACATGCTCAGAGCCGATCATATCCTAATACCACTTGAGTCGCAATTCATATATCAATTAGGTCATACACTTACATGTAATCTCGAACAATGGTAAGAGCACCACTATCCCGATATGTATTCATAATCTAAAACGAATCAAATTCACAAATGAATATGAGATACATACCTAACTGATTTAAGGTATTGAGCACATATGTTGGGATTATTACGACATATATCGTATAATTCACGCGCGAATGCCTTCGGGATTTTTAACCTGGATATAACACCGGCACAAGGGCCCTTCGGGACTTAGCTCGGATATAACACTGGCACAACCGCCCTTCAGGACTTAGCCCGGATATAACACTGGCACAACTGCCCTTCGGGACTTAGCCCGGGTATAACACTGGCACAATCGCCCTTCGGGACTTAGCCCGGATATAACACTGGCACAAGGGCCCTTCGGGACTTAGCCCGGATATAACACTGGCACAACCGCCCTTTGGGACTTAGCCCGGATATAACACTAGCACAATCGCCCTTCGGGACTTAGCTCGAGTATAACACTGGCACAACTGGCCTTCGAGACTTAGCCCGGATATAACACTGGCACAACCACCCTTCGGGACTTAGCCCGGATATAACTTACTGAGACTTTTGCATATGTAACCATCAAATATACATTTCACAAAATCTATCACAATTGAAATTTATTTGCCCCATTCACATATTAGCACATAACGTAACACTTTCAATTAATATTCGGTCTATAGACACATACATAGATCACACATCAAATCGATTATCATAACTTTTATTTCCAAGGGCCTTTCGGATATTTGCCGTATTCACAACTTACTTTGCATCAACCATAATTAATACTTTGCATCAACCATAATCAAACGATGTTAATAGGTCGCAATTTATAAATCACTTGTATATATATAAATATGTATATCATATTCAATCAATTTATATGCTAAGTATCACTACTTAAAACTTACCTCGTATCCTTCTAAACAGATTTCGGATTGGGTATTCCGTGATCTTAGCTTTTCCCTTATCTGATGCTATCCCTCTATTCTCTTGAGCTAATTTAAGTAAAATTCAATTTCATTAAACACTCATACACTTCACTCGATCAAGACAAGGGATACAAATATAGTCTCTTTACCACACACACACACACACATTCGGCCAAATGTATACTCGTCATCCATCACGACTAAATCATTTACTAGCCAAATATACAAAAATCTCAATTGAAGCCATTCGGCTCTTCACAGATATATATATGTAACAATGAGTCATTTCTCTCAATCACTACATTTGGCATTTTTGAGCAATGAAATTAAGATATATAATAAGCCTTAAACCAAATATATTAAATCTATATCCGATTCACAAGCATAACCACTAATCTCACATAACCGAATGTGTCCCTAAATAATTTCACATGTATATTATTTAATCACAAGATAAATACACTTATCAAAAGTATCTATTCCCTTATTTGCTTCATAAACCCCATTCGGCCATTTCCAAAACACATATAAAAACATTATCATAAAACCCAATACCATATATAAATCAAGACACACATATATAAATTTCTAAAATTAAGCACAACTTTGTACCTTGCACCTCAATGGCCGAATGTACCTCACTTCCAAATTCACTTTTATTAAATTGACAAATCCACACTCTCATACTATTATTTTCTAAAAACACCATCTAAACAATACCATTTAACAAATATATATATATACACCAAGACCGAATGTTTATTTTCTTAACAACCAAATTTCCATTCGGCTAACATATATGCTTATATCAAAATTGTTAACTCACAATTTCAACATCAATTAGTTCTTCTCATTAATCAAACAAAGAATCTTACATCCAAAACATCAAAACACCCACAAAGCATCTCAACATCGATGGCCGAATACTTCCATACATCTCAAAGAATATACACCAAGTACAATTTAACATATAATCAAATTTTCATAGGAATTTGACCACAAAACAATTCACAAGCACACTATATTGCCATTCTATCATCAAAACCCACTAAAGCTTCAAAGCTTTTAAATTTCTACCCCTTAGCATGTTCTAACCAAACCGAATGCTCTATGCCTCATAATCTTAGAAATTTACCAATGGGAGATGAATGGAACCTAAATTCATACTCATTTACACGTTTTCAAGAGAGAAATAACAAAATTTACTTACCTTCTTCAAGCCTATGGTGACCGAATGCTTGGAAGGGATTTTTTTTCTTCTAGCTACGGCAACGGAGAAAGAAAATGGATTCCACCTTGTTTTCTCCTCCCACTTACTAAATTATTATCCTTTAATAATATGACACACCACTTACTTTTGTTTTATTCACAAAAGTAACTAAAATTCAAACAATATAATAATATACCATAAGTTGACCGGCCACTGATATTAAAGTGGTCAATTTAACATAACCCCTCTTAATTTTCCATATAACAAACATCCACAATAACAATTCATCCATCACATTTATAATGTCTTACCTATAAGTCCTTTTTAATGATTCACATTTAAATTAACTAAATCAAAGAATTAAAAATTCACACATGCATTTTCACATATATTAGGCATTGAATAAGGTATTTAAATATTTTTGCGACTCGATTTTGTGGTCCCGAAACCACTTCCCGACTAGGGTCGAATTAGGGCTGTCACAACTCTCCTCCCTTTAGGGATTTTTCGTCCCCGAAAATCTTACCAGCGAATAGGTTAGGGTATCGTTCTCTCATTGAATCTTCGTGTTCCCAAGTCGCTTCTTCGATCCCGTGCTTGAGCCACAATACTTTTACTAATGAAATCTTTTTATTTCGCAATTCTTTCATTTCAGGAGCCAAAATACGAATCGGTTCTTCTTCATAACTCAAATCGGGCTGAATTTCAATTTCGGATCTTTTTCCACGGCGAGACTTTTAGAAAAACTTTTCTCCAATCTGAAACTCAGTATCTTTACGCTTCAAATTCGCGTATAATTTCTGACGATCTGATGCTGCTTTCAGACTGTTACGAATTATTTCTACTTTTTGCTTGGCCTCTTTAATAAGATCAATCCCGTATAGCTTATTCTCATTGAGCTCGGTCCAAAACAAAGGTGTACGGCATTTACGACCGTAAAGAGCCTCGTAAGGCGCCATCTTGATACTCGTCTGGAAGCTATTATTGTAGGCAAATTCAATCAACGGGATGTACATCTCCCACAATCCATTAAATTCGAGAATGCAATATCTTAACATATCCTCGAGTATTTGAATCGTTCTTTCAGACTGACCATCAGTCTGAGGATGAAAGGCGGTTCTAAAATGAAGCATAGTACCCAATGCCTGATGCAGTTTCTTCCAGAATCGCGAAGTAAATTGGGGATCTCTGTCTGAAACAATAGAAGTCAGCACCCCATGCAATCGTATAATCTAAGAGACGTATAATTCCGCTAGTTTATCAAGTGAAAAGTCCGTACGAACTGGGATGAAATGAGTTGATTTCATCAATCTATCAACAATAACCCAGATTGAATCCTTTTTGCTCGGTGTCAACGGTAGACCAGATACAAAATCCATCGTGACTCGATCCCATTTCCACTCAGGTATCATGATCGGTTGTAGCAATCCTGAAGGCACCTGATGTTTCGCTTTCACTTGCTGACAAATCAGACATTTAGAAACGTAGTTAGAGATGTCTCGCTTCATACCATGCCACCAATACTGACTTTTCAAGTCGTTATACATTTTTGTGTTACCTGGATGAATCGACATTCGACTATTATGAGCTTTATTCAAAATCATCAAAATAAGCTTTGAACTTCTCGGAACACACAATCGGTCTTTGAACCTCAAATAGTCATTATCGTCAATTCGAAACTCTGAGTCTATACTCGAATTGCACAGAACACGCTTAGCAACCAAATCATCATCAGTTTTCTGAGCTTCAAAGATTTGCCGTATTAACACTGGTTTTTCTATTAATTTTGCTATCAACACATCATCAGCAGACACGGACAGATGTATATTCATCGCTCGTAATGCAAAAAATGATTTGCGACTAGGAGCCTCAGCAACTACGTTAGCCTTTCCAGTGTGATAATCAATAACAAGCTCGTAGTCTTTCAGTAATTCTAACCATCGCCTTTGTCTCAGATTCAAATCTCTTTGAGTCATTAAATATTTGAGACTCTTATGATCGGAAAAGACGTGGCATTTCTCACCGAACAAATAGTGACGCCAGATCTTTAGAGCAAAAATAATGGCAGCTAACTCTAGATCATGAGTCGGATAATTTCTGTAGTGAGGCTTTAATTGCTTCAAAGCATATGCAACCACTAGACCTTCTTGCATCAACACGTAGCCCAAACCGTTCAACGATGCATCACTATAAACAACAAACTCTTTACCGGATTCTGGCTGAACTAACACTGGGGCTTTCGTCAAAAGCATTTTTAACTGGTCGAAACTTTTCTAACACTTTTTAGACCACTCGAATTTGACGTCTTTTTGCAGCAATTTCGTCAAAGGTATCGCGATCATTAAAAAACCTTTTACGAATCGTCAGTAATAACCATCAAGTCCCAAGAAACTCTGAACTTCTTAAACATTTATAGGTTGTTTCCAGTCGAGAATGGCTAAAATCTTGTTCGGATCAACTCGAATGCCCAAAGCAGACACTATATGTCCCAAAAATCTGACCTCGTGCAACCAGAACTCACATTTACTGAATTTGGCTTACAATTGATTATCACGTAAAGTCTGAAGTACAAGTCTCAAATGCTCGGCATGCTCAATCTCATTGCAAGAGTAAATCAAGATATGAACACCACCACAAATCAATCCAGATACTGTCTAAACACCCGATTCATCAAGTCCATGAAAATCACAGGGGCATTAGTGAGCCCGAACGGCATCACTAAAAATTTGTAGTGTCCGTACCTCGTTCTAAAAGCAGTCTTTGGCACATCAGAATCTCTAACTCTCAACTGTAATAACCAAATCGCAGATCAATCTTTGAAAATGCAGAAGCTCCTTTCAACTGATCAAATAGGTCGTCGATTCGAGGCAACGGATATTTATTCTTTATAGTGACTTTATTCAACTGTCTATAGTCGATACACATTCTCATAGTCCCGTCTTTCTTTTTCACAAACAAAACTGGTGCGCCCTAGGGTGAGAAACTCGGTCATGCAAAACCTCTATCTGTCAACTCTTGTAGCTGAGATTTCAATTCTTTCAACTCGATAGGTGCTATACGGTACGAGGTAATCAAAATTGAAGTCGTACCCGGAACCAACTCTATACCGTACTCAACTTCTCTACCAGGTGGCAATCCCAGCAATTCCTCGGGAAATACATCTGAATACTCCTAAACCACTGGCACAGTCTCAAGCTCTCATTTAGATACTTTACTGTCTAGCACATAGGCCAGATACGCTTCAGAGCCCTTTCTTATGTATTTCTGAGCTGACATGGTAGTTATTATAGCAGGTAGCCCGTTTAAATTAGTGGACTCAATCCGGATTATCTCATTGTTCGAGCATCGTAAATCGATAGTCTTTCACTTACAATTCACTACAGCATCGTGCACAGTCAACCAATCCATCCTGAGAATAATGTCAAATTCATTGAAGGGTAACAGCATCAAGTCGGCCGGGAAGCAAAAATCTCGAATCATTAGGGGACATTTCTTGCACACTTTATTAACCAGAACATAACGACCCAAATGATTTGACACTCGAATCACAAACTCAGTAGACTCAACCGGAAGAGTCTTACTGGATGCTAAAGTTTCACACACATACGAATGGGTTGAACCGGGATCAATCAGAGTGATAACATCAGTACTAAAGAGAGTAAAAGTACCAGTAATAACATCCGGAGAAGAAGCCTCCTCCCAGGCACGAATAGCATACGCTCTGGCAGGTGCACGAGCCTCGGATCTGACTATGGCGTCTCTGGTCCCTCTCTGGCTGCTATTAGTATTTCCCCTACGCCACGGTAGTCTATCTCGTACAGCCATACAACTAGGTCTCGAACTCAAATCAGTATTCCTCTCGTCTAATTTCGGACAATATTTAATAAAGTGATCGGCGGATCCACACCTGAAATAGGAGCAATCATGAAATCTACAGCTCCCCGAGTGCCATTTACCACAATATTTACAATCAAATCTGTCTCGATGTTCATTGCCAACACTAGCGACTGAAGTAGCTCGCGAACTCACAGGGGGTCGATGATGATCACGTCTAGAAAAACCCGAAGTATTCTTGGATCGGCCCGTATCATCTCTAATTTTCTTATACGATTGCTAAATAGACTTTCCTGTAGATCTGTTTTGGAACCCTTTGGCTCCGTCTTCAGCTTTTCTCTTTTCATTATCGAGCTCTTCTGCCTTGCAAGCTCGCTCGACAAGTACGACGAACTCTTTGATTTCCAGAATTCCCACCAGCAATCTGATATCTTCGTTTAATCCGTCCTCAAAACGTTTACACATGATAGTCTCGGATGATACACACTTGCGAGCATAACGGCTGAGTCGCACGAATTCTCTCTCATATTCGGTTACTGACATCCAGCCTTGTTTAAGCTCAAGGAATTCCTTTCGTTTTTGATTGACGAATCTCTGACTGATATACTTCTTGCGGAATTCGGTTTGGAAAAACTCCCAGGTGACCCTCTCTCTTGGGACAACAGAAACCAAAGTGTTCCACCAATAGTAAGCAGAATCGCGTAACAGAGATACCGCACATTTCAGATTTTCCTCGGGCGTACACGAGAGTTCATCGAACACTTGGATTGTATTATCAAGCCAAAACTCGGCCCATTCAGCATCATCACTAGGTGTAGCTCGGAACTCTTCAGCCCAGTATTTTGTAATTTTGTCGACGGCGGGCTACTCGATCTCACCGGATCGGTTACAGGAGGGGCCACATATGTTGGAAGAGGAGTATTCGGGGGCAGGGGTTGTGGAATAGTCAGATTTGTCCTAAGAAATTGAGGAAACCAATCACTCATCATTGTGTAGAAGTCTTGTCTCGTGTCATCGTCTCAATGACTGGTATTCGGCTGAGAGTCATTCGGCGCTGTCCGTTGCGCAGGAGTAGGCGCTACACTCTCAACGTCGTCCGCTACGGCTTGGTCAGGTTCGGGATCCATTTCTAAACATAAATCGCATTTTAAAAATCAGAAGTCATCACACTATCGAATTAACACAACATGGCACGTATAGCTAGACTTACACGCACTACGTTAGTCCGAGAATTGACTAAACCGTAGCTCTGATACTAATAAAATGTAACACCCCTAACCCGTACCCGTCGCCGGAGGGTTAAGTGGCATTACTGTACAAGTACGCAATTCGAATAAACTATAAACACATAGAACTCGGTTGAACATTTGTGGATAATAATAATGTAAAATATAAGTTATGAGCACATTTATATAAATATACACGTATGAATTCAATGGGATCTCAACACTCAAAAAACCGAACATATGAACATGCAGAACAATTTTCATTTTAAAATCCATTATGCACGATGAAAGGCAATTACTATTCATGTGGTAATAAATTTACAAGGCTTAGCTAAATACATGACTTTATTTTCTAGAGCCGAATATACATAGCTACCCAAGACTCAAAATCTAACCATCTTATCTCTGTTCATTCAATACTTAATTCATCAAAGCTCAATCCACAACTAGTCTAACACATCAAGCATTCATCTACGTAAGAGCTTGATTCATAACCATGACATCTAAGGCCAATAGTATGCATTAATGCATCACACAATATATCACCAAGCTTGTATAACTCAACCAAGTCCTAACATGAATTTTGATTGTTACAACGCAAGAAATTCATGGAGTATCTTAGTGCTTACATTTCCTAATATACTTTCCATTTGGTAATCAATCCAAATCATGATCGAACATGGTCATCTCATGATAATAAGTGCATTGATTCATTCTTAAGTTTAATTCACATCAAAACATCGAAGACATATGTCAAATAGCAACCACATATTAACACCAACTTTACGGATTACAAAAGATAAATTAGCAAGCCATTTTCGCATGGCTATACATATATACAATATCAAAATGACACTTACTTAAACTCAAATGTCAGACCTATACATGCCATTATTAAAGTTTAACTGCTAAAATACCGAATTTAGCTTGGATAGTGCGGACGACTTTAACTTTGGAATTCCCGAGACCGTAGCTAACGAACGAGATATATAAAACAGAGAATTAAGAGCAACAGAGTAAGCTTTTTTTTTTTTTTGGCTTAGTAAGTTTTAAGTAATAACATCATTGAAATAAATCGAAGCATAGCAATCTTAAAGCTTGTCATCTCCTCTTTGGCCGAATTTAACCATGACTAAATGTACTACCTTTTATCATTTCATACCATTTCAATTATTCCTTACACTCACATTCATATCGCATTGATAATCTCTTTGTATCCAATAAGCTTCATTATTTGGCCGAATACATTCAATTCAATTATAAGGCTAATTATTACAAAAATGCATTTTCACATATACATGTTACTTTACTTATCAATCACATATACCCACATGCTCAGAGCCAATCATATCCTAATACCACTTGAGTCGTAATTTATATATCAATTAGGTCATAGACTTACATGTAATCTCGAGCAATGGTAAGAGCACCACTATCCAAATATGTATTCATAATCTAAAACGAATCAATTTCACAAATGAATATGCGACACATGCCTAACTGATTTAAGGTAGTGAGCACATATGTTGGGATTATTACGACATAAATCGTATAATTCATGCACGAATGCCTTCGGGATTTTTAACTCGAATATAACGCTGGCACAAGGGCCCTTAGAGACTTAGCCCTGATATAACACTGGCACAACTGCCCTTCAGGACTTAGCCCGGGTATAACACTGGCACAACCGCCCTTTGGGACTTAGCCTGGATATAACACCGGAACAAGGGCCCTTCGGGACTTAGCCTGGATATAACACTGGCACACCCACCCTTCGGGACTTAGTCCGGATATAACACTGGCACAACCGCCCTTTGGGACTTAGCCCAGGTATAACACTGGCACAACCGCCCTCGGGACTTAGCCCGGATATAACACTGGCACAACTGCCCTTCGAGACCTAGCCCGGATATAACTTACTGAAACTTTTGCATATGTATCCATCAAATATACATTTCACAAAATCTATCACAATTGAAACTTATTTGCCTCATTCACATATTAGCACATAACGTAACACTTTCAATTAATATTCGGTCTATAGACACATACATAGATCACACATCAAATCGATTATCATAACTTTTATTTCTAAGGGACTTTCAGATATTTGCCATATTCACAACTTACTTTGCATCAACCGTAATCAAACGATGTTAGTAGGTCGCAATTTATAAATCACTTGTACATATATAAATATGTATATCATATTCAATCAATTCATATGCTAGGTATCACTCCTTAAAACTTACCTCGTATCCTTCTAAACAGATTTCGGGTTGGCTATTCCGTGATCTTAGCTTTTCCCTTATCCGATTTTGTCCCTCTATGCTCTTGAGCTAATTTAAGCAAAATTCAATTTCATTAAGCACTCATACACTTCACTCGATCAAGACAAGGGATACAAATATAGTCTCTTTACCACACACACACACACACACACATTCAGCCAAATGTATACTCGTCATCAATCACGACTAAATCATTTACTAGCCAAATATACAAAAATCTCAACTGAAGCCATTCAGCTCTTCACACATATATATATATAACTAGGAGTCATTTCTCTCAATCATTACATTCGACATTTTTTAGCAATGAAATTAACATATATAATAAGCCTTAAACCAAATATATTAAATCTATATCTGGTTCACAAGCATAACCACTAATCTCACATAACCGAATGTGTCCCTAAATAATTTCACATGTATATTATTTAATCACAAGATAAATACACTTATCAAAAGTATCTATTCCCTTATTTGCTTCATAAACCCTATTCGACCATTTCCAAAACACATATAAAAATATTATCATAAAACCCAATATCATATATAAATCAAGACACACATATATAAATTTCTAAAATTAAGCACAACTTTGTACCTTGCACCTCAATGGCTGAATGTACCTCACTTCCAAATTCACTTCTATTAATTAAACAAATCCACACTCTCATACTATTATTTTCTAAAAACACCATCTAAACAATACCATTTAACAAATATATATATACCAAGACCGAATGTTTATTTTCTTAACAACCAAATTTCCATTCGGCTAACATATATGCTTATACCAAAATTGTTAACTCACAATTTCAACATCAATTAGTTCTTCTCATTAATCAAACAAAGAATCTTACACCCAAAACATCAAAACACCCACAAAGCATCTCAACATCCATGGCCGAATACTTCCATACATCTTAAAGAATATACACCAAGTACAATTTAGCATATAATCAAATTTTCATAGGAATTTGACCGCAAAACACTTCACAAGCATACTATATTGCCATTCTATCATCAAAACCCACTAAAGCTTCAAAGCTTTTAAATTTCTACCCCTTAGCATGTTCTAACCAAACCGAATGCTCTATGCCTCATAATCTTAGAAATTTACCAATGGGTGATGAATGGAACCTAAATTCATACTCATTTACACGTTTTCAATAGAGAAATAACAAAATATACTTGCCTTCTTCAAGCCTATGGTGACCAAATGCTTGGAAGGGATTTTTCTTCTTCTAGCTATGGCAATGGAGAAAGAAAATGGATTCCACCTTGTTTTCTCCTCCCACTTGCTAAATTATTATACTTTAATAATATGACACACCACTTACTTTTGTTTTATTCACAAAAGTAACTAAAATTAAAACAATATAATAATATACCATAAGTTGACTGGCCACTAATATTAAAGTGGTCAATTTAACATGTAAACCCCTCGTAATTTTCCATATAACAAACATCCACAATAACAATTCATCCATCACATTTATAATGTCTTACATATAAGTCCTTTTTAATGATTCACATTTAAATTAACTAAATCAAAGAATTAAAAATTCACACATGCATTTTCACATATATTAGGCATAGAATAAGGTATTTAAATATTTTTGTGACTTGATTTTGTGGTCCCGAAACCACTTCCCGACTAGGATCGAATTAGGGCTGTCACAATGCAAATGTGAATAAATATGCAAAAATGGTTTGTTTAGTAGTTAACTTAAGATATGAATTGCATTAAATGATAGCTTTACGTACACTCAGTATATGAGATAGAAAATGCTATGGTGTTGAGCATATGATTTTGATTATGTGATTATAAATTATATATATTATGACTTTGATGTATGTTAATTGGTCTTAAAATTTAACTAAATACCTGATATAGACTAGGTTAAATTTTTAGGTACAGTTCATATATGCAATGTCATAAATAATATATGTTTGCTATTGAACTAGCTATAAGCTTTATACTTATGAATGTGACTTGTGTAAATATGTTATGTAACACCCCTTACCCGTACCCCACACCGGAGCAGGATATGAGACATTACTTCTCTAGATTTTCATACAACATCTAAATTCAACTTGGATAGATTCATTCATATTGAAAACTTTCTTAATTATAGTCTCATAGACTTCTATATGACCTACAAGCCCTAAATCATGGTTTCGAAATAACTCGGGACCATTTTGGGTACTTAAGAAAATTCTTACAGAAACTATTATAATTCACGTCACACGCCTGTGTGACACTTTCCACACGCCCGTGTGGAATTATAACACGGCCATGTCCACAGCCCGTGTTGATTCATGCCTAAAACTCGAGCTATTAGACTTTTAACACGACCGGGCAACACGCCCGTGTCTCTAGACCGTGGGCCTTTACACGGCCTAAACACGCCCGAGTTGATATTCCGTGGGGCATCCTATTTTAAACACACGGCCAAGGCACACGCTTGTGTGCTCAGCCGTGTGGGCAACAATAGGCTATTTACCAAGCCTTTTACCACTCTAAAAAAATATACATAACATGCCTCAATCAACAAACATTAACACGACACCATTACTCATCTCAATACATTTAAGACAAGTATCGAAACATCATTTAACTCAAAATTGATGCCCATCTCATTCCATCAAGTAGATTTAGAATCATTTTAGCCAATTCCAATGGCCATTTACAAAATAAGCTTAAATGTCAGAAATGGCCAACACAATTGGCTCAACAAAGTGCTTTACAACAACATAACTAGCTAACATATACATGCCATTTCTAGACGCACCCAAATTACAATCATACCGAGTATTTTGAATGATAGTGATCACTTAGGCGGCACTAAAAGAGAATGGAAAAAGAGAAGTGTAAGCTTAGAGCTTAGTAAGTTATAAGTAAATAAATAACAATTTCTAAATTTAGTCATACTCTGTATACATCACAAACCAGACATGCTACAATTTATATTAAGCATTATCATAGCTTACTGGACCCCATCTAGTTCTACTTACACAATATGAATTCAAGCTTGCATGTTATACTCTCACAATGGTACCTGTACCACTCACAATCTCCTCAACTCATTATTAAGGCTGATACAAAAAGGTTCTTTCCAATGAACTATTTAGAATATATATGGATAATCAGTAAGCCTTCAATATGGTTACTGAGCCGACGCCATGTCCCAGACAGGTCTTACACTAACTTGTATATCCCGAGGCTGATGCACGTTCCAAACATGCCTTACACTAGCTCTCGTCTCAAGCTGATGCACGTCATAGACGTGTCTTACACTAGCTTATGAAGTCTCGAGATTGATGCATGTCCTAAAGATGTCTTACACTGGCTCTCGTAGTGTGGCTGACGCATGTCCTAGATATGTCTTACACTAGGACACACATATCACCCAATGTCACAACATGAATATCCAATTCTATTCTAAATGTTCAATCTGTTCTATTATACAAACTCTCATCGATTCATGATATATAAATTCATTATTCAACCATTCACACATTGTAACACCCCTATCCTGTGACCGTCACCGGAATAGGTAAGGGGCATTACCGGACTTGCATCTCATGTCAGAATAGTAAAAATTTTGAACTTTTTAGTCAAAATCCAACATGTATTTTCAATCAGCAAAGCATACTTCAAATGATCGTAAAATGATGCATATAACTATTGAGGGTCAAATTGAAAACATAGCAAAAAGGTAGGAAAATAATCATAAATTTTCAAGTTAGGAACACACGACCGTGCCCCTTGCCCGTGTTCCTCTCACACGGTCGTGTCCCTCCAGACACGCCCAAACCTCTCAGCCCATGGTCAATTCTGACTTCCCACACGGCTGTCTAACACGCCCATGGGGTTAGGCCGTGTGTCACCCACGGCCTAAGCACACTCGTGCCTTTACCCCCGTGGCCGAAACTGTCAATTGACACACGGCTACCAGACACGCCCGTGTACAAAACAGAGCAGACTGTATGACTATACTGCCAAATTCCATACGGCTACAAGTTACCAGACACGCCTGTGTGTCGAGTCCGTGTACCAAAACTGACCAAAACGTTTAAGGTGCAGGTGACACACGGTCGAAGTACACGCCCGTGTTCCCTGGCCATGTGGCACAATATAGGCTTGGTTTAAGCCAAATTGCCACCCAACAAAGGTCATTCTTACAAGCCAAGAATATGCAACATTTCAAGCCAATTTACCATCTACAAAAATACCAATTCAAGCATATTATGAACCCCAAAATCATCATCATCCTCAAGCACAAAGAACTCATCAAAATCAGATAATTTGCCATAACACATTTAACCAAAAAATTAATCCCAAAATACTTGATTATAAACATATGTGACCAAAGCCACATCTCATAGCTTGATCACTTACCAAATTATGCCATATTCACTAACCATCTAGCCTATACATGCCATGACCATTTCATTTACAAAAGTTTCAAAAGTACCAAAGTTTGATAGATAGTGTGATGGCGATCTCCGACTCGTCCGATTATCGAGCTAGCTTCCGAATGTATAAGACAGTGAAAGAAATAAACAGAGTCAGCTTCTAAAGCTTAGTAAGTTCATATAATATAGAAATTAAACCTTACCGAATCAATGCGATAATTACAACAACAATGCCAATTCAATTCATATACTCAAGTTGCCTATTTCACAAGTATACACTTGTTAGTTCATGTAACATATAAATTCATTCATGTACCAACTACAACATTCATGTATCATATCATTGCTCAAATACTTGTACATGTATTTCATATAACTTATACCATATAATCCATGTAATTCCCATGTCTCATATAACATGTAATACAGATATCATTCAATCTTCATGTAACATGTATCGGTAATTGCCCGTTAAACCTTTAAGAACATCGAGGGATACTCGGGTGATACACACACAGTGTATATGCATATAACCTGTAATTTGTCAATGCATCATGTATGCTCTTTCGAGCCTGTATCGGTATGCCCGAAGGCTGAACATGTGATCCCGAAGGATGAACGGTAAGCCCGTAGGCTAACGGTGAGTCCGAAGACTAAACATGTGATCCCGAAGGATAAACCTGTAGCTCATGAGCACGTGGTGAGTCCGCAACAAATGCAGGAGCTCGAACCACCCTGTAGCCCTAGTGACATGTCACTTGTATCCTATCGGCTTCTACGGTTCTAACGGGGCTCGGTGTTCATTTCTCACTTGTAACAATTACATTTCAATTTCATATGTATACATCCAAATAGGCTATTCAATCAACTAATATGTCAAATATTCCATTAACAACAATTATAAACATAAACACATTAAATTTCATTATACAAACTTACCTCGTAATCCTGTATCTACTCGTCTATTTTCCGTTTCCCCCGATCAGGTTCTGGAATTCGGTCGTCTTTATCTATATTAATACAAATTTAGCTATTTAATCACTAACTTATTTAATTTAGTCCAAAACATGTATTTTGGCATATTTGCAATTTAGCCCTTATAATTTCAACACTTTGCAAAATAGTCCTTTTATCACAAAATGACAAATTACACAAATAATCCCTAAATTTCCCTTAGCCGAATATTCAAGGGACTTGTACAAGTACATATCTTTCAATTAATCACAAATTTAACCTCAAAAATTCTACCTTTTTACAAATAAATTCTTAAACTCATTTTCATCAAAATTTACTTGAAAATTCTTGTATTTTCTCACATAATATACAATAATTCATCAAAATCTTCTAAAATATCATAGATTCATCAATGGCATTTTCAAAGGCATTCACAAAATCAGAAATTGAGGTACGAGTCAGCTAGTATACGAAGCAACGATCTCAAAAACGTAAAAATCACTAAAAACTGAAGTCAAAACATACCTCAATTGAAGAATCAAGCTTGCCGAAATTTAAAAGCTTAAAACCCTTTTTGTTTTGTTGAAGAATCGATGAAGAAGAAGCAAATATAAAAGAATTTTCATGTTTTATTAATTAAAACATATAATAAAGCCAAATGACCATTTTAACCTTTTAATAAAACCATTAAAAATCAATAATAATAAGGACATAAAAGTCCACTACCACTTAAAATGGTAAAATAACCATTTAAGGCCTTCCACTTAAAAAGCCATCATCAAATAAGCCATTAATGAATTAGAACTCAAGTTTATCGCTTTATGCGATTTACTCCTTTATCTCAAATTAACTGGTCAAATGATAAAATTTCTAAACGAAACTTTCACGCGGTAATTCTATCATGCTGTAAAACATATTAAAGCAATAAAAATAATAATTTGACTCGGTTAAGTGGTCCCGAAACCACTCGTTCCGATAGGGTCTAAAGTGGGCTATTACACACATGAATTATCATCCTCATACATAACTCATCCATTAATGCAATATTATAAGATAAGGCAACATTCTCATGCATAAATTTTTGTAATGTTGTAATATTTACCTACAACTTACCTCGTTATACAAAATGTAGTCAACTACTCGGTTACTCGACTTGCTTGGCCTTCCCCCGGTCTAATTTTGGATTTATAGTTTCTTGATCTATAAAAATAATAATTTGCCAAATTAGTCACTACTTTAATACAAGCAGTCTAAAATTCACGAATTGGCAAAAATGACTATTTTGCCCCTAGACTATGGCAAATTAACCATTTTGCCCCTAGGCTCGAAAATTAATTTTTATCAGATTTCCTTAATTCTCATGCCTAGATAGCTCATTTTATTCCCATTACTACTTCAAATCCTCATAATTTCTAACATTTGCCTCTTTATTTTGCAACCTCTACAACCAAGTTCTGTTTTATGTATTTTCATGTAAACTCTTTCATAGGTTCTTTCCCTAGCCCCAAAGCTCATTTTCTTTCCAAAATTTCCAGCAAACAATGCTCTTTCATGGAAAAATCTTAAACTCTCAACTAAAATACAAGATACACCCCTCAAAATGTAGCTCATGCTACAAGGGTTCCAAAAATGTAAAAATATCAAAGAAATGACCTAGAAATCACTTACTTTCAAGAGGAATAGCTTGGCTAAAATTTGGGCTTTAAAACTCTTAATTTTTGCTGATATTTTCGGCAAGATGGAGAAGAAGATGAAGCATGGACAAGGGCTAGGGTATTAGGTAATATTTTAATCAATTATGACTAAAAATTTCACCAACTTTGATTTTATTTCTTCTTTTTGTCTCCTATGCTCTGTCATGGCCGGCCAACTCTTATTTAAGGGTATAATTGCCCTTTAAAACCTCCAAATCTTAGTTCTCTACATATTTGACTCAATTTACTAGCAAATGACAACTTTTGTTCTTTATGCCATTTAGTCCTTTTCCACGATTAAGCCTTCAATCCGTAAATTAATTCACCAAAATTTTTATGCATACTTAGAAAATTACTAAAACATATAATTTAACACTAAAATAATTTGTTACACCTCGAGTTGACAATGGTTTTGGTTTCAATTACGTTATCAACACATCATCAGCGGACATAGACAGGTGAACATTCATTGCTTGGAGGATAAACAGTGATTTTCGACTTAGGGTGTCGCAACCACGTTAGCCTTTCCTGGATGATAATTAATGACAAGTTCGTAATCTTTCAATAATTCTAACCACCGTCATTGCCTCAAATTTAAGTCTTTCTGAGTCATTAAGTATTTGAGGCTTTTATGATCGGAATAAACATGACATTTCTCTCCGAACAAGTAGTGACGCCAAATTTTCAAAGTGAAAATGATGACAGCTAACTCGAGATCATGAGTCAGATAATTACGCTCTTGAGGTTTTAATTGTCTCGAAGCATATGCAACAACTCTGCCCTCTTGCATCAAAACACATCCCAAACCGTTTAAAGAGGCATCACTGTAGATCACGAATTCTTTGCTAGATTCCGGCTAAACTAACACTGGAGCTTCTGTCAAAAGGGCTTTCAACTGATCGAAACTTTTCTGACACTTTTCTGACCATTTGAATTTGACATCTTTCTGAAGCAACTTTGTTAATGGTGTTGCTATCATCGAGAAGCCATTCACAAACCGTCTATAATACCCGGCAAGTCCCAGAAAGCTTCAAACTTCCGAAACATTCCTCGGAGGTTTCCAATCAAGTATAGCTAAAATTTTGCTCAGATCTAACCGGATACCCGATGCGGATACAACATGTCCCAAAAAGCTACCTCACACAACCAGAATTCACATTTACTAAATTTCGTATAAAGTTGTTTATCTCGCAAAATCTGTAACACCAATCTCAGGTGTTCGGCATGCTCAGTTTCATCACGCGAATAGATCAAGATATCATCTATGAACACAACTATGAATTGATCTAAATACTGTTGAAAAATCTGGTTCATTAAATCCATGAAAACTGCAGGGGTATTAGTGAGCCCAAACGGCATCACCAAGAACTCAAAATGTCCGTACCTCGTTTTGAAAGCAGTTTTAGGCACATCAGAGTCACTAACTCGCAACTGATAATAACCCGATCTCAAGTCTATCTTCGAAAATACTTAAGCTCCTTTTAGCTGATCAAATAAATTGTCAATTCGTGGCAACAGATATTTGTTCTTTATCGTAACTTTATAAAGCTGATAATAATCGATGCACATTCGCATAGTTCCATCTTTCTTTTTCACAAACAATATTGGTGTACCTCAGGGAGAGAAACTCGGTCGAGCGAAACCTCTATCCATCAATTCTTGCAACTGAGACTTCAATTCTTTTAAATTTAGTCGGTGCCATATGATATGGAGCTATCAAAATCAGAGTCGTTCCTGGTACTAGCTCTATGCCAAACTCAACTTCTCAAATAGGTGGCAACCCAGGTAACTCCTCGGGAAATACATTCGGATATTCACAAACCACAGGTACGGTCTCAAGCTTTCTTTCAGATACTTTACTGTCCAAAACATATGCAAGATAAGCTTCACATCCCTTTTTCAAATACCTCTGAGCCAACATCGAAGATATCACTGCCGGGTAACCCATTCAAATTAGTGGACTCAACTCGAATTATTTCACCACTCGAACATCGCAAGTCAATTGATTTTCTTTTACAATTTACCATAGCATCGTTCACAGTTAACCAATCCATACCAAGGATAACGTCGAACTCATCAAATGGAAATAACATCAAATTGGCCCGGAAACAATAACTCCGAATCATTAGGGGACAATTCTTACACACTTTATCAACTAATACACACCGGCCCAAAGGGTTTGACACTCGAATCACAAATTCAATAGACTCAACAGGAAGAGTCTTACTGGATGCCAGAGTTTCACACACATAGGAATGAGTTGACCCGGGATCCATCAAAGCAATAACATCAGTATCGAAAAGAGTGAAAGTACCGGTAAAAACATCTGGAGAAGAAGCCTCCTCACGAGTGCAGATGGCATAAGCTCTGGCAAGTGCACGAGCCTCAGATTGAATAGTAATGTCTTTGGTCCCTCTTTGACTGCCACTAACATTACTCTCATGTCTAGGTGGTCTACCTCATGATGCGGTATTACTAGGTCTCCCGCTCGAATCGGCATTCTGCTTGGCTAATTTCGGACAATCTTGGATAAAATGATCGGCTGACCCGCATTTGAAACAGGAGCGGTCCTAAAATTTATAGCTTCTCGAATGCCATTTACCACAATGCTTCACTCGACTCTATTCTGACAGTCATTACCAACACTAGCGACGGAGGTAGCTCGGGTACTCACAGGGGGTCGATCGCGATCTCGTCTAGAAAATCCCGAAGTATTCTTGGATTGTCCCGAATCATCTCAAAATTTCTTGGATGACTGTTGAGGTTCTTTTTCCCAAAGAACTTTTACGAACTCTCTAGCTTTAGCTTCAACTTTTCTCTTCTTAATTCTGAGCTCTTCAGCTTTACAAGCTCACTCAACAAGCACTACGAACTCTTTAATTTTGAGAATACCCACTAGCAGTTTGATGTCTTTATTCAACCTATCCTCGAAGCATTTGCACATAATAGCTTCGGAAGAGATACATTCAGAGGCATATCTACTGAGTCTTACAAATTCTCATTCATATTCTGTAACAGTCATTCGGCCTTGTGTAAGCTCAAGAAACTCTTTACGTTTTTGGTCGATGAATCTTTGGCTGATATACTTTTTACGAAACTCTGTCAGAAAGAATTCCCAAGTAACTCGTTCTCTCGGAACAACTGAAACTAACGAATTCCACCAATGATAAGTAGCATCATGTAACAGAGATATGACACATTTCAAGCATTCATCGGGTGTACACGATAATTCATCAAACACAGGAATCGTATTATCGAGCCAAAACTCAGCCCGCTCAGCGTCATCGCTAACTGTAGCTCGGAACTCTTTAGCCCCATATTTTCTAATTTTGTCAACCGGGGGCTTACTCGATCTCAAAAAATCAGTCACAGGAGGCATTACAGGTGTCGGAAGTAGAGTATTCGGGGCGGGGGTTGTGGAACAGCTGGACTAGTTGAGTGAACCAATCACTCATCATAGCATAGAAGGCTTGTCTCGCCTCCTCATCACGGTTACTCGCATTTGGTTGAGAGCCATTTGGCGCTATCCCTTGAGCGGGAGCGGGCGCTATGCTCTCAACATCATCAGCTACGGCTCGATCGGGATCGGGATCCATTTACTATAGGAAAGACACATTTCAATCGTCAGAAGTCACCACACTATCGTATTAACACTAAATGGCATGTATAGCTGTACTCACACGTTAGTCCGAGAATCGACTAAATCGTAGCTCTGATACCAATAAAATGTAATACCCCATAACCCTCATCCGTCGCCGAAGTAAGGTCACAAGGTATTAACCAACTAAACAAAACTTCTAGATGTTCATAGACATAGATTCAACTGTACATCGGATATCAAATAGTGATCTACTTCAATTTCTATAACCGAATATACCCACTTACTTACCAATAAGCATAATCGAATTCCTCTATAGCAAAGCAAACCATTTTCGCATCATATTACACATTTATTACTATTGAACACTTATGCTACTTCATTCAACTAAACATGAATAATATACTTTACATATTTATCAAAGTAACAAGCCACATAAATTTCATCAAACTATACCATCAAATTCAGCAATTAAGCAAGCCATTTTCGCATGGCTACACATATATACAATTTTAAAATATCATTCAACTCAAAAGGGAGTTAAGCCTATACATGCCATCTTCAAATATAGACTAACAAAAGTACCAAAAATAGTGTCGATAGCGTGGATGACTTTGAGCTTGAATCCCCGAGCCCGTAGCTTCAAACGAGATCTATAAAATAGAATAACAAAGACACTCGAAGTAAGCTAATTAGCCTAGTAAGTCTTAAGTAATGTATATACAACTAAACTACTAAATACACATAATTCACATAGGCTTTTAGCTCTTTTTATTAGTTCACCATTTAATACTTCACTATATAAGCAACATCATTTATAAAGTCTGACGTTTAAAACCACACATTGATCATTTGTAAAATTACCCTCATTTGGCCGAATACACAGGCCACTTCATTCATAATTTAACATATTACTTGATTTTCATTTGAGGTCCTAAAGTCACAACAACTAAAACTTACCTTGTTGTGCTCAATTTAATTCAATCAAACTTAAGTTTATAAGCTCATACACATATATAACATACCAAAGTACAAAGTAGCCAAATACATATATATACAACCATTTCTCATATACATTTCATTTCAAATTCATAATCCGATTCACATCATCCTCATAAGCATGAATAATTCAAATGTACCTAGATCATTTAAAGTATTGTACCAATTCACTTGGCACTTTAACACAAAATTCACTTGGCCTGCTAGGTATAAAAACCCGAATTTCATCTCCGGCTCATGGCCTGCTAGACTTTTTAAGTCTGAAATTGTTTCACCGGTATTACGCCTGCTAGGCTCAAGGCCCGATATCATTTCACCGGCATAATGCTTGCTAGGCTCAAAGCCCGAATATCATTTCACCGGCATAATGCCTGCTAGGCTCAAAGCCCGAAATCAAGCTCAATAGCTCATACATTAAATTTATCACATATCTTAGAGCATATACTTCTGATTCACACATGAGTCAAGCATATCATAAAACTTATTGCATCATTTGAACATTGCACATAGCAAATCAACAAATACATTTCACACTACCATTCGGTCTTAGCATATACCTTAATCTCATCTTTGATACACAATCTAGCCATTCGACTTTGATACATATTAGCACACATACGACTTTTACCTTAATCTCATGCATACTAATTAACCATAAAATATTTCTATTTATGCACCTTTCATCTAAATTTTCACATTGGAATAGGATTAATCATACAAATAGCATTAATTGCTCAAAATACAAGATAAGCCAATTTACTTAAAACTTACCTCAATGTCTATCGAACGTAAATTCTAATTATTCGACCAATTTCCCTTTTCCACGATCCGAATTTGTTTCCTTGAGTTCTTGAGCTAAATTAAACAAATTTAACTTATTGTTAATCAACTAGTCAAGCATTGTATCATGAGTATATTCGACTTTCACGCATATTGAACATGGTAATAATCATGCACATTATAATCAAAGTGCAATTAATCCTATACATAAAAATATACGACACTTCATTTCCATCTACTTATATACACGTATCGTATAAGACCATTTCATACTTTCTATTACCTAAATAAACAACAAATTCCCCAATTAATTTCTTAAGGCCACATTCGGCATCTATATCCACATAAACACATTAGCCGATTACTATAATTCATCTAATTCAAACTTTCAATAATCTCACTTTGCAAACAATCACTCATTTCATTCACCAAAATGTCATTCGGCATTTTTTCAAACAATGATTATCATTTTTTCACCTAAATCACACATACATATCATGCTAGCACATAACACCATGACTGAATGCACTCATCTTTTATTTATCCATTCAATTAAACCATTCCTTGACCAAATATCACATTCGACCATGGAATAAGCTAATTTAACAAATAAACACATACTTCCAACAATTAACAAGAATTTTTACAACTTAACACCAATACCCGAATCACATTTTAAACACTTATTCAATTTATTAACTAGTTGATCATTCGGCAATTATATTTCCCATTCAAGCCTTATTTTAAACTACCATGTACAATTCTTGCATTATAAGCCTTATTTTAAACTACCATGTACAATTCTTGCATTATACTCTAATAATCGATTACCATCCATCTATCTAGCCACAACTATCCTTATTCATCAAGCTCAACTCATCTATCATCACATTTAATACCAAAAACATCAAACACCATCAAGACACTCAAACAGCCTATGGCCGAATGCAACACTTCAAACCAATAACAAAAATTGAGTCATGGGCTATGAAAGGAGCTTAGCAATTAACTCAATTTCACATAAATTATCAAGAACTAAAATCAAACATACCTCCAATTAGATTCACCAAGGTCGAATATCAAAGAGCCTTTTGTTTTAATTTGTTCTTTAGATTTTGGCAAAATGAAAGAAAGAATGGATGAAAATTTTATTTTCATCACCTATTTACTTCTATTAATTTCCTATTTTCTTAATATAAAATCATTATATTTTGTAAGGCTTATTTATTTTAACATATAATCTCACCAACTAAAGCAAAATATGAAAACAAAATGATTTCATGCATATGTTGGCTGGCCATTAACTTCAAAATGGTCAATTTGACATGCAAGTCCCCCATATTAATGAACCACATAATATTTGGCCACCACTCATTTACCTATCACATTTTAAGGTTTCTCAAACAAGTCCTTTTTAACTAATTCCACATCCAAATAACAAAATCAAAACACGATATTTTCACACATGCAATTTCACAAATAATAAACATAGAATGTAACATTTAATTATTTTTGTGACTTGATTTTGTGGTCCCGAAACCACTTTCCAACTAGGGTCAAATTAGGGCTGTCATAGATATTCGAGAATAATAGCTAAAGAGAGGCTATAGGTACTAGTGGCATATGGTAAGGTTACGGTAATCCCTCGGGATTTGGTAAAGTTGTAGTTTAAGTATGGAATTTATTCGAAAGTGGTTTTGGTTGTAGGTTGAGGCTGAGGATAGTGTAGTGCAAGTCGTCAACCAGGTGTGTACATACATTGCACACACGACCAATCAGCAAAAGCTGAAACCTCGAAATGACGGAATGTCGAAAAGCTGAAAAGCTGAAAGGATGGTGTCGGCAATCACACGAGTGTGCAAACACTCGTGTAGGGATACCGATATGGTTATTGAGGTGTAGAGAGTGATCTCATGGTCTCGGGCCACTGTTTGGCCAACCAGGCTAGACGAGGCTAAATGGGCCTGCTGAGCTCGTGGGCCCAAATTGGCAAAAGTTGTTATGTGAAATTGAATGATGGATTGATATGGATGATTGTATGATTTGATTATGATTGGGCCTAATGGTCTACATAAGCATGATTGGGCTTAATGGGTTATATGGACGTGATTGGGTTTAGTGGGCCTTATGGATTTTAGAAATGCATGCTATGGTTTTAGTGGACTTTAGGCCTAGCTCTGATGAATTCTCAAATAACATAAAACTTAACAAAATGATCAAATATGTCTGTGGACAAGTTGATAGGCTGGGGTGTGGCAATGGATGTGTGCATGTCTAGGATTGGATCTAGGAAGAGCTTGGTACTTAAGCGGTCCGAGTGACCCACCTCCTTTTCTCTTGAATCCTACCTGGTGCATAGTGTCCGTTCACTTTAGCCGCGAGGACTTGTTGATGGGCCAAAGTTCATAATTAAAACCTGTACTATTAGAAAGTTACGAAAATGTGCCTGTAAGGTAGAATTACCGAAATACCCCTGTAGGGTAGAATTACGAAAATGCCCCTGTAGGGTAGAATTACGGAAATGCTCTTGTAGGGTAGAATTACAAAATTGCCCTTGTAGGGTAGAATTATGGAAATGCCCCTATAGGGTAGAATTACAAAAATGCCCCTGTAGGGTAGAATTACAGAAATGCCATTGTAGGTTGGAAATTACCAAAATACCTTTGTGTAGTGAAATGACTAAAATAGCCCTAGGTGCTTAATGTGTGATAATATGTATGATGCATTCATGAAATGTATGTTGTACTTAGGTAGGTTTAATGGAACGGAGGAAGATATGTGAGGATCGCATAGTCGATTGACGACCGTGGATCCACTGATGGTTTAAGCCCATTATAGCAGCCTTGCTATAATGTTTGAGTAGTGTCACTGTTGGTGCTACCTTTGGAGTGTAGGGATGGGTGGGTTGATATTTATACCCCCACAGCAGTGTAGGGTTGGAAGAGAAATAGAGTGCAAGGTTGGATTTGGGATGGGTACATTGCATTCATGAGAAATTGATGTGATTTGAGGTCAACGTGGGCTAAGGCCCAAGACCACCGATATTGTTAAGGCTTAGGCCCAATGTGGTATGTGCATATTGATTTGATTGCCAAGGGTCGTACACACTGAGTTGCGAAACTCACACCATTTAATTTAATGTTTCAGGTGACCCTCAATAGACGGCTCGACATGGGAGAGGACTCGGAGATGGCCACACTGCAAGATACTTAGAAGTTTCAAATAGTTTTCAAATTACTTTATTTCAATTACTTGTTTTTCAATCGGTTGTAATAAAGCCTTGTATCTCCGATTTAACTTTTCATTTGGGTATATTATTGTTACAACTGTTGGATAATCATACTTAGATTAATTTTTTTTAAAAGTTAATCAAGTTTTTCTCAGTAATCTTAATATGTGAATGTTTCTTAAAATATGGGCTTTCATCATAACTTAACAAGTTACAAGGATTTTGATTTTCTAAGTCACAAGTTTAAGTTTATAACCAAGCAATTTTTCCACTGAACATAATTTTTAATTGAACAAAGTCGTTTTAAAATAACCTCTTTGATGTGACATTGCTGGATTCGGCCATAACTTTGGGTCGGGTCTGGGGTGTTACACAACCGGTGCTAATTTTTGGAGTGTAGGGATGGGTGGGTTGATTTTATCCCCACATACAATGTAGGCTAGACGGAATGGAGTGTAGACGCTTGTTGGGTAGGATTTCTTATTGCATGTCTGTACTGTTATTGTCACTAAAATGGGCTAAGGCCCACACTGATACTGGTACTGTAATGGGCTAAGGCCTAAATGGAACTAAACTGTTACTAATATGAGCTTAGGCCCAGACTGCATTTGTTTACTGTATGATTAGTTATTTTTTGTAAGGGGGTTACACACTGAGTTTTCGTAAACTCATCCTTCTATATTTCTGTAGAGGTAATCCCCAGTCTTAGGCGGATCGGTGTTGCGAGGGACTCAAAGGTTGCCACACTACTGCTTATGCTTCCATATTTGTCTTTAGATGTTCAAGTAAATTTATTTTGGGCATTTGATTTTGTAATAAGGCCTCTTTAAATTTTTAACTTTAAATTTAGGGTTTTATTTATTTTGACACATATCTATTAGTAGTAGGACGCGGGTTTTCAAATGATAAATATTTTTCAAAATACAACGTTCACGTAACATGTTTGAATAGTTTCCTCAACAAGCAATGTTTTAAAAGTAATAACAGTTTTAATATAATTAACATTTCACTGAATGACCTGTGTTTTAAATTAAACGAACATCTTTTCATAAAGAGGACAAATAGAACGAGTTTTCTTCTTCAATATTTTCTTTTATGAAAAGGACTTCAATGTGGCATCGCTAGATTCAGCCATAACGTCCAAGCCGGGTTTGGGCTGTTACATTTAGTGGTATTAGAGCCAGGTTGCAGAACTCGGCTACGGATTTGGGTTCTTTTAAACTAGAAATTTCAAAAAAAACTGTTTCAAATGATTTGAAAGTATTTTTAGATGTTTTATTGAATGTGTGGTTCACCGAGTCGCCAACACCGATTCTGTAAGTTCTCTAAAACTACTGTTTATTTAAATTAAAATACTGAGACTAGTGTAGGTAGTAGACTGTACTGAAATGACCTATTTATGGTAAAGTAAAAACTGTAGTAAGACTGTGATCTACGAAAACGAACTCTGAAATACTGATACTGCTTCTCATAAAATATTCTTTAATGAACCCTGGAACTGTAATCTGATGCGTACAATTTCTAAAACAGATAAAGCGCAACTTAATAATAAGCACTAGAGGTACTCGTGGAAGGGGTACAAGAGGCCGCGGCAAAGGCTATGGAGGTGCTAGGGCTGGGTTTTTGTTATCTGGCCACATGCCTAATGTTGAGGATAAGGAGGCACCAGCTTCACCCGTAATTGAGACGAGGTCACGTGATTGAGCGGCTGGGGATGGCGCACTATTCCAAGCTATGCTACAAATTCTGGAAAAGGTCACCGGGCCCAATGCTAGTACTGGAGGCCGTGGGTCGATTACGGAACAACTCCGGTCTAATGGGGCTGAAAGTTTTAGAGGTATTGCTAGAGTTGTCCCTAATCTGACTGAATATTGGATTGAGGCTATAGAGAGGATAATTGGGGCATGTTTGATATGCAGTTCTTTAGACCGCTGAATTAGAGATTGTTCGTGAATGGCTGATCAGATGCAAGCTTCTAGTATGGGTACTGTACCATCGAGAGTAGCTTAGCAGCCACCAAGAGGTCGTGGCCAGGCCAAAGGACGTAATGGTATAGGTCGTGGTAAGAGGGCACTAGGCAGAAGTGCTAGTCATACTAAGGCGAGGCAGCCATCTCTGGTGTACACTGCACGTCGTCGAGAGGATAGAGATGCCCCAAATGTTATCATGGGTACGTTCTTTATTTATAAAGTACCTTATACTGCACTGATAGATATAGGATCTACTCATTCCTATATAGCATGTACTGTATCTGAAACTTTGTGTATAATGGTTGAGAGCACTACCAGTGAGGTTACTGTATTGAGTCCATTAGGACAGTCAGTGAAGGTAGACAATTTGTTTAGAGATGTACCTTTGGAGGTTCAGGGAACCACCTTTTTTGGTGGATTTGATGGAACTCCCTTTTTGGAGAATTCAACTTAATACTGGGTATGGATTGGTTGGTGAAACGTCGGGTAAGCTTGGATTGTGTTGCTAAACGTATGGTACTGAAAACTACAGAGGATTAGGAGGCAATTGTTGCTGGGAAGCATCAGGATTATTTGTCAAACGTGATTTCTGCATTAAGGACCGAGAAATTGGTTCGTAAGGGTTGTGAGGTGTATCTAGCCTACATCGATGTTTTAGATTCTGAGGTTTCTTCTATTAAGGATATCAGAACAATTAAAAGGTTTCCAGATGTTTTTGCTGATGAACTACCTGGATTGCCTCCAAACTGTGAAGTTGAATTTAGGATTGAGCTCTTGCCTAGTACAGCTCTAGTGTCCATCGCCCCTTATAGAATGGCACCAAAGGAGTTAGTGGAGCTTAAGGCTCAGATTCAAAAGTTACTGGATCGAGGGTTCATTCGCCCTAGTGTGTCTCCAAGGGGAGCATCGATTTTCTTTGTAAAAAAGCAGGATGGATCCATGCATATGTGCATCAACTACCAGGAATTGAGTAAATTGACTATTAAGAATAAGTACCCCTTTCAAGGATTGAGGATCTTTTCGACCAGTTTCGTGGAGCTTCAGTTTTCTCTAAGATTGCTCTCCGATCGGGGTACCATCACAAAGAGACTGATGTTTACAAGATAGCGTTTAGGACTTGTTATGGTCATTACGAGTTCCTAGTGATGCTGTTTGGACTATCGAATGAACCAACAGCCTTTATGGATTTGATGAACTGAGTGTTCTAGCCTTATCTAGATTGGTTCGTAGTGGTGTTTATAGATGACATCCTGGTGTATTCAAGAACTAAAGATGAGCAAGATGCACATCTCTAAGTTGTTCTGCAGATTCTGAGGGAGAAACAATTATATGCTAAGTTTAGTAAGTGTGAATTCTGGTTAGAGAGGTAACATTTTTGGGTCGTGTGGTATTTGCTGAAGGGATTTAGGTTGATCCTCAAAAAATTAAAGTTGTTTAGGATTGGAAGCCGTCTAAGGCGGTATCTTAGGTTCGTAGTTTTCTGGGACTAGTAGGATATTATAGATAGTTTGTTGAGGGGTTTTCATTGATTGTTGCACCTCTGACTAAGTTGTTGCGTAAGGGTGTGTCATTTAACTAGACTGATGTTCAGTAAGGAAGTTTTGAGAAACTTAAGAAGTTCTAACAGAAGCCCCTGTCTTAATACAGCTAGAGTCTGGGAAAGAATTCATTATCTATAGTGATGCATCACACGTTAGTTTGGGTAACTATGGACTTCGTTAATGGGCTGCCCCTAACACCTACAAAGAAGGATTCAGTATGGGTTATCATGGACTGATTGACCAAATCTACCCATTTCATACCAGTCCGTACTGATTATTCTTTATAGAAGTTGGCTAAACTGTATGTGGCTGATAGCATAGAGTACCGGCTTCCATAATATCTAACAGGGATCCTCGCTTCACGTCTCAGTTTTGGAAGAAGCTGCATGAGGCACTGGGTACAAGGTTGGACTTCAGTACTATGTTCCATCCTCAGACAGATGGTCAGTTAGAGAGGGTGATTCAGATACTAGAAGACATGTTAAGGAGTTTTGTGTTTAGATTTCTGAGGCAGTTAAGGGGACTACTTGCTATTAGCGGAGTTTGCATATAACAATAGCTATCAGTCTAGCATATAGATGGCACCTTACGAGGCATTATATGGTCGTAGGGGTCATACTTCTTCGTGTTGGACTGAGTTGGGTGAGCAACGAATTCTGGGCCATAAATTAGCTTCTAATACCAAGGAGAAAGTTAAATTAATTTAGGACCGAGTGAAGGTGGCATCGGATAGACAAAAGTCGTATACAGATCCGAAGCATAAGGAGTTGAGTATTCAGTGGGGGACTTCATTTTTCTAAAGGTTTCGCCATGGAAAAAAGTATTCAGATTTGGACGGAAGGGCAAGCTGAGCCCTAGGTTCATTGGGCCTTATCGTATACTGAAGCATGTGGGACTAGTTGCCTATCAACTTGAGTTACCTATAGATTTGGATTGGATTCACGATGTATTTCACGTTACCATGCTGAGGTGTTACCACTCTAATCCAACGCATATTATTTCGACTACGGAGATTGAGGTTAAACCGGATCTGACTTTTCAGGAGCAGCAGGTTCAGATTTTAGATCGTGATCTCAGAGTTTTGAGGAAAAAGTTTATCCCACTGGTTAAACTACTTTGGCGTAGTCACACTTTTGAGGAAGCCATGTGGGAACCCGAGGAGGCAATGCGACAACAGTACCCTTATTTATTTTTCTTAGGTAAATTTCAAGGCAAAATATTTCTTTTAGGGGCAGAGTTGTAACGGCACAAAAGTCTCAGTCTTTAATTTTAAATGTTGTTGCCATAATTGTATGCCTACTTCAATGGTTTATTGTCATAGAAAGTGTCTGAGAAGTCTTGAGTTCAAGCCTTAGCTTGTACAAAATTTATGTTTTTACTTGAATGAACCTTGACTCTAGTCTGTAGGCTTCTTAAATAATTGTGGGTAAAGCATGACTGAAAGAGCCTACTGGTCTAAGGGATAGGTGGTATGTGGTGGTTGCATGAGGACTGAGGTTTGAGTCCTGTGGGGCGCAGAGAGTATTTATTTTGCTACTGTGTCATGGGAGTGTTATGGGTTGACTGAAACATTGAAGGGATCGAGGGAATTCAAATTGAGTAGTTGAGGGGAGGTGTAGTAGGTTAGGGAGATTTTAGGAGGGATTTTAGGAGAGATTTAAGGGAGGAAAAAGTGGAATTTGAAGTGTAGTAGAGTTGTGCCAAAATTGCATAGTAGGTACACAGAAATTTTCGGCTGAGTTACTATTCTCTCAAATTTTCGATTTTGTATGCTCATTCTCTTTTGCATTTTGGTTCTTTGTGCCTTTGGTGCTGAAAATTGGCTTCTATTGCCTTTTCTCTCTGCTTCTCGAATTGGCTTTCTCCCTTGTTCACTATTTTGATTTTTCTTCTTCCCTTCCCTCTCTCAATCGTCTCTCTTGTCCAGAATACTTTTTCTCCTCTTCCCTCTTGGTTCTTATCTCATTTTGTGTATTGGCCGAATGCCCCTTGTCTCTTCCCCCTCTCTACTTTTTCAGTTTTCTTTGAGTTTCCCTCCTACATTGTGAGTCGAATTCTCTGGTAGCCGAATCTCTCTCTGCATTCGATTAAGGTAACTTGGTTTCCTTTTGGGTTGTCGAATCCTTGACTTATGGCTGAACCTTGCTGTAGCTACCATCTTTGTTTGGGTTCACGTTGTATTTTTCCCTTTCCTTTCTTTCTATCAAATTTTTCCCTCTAACATCTTCTTTTCTATGCCGATACTACTAGGGGTGTGATTGTACCATCCCGTGCCTCGGGTTTAGGGTGTGCTTTTGTACGTCGATTACTTCTTGTTATTCGTTTCATTCAAGTTATTTATGCTTATGGTAATAATTAACAAGATTAGGTTGTAATCTAGATTCTTGCCAATGATCTTGAAGTCAATCTTGGTCAGCGGTTTAAGTGGGTTAAATCGCATTGGTTAAATCAAGGCAGGTAATAATTACCATTTTGGGATTAAATGTTAATAGGAGGGTGTGTAACCCTAGTGATTAAAAGACTAATGGAATGCCTTGAATGAATGTAGGCTTTGGTGCTCGTGGACTTTTAGCACTTTTCGCAAACAGGTGTGTAACCACACTGCTACAATCATAAATCGGAAAAAGTTAAAAATACGACAATTGACGCTACACGAGCGTGCGCTCACCCGTGTGGTGATCTGAACACATAAATTGTGGGTGTTTGACTGTAGAGGCCACCATGAGCAATTTCATGGGCTTAGGCTGTTTTGGGCCATGTTGCGCCGAAATGGGCCATGTAGGCCCAACGAGCATGTGGGCCCCATACGGGTGAACCACATGAATGTGTGGGAAATATTGGGTTAGGTTGTGTAGTTTACACGACCAAGGTCATTTGTGAGCTTTGTGGGCCACAAGGGTGTGTGGGCCCACATGGGCCCGCATAATGGGCCTTGGGCCAATTTTCACTGTTTGACTGTTAAGGTTGCACGGGTTGCCTGAGATGACTGTGGACCTACTGATAGGACGGTAAGTATACCGAGACCCTAAACTGATAAAATGACTATCATGTCCCTATGAGATAATATGACTATTATGCCTTTGTGTTATATATGACTGTATTTGAGCATGCCACTATATATATATATGTTGCATACATGTGTGATATGTTGCATGAGGATGGGATTATTATGATTGGAGGAAGTGTACTGTACTGGCAGCTCTGCTGCAAATACTGTTTAGTGCCGCAACTGGTGCTAATTTTTGGAGTGTAGGGATGGGTGGGTTGATTTTATCCCCGCATGGAGTGTAGGGGCTAGACAGAGTGGAGTGTAGAGGCTAATTGGGTAGGATTTCTGCTTGCATGTCTATACTATTACTGTCACTGAAATAGGCTAAGGCCCACACTGATACTGGTACTCTAATAGGCTAAGGCCTAAATGGAATTGAACTGTTATTGATACGGGCTTAGGGCCAGACTGTATTTGTTTACTCTATGATTGACTGTTTGTTGTAAGGGGATTACACACTGAGTTTTCGTAAACCCACCCTTTTGTATTTCTATGCAGGTAATCCCCAGTCTTAGGCGGATCGGTGCTGTGAGGGACTCAAAGGTGGCCATACTACCGCTTATGCTTCCATATTTGTCTTTAAATGTTCAAGTAAATTAATTTTGGGTATTTCTTTTTGTAATAAGGCCTCTTTAAATTTTCAACTTTAAATTTGGGGTTTTATTTATTTTGACTCATATCTATTAGTAGTAGGACGCGAGTTATCAAATGATAAATGTTTTTCAAAACACCACGTTCACGCAACATGTTTTAAAAGCTTCTGCAACAACAATGTTTTAAAAGTAATAATAATTTTAATATAATTAACATTTCACGAAACGACCTGAGTTTTAAATTGAACGAACATCTTTTCATAAAGAGGACAAATTGAGGATGGTTTTTTTTCTTCAATATTGTATTTTACAAAAAGCACTTCAATGTGACATCACCAGATTCAACCATAACGTCCAGGTTGGGTTTTGGGTTGTTACATGTTGAACTATTCGAAATATGTTTGGATACTAGAAAAACTTGTAGACTTAGTGCGAAATTTGAATAGATGAAGCTATATCAACCTCGCACATTACATGCTAAATAAATAGCCAAAATTATATAAACCTCGCATACTTAGTGCTAAATAAATAGTCAAAGCTATATCAATCTCGTACACTTAGTGCTACATAAATAGCCGAACCTATATCAGCCTCGCACACTAAATGCCAATATATATATACATCGGCAAAGTTATCCTGATCTCGCACAGTGCAAATATATTGCCGAAGCTATCTTGATTTCGCACATTAAGTGCGCATAATTAGCCAAATCGTCATCGAACACAATTGGAGTCTCGTACTCAATAGCATTCACATTTCATCTCAATAACATAGTATTTACCACAATTATATCAATTAAACATTTAAACATATATAATTTAATGCTTATTAAACATACAAACTTACCTTGTTTGTTGTAACGACGAATTAGGTCGACTGATCCGATACTTTGTTTTCCCTCATTCTAGATCATTCTCATTTTTCTCAATCTATATGATATCAAAATTTAGTTATTTAATTATCAGATTATTGAATTTAACACAATTTACACATTCTGACAAAATTACAGTTTTGCTGCTACTATTTCACATTTTTGCAATTTAGTCCTTATCACATAAAAATACAAATTCATTTAATTTAATACAAATTCATGCTGGTTGAATTTTATCCATTCTCATATCAGCCCATATTTTTCTTTTATTCTACATTTCAACCACTAAATTTTCTTATTTCACAATTTAATCCAAAATTGACATTTTTACCAAAATTCACTTTACAAAACTTGTACATCTAACAACAGTGATTTATTTTCCATCATCAACTAAGAAAATACTCATGCATTCAACAATGGCAACATTCAAATACTTTAACAGTTTTGAAATCGGAGATACAGGCTAGCTAGATTAAGCTGCAACGATCTCAAAAATTTAAAATGATTAAAAACCGATTCACAAATGAACTTACAATTAAACCTTGAGATGGCCGATCCTTTGAAGCTATATCCATGGTGTTTTCTTTCTCATTTTTTGGTGGAATATAATGGGTAGAAGATGACACCTTTGCTTATTTTATTTTTACCTTACTTACAAATTTAACCTTAAAACTTAATTCAATTTACCACATTACCAAACCATTTTCAGCCACTATCTCATAATTTGACTATTTAACACATAAGGACTTCCTCGTTTAAATTCTAGAGCATTTAAACACTTTTAGCTAATAGAACTCAGCCTTTACGCTTTACATGATTTAGTCCTTTTTACCGAATTAAGCATTTAAACGGTAAAATTTCTTTACGAAACATTCAAGCAATTAATCTATCAGGCTGTAGCCCTTCTTAAAATAATAAAATAAATATTTTGACTTCAGATTTGTGGACCTAAAACCACTGTTTTGATTTGACCCAAAAAACGGGCTGTTACAAATGCAGTGCATATCTTCAAGACAAACTACCCCTAAAGCTGAAGGATCCTGGATGTTTTACCATACCTTGCAACATTGGAGCAACATATTGTGGTAAGGTACTATGTGACTTGGGTGTGAGTATCAACTTGATGCCCATGTCAATATTTAGAAAGTTAGGGATAGGTGAAGTTAGACCTATTACGGTTACACTTCAATTAGCAGATCGATCTTTAGCACATGTAGAAGGAAAAATCGAGGATGTATTGGTACATGCAGACAAATTTATTTTTCCTACTGACTTTGTTATTCTAAAATTTGAAGCAGACAAATAAGTGACAATCATCCTAGGATGGCCTTTCCTAACAATCAGAATGACCCTTATTGATGTGTAGAAGGGCGAGCTTACTACGTGTGTTCAAGATGATCAGGTAGCACGTAATGTTTTTTAGTTTATGCGATTTCTTAAAACAATCGATGACTGTTCTATAGTGTCCAATTTAGAGGATTTAATCATGGAAAAGGACCTCAACTATGTCGAGGACCTATTGGAAAAAATTTTGACATCAGACCCTCTAAATGATGAAGAGGATGATGAATGTTTGACTAATCAAAGGGGATTTAATCCGCAATCCCACTTTGAATCTTTGGAGTTAGAGAATAAGGATTATGCCCAACCAAAAGCATTAATCGAGGAGCAACCTAAATTAGAACTCAAGGTACTTATTTCATATTTAAAATATGTTTATTTAGGTAACGCTTCTATTTTGCCTATGATTGTTTCAGCAGAATGAACCAATGAGCAATAAGAGAAACTCATCTTAGTATTGAAACAATTCAATAAGGCTATCGGATGGACCATAGTTGATATTCGTGATATTAGTCCATCTGTATGTATCCACAAGCTCATCGTACAAGATGGTGTGAAAGGGATGATTGATGGACAACGAAGACTGAACCCCATCATGAAGGATGTGGTAAAGAAAGAAATCATCAAGTGGTTAGATGTGGGTATAATTTAACCCATCTCAAATAGTTCATGGGTAAGTCTGGTCCAGCATGTGCTAAAGAAATGAGGTATTATGGTTATTGAGAATCAGAATAACGAGTTGATACCGACTAGAGCAATTTTGGGATGGAGAATTCGTATCGATTATCAAAAGCTGAAAAAGGCGACTAGGAAGGATCACTTCCCTTTGTCGTTCTTAGACCAGATGCTAGATAGACTCACGAGGTGAGACTATTACTGTTTTCTCAATGGATACTCGGGGTATAATTAGATTGCAGTAGCACTGGAGGATCAACACAAGACAACATTCACCTGCCCGTACAATACATTTGCATTTAGACGGATGCCATTTAGTTTATGTAATGCACCTCCTACATTCCAAAGGTGTAAGATGTCTATTTTTACTGATATGCTTGAGAAATACTTGGAAGTCTTTATGGATAACTTTTCAGTATTCCAAGATACATATGATGATAGCGTAGCCAATCTAGCCAAGGTACTAAGGTGATGTGAGGAAAAAAACCTTGTACTCAATTGGAAAAAGTGCCATTTTATGGTACAAGAAGGTATTGTTCTAGGGTATTAGATAACGAGACATGGAATCAAAGTAGATAAAGCAAAGTTAGACATTATTTAGAAGCTCCTATTTCTGACATCTGTAAAGGGTATTAGGAGCTTTTTTGGCCACGCTAGTTTCTATTGAAGATTTATCAAGGACTTCTGCAAAATTGCTAAACCCTTATGTAAATTATTGGAGAAGGACACAACGTTCAAATTTGATAAAGAGTGCTTAAAAGCTTTTAATGATCTAAAGAGTCAGTTAGTTTCTACACCCATAATCGTCACTCCAGAATGGGATTTGCCATTTAAATTGATGTGTGACGTAAGCGAATTCATGATAGGAGCTGTCATGGGCCAACAAAAGAACAAAGTTTTTCATACGATCTACAATGCAAGTCGGACTCTAACAGGAGCTCAAATAAATTACACGGTAACAGAGAAAGAGTTGCTTGCTATTGTGTTTACTTTTGACAAGTTTTGATCATATCTTATAGGTACCAAAGTGACTGTCTATATGGACCATTCGGTAATTAAGTATTTACTTGCCAAGAAAGATGTTAGGGCGAGATTGATCCAATGGGTACTTCTACTTCAAGAGTTCAATCCAGAAATTCAAGATCGAAAGGGTGTAGAAAACCAAGTAGTAGACCACTTATCTAGATTGGAGCCGCAAGAAGGGAATACTCCTCTTATACTAATTCAGGAGACATTTCCAGATGAACACATACTGAAGGTAAAACATGTCCATAATACCCCTTGGTTTGTTGATACTCTAAACTATTTAGCTTGTGGGTTGATTCCAATATATATGTAATAGCCCGTTTTTTGTTAAATTAGAATAGTGGTTTTGGAAGCACAAATTTGATGTCAAAAAATTATTTTAATATTATTTTTGGTGTTTACAGCATGTCATTATATATGTGTGAATATTTCGTGAAGTAATTTTAGCATTTGAATGCTTAATTTGATAAAAGGACTAAATCGCATAAAATGCAAAAGTTTCATTCTAATTGTAAAAGTGTCAAATTGCTATGATTTATTAATTCTAAAGCCCTTATGATGATATTATACCCTTATTGAGGTTGTTTTGGCTATCCATTGGGTATGGAATTGGCGCCATTTGATTGTGCTGTAGGTGTGCGTATTTGGGGTGAGAAATATTGCTTGTAACTAGCCTATTTTCGTCGACATGGCTGAGCACACGAGCGTGTGGCTTTACTGTGTCTGACACATGGCCTTAGAACATGGGCGTGTATCCCCTAAAGCTTAATTAAAAACCAAGTCAGTGAGCTACACGGCATAAACACACGGGCGTGTGGTCGGCCGTGTAACCAAGTCAGTATACACTCTAATTTTCACACAGCCAAGCACACGAGCATGCGGTCGGCCGTGTGATGCAAGTCAGTATGCATGCCCTGTTTCTATATGGCCTGTGACACGAGCGTGCCCATAGCCGTGTGAGGCACATGGCCTATTCAGACATGCATGTGACCTCTGTATTCTTGAAAATTTTTTAAGTTTCCAAAGTTTTCGTATGTTATCGATTTAGTCCTGAACCATCTTTAAAGAATGTTTAAGGCCTCGTAGGCCCGTATAAGGGACATTGTGATTGTGTTTGAATAATATTCAATATAAATGCCTAATGTATGAGAACTGTGTGCTAAATAATGTGTTTTGATCGGTAATACCTCATAACCCTATTCTAGCGGCGAATACAAGTTAGGGGTGTTACATTTTATTGGTATTAGAGCCACGGTTTAGTTGATTCTAGGACTAGCATAGCGTGTGTGAGAGTCTAGCTATACATGCCATATATATACCCTGTGATAGTGTGATGATCCTTGACAGATTAAAATGTGTTTTCATATAATAAATGGAACCCGAACAAGATGAAGCTGATGATGTTGAAAGTAATGCGCCTGCTCCTACTCAAGGGACAATGCCTTCTGAATCAAGGCCCGTTACGGGTAGTCAGAAAGTTGAGGCTGAACAAGCCTTCCTCCAAATGATGAACGAGTAGTTTATGGAGTTTGTTCAAACAAATTCGACTGCTCAACAACCTCCACCCCCGCCTATTCCTCAACAAATCCCTATTGTTCCTTAAGATATAGATCTGATACAGTTGAACAAGCCACCAGTTGATAAGATTCGTAAAAATGATGTTAAATAGTTTAAGGCTACCATTGATGAAGATGCTAAGAGACCTGAGTTCTGGTTCGAAAATACAATTTGAGTTTGATGAGTTGTCTTGTACACCTGATGAATGCATTAAATTTGTTGTATTTTTGTTGGGAGACACCGCGTATCAGTGGTGGAACACGTTAATTTATGTGGTTCTGATAGAACGGGTTAACTGTGAGTTATTCCAATCTAAATTCAGAAAAAAAATATCATTCAGAGATTTATTGATCAGAAACATAAAGAGTTTCTTGAGTTAAAGCAAGGTCGCATGACTATGATAGAATATGAACGAGAATTTGTGAGATTAAGTAGATATGCGCGAGAAAGTTAAACCGATCACAAAAAAATTACCCGATGCACGGTTTAGAGTTAGCTGTGATTGTATTTGCATTGAAAATCTGACGTCATTACTTGTTCAGTGAGAAATGTCACATCTATACCGATCGCAAAAGCATAAAGTACTTAATGACTCAGAAAGCTCTAAATTTGTGACAGTGAAGATGGCTAGAATTGTTAAAAGACTACAAGTTAGTAATTGACTATCATCTAAGGAAAGCAAATGTAGTTGCTGACGCTTTGAGCCGAAAATCCCTATTTGCTTTGCGTGCGATAAATATACAAATAGCTTTGTCTAAAGATGGTTCGGTTGTAGCTGAGATGAGAGTGAGACCGCTATTTGTTCAGCAGAGTTGTGAAGCTTAAAAAGTTGATAATGATTTGTTAGCAAAATGAGCTCAGTGTGAGTCAAAATTTGATTTAGAGTTTCAAATTGGTTTTGACAACTGTTTGAGATTCAGAGATAGAATATATTTATAAAGAATTTTTGAGCTCATTCAGATGATTTTAAAAAAGCCTTTGTATTAATCGGACCACTCTATTCTCACTACTCTGTATTATATTTTTCTTCCTTTTCATTAGACCAAATATTGTTTCTCACTTTCTTTGCCAAATATTGTTATTCTATCATCCATCTGTGTCGTTCTCCTATGTTCTCTGTCGACTCAAGAAGTAGTACACAAACCGATAATATTTCTTTCTTTTTTCGCTTGTTCTGGATCGAATTGAAAAATACTTTCTCTTCTTATTGCCAAATTTTCCCCCTTATTTTCACAGAGTGCTATTCATTTGAGTCAGAGCTTCTCGAAAGGTGAAGGGGTTGTGGGGGGAATTTAGTCATCAGAACTATGTTCTTATCGCTTGTGTAAAGGTAAGTCTATGGGCTGATATTCCAAGGTGCTGGTCAAATGCCCTATTTTTCCCCATCCTTGGTTTGAGGTTTTTAATTAGACAATGGGTAGTCTTCTATGAGTTGATTGTTGGATTTCGCTAATAATGCAGTTTAACAATTAAATGGGTGTAATCGATTGTCGTCAATAGTTTAGATGGGTTAAACCACGTTCGTGCAATCAAGGTTGGGTACTCATGGATCGATAGCGTTTGTCGCAAAACATGTGTGTATCTGTACCTTATAAATGGTAGTAGGTGTAAAAGTCATAATCATGTGTGTATTCGTATACACTGTTCTGATTGTTGATCGGCTGAAAAGCTAAAAGTGCGTATTTCATACTGTTTTGATTATAGATCGACATAATGCCGAAAAGCCAAAAATATGGCATGTGAGGCCACATGGGCGTGAGATCGCACGTGTGGTGTATTGAGCCCACAAAACGTGGGCGTACGATGAATGAGGCCACCACGAGTGATCTTGTGGACTTGGGCTGTATGGGCCACGTTGGGCCCAATGGGCCACGTTGGGCCCAATGGGCCTGTTAGCCCATATGGGGTGAATCTCACTGTATGGTAGAAGGGTTGGACTAGCCATATTGTGCACATGGCTTAGAATGTTTGTGGGCCTCGATAGGCTAAAATGGGTCGTGTGGGCCCAATGGGCCTGTGGGGCCCACACGGATTAAATTGTATGTTATAAGGCTACTATTGGTTCGGACTGTGTAGTTGGTATAGTAGAGTCTATTTTGGGCTAAATGGGCTGTGTCTGCCCAATGGGCTTATGGGCCCACACGGATAAAATATATGTGATGGGATAAGTGATTGATTTGGGTTGTGTTGTTCGCATAACTGTAGTTGTTTCTAGGCTAAATTGTGTAGGCCCACTTGGGCTGAGTAATGGGCCTTAGGCCCAATTACCCCGTTTTTCCTGTTTAGGTTATAAAAGTAGCTCGAGGCGACGATGGTCCTTCAGTTGGGTCGTTCAGACCTCGGTTTATAAAATTAAAAAATACCCTCGATTTACAAAACTACAAAAATACCCTCGGTTTACAAAATTACAAAAGTACCCTCAGTTTACAAAACTACAGAAATACCCTGGCTTTATAAAATTACAAAAATACCCCCGATTTGTAAAATTACCAAAATACCCTTAGATTGCAAAACTACCGAAATACCCCTGCATTGCAAAAGTACTGAAATACCATTGATTTGTGAAATTACCGAAATACCTCTAATTCATAAAATTATTGAAATACCCGTTGTTTGCTAAATTATCGAAATACCATTGATTTGCAAAATTACCGAAATACCCTGGTTTGCAAAATTACCAAAATACCCCTAGTTTATGAAATTACCGAAATACCCATGGTTTGTGAAATTACTGAGATACCACTGTAGGATAGAATTACTAAAATACCCCCGTAGTGTAAAATTACTGAAATACCCCTATAGGGTGAAATGACTAAAATACCCCTAATGGGTAAAAAGACTGTTTTGCCCCTCGAGGGTAGATGATTCACTGATGATGCAATTTGATTGATTTGACTATGTTTGACTGAGAATGTATGACTGTTATTGGACTGTTGTGACTGTGATTTATATGATTGTGTATGGGCATGATGTTCCACATACATGACATGTTGCATGGGGTTGGGATATTGTTTATGGAGGAAGATCTATTCCGATAGGGTTGCATGGGTCGCACGAGACCACTGTGGACCCAGTTATGCTCTAATAGGATCGTATGGGTCACACGAGACTACTGTAGATCCAGTATTGATGGCTTAAAGCCACTTATTGCACTTACCTACGGCTACGTGCCAATTGCACTTATTGATAACTATGTGTCAATCACATTTACCCATGGCTGTGTGCCGGTTATGTTACCCTAATTGATGGCTATGTGCCTAAAATAATGCAGTTTCCAATGGCTTTGTGCCATTTTGCTTACGGCTTACAGCCGTTCTATTGTTTGGCAGTGTTGTTGCGATATTTACGACTTCTAGCTCTTCTGTCTACGGTGTTAAGCCGTTCTGCTGACTTACTACCGTAACCGTTGCCAAACTTGGTGTGTTGGTTGGGTAGGTCGAGTTATCCCCCACAGACTGTGTAAGGTTGGTTCGGGTGGTGTGTAAGCTGGATTGGGGTGGGATGCATACTCACACTATTGCATACCTATTTTTTTTGAGATCTGTTTCTGGATTTGGCTTAGGCCACTTGTTCTGTTACTATTTTTCGCTGGGCCCAGTTAATTCTGTTATGGGTTGTGACCCAAATGATATTGTAGTGGGCTTAGCACATATATGCTTTGTACTGGACTATTCTGTTTCTGTTAAAGGGCTCTAGCCCAGACTGTACTTAATTCTGTTTACTGACTGTTACTTTAGTAAAGGGGATTACACACTGAGTTTTCGAAAACTTACCCCGTTTATTAACTTTTTAGGTAATCCCCAGCCTTAGACGGATAGGAGCTACGAGAGACTTGAAAATGGCCATACATCTGCATCTTTTTTTTCTATTAAGTCATTCATAAGTGCTTTATTTTGGGTTTAGTTTGGAATAAGGCCTCTTAAAGTTTTGGAATTTAAATTCTAGGTTTTCATTTACTTTGAATTATATATGTTAGAGGTGAATCGCGGATTTCCAAAATGTTAACACTGCTTTGAAACCACACTACGTTTCCATAAATCATTTGTTTATAAATTAAGCTTCCGCGATGAAAAAGATTTTACAAAGTAATTAATAACGTTTTAAAAAGGGAATAGCTTTTTAGTAAACCACGTTTTGAAAATAAACAAGCATGAGCTGAGATTTCAACAAAAGTTTTAAACAATAAGAAGAGTTTATAATGAAAACACAGTTTTTGAAAATCACTTCAATGTGACATGCCAGATTCGGGCATAAATTCTGGGCCAGGTTTGGGGTGTTACATTTAGTGGTATCAGAGCCAAGTTAAAAAACTCGACTGTAGAATGGGTTTCAAAATTTGAATTTCAAAAAGTTATTTTCGAATATGGGACATGTTTAAGTTATTTTTTCTGAATAGTGTGGTACACCGAGTCTTTGACGCCAAATCTGTAAGTTTTCTAAACACTTTTGTCTGTTTAGAAATTTAAGTTTGTATTTAAATTTGGTAGTTACTCTATGTGTTTTTGGAAATGTTTGGATGGGATGTTCTGGAGATAGACATTGTAATTTATCTACCATGACAAGTGGATGTTCTGAGTGTGTGATTAAGTTACTTGGATTAGAGTGCGCAGCAGTAGCATAGTGGGGTAGACGTTACATGACTACTTAGTTGGAAATTTCGAAGACAAAATTTCTTTAAGGGGGTAGAGTTGTAACGCCTTGGATTTTGGGCCTAGAAGAAATGTGTAACACCACTAATCCCGTATCCGTCACCGGGGGATTTCGAGGCATTACCTTACCAGTATTACACCTTTCAAAACATCAAGGTAAGATTCATATTTGTATCTTTGTAAATCGTAGCTTAAGCGCATGTATATGACTAAGTTCAGAACAGCATGAAAAAAAACTCTAAAACATATCTATTCCATAACATTTTACAAGCATTCATTAGTAGGAATTAGTGGGCATGCATAAACACTCATCATCAAGCTGAATATACAAATCCAAATAGGGTTACTATTCATATGGTAACATTTTATAAGCTTAGGCAGATTTTTAAAACATATGGATTAGGATCGACCCTACTAAGAATAATTCAAGTTTTTCTATTGTACACTATTCTCTTTACTTGCAATTGCCAAATGCATATAGGTTAAGCACACCACTTCAATTATAAAGACAACCAAAAATACCAACCTATACATTCATCTATTCATCCAAGAGATTTAACTTAAATCCATACAAAGAGGAAAAGAGATTAGTAAGCCATTTTCACATGGCTATACTTATACACAACAAAACATTTCTTGTTTAATGACAACAAAACGAAACCTATACATGCCATTCTCATGAGTTTAATTATAAAATACCGAAGAGGTTTTGATAGTGTGGATGACTTCGATCGAGTGATTCCCGAGACCATAGGACGAAGAGATCTATAAAACAGAAGATTAGGGGCAACAGAGTAAGCAATTGTATGCTTAGTAAGTTTTAAACCATAAAAACTCATTCAAAGATTTAAGCATAGTACGTCTAATACTTATCTAAGTCTATCTATAACCGGATGTATCCTAGGCTAAATTCATCCCTATTATACATACATATCAAACGACTTTCATTAACTAAATTTTGAATCATACAAATAATTTCGTTATAACAAATAAGCTCCATCACTTAGCCAGACATATTTAATTTGGTTACAAAGCTAGATTATTTCAAAATGCATAATCACATGTACTTATATGCTTCAACCAGAACATACTTACATGTCTTTATACTTTTCTGAATCATGGCCAAAAACGATATTATTCAATCGATAATTCATAAGTCGATCTAGGTTGGTTCACAAATTGTATACCTGGCTAATTTAAAGGAGTAAGCTCGTTAGTTACAGTTGTTAGGGCCAACAATTTTACATTTCCCCATATGAATACATTCGGGCTTAGCTCGGGTTTTAACACTAGCCCTAAGGCTCTTCGGGACTCAACCCGAATGAATCACTGGCACGAATGCCCTTCAGAACTTATCTTGGATGTAACTCCGACACAAATGCCCTTCGGGTATTGACCCGGATGCAATTCTGGCACGAATGCCCTTCAGGACTCAACCCGAATGCAACTCTCGCACGAATGCCCTTTGGGACTCAACCCGGATTATAACACAGAAACGTATGTATTTGGATCCATCACATATATTTTTCTCATGATTTATCACAAGTTCGCATTTATCTACCTCGTTCACACATTAATACATAGCATGACAATCTCACTACATGTTCGGACAAATAGGCGCACATCTAAATCACACAGCAAAATAATTACCATGGCCTTTATGGCTCCAATGATCTTCGGTTAAAATGCCATTTTAACTAGTAGATTTCATTCATCATCATCTAAATGCTTCAACATGCTATTCACGAAAATAACTAGATGTGTACCTCATACTAGATCAACTCATAACTAGGTTTAAAATACTTAAAACTACCTCGAATTGTTGTTGAGTAATTAAGGTTTTCACTGTTCCACCACCTTAGCCTTTCCTTTATCTGAATGTGCCCCTCTAGGTTCTTGAGCTATGGTTTAAGCAAGGAAAGAATTTGCTAATCAAAATCATATCATATTAAGTACTCAGCTACTTTAATCACTACCAAAAGTTCATCCAAGGCTAAAAGTCACATAGCCCATAAATACCCTCTCATTCATTTTATCACAACCATAGCAAATAACTTATTCTAGTATTGGTTCAAGCATACTCAGTCATTCAAATAAAACAACCATTTTAGCCCTCGAACACTTTTAAACATTCTTTAGTGACCTAGCCAAATTATAATTTTACTAAATGCCATAGCCAAATTTCCAAATCAATTAACATAGTTCACATACATAACAAAGACTCAATTGAAAATATTTATAATACTTTTACTTAGCCTAAGGCTCACATATGCTATTCATTAAACCATTATTATCTTCCAAGACCATAAGGTCATTAAACGGCTATGAATGTGCATCTTATGCATTATACATATAATTTACACCTACCTTCACTCACCATCACATTACGCCCACTTAAAAATTATAACACATACTCTTAACAAAATTCATCAAAGCTCAATTCAATATTTCTACTTTCAAAGACCCAAACAAATAACATCTAATCAACTACTTTGCTCAAGTTTACAATCGGCAAAGCATCACTCTATTCAAACATATAATTCAATGTATTTTACAACATAACTCACCAACTTAATTTATTGATTAAATTTTTACTTAAACCACACCTAAGTTATTTTCTAAACCAAAGTTATCAAAATACTTTTTTTAAACACTCAATTTCCCCAAAACCGAATCCATCTATCAAGATTCTTAAGCCATCACTCGAAAATTTCCCTACTCATTTCCAAGTCTTATTACTCAATTTAACAAATTGCAAGTTCACAAAGCACCTATTTCATTCATTCATCAAAGACATGGCCGAATGTTCCCCTTAAGCAAATCAAAGCACATTCAACAAAATTTGCATTATTATGGCAATTAAACAAGTAGTCACATGGATTTAACCTCAATATATCCCTCAACATATTTCATATATTAAAACATCAAAACTCCGTTCCCTTAATAATGGCCGAATGGAGAAGCTACCATCCAAATGAAAAATTAACACATGGGTTGGTGCATATACTTAGCTATTAACTAAAACTCATAATTTTCCATGAAAACAACATGAATCCATACCTTCAATTTGATGCTACAAGACCGAATGCTAGTTTTCTCTTTTCTCTTTTTTCTTTCTATGTTTTACGGCAAGAAGAATAAAAACAACCAAGTTTTTCTTTTCTTTTTACTAATTTCATTATTTTATTTTCTATCATGCCAACATTTCCACTCATTTTAATTTAACAATTAAAATAACAAAGCAACAAATAAGAACATTTGCATGGCAGGCCGCTATAAAAAAAAAGAGAAAATTGACATGCAAGCCCAATCTTTTTATAGCTTGCACAATTTGACCACTCAAAAATTCACCCCACTTATTTCTTTAAATTCTCATCTAAGTCCTATTGCATAATTCACATGAAATTTCTAATATCAAAGTAACAATACTTCACACATACATTGATCACATATCAAAATTTTAGAATAAGGCATTTTTAAATTTTAATAATTCGATTTTGTGGTCCCGAAACCACTTCCCGACTAGGGTCAAAATAGGGCTGTTACAAAATGGGCTTCGTGTGTCTAAGAAATTGATTTTGGTTGTGCGAGAAAACATCTCAAATTGTGTGTTTAGTGTGTTGGTTAAGTGATTTGAAGTGGTTAGAGATGTCTGAAAAGTCTTGGGTTCAAACCAGGGCTCTAGCAAAAATTTTGATTTTTCCCTTAGATGGACCTTGGCGTTAGCTTGGAGACCTTATAAATATTTTTGGTTAAAATATGACATAAGGAAGCAAGTGGTCTAGTGGCAAGGTGGCGTTAGGAGTGTGCAGTATTGATGGCTTAAAACCACATTTTGAAAATAAACAAACGCGAGCTGAGATTCCAATAAAAGTTTTAAACTACAAGAAGGGTTTACAATGAAAATAGGGTTTTCAAAAAACACTTCAATGTGACATGCCAAATTTGGGCCTGACTTCTAGGCCGGGTTTGGAGTGCTACATTGAAAGTGTGTCGTCTCACTTCTGAGAAACTCAACGTATCAGTGGTGGAAAACGCTAGTCTCAGTAGTACCTACTGAAAGAGTTATTGGGACTTTTTCCAATTGGAGTTTCGAAAGAAGTATATAAGTCAGTGCTTCATTAATCAAAAGCAAAAGGAGTTTTTAGAGCTGAAACGAGGCTGCATGAATGTGTCTGAATATGAGGGAGAATTCATCCGACTTAGCAAATACGCTCAGGAATGCGTCTTTACAGAAGAAATTATGTGTAAGAGGTTTGACGATGGCTTAAATGAAAACTTTAAGATATATGTGGGAATTTTGGAATTTTGGAATTTTGGAATTTTTTGTGTTAGGTGATTGGGCATGCAAAACTAAGGAATTGTGTAGGGAAAGGAGGAAAGCTAAATCGGAGGCTAAGGATGTAAAGAAAAGATCGATGAGTAAGTCCTTCCAACCGTCATCAAAAAAAGTGAGAAATGTGCCAAACTGTTCGATCGTTTTAGCTGGGAATCCGAGTAGAACTCATGGAAGGCAAAATATAGGTTCTAAGGCTCAGACTACTTTGGTAGCTAGTGTTGGCAATGTCAAGCCAAGTAACCCTGAATGTTAACACTATGGAAGGAGACATCCCGGTGTGTAACAGCCTAGTTTGGACCTTAGTTAGAATAGTGGTTTCGGGACCACATATCTGAGTCTGAAAAATATTTTAATATTATTTTCGGTGCCTATGATATGTGAGTTGTCATCTGTGAAAATTTCTTGAATTAATTTGTATGTTTAAATGCTTAATTTACGAAAAAGGTTAAATTGCATAAATGTTAAAATTAGCATGCCATATGTTTAATATGTTTAATTGAAATGGTTTTTGGCTTTTAATGGCTTTATGTGCAATTATACCATTATGATTGATAATGGTTATAAATGACCTTGGGTTGAGTATTAGTTATGTTTATTAATGAAGAATAAATTGGTAATTCATGTTTTAACATGAATTAAAGAAAAAAATTGAAAAAAATGTGTTCATTATTCTTTCTTCCACTGAAAACACAAAGAAAAAATAAGAACAAAATAGGGTTCGGCACTTTGAATCAAGGATTAAGGTATGAGTTTTCGTCTATTTTTGATAATTTTTACGTTTTTGTGATCATTGCTTCATGTCTTCTCAAGCCCATGTTTAAATTTCTAAATTTGAGTATGATTTTGAAATAGGTCATTGTTGATAATATGAGTTTCATGAAGTTTCATGATAGTAATTAAAAGATATGTATGTGGTTGAACAATATGATTTGTATTAGAAAATTTGATGAATTTGAGTTATTTGGGCTAAATTGAGAAAATGAGAATTTGGAGTATTAAAATGTGAAATTAATATGTTATATGGGCTTATATGAAAGCCATGAATATTTGGCCAAACTATAGTCTTGTGAAATTTTGCATAATTTGTGATTTTGTAAATTGGGACTAAATTCTCAAAATGTGAAAATATGGAGGGCTAATTTGTGAATTTCCCTAAATACAAATATGTGGATTGATTTGGATGAAATTGAGATTGAATGAGTTAAATTTGAATGTATTTAGATCAAGAAACAAAGAAAATGAATTTAGATCCTAATTTGAATGTTGGGGGCTAATTTGTAAATTTCCCCATTTGTGTTTATGGATTTAATGAATCGAGTTTTTAGACCGTACTTGGATAAGTTTGTACTGGTCTTCATTGATGAAATCTTAATTTATTCTCGTGATGAAAACGAGCATGCTGAACATTTAAGGGCAATTTTGCAAATTGTGCGAGATAAACAGTTGTATGCAAAATTTAGTAAAAGTGAGTATGGGCTCAACGAAGTTGGATTTTTTTGTCACATTATTTCAAGAGATGGCATTCGAATGGATCCGAGTAAGATCTCGGCAATAGTGAATTGAAGGCTGCCAAAAAATGTATTGAAAGTTAGAAGTTTTCTAGGTTTGGCTGGTTACTACCATCACTTCATAAAAGGATTTTCAATGATTGCTTCTCTGATGACCAAGTTGTTTCAAAAGGATGTTAATTTTGAGTGGACGGAGAAGTGTCAGCAAAGTTTTGAGAAGTTAAAGGAAGTGTTGACAGAGGCGCCACTACTAGTGCAACCTGAGTCGGGTAAGGAATTTGTGATTTACAGTGATGTGTGTGAAAGCCCTAATTTGACCCTAGTCGGGAAGTGGTTTCGGGACCACTAAATCAAGCCGCAAAAATAATTAAATGTTAAATTTCATGTCTATTATATGTGAAATTGCATGTGTGAAATTTTTGTGTATTGATTTTGTCATTTAGATGTGAATTTTATTAAAGGGGCTTATGTGTGAAGCATTGAAAATGTATGAGGTTAATTAAAAAGGGCCAAATATTTGCATGATTTAAAAGATGGGATTTGCATGTCAAATTTCCTGTTTCTTAACTTAGTGGTCGGCCATGTTGATTAATGACACAAAATATATGCATTTTATATCTATTATACAATAAGAAATTGGTTTATAATAGAAAATAAGGATAAATAAAATATTTTTTGGGTGAAAAGAACAAAGTGGTTTTACCTTTGGTTCTTCATAGCCGAATTTGAGTAAAAGAGAAGAAGAAAAACTCAAACATTCGGTCTTTGCATTGCTTGCATTCAAGGTATATTTTTATGTGTTTTATTTTGTATTCTTGTGAATTTAGCATAGCTAGAGCATTGTTAGTTGGCCCATGTTTAAAATTTGAAAATTGTTGTGTCTTGAGTATTCAACCATGGAAGGGAATTAAAGAAATGGTTGTAGTTTTCATGTTTTTATGAGAAATAAGGGATAGGTGATAATTGAGTTAGTAAAATGTGCATTTGTATGGATATTTTGTTAATGAAATCGGCTGTTATGCTTGAGTGAGATAGTTGCCGTATATTGATGTATTAAATTGTTAAAATAGTATTTGGGGATGAATTAATGCTTCGTTGTTAAATATGTTGAGGGATAAGTTGAAATTGGATGAATAAGGATAAATGAAGCAAGTTTTGAAAGGTGATAATTGGCTATTTGTGTTAATGCACAAATTTGTTTATTATAGTTTAGATTAAGGTTTGAATAGAAGATAGAAATCGGTAAATAAATTTTGATAGATGTTAAGCTTGGAAAATTTTGGTGTTTGGCTAAAATGATCTTGTAGCTTTCGGTCATGGATGAAAGGTATGATGTTTTTGTGAATAAAGTTGAAAGCTAAAATTTTTGTATTTGGGTGAACCATTGCCGAATGTACTTCAAGGTTGAAATGAATCTATCATGTGTCATTGTAATTTTGGTATAGTAAAACTTAGTTGGAAGTTCCAAGTAGATTAATCTGGTAATGCCGAATGTGTTATGTGATTTAGGTGAATGTGTGTATTCAGCCAATCTAGGTTAATTTGATGTTGAAAATGATAGTTAATTAAGCTGTTGTCAAAGGGGTAAATTATTAAAGTAACTAAAATGAATTATGTTTACATGTACAAAAGATGCTTGAAAAGAAGAAATAAAAAATATTAAATAGTACAAATGTGTTTTCCGTATGTATGTGTTTATTGAGAAATGATTTTTTAATTAGTTGTAATGAATTGACAAGAGGATTAAACTAGTTAAATCTTTGTTGAATTTAGCTCAAGAGCTAAACTCGGATAAAGGGAAAACCAAGATTTTGATTAGCTGATTAGTGTTTGTTCATCGACATTTCAAGTAAGTTCTTAAGTATTAAGTTTGATTATATATACGATTATAGATTAAATAAATCTATAAATTGGAAAGATGAATTTATGTGACTAGTATGTGTAAATGACCTATGAAATTTTAAAGAACAAGAGTAAATAGAATGCGTATTATTTTTAGAAATGGCTAAATGTGATAGCCAAAGGTACTTGAAATCAATACATGCAAATGGTATTTCAATAACTTATGTGATAAAATTTCCAAATGTTTTATGAAATGAATTGTAGTTTAATGTTATAAAGTGCATGAGACTACTGATATGATTAAGTATGATATGCTAAGTACATATTAAAAGAATCATGACTTTATTGTGTTTAAATGTATATAGCCGAATGGCTATTATGGATTTTAGATAAATTGTGTACATATGTGATACTGCTAATGGCTGCTATGAAATGAAAGTGAAATTGAATTGGTATTTATATGTAAATGTGATATGGCAGAATGGTTCTTGTGAAATGAAATTAACTGTATTGATATGTCGGATGATAAATATGAATTGTGTGAAAGTTATATATGTGGTAAAGCTGAATGGCTAATGTGAAATATGTATGAGATATGTATATATGATGAGGCCGAAATGGCTAATGTTAAATGTGTGCAAGTTATATATATATATATATACACACACATAGTGAGGTCGAATGGCTAATGAGAATGTTGAATGGCGTAATGGTTAATATAGAATGAAAGCAAATTATGTGGTTTACGAATAGGTTCAAATGAAGGCATCACCTTGTTAATGTGTTTGTGTTTTGTGAATACTAAAAGTATACGAAGTGATATGTGATAAGTTTTGTGAATTTACTATAGTACGATATGCCTGGGCTTAAAGTCCCGCAGGCTTCGTGCTAGTAATATATCCGGGCTTAAAGTCCCGCAGGCTTCGTGCTAGTAATATATCCAGGCTTAAAGTCCCGCAGGCTTCATGCTGGTAATATATCCGGGCTTAAAGTCCCACAGGGTTCGTGCTGGTAATTGAATTCGGATTTTATACCTAACAGGCCAAGTGCCGATAAGTTTGATAAAAGTATATGATTACGAGATCCTCTACTAAGATGACAAATTGAATGCGTATTACTCATTAAGTGACTCAGGTATGTGATACTTACCTTTTGACGTAAGAATGACTCGGATTGGATTTTGAGTATATTTAATTGTGAACAATGGGTCATGTGAAACTATTTTTAGAAGTATACCAATTAGGTATGAGGATAAGAAATGAGAAAGTATGTTTTAAAGGTAGAAATGGTATTGTATCACAATTCAATTAGAGCGAATAATTGATATTGAGATCTTGAAGTATTCATGTTTATATAAATTTAAAAGTAATTGAATGATCTACTATTAATGCACACGGGAGATTATATATATCCAGTCCTTGCGTAATTATACATATTGGAAGGCATAAGTTTTTATGCATATGTGGTCTCAGTCATTGAAATTAAATGATGATAAAGTACCATAAATTAACTCTATTGAGTTGAATTGATGAATGATTTTGTGATAAATGATGGTGCGAATGTATGACACCAAATTTTAAGTAAATGAAATGTCAATATATATATATACATATTGTAACACCCCTAGACCCGTACCCGTCGCAGGAGAGTCAAGAGGCATCACCCGACCTTCATTTAACTTAGCAATATCTCACACGAACAATTCATTGCATTATCACATTCATATCCTAACACTCATATGCCAGATCAAAGATCACACCTAATCATTTCATTCAAGACTATTTCTACTCAAATGATAGGAAGAATGTCAAAGTTTAGTAGGACTCAAAATCAAAATCAACTAGGCAGATTACCAAATTCAAAACAACGTATAATGCACCATAACCACAATTTCATGTAACTTCATATAGTCCTTATAAGCATATCAAAAAGGTTACATTCAATATTAATTTCGATCACATTTAAACCTCACATGTTTCATAAAACATAGATATCAAGATAATGAGATATTTCGAGCATATTTCACACAATGCATACTTGAACTTCCATTCACATATAACTTAATCAAGTATTAAACCATGGATATGGACGAAAGACATTCGGTAGGCCATTTTCGCAAGGCCAACTTAATTACAACTTCAAGATCATCTTTGATTTACAACAAAATGTCAAGTCTATACATGCCATTTTCAAGGTTAAGCTACAAAATACCGAAAGATGTTTTGATAGTGTGGATGACTTCAACCCTGGAACTCTTGAGACCGTAGCTATCAAGAGATATCTATAAAATAGAAAGTAAGAGCAACAGAGTAAGCAATCATTTGCTTAATAAGTTCTTTAAGTAACAAAATCATTTAAAAAAAAAGAGATGGCATAGCAACTTCTAAATTTGTTAGGTTCATTCAATGACCGAGTAAGGACATAACTAAAATACCACCTATATCATTCATAACACAAAGAAAAGGTCAATGTGTCCCACTAAGCTCAACATATAATCGAATACGTTCATTCCAAATTTCCATATCAATCCCTTACCTATTCACAAGTATCTCATATTTATGAGGTTTAACTCTCTAAAATCAAAACTCATGCATCATAAACGGATCATAAACATTCAAATGATTAACAATGATCTATACATTCTTACCGAATTTCGAAATCACAATTCAAGGATAATCAAATTCTCAACAAGAGTAAAAATTCCTACCTGGCTATCTTACAGTAAATAGCACATTTATTTGAAATTATTTCCAACCTCTAGTATATGAATTCTCGTACGAATACATACGGGGTTTCAACCCAGATATGATGCCCCATGGATGGTCTTCGGGACTAAACCCGGTTCTTAACACTGACTCAAAAGCCCTTCGAGACTAAGCTCAGATCTTAACACTGGCTCGTAAGCCCTTCAAGACTAATCTCGGATCTTAACACTGGCTCATAAGCTCATCGAGACTAAGCTCGGATCTTAACACTGGCTCATAAGTCCTTTGAGACTAAGCTCAGATCTTAACACTGGCTCGGAAGCCCTTCGATTTATACCCGCACATATAAGCATACATATCATTTCACATTTTGATAATATTCCAGATACTAAAATGCAAATCTCAGCATGCTACCAACCATACATCATTCAGTTCAATATTTGTAATCAGAGAACACAATTTCATATCAAAATATAATAAGATCCAATGCTAACATTCGGCTTTCAAATAATTGCCCCAAATTTTCATTCCCAAAATGACATTCAAGCATAACCTTTACATTTAAGCTCATATGTTATACATGTATACTATAACTTCATCTTGTCATAACTTGAAATTCGTTACTCGAGAACTTACCTCGTATCTTTCTAAGTAGTTACGGGTTGACTATTCCGTCACCTTAGCCTTTCCCTTATCCGGTGCCGTTTCTCTATGTTCTTGAGCTTCAAAATTGAGTGACAAAAATTGAATTTCATTAAACACTCATCCTCTTTACTTGATCAAGAAAAGGGATATAAATACAATCTCTTTATTACACATACACACACATACATATATCCACATTCGGCCCAATGCATATTCATCTTACATTATAGCTAAATCATAGTTAGGTAAATATGCACATCACAGTTGATATCATTCGGCACTCACCTATACATTACACATTTATATACACATCTATATTTATCCAGTTCACAAGCATAACCACCAATCCACATACCGAATGCATCCTTTCAAAATTACAAAAGTGCCTTATTTGGTCACAAGTATATGTACTTATCAAAAGCACCTCTCCCTTTAATAGATTTCTAAATCCCATTCAGCCATAACCCAAAATACCTATAATAACATTATTACAAATTCAATGCCATACTTTACAAGATACACACATATATAAATTTCTAAATTTAAGCATATTTTGAACCATCAACTCAATGGCCGAATGTACTTCACTTCCGAACTTTCTTCTATTTATTTAACTAAACTACCTTTTTATTCCAGTATCATCCAAAGACACTATCAAAACAATATTATTTAAGAATCACATACATTAATGTATATATATATATATATTAAGACCGAATGCTCAATTACTCAACATCCACATTTCCATTCGGCTATCATAAAGGCATACCAGCAAAATGTTAACTTAAAACCCCAATATAATGCGTTCTTCTCCTCAATTAAACAAAGAAATATCCTTCCTAAACGTCAAAACATCACAACTTCCATGGCTGAATGCTCCTACTTGATTCAAAAACCATTCAAAGCAAAAATTGATAGAATTTAAACATGCCTTCATGAATTCTTGAAATTTTAATCTCAAAACACCTCCCAAGACTCCATAATACCCTACATATACCATAAAACTCAAGAGAAACCAAGTCCTATATAGTTCTACTATGACCGAATGGAGCATTTACAACCAAATCAAAAATTAATGCTTGGGCTAAACCATAAGCTTGTCTATCAACTTGAATTCATAAAATCTAAATAAACTAACATGGTTTCTTACCTTTAATTGAAGCAAAGAATGATCAAATGGTGGCTTAATACTTCCTCCCCTTCTCCTTTTCAAGTTACGGCAAGAAGAACAAATGAAAGACACATTGTTCTTTTCACCATTTATTTTATTATAATCTTTTCCTTTTAGGCAGAATTTTTCTTTATTTAATCACAACCATAAAAGAAAATATAATTTATTAGCATAATCATCATGCATGTCTGGCCACTAATGTCAAATGGTTAATTTGACATGCAAGTCCCTTAATTTGCAACCTTATACAACTTCTTTCTTAATTCTAGCCACATAAATCATAGTTCTTATCACATAAGTCCTTTACTTTAGTAATCACATTCAACATGCCAAATTCAAACATTTTAAATTCATACATACATACATCACACACATTAGACATAGGATATCATATTCAATTATTTCAACGGCTCGGTTTAGCGACCCCGAAACCGCTTCCCGACTAGGGTCGAAATAGGGCTGTCACATATATATAAGTGAATGAGTATTAAGATCTTATATTTGATTATGACACATTCGGCCAATGTGTGAAATTATGTGCAGATATTGATCTTCCTATGAAATATAAATTCGAGGTTAATTGAAATTGTATGCTAAGTGTGCATTGTGTACTTGTAATATTTAGCCATTTTGGATATTATCACGAAAGTATATGAGGTAGTTATGTGAGGTGATTATTGAAATTATAGTTAGTTATGGAGCTCTAGATTGACTTTATCGAATAAAAGAAATGAATGATAATTGATATTGGATGAAAACATTTTGTGATAGTAAACTCAAGACCAAAGAAATGTCAATTAGACTATGTGCAATTTTTGAGTAGGTTTATTTGGCCAAATGGGACTTCACTTAAATATTGTATGTGAGATAAATGTGTTTAAATCAACATAGTTATTTGTTTTACTTAAGACTTACTAAGCTTATGAAAGCTTACTCTGTTTGTTTGATTCTCTATTTTATAGATCGTGACTCTTACTTCCAGCTCGGGGATCGTCAGCATTTCGTCACACTATCTACTATTGTGATAACCATATGATTTGGACTTAGCTTAAGGCATGTATAGGATAGACTATAAGTAGGATGATATTTTGACTATTGTATATAAGCCATACGAATATGGCATCTTTTGGAAGTTTACTTTTATAAGTTTTAAATTCGATCTTTGTTTGTGTATAGCATTTATACAAATAAATGATCTTTTATTCAAGAAAATGTTCAAAATTTTTCTGTTTTGATCTATTTTCCTAATTTCTAGTAACGCCTCATCCTATTCCGGTGATGGTTACGAGATAGGGGTGTTACAATGTGTCCCTAAATGGTGTTGGATGTGTATTGATGCAAGAAGATAAAGTGGTAGCGTATGCCTCAAGATAATTGAAGCCACGCTAGAGAAACTACCCAACACACAATTTGGAGTTAGCTGCTATTGTATGCACTTTGAACATTTGGCGACATTATTTGTATGGTGAGAAGTGTCGTATCTTTACTGACCATAAAATCTTGAAGTACTTAATGACACAAAAAGATCTGAATTTGCGGCAATGAAGACGGCTTGAGTTGTTGAAAGATTACGAGTTAGTGATCGACTACCATCCAGATAGTGCAAAGATGTACATCGATTTGAAGAGATTGTATTGGTGGCCCGGTATGAAAAGAGATGTTTCCGAGTTTGTGTCAAAGTGCTTAAATTGTCAACAAGTGAAAGTTGAACATCAAGTGCCTTCTGGATTGCTACAACCAATAATGGTTCCTGAATGGAAATAAGATCAAATCATTATGGACTATGTTGCGGGTTTGCCTTTAACCCCAAAAAAGAATGATGCAGTTTGGGTCATTGTTGATTGGTTGACGAAATCGGCTCATTTCATTTTATTATGTACAGATTTTTCACTTGATAAGCTAGCGGAATTGTACATTGTCAAAATTGTAAGGTTGTACGGAGTACCGACTTCTATCATTTCGAACAGAGATCCGAGATTTACCTTGAGGTTTTGGAAAAAGTTGCAAGAAGCCTTGGGTACCAAGTTAAACTTTAGTACTGCCTTTCATCCACAAACTAACGGTCAATCTGAATGAGTGATTCAGATCCTTAAAGATATGCTTCGATGTTGTGTTCTAGAATTTACAGGTAGTTGGGAAAATTATCTGCCATTAGTAGAATTTGCTTACAACAACAGCTTTCAATTGAGCATCAAAATGGCACCGTATGAGGTATTGTATGGTTGCAAATGTCGGACTCCATTATATTGGACCGAGCTTAGTGAAAAGCAAATTCATGGGGTTGACTTGATTAAAGAGAGAGAAGAGAAAGTGAATATAATCCGTGATTATTTAAGAGCTACTTCGGACCAGAAAAAAGTCTTATGCGGATTTGAAAAGAAAGGAGATTGAATTTCAAGTGGGTGATAAAGTGTTTTTGAAAGTGTCTCCATGGAAAAAGATCTTGAGATTCAATCAGAAAGGTAAATTGAGTCTACGATTCATCAGACCGTATGAAATTGTAGAAAGAATCAGACCAGTGGCATATCGATTGGCTCTACTGACAGAGTTAGAAAAGATTCATGACGTATTTCATGTATCGATGCTATGGCACTATCTTTCTGATCGGACACATGTGATCTCACCAACCCAAGTGGAAATTCAACCGGATATGTCATATAGTGAATAACCAATCCAGATCTTAGCTCAAGAAGTGAAACAGTTAAGGAACAAAAGTGTAGCCTTGGTAAAAGTATTATGGCAAAAATATGGACTGGAAGAGGCTACGTGGGAGTTGGAGGAGACCATGTGTAACACCTCAAACTCAGCCTGGACGTTACGGCTGAGTCTGACATATCACGTTGACTCACGGTTGATTGTGTTCTTTGTTTTTAGTAATCAGGGTGATTTTGTACAACAGCTGTTAATTGTTGATTAAAAGAAACAATGAATATTAAGTCGTTAGATTATCCATTTGTTACATTTGTTGAGTTTGAAATCATTTATTAATTTTGAACAAAAATCCAAGCGGCCTAAATCTAACAGTTAAAAATCGAGTATAGATAGGGGCAGTTAATAAAACCATAAAAATATTAAGAGCGGCCTTTTTACAACTTAGAACCCAAAAAAAATGAAATAATTAAAATACTGAATAAAATGTGTGATGAAACCAAACTTGCAGAATATGTGGCCACTCTGAATCCCTCTCGGCTCCAAGTCCTCTATGGTTGGGGATTACCTGCATGGATGAAAATAAGGGGTGAGTTTGGGAAACTCAGTGTGTAAAATAACCCAACCATAGTCCCAATCAGATCAAGCCTCAGAGTCAGATTTAATTGGGTTTCAGCCCGATACAGAATTCAGAATGAAGCCCATAGGCCCATGATAGAAACAGAGCAGATATATCATGTATGCAGAAACTGAACCCATTTCCAACTGTATACACCCCCGTACCAGCCTTACACCATGTGGGGAGACAACTCAACCCACCCATCCGCTACACACAAAAGAATTTACAGCAGAGCTGCCAGAACAGATAATGTGACAGAGTCACCAGATACAGATATTGTGGCAGAGCCACTAGAACAGATGTTTGTGGCATAGCCACTAGAAACAGATATTTGTGGAAGAGCCACCAGAACGCTTCCTCCATCAATATAACCCATATCCCATGCAATAGATATACATGTCATGGCATACAACATACAGAATCAGAATATCATGCATTTCAGTCAGAATTAACGCTAGGGGTATAACGGTCATTTCGCACCTAGAGGTATAATGGTAATTTTCATACTTAGGGGTAGTTTAGTAATTTCACCTATAACTAGGGTTTCATGCTTATTATAGCCATTAACGTATTAGTAGAAGCACTTACCGTGCGTTTTTACCTAGTTGGGCCCGTTGGCCCATTAACCCGATTTCGACCCATTAAGCCCAAATTCACCAAAGTGCACGAAATTACGCACTCTACAACCTTAATGTTGAGTTTACCAGATTTAACAGTCAAACCATCTTGCAAGCGCTCGCACGCTCGCAAGTCTCGAAATACCGGCCTTTCGATATTTTAGCTTTTCAGCTTTTGTCGATCTAGTCTATAGAAGAGTGTCGTTTACACACCTGTTTAGTGACGAATTGACGACGAGATCCCCTACGAAATCCTACAATCGATTACCCACATGTTAGACTATAAGTCGATAAATATCATGTACTAAACTCCTTACCATATTCGGCCATTAACACCTTAGGCCCTAAAGTTCTTACCTTTGCCGAAATATGAACTAGATCTAGATGTCCAACAGTGTTAGCCTTCAAAGCTCTTTGCTGAAAGTCCCCTTGTCCACACTAGCATATACAAAACCAAAAGAAAGAGGCCAATATGCCCTTAGTCCAAGCGTTAGCCACCCTTGGTAGCTAGGGATTTCGACTTTTAGCTTAAAACATGGATAACTAATAGAAAAGAGTTTCGAAATACTTACCAACACTTAACCTTGTCAAGGCGAGTTCCTACTATCACCCTAACCCCGATCTACGATAGTTCCATTCACAATCACAAGAAGAGATAAGTGTGATCTAAGATTCGGCTTTGACACCACATGTATGAAGATTTCGGCTCTAGAAGAAAAGATGAAGTATTTAGCCACAAAAGGTATTCGGTTATCTTGGTTTTGAGAGAGTTTCATGAAGAAAAGAAAGAAGAGAAAGAGAAGAGAAATATGAGTAGGATAGATTCGGCTATAGAAGAAATCGACAAGGAGTATTCAAGGTTTCAGGATTTGGTTCCAAAGGTTTCGGCAAAAAAGAAATCGGCAATGGAAGGCTTTGCTTTTGGCTTTTGCGATCATCAAAATGAGAGGGAATGAGATGAAGAAGTAAGGGATACGGATGGAAGAAGAATAAGAGAATAAGAAAAGAATAGAGGAGAGGAGAAGTGAGTATTTAGTTTTGGCAAAGAAAACTGCACAGGGAGAAGTGGAAGCTTGTATTTTCGGCTTCTAGCAAAAAGAAAGAGTAAGAAGAATAAACCCTAAGGCACTATACCCTATTTCGGCTAGGCAGAAGGAAGACCAAACCAACTCGAAGAAGAGTACAAAGGGAAATTCGGCACTCACTACCCCAAAATGCCGAAACTTTAAGCACCTAGGACCCTTAGCCGTTTGCCTAGCTAAAGCCCCTTGGCCGGCCAACTCTTGCTCTCCAAGAGTCCAACATTCGGCCAATACTTCTCTCCCCAATTAGCCCCTAAATTCCCTAACCTTACCACTCCTAAATCCACTCACTTGAACACTTCAAACTCTTCTTGCCAGCGTTTCACTTGAAGTCCACCTCTTACCTTTCCTGCTTATAAAAAAAAACTGCATAATTGTGCTCCAAGGGATTCGAACCTTGGCTCACCCTTATCTCCTACACGCCACTTTTTTTAGCACCGCAGTGGCGTCATTTAGCCACTTTGCCAAGGGCTCTCTTGTGATCCATTTGCCTACTTAATCTTAAAAGCCCACATTACCAGATCCCTTTTCCTCTAAGTAACAAAAATTTACCAAATCTACCAGATTTTAAAATAAACTTGGGCCTTCTAGAGGCCCCCTAATGTACATAAAACATAAATTACGCATTCAAACATCAGAATTTTAAGATTCACCAAAAATCAAAAAAATCCCAAAAAGTCCCGAAATCAGGGCGTTACAACTCTACCCTCCTTAAAGGAAATTTACGTGATCCAAACAGATGAGGGCATTGTTGATGCATCGCCTCTTCTGGCTCTAAAGTAGCTTCCTCTCTGCCATGATTACGCCAAAGCACTTCTACTAATGGAATCGACTTCTTTCTTAGAACCTTAACATCTCGATCCAATATCTGCACAGACTCCTCCTCGAATGTAACACCCCAAACCCGGCTTAGACATTCCGGCCAAGTCCGGTGTGCTATATCACCTAGACTAATTTACGTTTCCTAATTACTAAGTATGTTGGTGTGTTTTGAAAAGCACTGCTTTGATTTTGGAAATTCCCGTTTAAGTGATTAATCGACTTATTCTTCATTTCATGTTTACATCAATTTACTTTTAATAATATTATCTTACTTAGTCATTTGTCTTGCCAGATAGATTATGAAAATGTTTGTTTAGTTTTGGATAAATGTGTGTCATTTGCAGTTGAATAAAAACATGCATACTTAAAGAAATTTAAAAACCCCCAAACAAAAACAGTTATAGCGGCCTTATTACAATCCAAAATAAAATAAACCAGTAATAAAAGTAATTAAAGTAATAAACCAATCTTAAACAGTGTTCATTCCTCGTGGCCACTTTAAATCCCTCCCAGCAACCAAGTCACGATCTAGGGCTCACCTGCAAGGATGGAAAAAAAAGGGTGAGTTTGGGAAAACTCAGTGTGTGCAGAACTCATCCAAAGCCCAAATTGGCTCGAGCCCACTGGCATAAGCCCTAACCCGTCTCAGTCAAATACTGGGCCGAAGCCCTATTCAGATTATAGTTACTGGGCCAAAGCCCTATTCAGATAATAGATACTGGGCCAAATCCCTATTCAGATAACAGTATGGCCCTTAGGCCTAGAACAATATAGTATAGTAAAACAGTATGTATGCAACCCAAATAAAGTGGGGAGACTACTCGACCCACCCATCCGCTACACACCACCCGTACCAACCAACACACAATGTGGGGAATAACTCGACCCACCCAGCCAACACACAACAATCGCAGCATAGCTGCTCAGATAAACAATATACGAGGCAAAGCCCCTTTCAGTAACGTGGCAGTGCCACTTACACTTCCTCCAATATAAACCCAACCCATGCATCAGTCATACATACATCATGATATTCAGTAACAGAAACAGTCATGTCAAACAGTACAGTTGATTCTAGCCCTAGGGGTATAATGGTAATTTTCCACCTAGGGGTAAATCAGTAATTTCTCACCTTAAGGGTTTTTTAGTAATTCTGCTCTCTTATTACAGTTTTTCTTACTATTACAGCCTCTACTATTTCAGTGGTTGTTATAGAAACTCATTTATTTCAGTTTATCAGTTTTAGCCCTTAGGCCCTAAAATCCCCTAATGGGCCCTACCATGTCAATTAGCCCGTTAAGCCCATTTAAGCCTTAATCTTTAATCCATTTCTCGTCTTAGCAGTTTTTACGGCTATAGTCCACATTATTACCCTTAAACCTAATTTTACTCTAAATGGGCCCAAAAGCCCGTTGGGCCCATATTCAGCCCACCGAGGCCCAACTTACCGCGGCGCCCAAAATTTCACGGTCAACTCACTTACGAGTGCCGAATCGAATTCCAATGTTTACCTACTGACTCGAGAGCGTTCGCATGCTCATAAGCCCTCGAAATGTCGGAGCTTTAGCATTTCGGCATTTCGGCTTTTGCCGATTTAAGCAATGAAGGGTGTTTGGGACACACACCTGATTTGTAGTTTTATCGATGAAATCCTCTACATGCTTATTCCTACACGATCACCTAAACAGATCAGATCATACTAGTACTTAAATCTAAATCGAAACTTCACAAAATCCCACTTACATATTCGGCCATCACCCTTAATGGCCAAGAACACTTACCTTGTCGACTTTGATCTCCTTAATGCCTAGATCTGGTTGTACCGATAATTCAACCCTTGTCAGCAGTCTCCAAGTCACACTAATACCAAAGAAATCAATTATTATAACCCTCTTAGAGTCTTAAAGCCCAAACGACAACCTCCCTAAGGCTCTAGGGACTTCGGCATTTCCATAACATGAAGTAATGTACAGATCTGAGGTGTTAAGCACTTACCAACGATTTCTCTTCGATTCCTATGCAGATCTAATGTAAATCTGACCCTTAAACATTAGTAGAACCCTTATCTCTAAGCTCTAAAATTTTCGGCTATCTCCCTAAACTAATGGTGATTTTGGCTTTTAGAATGGTAAGGAAGAAGATGATTCGGTATGGGGAGTTTAGTATAGGTGTTGTCGATAGGGATTTAGAGTGTAGAAGGAGTGAGATTTGGCCAAAAGAACGAAAGAAAGTCGAGGAATCTTGGCTTAGGGAATTTGGTACAAAGGTGAGTTTTATTTCGGGATTTCGGCACTTCTGACAATTGGCTATGGTTGTTTATGAAGGGATGAAATCGAAAGAAAGAGTAGGTCTGAGTAGAAAGGATGTTCGGCTAAGGAGAAGATCAATAGGGTGAAAAGAAAAGAGGAAAAATGATGGTAGAGGAGAAGAAGATGAAGAAATCGGCTAGATGCTCTTAGAGAGGCAAGTTTCGGCTTTTTGACTGAAAAGAGAAAAATAACTCCTAAGGTGGCTAACCCTAATTATCATGACAGAAAATAGAAAAAGATGTAACCCTACTAACACACTTGAATAATCGGCCCAAGCCCTTGCCAAATTCTCACTTAAGTTGGTCACATGCCCGACACATGTCTAAAAATTAAAAGAACACTACGCTTACCTTACAACTCGAACCCTTGTCCTTGAATACCCACTTAGGCACCATTTTTTTAGGAGCTTAGTGGCGCCACCTTGCCACTCTACCAAGGCTCCCTTTGTGACCTATTTTACACAGTTTTTCTTAAAGGCCCACTTAACCAAGTTCTCTTTCACTTGAAAATCCAACTTAATATTTTACCAGGTTTTAACTTAAGCTTGGGCCTTCTAAAGGCCCACTAACACATTTACATACATTTTCAACCTTTAGAACACCAAAATTTTAAAACTTCACTAAAATTCACAAAACCCGAAAAATCCCGAAAATCAGGGCGTTACAACGAAAGTCAAATCAGACTGTACTTCAATCTTTGCAACCAGCACGACATGGGTAGGGTCAGAACGATATCGCCTTAACATGGAGATGTGAAAAACATCATGAATCCTGTCTAACTCCTGAGGTAATTCCAACTGATAATCCACTGGACCTACTCGCCTAAGAACTCGATAAGGCCCAATGAACCGCGGACTCAACTTGCCCTTCTTACCAAATCTTAATATCTTCTTCCAAGGTGAAACCTTCAAGAAGACCATATCACCCACAGCGTACTCAATTTCTTTACGCTTTAAATCCGCATAAGACTTCCGCCTATTAGATGCTTCCTTTAACCAATCTCTAATTACCCTGACCTTATCTTCAGTATCCGCTACCAACTCAGGTCCAACAACCTGTCATTCTCCCAATTTAGTCCAACAACTAGGTGTACGACACCTACGCCCATACAACACTTCATATGGTGCCATTCAAATACTTGCCTGATAGTTGTTGTTGTAAGCAAACTATGCCAATAGTAAGTAGTCCTCCCAACTACCTCGGAAGTCAATAACACATCCTCTCAACATACCTTCCAAAGTCTGAATAACCCTTTTTGGCTGACCGTCAGTCTGAGGATGGAAAGCCGTGCTAAAGTTCAATCGCATTCCCAATGCCTCATGCAACTTTTGCCAGAACCGAGATGTGAATCTAGGATCTCGGTTAGAAATAATCAAAACTGGCACTCCATGGAGTCGTACAATTTCCTCTACATACAACTTACCTAACTTCTGAAGTGAGTAGTCAGTGTAGACAGGTATGAAATGAGCAGATTTGGTCAACCTATCCACAATTACCCAAATCGAGTCCTTCTTTGTCGATGTAAAGGGTAGTCTACTCACAAAGTCCATAGTTACCCTCTCCCACTTCCAAAGTGGTATTTTCACCGGCTGTAACAGTCTGAAAGGTAGTTGATGCTCAGCTTTCACTTGCTGACAAGTCAGACATTTCCCCACAAACTCAGTTACTTCTTGTTTAAGTCCAGGCCACCAATACAATTCTTGCAAATCGTGATACAATTTATTCCCTATAGGATGCATAGCACACAACCCCCCTGAGCCTCTTTCAGAATTAACTGTCTCAAGTCAAAGTCCTTCAGAATGCAAACCCTACCTCAGAAACACAGAACTCCCTCACTATTCAGTCCAAACTCAGAAGTTTCCCCATTTTTAACCTGCTGGAATCGAGAAACTAGAAACTCATCCTTCAACTGCTTTTCCTTAATCCCATCAACCCAGGTTGGCCTTACTTGCAATTCCGCCAATAGACTACCATCGTCATACAGACTCAAACGAGTAAACATTACTCTCAGATCAGATACAACTCTACGACTTAGGGCATCAGCCACCATATTAGCTTTGCCTGGGTGATACTCAATCGAACAGTCATAACCCTTAAGCAACTCTATCCATCTTCGTTGCCTAAGGTTCAGCTCCTTCTGAGTCAGCAAGTACTTAAGACTCTTATGATCCATGTATATGATACACATTTCTCCGTACAAGTAGTGTCTCCAAATCTTAAGTGCAAAGATTACTGCTGCCAATTCCAGATCATGAGTAGGATAGTTTACTTCGCGAGGCTTAAGTTGTCGCAAAGCATAAGCAACCACTTTACTCTCTTGCATCAACACACAGCCCAAACCCACATGTGATGCGTCACTGTACACGGTAAAATCCTTTCCAGACTCTAACTGAATCAATACAGGTGCCTCAGTTAGAACTTCCTTTAGCTTCTCAAAAGCTTCCTGCTACTTCTCGGTCCAAACAAATGGTGCTCCTTTCCTTATCAGCTTCGTTAATGGTGCTGCCATTACAGAAAATCCTTCCACAAACCTTCTATAGTACCCTGCCAAACCCAAAAAACTCCGTATTTTCGATACCAACCTCGGTGGCTTCCATTCCAGAATCGTTTCAATATTTCGAGGGTCCACCCTGATCCCCTCAGCAGAGACAACATGTCCTAAGAAACTTACCTCCCTTAACTAGAATTCACACTTACCGAATTTCGTAAAAAGCTCCTTCTCCCTCAGCACTTGCAGCACAATACAGAGATGCTCATCATGCTTCTCCTCAGTTTTACAATATACCAGAATATTGTCAATAAAAACGACTACAAATCGATCCAAGTATGGTTAGAATACTCAATTCATTATATCCATAAATGCTGCAGGTGCAGTCGTTAGCCCAAATGGCATAACTAAGAACTCATAGTGACCATACCGAGTTCTGAACACCGTTTTTTGAATATCCACCTCCTTAACCCTTAGTTGATGATATCCAAATTGAAGATCAATCTTGGAAAATACTGAAGCTCCCTTAAGCTGGTCAAACAGATCGTCGATTCTTACAGAGGGTAATTATTCTTAATCGTCAGTTTGTTCAACTACTGATAATCGATGCACATCCGCATCGTTACATCCTTCTTCTTCACGAACAACATTGGTGCTCCCCACGGAGACACACTCGGCCTAATAAAGCCTCTATCCAACAACTCATGAATTTGCGCTTTCAGCTCCACTAACTCCTTCGGTGCCATCCTGTATGGTGCGATGGACACCGGTGCCGTTTCAGGCAACAAGTCTATTTTAAACTTGACTTCTCAGTTTGGAGGCAAACCCGGAAGCTCCTTTAGAAAAACATCTTGGAACTCCTTGACGGTCCTAACCTTATCCATCGTCAGACCTTCAGTCTCCGACTGACTTACAAATGCTAAATAAACCTCACAACCCTTACGAATCCACTTCTCGACTTTCAATATCGACACTACATTGGACAGATAATCCCTTCGCTCTCTTATCACCATAACCTCCTCATCCTCTGTGGTCTTTAACGCCATTCGCTTGGCAGCACAATCCAGAGTAGCCCTATGCTTAACAAGCCAATCCATTCCCAAGATGAGGTTGAATTCTCCAAACGGTAGCTCCATCAAGTCTCCAGAGAAAATCTTACCTTGAGTTTCTAAAGGCACGTCTCTATACAGTTTGTCTACCCTAACCGAGTGACCCAAAGGACTTAGTATAGATACCACACTTACAGTCTCCTCAGAGCGCACACCCAGCGACCCAGATATGGCATATGCAACATATCTATTAAAGTAGTGTATAGAATGCTGGCTGACGAGCCTCTGCACCTCTCACACCCCTGCCAGGTGCTCCATGACCTCGACCATTACCATTTCCAACACTACCTTGACCACGTCCTCTCAGTGGTAGTGGTCCACCCTCACTGGTTGGGCAATCTTCTATTCGGCAACCTGATCCTAATCTGTTTTCTGAGGACAGTCCTTGACTTTATGTTCCATAGATCCGCACTAGAAACAAGCACCAGAATGTCTCCGACATTCACCCAGATGTAACTTACCACAGTCCCCACAAACTTGTGGTCTAACGACGTTCATCAAAACTGCTCGAACTGGTGCTTCCACTCTATCTCTTTTGACAATCCTATTTGTACAACCCGAAGATCCTGAATCCCTCCAGAAATGGTTTCGATCTTTATCACAGTTCTGTCTTTCCGTATGTTTCACTTCCTTAGCTATCCTAGCTTTTTCTACCAAAGAAGCAAAGTTGTGCTCCCTCTACGGAGCAATCAACACCCTAAGTTCATCCCTGAGGCCATCCTTAAAGTGCACGCTACGTTCATACTCTGTAACGACTATCCCAACTGCATATCGACTCAGCCTCAGGAACTCGGCCTCACACTCAGCAACTATCTTACCCCCTTGAGTTAGATTCAGAAATTCTTTCCTACGGGCATCCGTATAGCTTTCTCCAACATACTTTCCCTTGAAAGTCATCTTAAACAACTCCCAAGTCACCCTGTCAGCTGAGGTTCCATCTTTCACAGTGAGCCACCATTGATAAGCCTCATCCCGAAGCAACGATATGGCTCCTTTCAGCTTCTGCTCTACAGAACAGTCCAAATCATCCATAATTCGTTCTGTGGCCTCTAACCAATATTCAGCCACATCCAGGGCTACACCAGATACGCCCCTAAAGATCTCCGCTTCACTAGCCCTGAGTCGCTCAGAAATAGATCCTCGAATTCCATTTCCCGTACTTGCTCCGACAACCCTTTCCAGAACATGAAGCATTGCCTGAGATAGAGCGTCATCCCTGGCACATCGATCATGAGACTCCACCTCTGTTGCCGGTGGTACCGGTGCATCAGCCGCCAACATATATCCTGAAGACGAAGATCTAGCCCGTGCACTACCTCAGCCACGCCCACGGCCTCTTTCACGAGCTGCTCTTGTACTCATATCGTATTATCTGATTACAAATTTTATGCATCTGCTAAATATTTCATGTTTATTACGGATGTTTTATGAACAGATAGTAATTCAGAGTTTGTTTTTCGCAGAGTCGTAGCCTAGCTACCATCTCAGCCTACTTATTAGGATCCCTATAGTTTCAATATCACCTTAACTAGAGTATCATAATAGGGTTTCAGTACAGACATATAGCAGATAATTCAAAAACATTCAGAAAAATTCAAAAAGATACTTGCAGACTTGGGCCAGAGATTCGGTGTGCCACCTTCTCAAAAACCAAATTTTTGAAAATCAGATTTCATTTTTTTGAAATCATTTATTGTGGAAAGAAAATCTTAAAACAATTTTGAACACGAATTCTCAAAGCGATTTTCGAAAATCTTTATTTAACTTTACTTTTAAAAATTCCAAAAACTTTTTTAGACTCATTCCACAGCCGAGTTGTTGCAACCTCACTCTGATACCACTAAATGTAACACCTCAAACCCAGCCTGGATGTTACGGCCAAGTCCGACGTGTCACGTTGACTCACGGTTGATTGTGTTCTTTATTTTTAGTAATCAATGTGCTTTTGTAAAACAGCTGTTAATTGTTGATTAAAAGAAACAACGATTATTAAGTCGTTAGATTATCTATTTGTTACATTCGTTGAGTTTGAAATCGTTTATTAATTTTGAACAAAAATCCAAACGGCCTAAATCTAACTGTTAAAAATTGAGCATAAATAGGGGGCAGTTAATAAAACCATAAAAATATTAAGAGCGGCCTTATTACAACTTAGAACCCAAAAAAAAATGAAATAATTAAAATACTAAATAAAATGTGTGATGAAACCAAACTTGCAGAACATGTGGCCACTCCGAATCCCTCTCAGCTCCAAGTCCTCTATGGTTGGGGATTACCTGCATGGATGAAAATAAGGGGTGAGTTTGGAAAAATCAATGTGCAAAATACCCTGACCATAGTCCCAATCAGGTCAAGCCTCAGTGTCAGATTTAATGGGCCTTAGCCCGATACAGAATTTAGAATGAAGTCCATAGGCCCATGACAGAAACAGAGCAGATATACCATGTATGTAGAAACCGAACCCATATCCAACCATAGACACCCCCATACCAGCCTTACACCATGTGGGGAGACAACTCAACTCACCCATCTGCTACACGCCACAGAATATGCAGCAGAGCTGCTAGAATAGATAATGTGACAGAGTCACTAGATATAGATATTATGGCAGAGCCACCAGAACAGATGTTTGTGGCGTAGCCACCAGAAATAGATATTTGTGGCAGAGCCACCAGAAAACTTCCTCCATCAATATAACCCATATCCCATGAAACAGATATACATGTCATGGCATACAACATACAGAATTAGAATATCATGCATTTCAGTCAAAATTAACCCTAGAGGTATAACGGTCATTTTGCACCTAGGGGTATAATTGTAACTTTCATACTTAGGGGTAGTTTAGTAATTTCACCTATAACTAGGGTTTCATGCTTATTATAGCCATTAATGTATTAGTAAAAACACTTACTGTGCATTTTTACTAAGTTGTACACGTTGGCCCATTAACTCGATTTCGGCCCATTAAGCCCAAATTCACCAAAGTGCACGAAATTACACACTCTGCAACCTTGAAATTGAGTTTACCAGATTTAATAGTCAAACCGTATTGCGAGCACTCGTACGCTCGCAAGTCTCAAAATACCGGCCTTTCGATATTTCAGCTTTTCAGCTTTTACCGATCTAGTCTATAGAAGAGTGTCATTTACACACCTGTTTAGCGACGAATTGACGATGAGATCCCTTATGATATCCTACAATCGGTTACCTACATGTTAGACTACAAGTCGAAAACTATCATGTACTAAACTCCTTACCATATTCGGCCATTAACACCTTAGGCCCTAAAGTTCTCACCTTTGCTGAAATATGAACTAGATCTAGATGTCCAACAATGTTAGCCTTCAAAGCTCTTTGCTGAAAGTCCCCTTGTTCACACTAACGCATACAAAACCAAAAGAAAGAGGCCAATATGCCCTTAGTCCAAATGTTAGCCACCCCTGGTAGCTAAGGATTTTGGCTTTTACCTTAAAACATGGATAATTAATGGAAAAGAGTTTCGAAATACTTAACAACACTTAACCTTGTCAAGGTGAGTTCCTACTATCACCCTAACCCCGATCTACGATAGTTCCCTTCGCAATCACGAGAAGAGATAAGTGTGATCTAAGATTCAGCTTTGACACCACATGTATGAAGATTTCAACTCTAGAAGAAAAGATGAAGTATTCAGCCACAAAAGGTATTCGGCTATCTTGGTTTTGAGAGAGTTTGATGAAGAAAAGAACGAAGAGAAAGAGAAGACAAATACGAGTAGGATAGATTAGCTATAGAAGAAATCGGCAATGAGTATTCAAGGTTTCGGGATTTGGTTCCAAAGGTTTCAGCAAAAAGGAAATCGGCAATGGAAGGCTTTGCTTTTGGCTTTTGTGATCATCAAAGTGAGAGGGAATGAGATGAAGAAGTAAGGGATACGGATGGAAGAAGAATAAGAGAATAAGAAAAGAAGAAAAGAATAGAGGAGAGGAAAAGTGAGTATTCAGTTTTGGTAAAGAAAACGGCATAGGGAGAAGTGGAAGCTTGTATTTTCGGCTTCTAGCAAAAAGAATGAGTAAGAAGAATAAACCCTAAGGCATTATACCCTATTTCGGCTAAGTAGAAGGAAGACCAAACCAACACGAAAAAAAGTACAAAAGGAAATTTGGCACTCACTAACCCAAAATTCTGAAACTCTAAGCACCTAGGACCCTTAGCCATTTGCCTAGCTAAAGTCCCTTGGCCGACCAACTCTTGCTCTCCAAGAGTCCAACATTCGGCCAACGCTTCTCTCCCCGATCAGCTCTTAAATTCCCTCCCCTTACCACTCCTAAATCCACTCTCCTGAACACTTCAAACTCTTCCTGCCAGCGTTTCACTTAAAGTCTAACTCTTACCTTTCCTGCTTATAAAAAAACTGCATAATTGTGCTCCAACGGATTCAAACCTTGGCTCACCCTTATCTCCCACACGCCACTTTTTTTAGCACCTTAGTGGTGTCATTTAGCCACTTTGCTAGGGGCTCTCTTGTGATCCATTTTGCCTACTTAATCTTAAAAGCCCACATTACCAGATCCCTTTCCTCTAAGCAATAAAAATTTACCAAATCTACTGGATTTTAATTTAAACTTGGGCCTTCTAGAGGCCCACTAAGATTCACCAAAAATCACAGAAATCCTGAAAAGTCCCGAAATCAAGACGTTACACCATGAGGGAACAATACCCACATCTCTTCACTGGTAGGATATTCGGGGACGAAAATCCCTTAAGGGGGAGAGTTGTAACAGCCTGAATTGGGGCCTAAACTAAATGGTTGTTTCGGGACCATGAAGCTGAAATAGAAAAATTTATTCTGATAGAGTTTTAAGGTCTATTGTGTGATTGAATGCATGAGTGAAAATTTAGTAAATAAATTTTATCGATAATGTGCTCGATTGAATGATAGGACTAATTTGCAAAATTTTCAAAATATGTGTTCTGGAAGCATTTAAAGTGTAATTTAACTCAATTCATAAATTAGGAGTCCTTATTTAGAAATTAGACCATTCATAAAATTACCCGTGTGTGACATGAAACCATTTTGATGTTTATTGGTAGAAAAAATGAAAGTTTAAGGTGTAGTAAACAACTTTTGCTAACTGATTTTTTTCATGAAAATGTAATTAGAGGCTAGAATGCAAAAGTTGTAAAATATGTGTATAAATTGTGAAAAATTGAGAATTGTGGGGTGTTATAAGTCAGAAATAGGGTCGGCTAGGCTTGGGAATGTAGAAAAATAGATACATTTCTCTTTACGAGCCTAGGGACTAAAGTGTAAAAATTGACAAAGTTAGGGGCAAAATGGTAAAAATTACCATAGGATGATTTTGTGCCCAATTGAGTAATGTATGTATTGAATAAGTTAAATTTGATGTTATAGATCAAGAACGATGTGAAATCGACCTTGACTGTGGAAAAGGCAAGGTATCAGATTATATAGAAAAGATTTCCATTTTTGCAGCGAGGTAAGTCCTATATGTAAATAATGAGTTATTTTTAATCATTAAGTTTAATTATATAAATTATTTTGAAATTATGAAATTTTATATCAAACTATCATAAAATGTGATGAAATAAAACCTTTAAGTGAAGAAAAGTCTCGGTTGAACCTTAGGAATCATTAGGATACGAATGACATGTCACCAGGAAACCATTGATTGTTATCGATTGTTTATGTGATTCTGGGTGCAGGTTTTGTTCGACTACCAATGGTAGGTTATCTTGCATTTGTTACGGATACGTGTCAGCTTGTATGAGCAGCACTGAGTGGTATCGACTACATCATCAGGTTGTGTGAACAAACCCGAGAACAAGTAATTATTGAGCCCTAATATGATAAGTGGTAGCTTCGGCTACGTATTAGTGGTAGCTTCGGCTACGTCATGTGTGGTACTTATGCCTTATTTCATGTATCCTTTAGTATTCCAAGTGGTTCAGCAGGTTATTCGAATCGATTTGATAAAATGTGATTGCATGTAAAAAAGTTTGATCGTATGTTTAAGAGTGTGTGTGTGTGCAGGTTATATGAAAACCATCATCTGTGCTAAGTGCTTATTGTATGTGTTGAATCATGTGGTAAGAGCACATGAGTAAGTGATAATTTCCAAACTTAATTATGTGATAGGAAAACTTATTTTCCATTTACCATGTCCATTTAATTTTAAATGCTCATTAATTTTGCATATAGACTTACTAAGCTTTATAGCTTACCCATTCTCTCTTCCCTTCCCTTATAGGTTCGTCAAGCTAGTCTGAGGTTTGATGATCATCGAGATTCCATCAACACTAGCAACAATCATTTTGGGTATTTGATTATGAACTTTGAATATTATGGCATGTATAGGTGGTCTATTGTTTTGGTTATGTGTCATAGTTCTTTTAGGTCCATTAGTTGATAATGGTGTTTTGGTACATTGGCCATTAGGAATGAGCCATGAATAGTTAAGTCACATTTTGTCAAAAATGTTGTAATCTACTAATGTGCAAGCTTGCCTAGTATGAGTAAAATGTGTGTGGATGCACAAGTTTGATGATGCTTGATAAAGTTAACGTGTGGATGGCTTAACATGTATGTTTTGATGAGTTTTGATGTTATAATGTGAATTGGCAAAATTGGTTGATATTGGTTTGTGTTTCAGGATGGCAATTGGCTCGGAAAATAGCCTATAATTGTCTACATGGGTAAACACATGGGCATGTGTCTAGGCCATGTGTCCACGGGCATGTTAATAGGTCGTGTCTCCCCTGCACCTGAAATTATGAAAATTAAATTTTTTATAGTAAACACACAGGGTGGAGACACGGCTGTGTGTCTCGACCGTGTGATAGACACGGCCTAGCCCATAGGCGTGTGGCTTGGCCGTGTGAAAACCCCTGTAGATTCAAAATGAAAAATAATTCTGCACGGGCTATGGACATGGGCATGTCCGACCACACGGCCTGCCCACACGGACGTGTGCCCTGTTTTGAGTCAAAATTTCATAAGTGTTCGAGAATTTTCGGTTTGGTCCCGGATCATACACAGCGTATCGTTTGGGCTTCATAGGCCCATAATGTGGATGTTATACGTATGTATGAAAAAGTTTTAAATTTTATGTGAAATTTATGTGAAAAAATCAAATGATCGTGTGAGTGTATGTTCGATAATGCCTCGTACCCGTGTTTAGTGATGGTCACGGGTGAGGGGCGTTATAGGAAATATGTGAATAAATGAAAAGTATGGGCTGCTATAAGTGTGTATAAGATTCGGCTAGGCTTGGGTTTTGAGAAAAATGAACAGTTTTTTATTTTACAAGCCTAGGGACTAAAATGTAAATAAGTGAAAAGTTAGGGGTAAAAATGTAATTTTACCTTTAAATGATTTTTGGACTGAATCAAATAGTGTGATAATTAAATGAGCTAATTTTGTTATTATAGATAAGAAAGACGAGTATTTGACCTAGATCAGGGAAATAATAAGGTTATAGACTAAATCGCAATATTTGCTACTTTTATACAGAGGTAAGTTTACATGTAAATAATGTATCATTAATTTATGTTTATATGCTTTAATATTGTACGAACTGTCTAATTAACCCTTCAGATGTATTTGACAAAGTTTCGATAAGTGAGAAATCCCAATTGAACCATAGGAATAGAATAGAATACGAGTGACATATCACTATGAACCTATGTGTAATTATGTGATTATGTGATTCTTGGTTCTGGTCTAGTACGTCTACCAGTGGCTAGGTACTCCTGCATATGTTGTGGATACCTGTCAGCTTGTGTAAGCAGCACGAGTAGCTTCGTCCTGACCGTCAGCTTGTGTGAGCAAACCCGTGACTAGCTTGAAAATTAGCATATACGTGAAATGTGATAAGTGGTAGCTTTGGCTACATATAGGTGACACGTATGTGCAAGCCTTCCGAGTATCCGTTAATATGTAAAGTGTTCAACGAGAAATAACAAAGATATGAAAATATGTGCTTGCGAGATAATATTGTACAGTTGTGTACGTGAAATTCATAAGTATGAATGGTATAAGTAATAAATTTTCGGTAAGGCTGTGATTGAGTAAGTTATTGCTATATGGATTTAATGATGAGTAAGTTATCTTTCGCTCCAAAATTTGCATGTTAATTTGGTTGGTTAAGATGTTTATTATTTGCATATAAACTTACTAAGCTATATAGCTTACCCCGCTTTTATTTCCATTGTTTTATAGTGTCACCAAGCTAGCTCGAGGATCGGGAAATGTCGAAGTTCGTATCACACTGTCACGGCTTTATTTTGGGGTATTTGTTATTTTGATATTTTGAAAGTATGGCATGTATGGGGACTTGGTCATTTTTTATATGTCTCATAGTAATTGGGCTAATTGATGTTGGCTCATATTGGTATAAGTGTTTATGTGTTTCAGGGTGGCAATTGGCTTGGTAAATAGCCTATACATTGTTTAGACGAGTCGACACACAGGCGTGTGTCTGGGCTGTGTGTGACACACGATCAGCCCCATGGGTGTGTGAACAGACCGTTTGTCCCCTACAACTTAATTTCAAGAAATAGAATGCCCAGTATGGATCACACAAGCAAAGACACAGGCATGTATCTCAGGCGTGTGGATAGCACGACCTTGAACACGGATGTGTGCCAAGGGCGTGCGAAGTTTTCACCTATATTTCGAGAATTTAATTTTTCATACGGCCTAGCACACGAATGTGTGACTTGGCCGTGTGGTTTCATTTGGCTGATGATGTCATAAGTAGAGAGTTACACAGGATAGGGACACGGGTGTGTGAGACCACACAACCTACCCACACGGACTTGTCTTATAGCCACGCGGACGTGTGACCCCTGTGTAGTGGAAATATTATAAGTTTTTGAAAAAGTTTCTAACCTTCTCTGTTTAGTCCTAAACTGCTTCCAACACATGTTTTAGGCCTCGTAGGCTTGTATTAGGGATGATATAATTTAATGTGAATGCTTTTAATTTGGATACATATTTATGACCCGAAAATGTATGTTTATTCGTGTGTTAAGTCTGGTAATGCTTCGTGCCCTGTTCTGACATTGAACACGTGTAAGTGGTGTTATAATCGGTGACCAGATAACAAACTTTTAATAACTTTAGACATTTGTACTATCTCAAATTCAATTCTGAAACTTCTGTTAATATAACCTTCATACCTTTGGAACTCTACTAGTATTTATTCAATCAAACAAAATTGACATTTGTAACAATTTTATTAATGATAGAGCTATCACCAAAAAGTTTGAACAATCTATCTATAATATATGGTGAATCCTATAGAACTACTCACTTCTATAATAATTCTCTATGATTCCTTAATTCATAATTATTAGGAGTTGATTCGAAAGAGCACAAACATTTTCTGGGGTTATTAAAATATCTTAGAAAAACTTGCTTTCCGAAATCAGAATTCATATATTCTAATCGTCCTAATAACTTGTTTCTCTTATAAAATCTGCAACATTGGTTTTCAATGTTGATCATGTTCAATTTCATTCCTCGCATAGATTTAATATCTTTAATAGCATAGAAACATTTTGTTCAAACATAGCTCGAAAATTAAGTCCATTAGATCTTTAGAGCGATTGAAGGATCTAAATCTAAGCGGTGTTACCGGAATCTCACATTGTTTATCTCAAGTCTAAAGAGTAATCATCAACACATCTATCTTATAACTCTAAACTGACAACCATCTAGCCGAAAATCAATACTTAAAGATGCAATAGTCCCCTTTCTCTAAATAATAAATTTATCTCTAAAAAATAACAAACACTAGTTCATCATGGTGTCCCTGATCTGCTATATCAAATCATTATACAATTCTCATAATCATAGTACCATTTTTCCCAAATTACACATTTCGTCATATGAAACCTCTATTAGCCAACTCTTGTAACTATGTCTTTAACATTTTTTTTTCAATTCAATAGGAGACATTCTACACGAACCTATTAAAAACGGAGCTGTCCCAAGTATAAGTTCTATTACAAATTCAACTTCTCTAATCGGTGGCAACCACGATAATTCTTCAAGAAACATATCAGTGAATTTTGTGACTATTGATAACTAATCATTCTTCAACTTTGACATTCATGAATGTAGAATGTAACCTAATAATGCTATACATCCTTTACAAACTGCTCTCAGAGTAAAAATCACAAATATAAAATTTATAACATAATTAGTTTTGTCTGACTCAACAGTAATTAACTCGTTAAATCTAATATCTCAAGTCGATTCATTTCTGACTACAATTTACTTTATCATCATGCAAAGTCAACTAGCCTATACTTAGTATTAATAGTTAATATATCTAAGGTAGAAGTCTCTTCTCTGGCTCGAATGACGTATGTAACACCCCTAACCTGGCCTGGACATTATGGCCGAGTTGGGCAATGCCATATGGAATGGAATTTGAAAAAAAGACGTCGAGTTTAAAACATTTCCAGTTACTTAGCTATTATCTTAATTTGGAGTGAAACGTATTTACCATTATGTCAAAAATCATTTCTTTTTAGCAGAAGCTTTTAAAACCGTTTATTTTAAGAAAACAATTACCATTTCATGAAATCTTAGATTTACTTGTTTTGAAAACCATAATTGGGTGTGATCAAATTCTAAAATCATAAAAGCAATCAAAGTCCTACAATTTAAAAAAAAAAAAGTCCATTAAGTCCTATTTTCATGAAAATTACCCCAAATAAATAATGAATCCGAGGAAAATAACAAAACCATTCTTTAGCTATGTATGGCCACCATCGAGTCCATCACTGCACCGATTCGTCTAATGCTGGGGATTACACAAATAGATTAAATAGAAAAAGGGTGAGTTTTGCAACTCAGTGTGTAATCCCCACAGATATCATACATACAGAATAATCGTCAGAAATTTGAAACAAACAGTCTGGGGGATGAGCCCATTCAAAATCAGTTTGAGCCTTATCCCACTCAGATATAAATTAGGTCCTTAGCCCAATCAGATACGAATGCAGAATAGAATATCATAATACAACCTACCAGCCCACACACCATCTCCGACCATCCCTACATGCCATGTGGGGTGTAAAACTCCCATACATCCCTGCACACCAAATAGGGTCTCGATCACCCATCAATCCTTACACACCATACAGTACCAAAATGCAGTACATAATCAGAAATGTACAGCTTAGTTGCCAGATAATAGGCTTTTAAGCCTTTGAGATTCTTCTTTCAACTTTATCAACCCACCCCAGTGTAATGCAACATAAACAATATGTCATGCTAGTATGCAAACTATCAGATCATACCATAGTTCAGATACCACTGTTCATACTCAATTCAGAAATCATATCACACAATTAGTGGTCTAGGTAGTGCTTACCGACCCTACGGTAGGTCCACAGTTGACTTGGGTGACCCGTGCAACCTTATCAAACATTTTAGATAAATAGGCTCACAGGCCCATGTGATGTACCCGTATGGGCTACACACCCGAACGGCTTACACAGCCCAAATTGGCCTCGGCAAGTGGATCACACGGCCTAGCCCAGAATCCCACACGCACATGTGGTTCACCCATGTGGGCACATATGCCCGTGTGGCCCACACGGCCTAATTGGTTGAGCTTGTGTGTCACACACAGCCTCATCCGACCATCACACAGCCATGTCATGCACACTCGGCCTGGCTCGTCGATTACACTCCCGTGTATTGTCACACGGCCTACCACACGAGCGACCACATGCTTGTCTGGCATCGACAGATTCATTTTTCAGCTTTCACTGATTCTTATTTTCTGTGTTTCAAGTACACACCTAGATTCAGCTACAAAAATCCTCCCGAGCACTCCTAGGCCTAAAATCGAGACATCTCTTGTCAGTTTAACAAATTTATTAGTGAATTTGGATAACAAGATCTAGCACAGACTTGACTTACCACTAAAAAAGGTCCTTCATAAACACTGCTAGAACCAACGATACAAAAATCATTGCTCAGAACCTCACCTAACGCCTACAATGGTAGAAGAACACGTTACTACACAAATGGAGATTACCAAGGAATCTTATCGATCCTACGCCTAAATTTTGTACAAGGAACCGTTGAATATAAAGAAAGAAAATCGAGAAGAAAAGAAATATGTAGCAATAAAATTTCAATAGAGGAATGGAAAAAAGAAGAGTAGATTTTGGCAAATAGGGGAAAAAGTATGGGGCTAACGTCAGAAACAAAACAAGAAAAAGGGAGAGCCGAAATATGCACAGGAAATAGTCAGGAAAGAAAAATTCTCATGACTCCCACTAACCACAACTACTTGATTTTCTTTCCACTAACCCACTACTCAGTTTTCCAGTCAAACTCAAACTCTAGCCGGAAATTACAGCAAAAATACTAACCCTTGCCAATATAGAGAATTGAACATAGGACCCTCAGCAAACTAACACTCTACTTAACCACCAGACTAGCAAGCCCATTCTGCTATGTTTTTACAAACAATCAAATATAAGCCTATTGAATCCAGTTAAAGCTTTACTCATAAAAATGCCAAAATTTACCCAAAGTAAGACTTGACTTGGGACTTCACTCATAGACCAAGAACACTTGACCGCTAAAGCAAACAGATATTTCGTGTTAATTTTTACGAAACATAAATTTAAAACTTGGGGCGTTACAACTCTACCACCCTAAAAGAAAAATTTGGCTGAAAATTTCACCTGATCAGAAAAGGTGAGGATACTGTTCACGCATCGAATCCTCAGGCTCCCAATTGGCCTCCTCAATACTATGATTCTGCCACAGCAACTTCACTAAGGGAATAGGCTTTTTTCGAAGAACCTTTACGTCACAATCGATTATCTAAACCAGCTCCTCCTCGAAAGTCAGATCTAACCGAACGTCAATCTCCTCAATTAGAACAATATACGTGGGATTAAAGCAATATCGCCTTAACATCAAGACGTGAAACACATCATGAATCCGATCCAACTCTAGAGGTAGCTCCAACTGATATGCAACTGGCCCAACTCTTTTCGAATTTTGGTACGGCCCGATAAATCTAGTGCTTAGCTTACCCTTAGGACCAAACCTCAGAACCCTCTTTCATGGAAAGACCTTGAGAAATATGAAGTCCCCTATAGAATACTCGAACTCCTTTCTCTTCAAATTAGTGTAGGACTTCTGTCTATTAGAAGCCACTTTCAGATGGTCCCGAAATAACCAAACCTTATCCTCAGTTTTAGAAACCAATTCCGGAGCAAAAATACGTCGCTCACCCAACTTAGTCCAACATATGGGAGTGCAACACTTACGACCATACAAGGCCTTGTAGGGTGCCATCTAGATGCTAGACTGATAGTTGTTATTGTAGGCAAACTGTGCTAAAGGTAACTACTCCTCCCAACTACCTCAGAAATCTATCACGTAGCTCCCCAACATGTCCTCCAGTATCTGAATCACCCGATCTAACTGACCATCTAGCTGAGGATGGAAAGAAGTACTGAAGTCTAACCTGGACCCTAAAGCCTCATGAAGCTTCTTCCAGAACTGAGACACAAAACGAGGATCCCTATCAGAGATGGTCGAGACAGGTACTCTATGTAGTCTTACTATTTTAGATATGAAAAGTTTAGCTAGTTTTTGTAGAGACAAGTCTGTCCTGACCGGGATGAAGTGACCAGACTTGGTCAATTGATCCACGATGACCCAGATAGAATCCTTCTTAGTGGATGTTAGAGTCAACCCACTAACGAAGTCCATCGTTACTCGTTCCCATTTCCACATCAGTATTTTAACCGACTGCAGCAAACCCGAAGGTAACTGATGCTCAGGCTTAACTTGCTGACAAGTCAAATAGCAAGTAAGGAAATAAGTAACCATACGCTTCAACCCTGGTCACCAGTATAACTCTCAAAGATCTTGGTACATCTATTCCCGCCGGGATGCATAGCATAAGGCTACCATACACCTCCCTCAGAATCGATTGTCTTCAATTCTCATTATTTGGTACACAAATCCGATTGCGGAAACATAATACGCCATCATTACTAATCCCAAATTCAGTAGCAACCCCACTCTCAACCTGACAGAAACGTAACTTAAGAGACTTATCCCCCATCTGTTTCTCTCTAATCTGATCAATCTATGTCGGCTTAACCTGAAGTTTTTCTAACAAACTCCCATCGTCAAATAAACTGAGTCGAGAAAACATCGCTCTCAGATCGGTCATAGCCCTACGACTTAAGGCATCGGCCACCACATTGGCCTTACCAGGATGATACTCAATAATGCTGTCATAATCCTTAAGCGGTTCAACCCACCTACGCTGCCTAATGTTTAACTCCTTCTAAGTGAGAAGATATTTGAGGCTTTTGTGATCAGTGTAGATAGTACACTTCTCACCGTACAGATAGTGCCTCTAGATTTTCAGAGCAAATACTACCACCGCCAACTCCAAATCGTGCGTCAGATAATTAGCCTCACGAGTCTTCAGCTGACGAGAAGCATAAGTAACTACCTTGTCGTCTTGCATCAGAACATAAACCAGACCCACATGTGACGCATCACTGTATACCACGAAGTCTCTACCAAGCTCAGGCTGTATCACAATAGGAGCCTGAGTTAGAATAGTTTTGAGCTTCTCAAAGCTCTCTTGCTATGCATCAGTCCAGATGAAAGGAACTCCTTTATGTAGAAGTTTAGTCAATGGTTTGTGATCAAGAAGAACCCTTCTACGAAGCGTCGATAATACCCTGCTAGCCCTAGAAAGCTGCAGAATTCAGACACATTCTTCGGCTATTTCCAATCTAACACAGCCTCAATCTTAAGACGATCTACACAAATCCCCCAGTAGAAACTACATGTCCCAAAAAGGTAACTTCCCGGAGCCAGAACTCACACTTACTGAACTTCGCATACAATTATTTCCCACGAAAAATCTGCAGTACTACTCTAAGATGCACATTATGTTCATCCTTTCACTTGGAATACACTAGGATATCATCGATGAATACCACCACCAACTGGTCCAGATAAGGTTGGAACACACGGTTCATCAAGTCCATATATAACACCCCAAAGTCAGCCTAGAAGTTAGGCATGAATAATCTAGCGGGTCACATTGAAGTTGTTTTCAAAAACCTTGTGTAAAATCTTGAATTTCGTTTGCCTATTTGTAAGATGTGGTTTATGAAAAGATATTCTCTTGTAAAATGTTTTTACCTTTAAAACCTTATTTGTTGCGGAAGCTTAATTTAAAATAATTGCGGAAGCGTGATATTTTCAAAAAATAGTTGTTGTTTTGAAAACTCGAGTTCTACTCCTAGCAATGTTAAAGCAATAAATAAAATCCCAAAATTTAAAATCCAAAAATTATTAAGGCCTTCTTACAACCCCAAATCAAAAATACTTGAATGTAAATAATTGAAGCTGAAAACGTTGGTAATGTGTGGCCTTCTCTAAGTCCCTCGCAGCACTGATCCTCCTAAAGCTAGGGATTGCCTGCACAGTTAATAAACGGGGTGAGTTTATGAAAACTCAGTGTGTAATCCCCTACTAAAATAAAACAGTCAGTCAAAAGATAGAAAATAGTAACAATTCAGAGTACAAGTGGGCCACAGCCCAAAACGATATCACTCAGGTCTCAGCCCATAATAGAATCAACTGGGCCTAGCCCTTAAAGCAGACAGTAACAGATGGTCCTAGCCTATTGCAGTTCTAGAATCTATTGGGCTTTTAGCCCAATTCAGTACCAAAATCAGAATCAAAAACAAAATCAGAATCAGGTGGCCCTAAGCCAAAAGCAGAATCAGTAACTGAATGTGAATGCAATCCTAACCCATCCAACCATCACACCACTCGTACCAACCATCACACCAATACACAGCCATGCTACAAAAAATAGAAAATGTGGCAGAGCCACAAGAATTAGTTTACGTGGCAAAGCCACTAGCACAAAACTTCCTCCAAATCAATGTCCCAACCCTATGCAAAATGTTGTGTATGTTATGCTCAATCATCATATGTGTTTGCAGAATGGCCATGCTCAATGTTAGTCATTTAAATGTATACTAAAAGCCGATCAGTCACACAACCACAATCAAGTCAATTATTACACAGTCATACAATGACAGTCAAAATAGTCAAATACTCAGTCCAAGTTAGTCATTTTCCCATAAGGGCAAAACAGTCATTTTACCCTATAAGAGTATTTCGGTAATTTTAGAAATCGAGGGTATCTCGATAATTTAACAAACCGGGGGTAGTTTTGTAATTTTACAATTTGAGGATATTTTTATAATTTTACAAACTGAGGGTATTTTGTAATTTTGTAAACTGAGGGTATTTGTATAATTTTGTAAACTCAAGGTATTTTTGTAATTTTGTGAACTGGGGGTATTTCTGTAATTTTGTAAATCGAGGGTATTTCTGTAATTTTGTAAATCGTGGGGATTTCTGTAATTTTGTAAATCGAGGGTGTTATTTATTTTTTAAAATAGGGGGTATTTCTATAACTTTGTAAACTGGGGGTATTTTTGTAATTTTGTAAATCAGGGGTATTTCTATAATTTCGTAAATCGAGGGCATTTTTGTAATTTAGTAAATCAGATATATTTCTATAATTTTGTAAGTCGGGGGTATTTCTATAATTTTGTAAATCGGGGTCTTAACGACCCTTCTGAAGGTCCATCATCGCCTCGAGTGACTTTTGTAGCCTAAACAGACAAAACGGGGTAATTGGGCCTAAGGCCCATTACTCGACCTAAGTGGGCCCACATTCTCGTGTGGCCCATTTAGCCTAGAAACAATCACGGCTGTGCGAACAATACAACCCAAATCTGTCACTTATCACATTACATACATTTTATTTGTGTGGGCCCACAAGCCCATTCACGACTCATGTTTCCCAAAACAACTCTAGCCACGCGGACTACATTGCTCAGACAAACATTTACCACTGTATACAAATATATTCCTTGTGGGGCCCACAGACCCACAGGCCCATCGAGGCCCAATACAACCAAAGTTATGTGCGCGATATGACAAGTCCAACTATTTCCCACTCAAAGCGAGATTTACCCAAACAGGCCCATGGGCCCATTGGGCTCATTTGGTCCACTATGGCCTAAGCCCATGAGTTTCTTCATGGCGGCCTTTTTCGTCGTACACCCATGTTCCGTGGGTTCATTTTACCACACGAGTGATCGCGTGCTCGCGTGGCCTCAAATGCCATATTTTCAGTTTTTCGGCATTTTGCCGATCTACAGTTAAAAAAGGGTGTGAATACACACCTTAATCGCTTTTCATAGCAATGGATTTCGATAACGCTACACACTTGATCAATGAACAAATCGCCCCCCAAATATCCTTGCTCCAACAATAGAAGCACTTGCTTCCCAAACTTCCAAAGAATTGTTAGATCACCTTTGGCCACAACCTATACAAACATCCCTTCCTTGTTAGATCCCGACAAGATATATGATATTATCACAAGAATTAAAAGCCAAACCAACCTTACTCTCAACTACTTACCACCCTGCAGAATCGGTTACAGACTAAAGGGGTAACAAACAAGTGTTGGATAACACATTGAATCTGTGAGAAAAGATCAGAGAAGAGTAATCAATGTGGGGAAATCACTAGAACAAATCCAAAGGAAAGCAGACCAAAACATAAAAAGTTCAGAAAATAATAAACCTACCCCCACAGTATTCGTCCACAAAAGTATTAAAGAAGAAGACAGCATTGTGTAGCGAAGCGAAGCAGTCGATGCCCTAACAACTGACAGAGACTACCGTCCAAACAGCTTCAAGCTACCCAAGTAGGGTTCATGACTTTCGGTTAGTATTGAAAATAAGATAGCGAAACAAAAAAGAGGAAATGAAGGTGTTGTTTTCGGCTTACGAACATTTATGCACAAAAGAGAAAGTGTCAAGAGAACTAAGGCATTTGATCACCACACTAAAGGACGTCGAAAGAAAAATAATAGAGGTGGAAAAGAAAAAGAGTTCGGCCAGAGAGGCAAGACACAATCCAAAGTAAAAACAAAGACTTAGACTTGGATTTTCAGCTTAGATGGGGTTGCGCAAAACTTAGATAACACCAAAAGCCAAAATGAAACAAATGCCCAAAAGATGCATAGCTAACTTCGGTAGGACGAAAACTAAAGAAACTAAAATAGGATACCCCCTACTGACAAGCAAAACATATAGTATAAAAACAAAACAATTGCTGAATTCCCTAATTCCCCAAAACCGAAATCACCTTAACCTCCAAACCAAATTCGGCACACTCACCCATAGCATTTCAAATCCTCTTTTTTTTTTCTCCATGAACCATGGCATAATCCATTCCCCAACAACCAACATCAATCCCTTGATTCACTCCCCCTTTTACCAAGTCCACAACCTCCCACATGAATTTGAATCCATCACAAACTCTAGCCTTCCAAGAAGTAAAATAATCACATTTTGCTAGCAAAAGGATTCGAACACAAGCCCCCTTCAATAGCTCAACACGCCACTTGCCTCCTTGCCACAAGCTCTTTAGTGTCACACTTTATCCTCAACTGAATATAAGGTCTACTTCTAATCACCAAATGTTCACTTAGGAGGAAAAATAATAATTTTGCAAACGCCAGGACTTGAAACCCAGACCACACACACACTCTTAATACCTCCATGCCACTAGACTAAGCGCTTCCTTGTGTCATATTTTAACCAAAACTATTTATAAGGTCTTCAAGCTAACGCCAAGGTCCACTTAAGGGAAAATTTAAAAATTTTACCAGAGCGCTGGTTTGAACCCAGGACTTCTCAGACATCCCCGAACACTCCAAATCACTTAAACAACACACCAAACATGCAATTGTGATATTTTCACACACATAGTGTGACAGCCTTAAAGCGACCCTAGTCGGAATGTGGTTTCGGGACCACAAAACCGAGGCATAAAATATATTTAATGTTCATTTAGATGCCTATAATATGTGTTAATTCATGTGTGACATGTTTGGTGTGTCAATTTAGAGTTATAAATTTGAATTTCACTTAAAAGGGCTTAGTTGTGAACTTTGAAAGTAAACTAGCTAGATGTGTGATGACTAATAAATGCATGCATGCAAAATAAGGGACTTGCATGTCAAATTACCCGCTTTTATGATAGTGGAGGGTAATGATGACCTAGTTGGTCATTTTGTGCTTTGTTTGTTGCTAATTAATATTAATTGAATTAATAAATTAGTTGTCATAAAAATTGAATTAATAAAGAGTAAATAAAACAAATGAATAAAATAAGGTTGAAGTGATAATAACAAGGCTATTTTCTTCTTCTTCTTACCGTGAGTAGAGAAAAAAAATAAGAAACCCTTGAGTTAGGGCATTCGGCAAAGTGAAGCACAAACAAGGTAAGATTCATGAAATTTTTCTTTGAATGTCGTGATTTTGAGATGAAAACCAAGCTCCTAACATGACTCTTGTGAAAGTTTTTGAGTTTATATCACTCTCCATATTCGGCCATATGAAAAGAAGTGGGAAAATCTTGTCTAATTTGAAGTTTGTGTAAATAAATAGAGTTTGGATGTTGTTTGAGCTAGATAGAGGTTTACTTATGAGGATTTGTGAATAGATTGAATCGGTTTGTATGTTTAGCTTCCTACTTCTAAATTCCGAATCTAAGTTGTGAGATTTGTGATTTTGAATTTAGTACTAAGAGTCTTACTTAACCATGATAGAAATTTTGTTTTGGCTATTGACTTGGAGGTTCGGCCATGAACTTGAAAAAGAAATAAGTAATGCTAGTAATTTTGGATGAGGGTGCCGAATGTGTTTTTGATTAATATGTGAAATTGAGCTTGTTAAATGCACATTTGTGAATTGATTGTTAATAGGGATCAATTAAAGAGCTTGAATGTGCCATGATTTGCCGAATGTGAAGATTTAAAATAGCTATGAAGTAATTGAGTTCTTAAGTTGTAAAATTTGAAGGTTGAGGTGGTGATTTATATGATAGATAGCATTCGGCTAGTCTATCTTTGTGCCAAAGATTGCCAATTTTGGACTTAAGCATTTAGTTGTAAATTTGTTAAATGAACTAAGGTAAATGAAGATGCTAAATGCATTTTGTGTATATGCATACATTCGGCTAACTTGGTGACATTGATTTGATTGGCAACTTTAAAAATTTCTATTAGGGAATATATGTGCGTGATTAATAAAATGATTTGAGTGACATAACTTACAAAGGTGAATATTCGGCCATGGGAAAATGCAAGAGGGGTTGATGTTTGATGTTTCAATTGCTATAATGCATGTTTGTGCAATGGCCGAATGTGCCTTTGATGTTGCTTTTGGATGTTTTGGGTGTTAAATTGATAAGTGGTTTGGTTTGTGTTGTATGGAGAAATCTGATTGTGGATGGGATAAATATGAATTATATATATATATAATTTAAGGTCAATGACTACTCTAAATGGTACCTTAGGAAATGATATGTTTTAAGTATGTGCATGAGAATACTAAAGAGTGAATTTGGTATAAAATTCTGCTTGGTACAGCAGCAGTAACGTGTCTTGGAAAAATCACCATAAATTGTGCGAGTTGAATTAGAGGCTGAATAAATTGTGTAATTGAAGCTTAGTGAGTCTAGTTTCTTATAAAAGAAACGTTGCAAGGAAAGGAATTCCCGATAAATAGATTTTTAGAGTAGAGTGAGACAGTGTCAGATTGACTTCGAAGTCCCCTGCTCTGTTTTTGGAAAATCACTATAAATTGTATAAAAATTGTTATGAGACAAAATTTATATGCTTAGACTCCTTAATGAGTCTAGTTTCGAATAAAATAGGTGAGGACATATTTGGAATTCTGTACAAGGAGAAATTCGGTTCGTGGTATAGAGTGGTCAGTCCAATCAAGCAGTGAAATAGGAAAATTTTAAGAAAATTCTGGTATTGATTGACCAAACCAAAAATTATGAAAATTTTATGGATTAAAGATAAATGAGTCTATCTTCATGAAAAATTTACATCACGACATTTGGAGTTTCGTAGCTCCAGTTATGAGTAAATTATTGAATGCTGCTCAAAAAATCAGCTTGTTGTGACTTATGATATGTATGTGAAATGCTCCAATGTGCATGTGTGTTTGCAATGAGAAGAATATGCATGTATGATTTGATTATGAGTGAAAATGATTCATTGAGGTGCTTGAATAATGATTAATAGAATTAAATGTTTTATTTAGCTCAAGAGCATAGAGGGACGAGTTCGGATAAAGGGAAGGCTAAAGTGGTCGAATAGCCAACTCGTAATTCCTCGTGAAAGTTTAAGGTAAGTTTTGAGTAATCAAATTTGGTATTTAAGTTAAAATGCCATGACATACATGCTGATATTTGAATGATGTCCCATTGAGAAAGACACCTTATTCATGTTTGCTATATAGCCGAATGGCTCATAGAGAAAAAGGACCGAAATTGGGATTTGAAATGCATTGCTTATGTATGTTTGATCATTGGGCCGAAAGCCTAGAAAAGAAGAGTATATGTGTATAAATTTTGAATTATATGTACATTTATGATATAAAGTCGAGAAGCATGTTATATGTTGTATGCACATGAATTGATTGAATTGCAAGTGAAATCTTGCTATGCGAAATTTGGCTACATGCGAATATATATATGTGTATGAGAATTCGTGATGCGAATCTGGGAATTAAGTCCCGCTGACTATATGTGGGGACTATGTCCGGGTTAAGACCCGAAGGCTATATGCAGAGATGATGTCTGGGTTAAAAACCCGAAGACTATATGCGGAGATTATGTCCGGGAAACAGACCCGATGGCTATGTATAGAATTTACCCGAGATAAAGATCTCGATGATGATGCGAGTAAAGCCTAAGACTAATGGTCTTCAAGGTAACGATCGCTAATGAATTGCGCTGAAAGTGTTAAAGTATACAGGTATGTACCTTTGGCTTATATGCTAGCTGGATTTTGAACCGAATATTAAGGTCGTTATGTGATTTCATATGTGTTCATGAAATGAGATTATTAATATGGTCTAAGTACAAATGGCCTATGTGAAGTGTTATGTGAATTTTTGTGACATGTGATTGTTTAAGTGAGTTTACCATAAGTGCGATCTATCCTCCTTCGTGTACGATGTGAATATATATATGTTTGGTTGAAGGGTGACCTACCTAAAAGAAGAGGGAAACAAATATTCGAACAACTATGCTATAATTTGATGCTTTATCTGTTCTCATTGCTTAAAACTTGCTAAGCATTAATATGCTTACTCTGTTTCCCTTGTTTCCTCTGTTTTATAGATCTCACTTGTGGAAGCTACGGACTCGAGGATTGAAGCCTTAATTACCTACACTATCGCTGTTATTTTGGTACATTTGATGGTTATTTTTGGGTCAATGGCATGTATAGGCTATTTTCCTTCGGTAGAATCAAACTTCATTTTGAGTTGTAAATATTTCTAGCCATGCGAAAATGGCTTGTTTAGTCTTCGAGTTTGCTTATATGGGTTGGAGTGATTCTCATACTATTTGATGTTGTGGCATGAAATTTAGTTAGTACCTAATATGCAATGACTTTTCTAATATGATGTTTGGTTATTGAATTTGTTCGATTTAGCCAATTTGTTAGTAGTCACAAGGTAAATATTTGTTAGTATGCTTATAGAACGTTTTTAATGAGATACAATGTTCTAACCGAACCGACCTAAGTGTTAAATTCAACTATTGAACTCAGTGAATTCACGTCTAGCTTTGTATCTATGAACCTCGGTAGTTGTATTTTGATTTTGTAATACCTCAGACCCTAATCCGGCGACGGACAGGGGCGTAGGGTGTTACATTTTTATTGGTATCAGAGCTACGGTTTAGCCGATTCTCGGACTAACGTAGCGCGTGTGAGTATAGCTATACATGCCATTTTGTGAAAATGCGATAGTGTGGTGATTTCTGACATTTGAAATGTGTTTTCCCTATAGTAATGGATTCCGATCCCGATCGAGCCGTAGCGGAAGATGTTGAGAGTGTGGCGGCTACTCCCGCGCAAGGGACCGCACCGGTCGACTCTCAGCCGAATGCCAGTCATCGAGATGATGACGTGAGGCAAAACTTCTATGCAATGATGAATGATTGGTTCACCCAATTTCTTCGAACTAATCCGGCTGTTCCACAACCTCCTCCCCCGAATAACCCACTTCCGACTCCTGTGGCTCCTCCTGAGGCCGACCCTGTGAGGTCGAGTAAACCCCCGGTCGATAAAATTAGAAAATATGGGGCTGAAGAGTTCTGGGCTACAGTTGATGACGATGCTGAGCGGGCCGAGTTTTGGCTCGATAATGTAATCCGTGTGTTTGATGAGTTGTCGTGTACGCCCGAAGAGTGCTTGAAGTGTGCTGTATCTCTGCTGCGTGATTCTGCATACTATTGGTGGAACACATTGGTTTCCGTTGTACCGAGAGAGTGAGTTACTTGGGAGTTTTTCCAAGTTGAATTCCTGAAAAAGTATATTAGCCAAAGATTTATCGATCAGAAACGGAAGGAATTCCTCGAGCTTAAACAAGGCAGAATGTCGGTGACCGAATATGAGAGGGAATTCGTACGACTCAGCCGATATGCTCGCGAGTGCATAGCATCCGAAGCTATTATGTGTAAATGCTTCGAGGACGGGTTAAATGAAGACATTAAACTCCTGGTTGGCATTCTGGAAATTCAAGAGTTCGTTGTTCTTGTTGAGCGAGCCTGCAAGGCCGAAGAGCTTCAAAATGAAAAGAGAAAAGCTGATAGCGGAGCCAGAGAGTTCCGTAAGAGATCTTCGGGGAGGTCTACTCAAAAATCCTCAAAGAAGTTCCGAAGTGAATCGGAGAGACCATCTGCTACTTCGGGTTTTTCTAGACGAGACCGTGATCGACCCCCTATGAGTACACGTGCCACTTCTGCTGCTAGTGTTGGAAACGACCGTCGGGACAGAGCCGAGTGCAAGTATTGTGGAAAATGGCATTCGAGGAGCTGCAGATTTCATGATCACTCCTGTTTTAAGTGCGGGTCAGCTGATCACTTTATAAGAGATTGCCCCAGATGGTCCGAGCAAAAGGTGAACCCGAGTGGGAAACCGAGTACTACTTCAGCACGGGGTAGACCACCGAAGAATCTGGGAAATGCTAGCTGCGGTCAGAGAAGGTTTAAAGATGCTACAACAAGATCCGAGGCTCATGCTCCTGCTAGGGCTTACGCTATTCGCGCACGAGAGGATGCCTCTTCGCCCGATGTTATCACCGGTACTTTTACTCTCTTTGATACTGATGTAATTGCTTTGATTGACCCCGGTTCAACTCATTCATATGTATGTGAAAATTTGGCATCCAGTAAGACTCTCCCTATTGAGTCTACTGAGTTTGTGATACGAGTGTCCAATCCCTTGGGTCGTTGTGTCTTAGTTGATAGAGTGTGTAAGAAATGTCCCCTTAGGATTTGAGATTTCTGTTTTCCGGCCGATTTGATGCTTTTGCCATTTGATGAATTTGACGTTATACTCGGAATGGATTGGCTGACTGTGCACGATGCGGTAGTGAACTGTAAACGAAAGACTATTGATTTACAATGTACGACTAATGAGATAATTCGGATTGAGTCTACGGATTTAAATGGGCTGCCGGCGGTAATATCTTCTATATTGGCTCAGAAATTTTTGAAAAAGGGTTCCGAGGCTTACCTTGCTTATGTTTTAGATAGCAAAATATCCGAACTAAAGCTTGAGACTGTTCCTGTGGTTTGTGAGTATCTGGACGTGTTTCCCGAAGAATTACCGGGATTACCGCCTGTTAGAGAGGTTGAGTTCGGCATTGAGCTAGTTCCGGGTACAACTCCGATCTCAATTGCTCCATATCGTATGGCTCCGACAGAGTTGAAAGAGTTGAAATCCCAGTTGCAAGAGTTGATCCGAATAAAATCTCTGCTATCCTCGATTGGAAGCCTCCTAAAAATGTCTCGGAAGTCCGAAGCTTTTTAGGACTTGCCGGGTACTACCGACGGTTTGTGAAGGACTTTTCGATGATCTCAACCCCGTTGACGAAGCTATTGCAGAAGGATCTTAAATTCGAATGGTCCGAGAAGTGCCAAAAGAGTTTCGACCAATTGAAAGCCCTATTGACGGAAGCTTCGGTCTTAGTTCAGCCTGAATCCGGTAAAGAGTTTGTAGTATATAGTGATGCGTCCTTGAATGGCTTGGGGTGTGTTTTGATGCAAGAAGGCAAAGTTGTTGCTTATGCTTCGAGGCAATTAAAGCCTCATGAGAAAAACTATCCGACTCACGATCTCGAATTAGTTGCTATTGTTTTTGCTTTGAAGATTTGGCGTCACTACCTTTTTGGTGAGAAATGTCATGTCTTTTCCGACCATAAAAGCCTCAAATACTTGATGACGCAGAGAGATTTGAATCTGAGACAAAGACGGTGGCTTGAATTGCTAAAAGATTACGAGCTTGTCATTGACTATCATTCGGGAAAGGCGAATGTAGTTGCTGATGCTCTTAGCCGAAAATCATTGTTTGCTTTACGAGCCATGAACGTGCATTTATCAGTATCTAATGACGGCGTGATGATAGCGGAATTAAAAGCCAAACCGGTATTTCTCTGACAAGTTTGTGAAGCTCAGAAAGTGGATGAAGATTTAATTGCCACACGAGCTCAATGCGATGTAAATGCGGATCCTGAGTTTCAAGTTGACGACAATGATTGTTTGAGGTTTCGAGGCCGAGTATGTATACCGAGAAGTTCAGAGTTGATTTCGGTGATTTTAGATGAAGCTCACAATAGCCGAATGTCAGTTCATCCGGGAAGCACAAAAATGTACAACGACTTGAAACGTCAGTATTGGTGGCATGGTATGAAACGAGACATCTCAAATTTTGTGTCGAAGTGTCTGATATGCCAACAAGTAAAAGCAAAACATCAGGTGCCATCGGGTTTGTTGCAACCGATTTTGATTCCCAAGTGGAATGGGATAGAGTCACGATGGATTTCGTATCTGGGCTACCGTTGACACCGAGCAAGAGGGATGCGATTTGGGTTGTCGTAGACCGATTAACCAAATCCGCTCACTTTATACCTGTGCGTATAGATTGCTCACTTGATAAGCTAGCGGAGTTGTATGTTTCTCAGATCGTCAGATTGCACGGGGTCCCTATCTCTATCGTGTCGGATAGAGACCCGAGATTTACATCGCGATTTTTGAAGAAACTACAAGATTCATTGGGTACTAAGCTACATTTTAGTACCGCGTTCCATCCTCAGACGGACGGTCAATCGGAACGGGTAATTTAGATACTCGAGGATTTGTTAAGATGTTGTGTCCTTAAGTACAGTGGTACGTGGGAACGATATTTGCCTTTGATCGAATTCGCTTACAACAACAGTTTTCAATCGAGCATTAAGATGGCACCTTACGAGGCCTTGTACGGTCGAAAATGCCGTACCTCGTTGTTTTGGACCGAGCTTGGTGAAAGTAAGATCTTTGAAGTCGACTTGATTAGAGATGCCGAGCAGAAAGTAAAAGTGATCCGAGATAATCTTAAAGCAGCCTCAGATCGGAAAAAGTCATACGCGGATTTAAAGCGGAAAAATATCGAGTATCAGGTCGGAGATAAAGTATTCCTTAAAGTATCACCTTGGAAAAAGGTGCTCAGATTCGGCCGTAAGGGCAAATTGAGTCCGAGGTTCATCGGACCATATGAAATATCTGAACGGATTGGACCGGTAGCATATCGATTGATTTTGCCTCCCGAACTTGAAAAGATTCACAATTTTTTTCATGTTTCGATGCTCCGACGATATAGATCCGACCCATCGCATGTGATTAATCCGTCTGACATTGAGATTCGATCTGATATGAGTTACGAGGAGGAACCAATTCGTATTTTGGCACATGAGGTTAAAGAGTTGCGGAATAAGAGGATTTCGTTAGTGAAAGTGCTATGGGTCAAACACGAGGTCGAAGAAGCTACTTGGGAGCTTGAGGAGTCGATAAGAGAACGTTACCCAAACTTATTTTCCGGTAAGAATTTTCGGGGACGAAAATTTCTTAAGTGGGGGAGAGTTGTGACAGCCTTAAAGCGACCCTAGTCGGAATGTGGTTTCGGGACCACAAAACCGAGGCATAAAATATATTTAATGTTCATTTAGATGCCTATAATATGTGTTAATTCATGTGTGACATGTTTGGTGTGTCAATTTAGAGTTATAAATTTGAATTTCACTTAAAAGGGCTTAGTTGTGAACTTTGAAAGTAAACTAGCTAGATGTGTGATGACTAATAAATGCATGTATGCAAAATAAGGGACTTGCATGTCAAATTACCCACTTTTATGATAGTGGAGGGTAATGATGACCTAGTTGGTCATTTTGTGCTTTGTTTGTTGCTAATTAATATTAATTGAATTAATAAATTAGTTGTCATAAAAATTGAATTAATAAAGAGTAAATAAAACAAATGAATAAAATAAGGTTGAAGTGATAATAACAAGGCTATTTTCTTCTTCTTCTTGCCGTGAGTAGAGAAAGAAAATAAGAAACCCTTGAGTTAGGGCATTCGGCAAAGTGAAGCACAAACAAGGTGAGATTCATGAAATTTTTCTTTGAATGTTGTGATTTTGAGATGAAAACCAAGCTCCTAACATGACTCTTGTGAAAGTTTTTGAGTTTATATCACTCTCCATATTCGGCCATATGAAAAGAAGTGGGAAAATCTTGTCTAATTTGAAGTTTGTGTAAATAAATAGAGTTTGGATGTTGTTTGAGCTAGATAGAGGTTTACTTATGAGGATTTGTGAATAGATTGAATCGGTTTGTATGTTTAGCTTCCTACTTCTAAATTCCGAATCTAAGTTGTGAGATTTGTGATTTTGAATTTAGTACTAAGAGTCTTACTTAACCATGATAGAAATTTTGTTTTGGCTATTGACTTGGAGGTTCGGCCATGAACTTGAAAAAGAAATAAGTAATGCTAGTAATTTTGGATGAGGGTGCCGAATGTGTTTTTGATTAATATGTGAAATTGAGCTTGTTAAATGCACATTTGTGAATTGATTGTTAATAGGGATCAATTAAAGAGCTTGAATGTGCCATGATTTGCCGAATGTGAAGATTTAAAATAGCTATGAAGTAATTGAGTTCTTAAGTTGTAAAATTTGAAGGTTGAGGTGGTGATTTATATGATAGATAGCATTCGGCTAGTCTATCTTTGTGCCAAAGATTGCCAATTTTGGACTTAAGCATTTAGTTGTAAATTTGTTAAATGAACTAAGGTAAATGAAGATGCTAAATGCATTTTGTGTATATGCATACATTCGGCTAACTTGGTGACATTGATTTGATTGGCAACTTTAAAAATTTCTATTAGGGAATATATGTGCGTGATTAATAAAATGATTTGAGTGACATAACTTACAAAGGTGAATATTCGGCCATGGGAAAATGCAAGAGGGGTTGATGTTTGATGTTTCAATTGCTATAATGCATGTTTGTGCAATGGCCGAATGTGCCTTTGATGTTGCTTTTGGATGTTTTGGGTGTTAAATTGATAAGTGGTTTGGTTTGTGTTGTATGGAGAAATCTGATTGTGGATGGGATAAATATGAATTATATATATATAATTTAAGGTCAATGACTACTCTAAATGGTACCTTAGGAAATGATATGTTTTAAGTATGTGCATGAGAACACTAAAGAGTGAATTTGGTATAAAATTCTGCTTGGTACAGCAGCAGTAACGTGTCTTGGAAAATTCACCATAAATTGTGCGAGTTGAATTAGAGGCTGAATAAATTGTGTAATTGAAGCTTAGTGAGTCTAGTTTCTTATAAAAGAAACGTTGCAAGCAAAGGAATTCCCGATAAATAGATTTTTAGAGTAGAGTGAGACAGTGTCAGATTGACTTCGAAGTCCCCTGCTCTGTTTTTGGAAAATCACTATAAATTGTATAAAAATTGTTATGAGACAAAATTTATATGCTTAGACTCCTTAATGAGTCTAGTTTCGAATAAAATAGGTGAGGACATATTTGGAATTCTGTACAAGGAGAAATTCGGTTCGTGGTATAGAGTGGTCAGTCCAATCAAGCAGTGAAATAGGGAAACTTTAAGAAAATTCTGGTATTGATTGACCGAACCAAAAATTATGAAAATTTTATGGATTAAAGATAAATGAGTCTACCTTCATGCAAAATTTACATCACGACATTTGGAGTTTCGTAGCTCCAGTTATGAGTAAATTATTGAATGCTGCTCAGAAAATCAGCTTGTTGTGACTTATGATATGTATGTGAAATGCTCCAATGTGCATGTGTGTTTGCAATGAGAAGAATATGCATGTATGATTTGATTATGAGTGAAAATGATTCATTGAGGAGCTTGAATAACGATTAATAGAATTAAATGTTTTATTTAGCTCAAGAGCATAGAGGGACGAGTTCGGATAAAGGGAAGGCTAAAGTGGTCGAATAGCCAACTCGTAATTCCTCGTGAAAGTTTAAGGTAAGTTTTGAGTAATCAAATTTGGTATTTAAGTTAAAATGCCATGACATACATGCTGATATTTGAATGATGTCCCATTGAGAAAGACACCTTATTCATGTTTGCTATATAGCCGAATGGCTCATAGAGAAAAAGGACCGAAATTGGGATTTGAAATGCATTGCTTATGTATGTTTGATCATTGGGCCGAAAGCCTAGAAAAGAAGAGTATATGTGTATAAATTTTGAATTATATGTACATTTATGATATAAAGTCGAGAAGCATGTTATATGTTGTATGCACATGAATTGATTGAATTGCAAGTGAAATCTTGCTATGCGAAATTTGGCTACATGCGAATATATATATGTGTATGAGAATTCGTGATGCGAATCCGGGAATTAAGTCCCGCTGACTATATGTGGGGACTATGTCCGGGTTAAGACCCGAAGGCTATATGCAGAGATGATGTCTGGGTTAAAAACCCGAAGGCTATATGCGGAGATTATGTCCGGGAAACAGACCCGATGGCTATGTATAGAATTTACCCGAGATAAAGATCTCGATGATGATGCGAGTAAAGCCTAAGACTAATGGTCTTCAAGGTAACGATCGCTAATGAATTGCGCTGAAAGTGTTAAAGTATACAGGTATGTACCTTTGGCTTATATGCTAGCTGGATTTTGAACCGAATATTAAGGTCGTTATGTGATTTCATATGTGCTCATGAAATGAGATTATTAATATGGTCTAAGTACAAATGGCCTATGTGAAGTGTTATGTGAATTTTTGTGACATGTGATTGTTTAAGTGAGTTTACCATAAGTGCGAGCTATCCTCCTTCGTGTACGATGTGAATATATATATGTTTGGTTGAAGGGTGACCTACCTAAAAGAAGAGGGAAACAAATATTCGAACAACTATGCTATAATTTGATGCTTTATCTGTTCTCATTGCTTAAAACTTGCTAAGCATTAATATGCTTACTCTGTTTCCCTTGTTTCCTCTGTTTTATAGATCTCACTTGTGGAAGCTACGGACTCGGGGATTGACGCCTTAATCACCTACACTATCGCTGTTATTTTGGTACATTTGATGGTTATTTTTGGGTCAATGGCATGTATAGGCTATTTTCCTTCGGTAGAATCAAACTTCATTTTGAGTTGTAAATATTTCTAGCCATGCGAAAATGGCTTGTTTAGTCTTCGAGTTTGCTTATATGGGTTGGAGTGATTCTCATACTATTTGATGTTGTGGCATGAAATTTAGTTAGTACCTAATATGCAATGACTTTTCTAATATGATGTTTGGTTATTGAATTTGTTCGATTTAGCCAATTTGTTAGTAGTCACAAGGTAAATATTTGTTAGTATGCTTATAGAACGTTTTTAATGAGATACAATGTTCTAACCGAACCGACCTAAGTGTTAAATTCAACTATTGAACTCAGTGAATTCACGTCTAGCTTTGTATCTATGAACCTCGGTAGTTGTATTTTGATTTTGTAATACCTCAGACCCTAATCCGACGATGGACAGGGGCGTAGGGTGTTACACATAGACTTTCATGTGCTCCTATGCTCAAGGCCTAATGCTCATAGGCCCAAAATTAGGATGTTACACCATAAATGCTACTGGTGCATTGGTTAACCCAAAAGGCATAACTAGGAGCTCATAATGTCCATATCGAGTCCTAAATGTCGTTTTATGCACATCGGCCACCTTAACTTTCAACTGGTGATATCCTGAACATAGATCAATCTTGGAGAACATATAAGCCGCTCTGAACTGATCGAATAGATCATCTATCCTTGGAAGTGGGTACCTGTTCTTGATCGTTAGCTTGTTCAGCTGTCGGTAGTCGATACATATCCTCATTGTACCATATTTCTTTTTCACAAATAAAATAGGTGTTCCCCATGGTGACACACTGGGATGAATAAACCCTTGGTCCAACAGTTCTTGGATCTAAGCTTTTTACTCCGTAAGCTCCTTCGGTTCCATTCAGTAAGGCGCAATAAACACTGGATGTAAAAGCCTGAATTAGGGGCTAAACGGAAAAGTGGTTTCTAAACCATGAATTTGCGATCCAAAATATTATTCTGATTAAGTTTTGATGTTTATTTGGGTGCTAAAATATTTATATGAAAATTTGACATATGAATTTTAATGTTTGCATGTCCAATTTGATAGGTTGGACTAAATTGCAATAGGTGAAAAATATGGGTTTTAATCCATAAAGGTATTTGATTGAATTGGGTTTTTAAATTAGAGTTCCATATATGGTAATTAAACCATTTTAACTTAGTTTGGACAAAAATGCCCAAGAAAGGATGCAATATCAAAGGTTTTTAATGAGGGGCATTTTGGTCATTAAATAATAAACGAAATAAAAAGGGAAAATTAAGCCAAAAATGTGCTCATTTTATTCCTCCTTTGGCTGAACATGACAGTTGTAACGCTGTAATTTTTAGGGTTTTAAATTTTTACTTCAATTTATTTTACATGTCTTAGCATACTGAAGAAGTGAATTGAGTGTGGTTAGTGGACCTTTAGAAGGCCTATGTTTAAGTTAAAGCCTGGCAAAATTTTAAATTTTAGGCTTAAAGGAGAATGGGCTTTGGCTAAGTGGGCTTTTAATCAAATATTGGAGTTTTTAGCACAAAAAAGCCTGTGTTAAAGTGGCAAGGTAGCGCCACTTAGAGCTCAAGGAGTTGGCATGTAGAGGCTTGTCAGGGAGCTAAGGTTCGAAACCAATGGTGGGCAAGGTACTTATTTTATTTTATTTTATTTTGTTGCATGTGCATGGTAAGAGGCAGACTCCAAGTTAAATTTTGAAGGAAGGAGTTTGAAGTGTTCATGGGATTAGATTGAGGAGTGATAAGGGGTGAAAATTTAGGGATTGAGTATGAAGGGAGAGTTGGCCAAGGGAGGGACTGTTTGATATGCAAATTCGGCTAGGGATAAGGGCTAGGATTTTCGGCATTTGTTGTATGTGTGTGCCGATTTCTTTTTGGCAAAAACTTTCAGGATTTCACGATTGTGGTCAGTTTTTTTGTACCGAATAGGTATGGTGATTTTGAGGGCTCTTTGTTCTTTCTTTCTCCTTCTCCCTTTTGTTCTAAAAACCGAAAGTCGAAATTCATAAACTCTATTTGTGCCGATTTGTTGAAAGAACCAAACCCTTCCATCTCTTTTTCTTCTCAAGCCAAATCTATCATCATCTTCTCCTTCTTCTTCTTTTCTCCATTACTTATTTCGACTCATCTAGAACCCCCTTAGCCGATTGACTCAAAAAGCCGAAACCTGAACCATTTGGTTTACATCTAACCGATTTCTCCCTTGACCAAACCTTTCTCATCTTTACTATGAATCAAGTCGAAACCTCTTCACAGCCTCTTCTCTTTTTCATTCATCTTCTTTTCATCCAAAAACTGAAACTTCAACTCTCTCTAGTGATCTCTTCTCAAAACTGAAACCTTCTCTTTTCTCTATGGATTTTGATCTATTCCTTTGTGATTTGATTAAATCAAGTGTAGATCTGGGTTTAGAGTGGTGGAAATAACTTTTAGCGATAGCGAAATCAATCTAGCAAATCCCTGTGGTAAGTACTTGAATCTCTTCTCTCATATTCTTATGATTTAAGAAAAGCCAAAAACCCCTACCTTCCTATGGTTACTATCGATTTTGACCCCTTTTGGTTAAAGACCCATTTTAGCCTCTTTTCTTTTGGTTCTTATGTGTATTAGTTTGGTAAAAGGGCGATCTACTGAGAAGCAGTTCGAGGCTAGGGGTGTTGAAGCAATCTAGATCTAGATCTAGTTGTAGATTTCGGCAAAGGTAAGTGAATAATGATATTGGGTAACGATGGCTGAATGTGATGGTATTAAGTGACGTTGATTTTGTTTGATTTTGTTTGGATTATAGTTTAATGTTGTAATGGGTTTGTTGTAGGTTAATCGTGTGTAGAATCTCGACGTAGTACACAAACAGGTGTGTAATCGACACCCTCTAGTAGATTAGATCGGTAAAAGTCAAAAAGTCGAAATGCCAAAATGCCGGCATTTTGAGGGCTTACGAGGGTGCGATCACTCGTGGGTTGGTACAAAATTGTGAAATTGGCAATAATGGATGGTAAGGCTGCTGTGCGCATTTTCGTGCACTTAAGATGATTTGGGCCTCGATGGGCCGAAATAGGGCCCAATAGGCTTACGGGCCCATATGGGTAAAAATGTGCGGTAAGCGTTTTCTGGTGAACTGGGTATTAATTTTGTAAAAGTATGTGTAAAATTTTGACTTAGCAAGCCACAGTAGCTTGTGGGCTTCCCCGTGTGCATTAAGGGTTTTCGGGCCCGATGGCACTGTATAAATGAAATAGGTTATTTCAGCAGCTCAGAGCAATGTTAGATCTGTTGAAAGGTTGTAGTAAGCATGAGACTTAGAGACAGAGAAAAATTACCAAAATACCCCTGAAGTGTGAAAATTACCGTTTACCTCTAAGTGCTAAATGACTATTTTGCCCCTAGAAAAAGTTGATCGATTGCATGTTACTATATCTAATATTCTGTATGCCATGTCATGTTATTTTTTGATTTGCATGGGGTTGGGTTATTGGTACGGAGGAAGTGCTAAAAGTGGCAATGCCACGTAATCTGCTTAGAGGCTCTACCTCGTATTACTGTTCTGGTGGCTTGGCCACGATATCTGTATTAGTAGCTCTGTTGCGATTGTGGTGAGTAGGTTTGGGTTGGGCTTGGGCTTTGCATACATGCATATATATATACACTGATCTATTTTTGTAATGGGCCCAAGGGCTACACTGTTTTCATAAAAGGGCCACGACCCAATTTATTCAGTATCTGAACAAGGCTTCGGCCCAGACTGAGCTTGGATTGGTCTAAGACACTCATTGGGTTTCTTTACACACTATGTTTTCACAAACTCACCCTTTTAATTCTGTCTACGCAGGTAACCCCCAACCTAGAAGACTTAGAGCTACGAGGAATTTGGGGTGGCCACGAGGTTCATGTTTTGGTTTCTGATGATTTCTTAAATTTAGTTTATTGAAATTCCATTTTTAAATTTTGGTTTTAAGTTGTAATAAGGCTGCTCGGTGTTTTATTTTGGGTTTTCTTCATTGTTAGCTTTACAATAGTAGACTAGTCTATGCGGGTTTTCCAAAATTAAACAAATGTTTTCAAAACATGCATCACATACTGATTGGGCAACTGAACGTCAATAACACCATAATGATATTTAATAAAATGATGAAATTTTATTCGGTAACAGCTAAGGTTTCTAAAATGGAAAATGATTCTTATTTACAAGCTTTTAAACATGGTTTAACTTCAAACTACACAACACTCTAATAAAAGAAGATCAAAGCTGTGACAGCCCTAATTCGACCCTAGTCAAGAAGTGGTTTCGGGACCACTAAACCGAGATGAAAAATTCGTTAAAAGATAAACTTCATCCTTATTAAATGTGAAAATGCATGTGTGAAATTTTGATGCTTTGATTTTGTTAGGTAAATGTGAATTTAATAAAAAAAAAGGACTTGTGTGTTATAAATTGAAAATGCGTTGGGAAATATTAAAAGAGGCCAAATAGTGCATAGATTATTAGTTAGGGAGTTGCATGTCAAATTTACCAAATTTGGCATATTGACCGGCCATCATTACCATGAAATTATGTGTTCCATATTTCTTATATTTCTTTATTTGATTTATATGATATAATAATATTAAAAGGTAATTTAGTTGGGTTTGTTTGTATGTGCCGAAAATAATGCCCCATAAAAGAAAGAGGGCTTATGCTACAAATTGACCATACATAATTGACATGGACACTATTGTCCATGACTTAGTGGAAAGGCATGGTTTTTAATAGGGGTAGGTTAGTAATTGAATAAATAAAGCATGCATGTCATGAAATAATGGAAAATAAGCTTCATTTTTGCCCTTGTTTTACCGAATTCATCAAGAGAAAAGTGAGAAAGAGCCTAAGACATTCGGTTAAGTAAGAGGCTAATTAAGGTATGTGTTCAAATGATTTTAATGTAATTTCTATGAAGTAGAAATTATTTTGTAGTCTATGCCATGACCCATGTATGTGTTTTTGAAAATAATACCAATGTTGTATTCGGCCATGATAGAAAGGTGTGGTATAGGTTTCATTTCACGTTTTGATGAATTTAGGAAGTTAATTGATGGTTGTACTAGTTAAATGAGGTTGCGTGTGGATTCAAAACAAAAATTTGATTCGGTTTGTGCATTAGGGTCTTAGGCATTGTTGCCGATTTGTAAAATTGTGGAGTTGTTAAGTAAATGATATTAAAATCAAGTAGAATTGAGATATAGAAATGAATAAGTGAAGTATTTGCTTGGTTGATGAAATTAAACATTGATTAAAGGTTAATGGATAGAAAACGAATTGGTCGAATGCCTTGACATGAGTTATTGAAATAGTGATGAATGATAGAATCGGTTAAAGCCTTGGTATGTTAAAAAAAAAAGAAATTATTGATGAACTAGTATTTTGAATTAGGGAAATAGGCTTAATGTTTGAATATTAAATTCTGGCATTTATAAGTGCAAATTTGCCGAATATGCTTAATGCCACTGCCTAGACTATTGAAATGTGTATATATATATGCGGTAATGAAAGTTGTATAAACTTTTTTTTATTTGGACATTCGGATATGGCCATAGTTTCGAAGCTAATAGGGTCATTTTGGAAATTCCTTTAGTTTAAATTATGCATGTGCTACTATGCAAGATAGTGAATTGAATTCCCTTCTGGAAATCGGGTCTCATGATTTGGGGCTGTACCATTGTGGTGAATGTATAAAGAATTTAGATGTGAACTTGTATTCGTGTCATGGTGGTTATATACATATATATATAATTATGTGTGTATTTAAATTGTGGATGATTGCCAAATGATAGTGAAGAGGATAAGTAATAATGTAAATTTTTATAATAGGATAGAATAGTGGAAACACGTGGCCATATGAACATTGAATTAGTGAGATGAAAGACTTAAAGTGGTGACCTTATTTGGTAAGGTGAATGACCTAGGGAATGATAGTTATAGATAAATTTGTTGTATGGTCTTAGATCATTTGATGTATTGGTAAATTATTATAATTCATAGCATAGAAAAAAATGCCTTACCGATTGTAATTAAAACAAGCCCATTTGGTTATTTTTAAGCTCAAGAGCAAAGAGGATTAAAGTCCGATAAAGGAAAAGAGAAGGTAGCTGAGTAGCCGAGCTACAACCGTTCGAATATATCGAGGTAAGTTTTGAGCATACCAACTTAGCATGTGTATGAATACGATATGGAATATTCAAGTGAACGATTTATAAATAATTAACTTTACCTTGTCAAAATCAAATTATGAAATAAAAGTCCCCAAGATAGGTAGCCATATGTATATGCATAAAATTGAAAGAATGAAGTAATTGGCTTGTGTTTATGATTTTTGAGAGGTTGTCTCCATTAAACCGAATGGGTATGGAATGTAATATATATTAAATGAGTATGTTTTGTCTTTGTCGAAAACTACTAATGAATTTCGGAATTGATAAGTCATGAGATATATATTAGATTATGGTTGAATAATGTAAAATACTCATTGATATGAAATCGGGCCTTTGTGCCTAGCAGGCTTTATGCCGGTGATACATTCGGGCCTTTGTGCCTAGCAGGCTTTGTGCCGGTGATACAATCAGGCCTTCGTGCCTAGCAGGCTTCAAGCCAGTGATATGTAATCGGGCCTTTGTGCCTAGCAGGCTTTGTACCGGTGATACATTCGGGCCTTTGTGCCTAGCAGGCTTTGTGCCGGTGATACAATCGGGCCTTCGTGCCTAGCAGGCTTTGAGCCGGTGATATGTAATCAGGCCTTTGTGCCTAGCAGGCTTAATGCTGGTGATTTAAGTATTCGATAAGGTTATGAAAAAAATTTTAATACAACCTCAAGAGAGAGCGAGCATTATATTAAGAAGATCAGGTACAGATTTCATATTCACATGTGATATAAAAGTCATTTGCAACTTGAGTACTAAAATTTGTAAAGTGAATGAAGATCATTTCTTTTATGTCTACCATAGTATTTTATGCATATACATATATATATGTATATAAATTCAGCCGTGAATGAGCTTATATGAAATTTAATGATTTTGCTATGTTACACGAGCATTTTGTCAATTAGAAGAAACTAATGGGACTTCCTTATGAATGTTAATGTATTCAGCCAAGTGGATGAATCCTTATGAGTTGAGTTTGTGTTTTTAGCTATATTTAAATTATTAAGTTAAGAATTGTTTAAATACTCAAACTTACTAAGCATGTGGAATCTTACTTCGTTGTTGTGTCTCGCTCTGTTTTTTTTTTTTAAATCGCGTTGGAAGCTACAGTTCGAGGGGTTCAAGTCTTGGTCACCCACTCTATTGACATTATGTTTTGGTATTTTCAAAAGTTTACTTCCTTGAGCAATGGCATGTATAGGCTAAGACCTTTGTGATGGAGTAGAACTTCATTTTGATTTGTAAATATATATATATATATATCCATGCGAAAATGGCTGTCACGTTGCCATATATGTTCTGTTAGTTTTAAATAAATGTGCTCTAGAAATTTATAAATGTTCTAAACGGTTTTTTTTAGGTGAATTGGAATCTCGAACGTATCAATGTGTTTATTAATGTGTGATGAACGTTGTTCGGTCATGCTTATTATTATTTACTAAGTGATTAGTAATCGTCCTTTAACTTGTATAATGGATTTAGAGTACATTTGTTATGCATGTTTACATGATTAGGTTTGATGAGAGTTGAAATCTAATCGAATTGATGATTGTATATGTATATATATACCCATAAATATGATTCCTATAAATAGAGTCTAGTTGAACAAGGTGAATGTTGGGTAATATTACTTGGCCCTCCTGCGACGGGTAAGGGTCCAGAGGTGTTACAAAAGCTTAGACGATTGTCCATGTGACACACCAGATCTAGCCATAACGTCTGGGCCGGGTTTAGGGTGTTACACCTAGTGTTATCAGAGCCAAGTTACAACAACTCGGTTGTGTAATGGGTTAAGACGTTTTCTTAAAAAATAAGTTCTAATTCATTTTGAAATCAGTTTTGAAAACTTCTTTAAGAAATTTTTTTTAAAATTGATTTTCTTCTAAAAAACATGTTTTTTTTTACTAAAAGTCTAGGGTTTTTGGAATTTTCCAACAAAGTTTACTAAAAGTATTTATCATTGACAAGACTTGGTTTTCTAAATTGGGTTTTCAAAGAGTGGCACACCGAATCTCGAGCACCAAGTATGTAAGTCTCTTCTGCCTTACTATACTTTACTGTAATACTGTGACACTACTATAGATAGTGCTTAGACCCTACTAAAATTCTCCAGTTAGGGCAACACTGAGCCTGTAGAGGACTGAGACAATAAAAAAAACTGAAAACTCTAGAAGACTAAAACTATAGCTAGACTGTGATTCTGCAAAAACAAAACTCTAAAATACTATCTATGCATAAGACACCTATAATAAATACTGGAATATTGAACTAATTCATAAAATTCGTAATTAGATAATACGATATGAGTACGAGGGCGGCACGTGGAAGAGGCCGTGGACGTGGCTAAGGAAGTACTCAGGCTGGGTCTTCATCTTCGGGACATATGCCAGCTGAGGATGCATGAGTGCCACCAGCAACTAAGACTGGGTCTTATGATCGGGCTGCAAGGGATGATGCTTTGTCCCAGGCGATGTTATAGGTTCTAGAAAGGGTTGCTGGAGCAAGTATTGGAACAGTAAATCGAGGGTCTATTGTTGAACGACCCTGAGCTAATGGAGCAGAGATTTTTAGGGGCGTATCTGGTGTAGCCCCGAATGTGGCTGAATAATGGTTGGAGGCCAAGAAGAGGATCATGGATGACCTGGACTGCTTAATGGAGCAGAAGCTGAATGGAGCAGTATCTTTGCTGCGTGACAAGGCTTATCAGTGGTGATGACTGTAAGGGACGGTACCCCAGCTGAGCAGGTGACTTGGGAGTTATTTAAGACAGCCTTCAAAGGGAAGTACATCAGGGCAAGCTATGTGGACGATCGAAGGAAGGAATTCCTAAATCTGACTCAGGGCAGTAAGACCGTCGCGGAATATGAAGCTGAATTTCGAAGGTTAAGCCGTATGCTGGTGGTATAGTTGCTATGGAGTATGAACGCAATGTGCTATTCGAGGATGGCCTCAAAGATGAGCTAAGGGTGCTGATTGCTCCGCAGAGGGAGCGTGATTTTGCTGCCCTGGAGGAAAAAGCTAAGATTGCTGAGGAGGTGAACTGCACTGAGCACCAGAACCGTGAAAAATACTAGAACTGATTCAGGAGGGAATTAGGACCCTCGGGTGCTGCGGGTAGGACTGTTAAGAGACTGCAAGCTTGTGGGTATTGTGGAAAGGTAATCTGGGTGAATGTTGGAAGTGTACTGGAGCATGTTTCCAGTGTGGGTCCAAAGATCATAGAGTTAAGGATTGTCCTTAGAGGCCGGCACAGATGCAACCTGCTGAACCGAGGGTTGCCCAGCCTGTGAGAGGTGGGCCACAACCACTGAGAGGCCATGGTCAAGCTAGTGGCGGCAATGGGAATGGACGTGGACGTGAAGCACCGGGTAGGGGTACTGAAAATGCTGAGGTACGTCAGCCAGTGTTGGTTTATGTTACTCGTCGCCGAGAGGAATGTGATGCACCTGACATCATAATTGGTACGTTTTTAATTTATAGCACACCATACACTGTCTTGATTGACATATGATCCACCCATTCATATGTTGCTTGTGATGTGTCTGGGACATTAGGTGTGCAATTTAAGAAAACTGTGAGTGGGGTATCTATGATAAGTCCACTGGGTCACTCGATTAGTTAGACAAACTCTTTAGGAATGTACCTTTAGAGACACAAGGTAGGATTTTCTCTGTGGACTTGATAGAACTACCCTTTGGAGAGTTTGATCTCATCTTGGGTATGGATTGGCGTGCAAAGCCTCGGGCAACTTTAGCTTGCACTGCCAAATGGATGGTGTTAAGAACCACGGAGGATGAGGAGGTAACGGTTATAGGGAAGGGAAGAGATTACTTATCCAATGTTATCTCGGCCTTAAGAGCTGAAAAGTTGTTTCACAAAGGATACGAGGCATTTTTGACGTATATGAGTCAATTTGATTCTGAGGGTTTTACCGTAGGAGAAGTTAGAACCGTCAAGGAATTTCAGGATGTTTTTCGGGATGAGCTCCCAAGGTTGCCTCTAAACCGTGAAGTCAAATTTGGAATCGACTTGTTGCTTGGAATGGCTTTGGTGTCCATCGCTCCTTATAGGATGGCACCGAAGGAGTTAGTGGAGTTGAAAGCGCAAATCCAATAACTGCTGGATCAGGGTTTTATCAGACCAAGTGTGTCTCCATGGGGAGCACTAGTCATGTTCGTCAAGAATAAAGATGGGATGATGCGTATGCGCATCGTTTATCGTCAGTTGAACAAACTGACTATTAAGAATAAGTACCCTCTACCAAGGATCGACGACCTATTTGACCAACTAAGAGGAGCATCAGTATTTTCCAAGATATCAGTTAAGGGTCAAAGAGGTGGATATTCATAAGACAACATTCAGGACTCTGTATGGTCATTACGAGTTTTTGGTAATGCCGTTTGGATTACCATCAGCCTTCATGGATCTGATGAATCGGGTATTCCAACCCTACTTAGACCAATTTGTGGTTGTCTTCATAGACGATATTCTGGTGTATTCAAAGACTGGGAAGGATCATGATGAACATCTCCGAATTATTCTGCAATTGTTGAGGGAGAAGCAGTTGTATGCAAAATTCAGCAAGTGAGAATTTTGGTTGCAAGAGGTGACATTTTTGGGTCACGTTGTTTCTGCCGAGGGGATTAGGGTAGATCTTTAGAAAATTGAGGCGGTTCTGGAATGGAAGCCACCGAGATCTGTGTCAAAAATTTAGAGTTTTTTGGGTTTGGCAGGGTACTACAGAAGATTTGTGGAAGGATTTTCTTTGATTGTGCACCATTGACGAAACTTTTGAGAAAAGGAGTACCGTTTGTCTGGACTGAGAAACAATAAGAGGCTTTCGAGAAGTTGAAGAAAGTTTTGACTAAGGCGCTAGTATTGATTCAGCCAGAGTCTGGGAAAGATTTCACTATGTATAGTGATGCATCACATGTTGGATTGGGCTGTGTGCTGATGCAAGAGGGTAAAGTGGTTGCTTATGCATCGCGACAGCTTAAGCCTCACAAAGCAAACTACCCTACCCATGATCTGGAATTGGCGGCAGTAATTTTTGCGTTAATAATGCAGAGGCACTATTTGTATGGAGAAAAGTGTATTATATACACGGATCATAAGAGTCTCAAGTATTTGTTGACTCAGAAGGAGTTGAACCTTAGGCAATGAAGATGGATAGAGTTGCTTAAGGATTACGACTATTCTATTGAGTATCACCCAGGCAAAGCTAATGTTGTAGCTGATGCACTGAGTCGAAGAGCTGTAATTGAGCCGAGAGCGATGTTTTCTCGTCTTAGTCTATATGATGATGGTAACTTGTTAGCGAAATTTCAAGTAAGACCGACCTAGATAGAGTAAATTAAGGAAAAGCAGTTAGAGGATGAGTCACTGGTTCCTTGATTTCAACAGGTTAAGAGTGGTGAGACTTCTGATTTTAGATTGAATAGTGAAGGAGCTCTGTGTTTCCGAGGAAGAGTTTGTATTCTAAGGGACTCCGACTTCAGACAGTCAATTCTGAGAGAGGCTCATGGTGGTCTTTGTACCATGCATCCTGGAGGGAATAAGTTGTATTGGGATTTACGAGAGTTGTATTGGTGGCCTGGACTTAAGCGGGAAGTAACAGAATTTTTGGGTAAGTGTCTGACGTGCCAGTAGGTGAAAGCTGAGCATCAACTACCTTCTGGACTTCTACAACTAGTGAAGATTCCACTTTGGAAATGGAAAAGGGTGACCATGGATTTTGTGAGTGGGCTACCCTTGACGCCTTCCAAGAAAGACTCGGTTTGGGTGACTGTGGATAGACTGACCAAATTGCTCATTTTATACCCGTCCAAATCGACTACTCACTTCAAAAATTGGCAAAGCTGTATGTAGCGGAGATAGTGCGACTTCAACAAGTGTTAGTTTCCATTATTTTTGATCGAGAACTTAGGTTTACATCTCGATTTTGGTAGAAATTGCATAAGGCATTGGGTACTCGACTAGACTTCAGCACTGCTTTTCACCCCCAGACGGATGGACAGTCGGAAAGGGTGATTCATGTAACAGCCCGATTTGACCTAAATCGGAACAGTGGTTTCGGAACCACGAAACCGAGTTAGAAAATTTTTTTGGATTTTAATTTTGTGTTTATTCTGTGTGAATTTATGTGCATTAAAGTTTCATGTTTAAATTTTGAGGTTTGAGTACTGAAGTATTAAAAGGGATTAAATTGCATCAAGAAATTATTAAGCATGCTATTTTTGGAAAAGTTAATTTGCAATGTCTTTTTAATATTAGGGTTTTAAATGGCAATTATGCCAATTTCAGCATAAGTGTATGGCAATAGCTTATTTCATCATGTTTTGTTTTATAATATAAAGTTATTTTAATATTATAATAAACTATATATGAGTAATAAAATTAATAAAAAAAGAAAACATGCAAAGAGTGCATGTTCTTGGCCGATTGAATTAGCAAAAGAAAAAAAAAAAGAAAAAGACTTGGGCATTTTGGCATCTTGAATCTCAATTAAAGGTATATTTGAGTTTAGTTTTGAATAAATTTTTCATATTTGAGATGGTTGTTAAGTTGTTTATATAGCCCATGTGTCAATTCTTGGAAATTTATAAGGTTGTGGTATTCGTCCATGAGAGACTTCTTGAATATTTTGGGATAAATCATGTACAAAGGAAATGAAGAATTCATGAATATTTGGTGTGTACATTCAGCTTGTAAATGAACGATTTGAGTGTCTTTGAAATGCTTTTGAAATAGGTGTATAAGTGAATAGGTCTATTCGGCCAATTGGTAATGTATATACATATATACATATATACATGAGGTTAAATTATAATGCTTGAATGTGTTAAAATGAGTAGATAGATGTACAGCTATTTTGAGTACTTAAATTTGAAGTAGAATAATGATATTATAGGGCTGTATAGTACACGGCCTAAATGGATTAATTAGAAGTTGTGGATATTTGGTGTTTTGGTATATTGGATTTAATTTTAAGATTGTACAAAGTAGAGGGCGAATGGGGAATTGAATAAGATTTATGCATTCGGGTATAAAGAAATGCTTGATGTTCTTTGTTGTTTATGTTAAAAGTAGAAAATATAAGGGATAGATGAATTAGAAGAACTCTATTGATGGAAAAGTACATTCGGCCTAGGTGTTTCATAGCAAATTCATTTTTTTCTTATTGTTTTATGGGTTTGGGATCGAATTGTTAATGCGTAATTATAAGGGGCTATTGTGTAAATTTTATGTTTATTTGATGATTGAGTGAAATAAGTTGATTAATTAATTAAATAAGTTTAATTTGCTTTCAAATTAGTTTAAGATCAAAAGAGGGCGGATCAAGATCGAGGGAAAGCAAAGCTAGTTGAGTAGTCGATAAAATTGTACGAAAATACCGAGGTAAGTTTTAAGCAATTGAATTGATTGAACTTAAGTATAATGTTGTTCATGAGCTTAATGGGAATATATATATGTATGGCTTGTTATAATTGAATAAGTATATTCATGTATGGATTGATATAGCTGAATATATATATATGTATGGGGTTGGATATTGCCAATTATTATATATATACATTTGTTTCATATAGCCAACTGAAGTATATATGAGCATAATGAATTAAATGAGCAGCAAACTTGAGAGATATATTAAGTGTGTAGATTGAATTTGGTACCGAGCGCTAAGTGTGCGAAATCGGTCATTGAGAACTAAGTGTGCGAATTGAATTGATACCGAGTGCTAAGTGTACGAGATCGGTTAATGAGCACTAAGTGTGCTAGTGAACGTTAAAGTTAAAAAGGAAGTTTGGTAAGTCTCGATGGTAAAAGATGTTTATATGGTAAATTTAATGTATGCATTTGTTGGTGGATTAAATGAAACGTTACATGTAAAGTTTCTATTTTGGACTTGAGCATAAGATGTATAATTATACAGCTTTGTGCTGGAAACTGTGGATATACATGAGGGTAAAATTACCTATAAGATTCGGCAATTAGTTTGAGAAAAAGAAATATATTATGATTGAGAAATTAATTTGTTTTTGATGAATCTTCGTCTTTAAAATGTTTGAAATTTCTTTTAGTTATTTGGCAATGAAATGTCTAAAGCATTTGGTTTATGAATGGGAGTAAGAAATAAGCTTTGATGGTTGATATGTATATATGTATTTATATAGCCGAATGGATATATGAAATGAAATTTTGGTAGTGATATATATACATATGTATTCGAATGATGCTAAGGCTTAATGATGTGTTTATGTTACATGGAAATTAGAAGTATTTGATTCGATCTGTTTGAAACCTTATGAATTGATTTTTTTACGTGGTATTATTCTGGCCTTAGGCATAGCAAGCTTTAAGCTGGTGATTTTGAATCGGGCTACGTGCCTAGCAGGTGTATTGCCAGTGAATGAATAACAGACTTTGAGTCTAGCAGGCCTTGTGCTGGTGAAGAATTCAGGCTCTTGCCTAACAGGTTTTATACCGGTGAATTATCTCTAAATTAGTGATTAAACAGGTTCAATTCATTACAAGTAATGAACAACGGTAATGGAACTATGTGACATTTTATAATCGGCTACATAGGAGAATATATATATATCATATATATATTGCATTTACAAGTGTGACTATGAACGATTGGTATTAGCTTGTGCAATTCATATTTTCAAAGTTACCTTGAATAAATGAATTGAGCGAAAATGATATTAAGTTGAGGTTGAAGTTAATTATAGTGCTGTTCACAAATTTAATAAAGTGTATATATGTATGATTTGATATAATCGAAAGTGTACATACGGTGTGGGTTGATATTGCCGAATGTGAATTACAGTGTTGACTAGTTTTATTTGTAGTTATATTGAGGTAGTTGAAAAAGATTTATAAAGTGAATTATTATGAGCTTATGTTTTAAGGATTTCATTCAAATGTAATGTCAATTGTGGATAATAGTTTAAGCGACCAGGTATGTGACAATTTATTTACCTATTCGGAATTAAAGTAAGTTGATTGTGTGACATATGATGTAAGTTATAAATGATGTTAATAGTAGTGATTGTGTATATGAAAACCTATATGTTGATTATTGTATAAATAAGTGATATTAATGTTTAATATTGATCTTTTATTTGCCTAATGTTGCATGAGGAATAATTGAAATGTGAAATTCATATCGTTATTAAAGGATTTATATACATCCGATTAGCAATTATTTAAAAGGTGAGTTTTGAATGTGTTTATAGGGAAGTATATCTTTATTCGGTCAAGTATGGCCTATGTGATACCGAACGAGTTAATAAGTTAATGTGTGACTAAAAATGTTAAAACCCTTGTTTAGATAAATGCTTGGTATTAAATTTTATAAGTATGGCTTAATTATGCTTTAACGAATTATCAATGCCATTGAAATGCTATGTATGGGGTTAAATGTGGAAATAAAATTATCGTCTGGTCAAATTTATTTGAGAGACTATATTAATAATTTATTAATTGCTTATGACTTAGTAAGCTGTAATAGCTTACTTTGGGTTTTCATTTTTACTTCATTTTTATATATTTTCAATTCTAGATACAAGCTCGGGAAGAGAAGCTTATCACACTATCGACCACCTCCGGTATTTTATGAAGTTACATTTCGGAACTATGGCATGTATGGGCTAGTTTTGATATACTTAGCTTTGTAATTTTATATGTACATAGCCATGCGAAAATGGCTTGATCATAATGCTAATGTCGACAGTTATATTCGGTCATGTTATAAGGTTAATTTGGGAGGTAAGTTTTATGTTAAATAATTTGCTATGTTGGTTACATGATTCGATAATGAGGAATGGTAAGTAGAGTTTATATTCGGTTTATTAGTTAGCTTATTTTGGAAGTATGAAAAGTGATAAAATATGGTTCGATAAAATAGTAAAATGAGTGATTATGAAATGTGTAACACCCTGAATTTGGGCCTAGAAGTTTTGGGCCTTAAGCATCGAAGCGATTGGAAGTAGCTTATAATATTTTGTTGTGTATGTAAATTCCGTTAATGAATGCTTGTTTCAGTGGTTACGTGTGCTGAGAAGTGTTGGTGAAGTCCTGGGTTCAAACCTGGACTCTAGCAAAAATTTTGGTTTAAGGTGAATTAAACCCTGGGTGTAGTAGGTAGGCCTTAATATTGTTGGAGAATTTGTGCCACAAAAAGCCTTGTGGTCTAGTGGCAAAGTAGCGCCACATAAGAGGCAGGAAGGTGGCGTCATAGAGTTGGCAAGGAGGTCCAAGGTTCAAAACTCATGGCAATCAAAGAGCTTTTATTTTGCTAACAGGGGGCGGCAAGAGTTGGAGTTGAATTTAAACTCTGATGATGGGGGGATCCCACATCGGGAAGCTAACATAAGAGTGGATGCGAAGCTGGCTTTAAATAGGGAGAACCATGAGGAGAGTAAAGGTTCCTTTCTTGGCTGATCCCTTTCGCTTTATGGCTGGCTCGTTTGGGTTGGGCGTCGGCTAAAAGTGCTCGGAGCACGGATAAACTCTAGCCTCCTATCAGGTGTGTATTTCTCACTACTCTAGTTGTAAGACGACTACTTCGGGCCATGATGGGCCGAAAAGGGCCATGTGGGCCTAATGGGCCTACGGGCCCCATTGGATAACTTGTTTGATTGTGTAGTAAATATTGGACTAGACTAGGTGAATTGCATATTTGTGGCTAGATTTGGGCTAAAAGGGACACACGAGCGTGTGGGCCCATTTGGGCTGAGAATGGGCCCTAGGCCTATTCGTATTGTTATCTCTGTTTAGAATACTTTAGTTTACCAAATTACTGAAATACCCTCGACTTGTAAAATTACCAAAGTACCCGATTTACAGAATTACCGTTTTACCCTCGATTTACAAAATTACTGAAATACCCTTGGTTTACAAAATTACTGAAATACCATTGGTTTACAAAATTACAAAAATACCCCCGATTTGTAAAATTACCGAATTACCCTCGATTTGTAAAATTACAGAAATACCCTCGATTTGTAAAATTACAGAAATACCCCCGATTTGCAAAATTATAGAAATACCCTCGATTTGTAAAAGTACTATTTTACCCCTAATTTGTAAAATTACCGTTTTACCCCTAATTTGTAAAATTACCGTTTTACCACTAATTTGTAAAATTACCGTTTTACCCCTAATTTGTAAAATTACCGTTTTACCCCTAATTTGAAAAATTACCGTTTTACCCCTAATCTATAAAATTATCATTTTACCCTAATTTGTAAAACTACTATTTTACCCCTAATTTGTAAAATTACTATTTTACCCCTAATTTGTAAAATTATCGTTTTACCATTAATTTGTAAAATTATCGTTTTACTCCTGATTTGTAAAATTACCGTTTTACCCTTGATTTATGAAATTACTAAAATACCCCTGTTAGGTAGAATTACCGAAATACCCCTATAGGGTAAAATTACTGAAATACCCGTGTAGGGTAGAATTACCGAAATACCCCTGTAGGGTAAAATTATCGAAATACCCCTGTAGGGTAGAACTACAGAAATACCCCTGTAGGGTAGAATTACCAAAATACCCCTGTAGGGTAGAATTACTGAGATACCCCTATGGGGTAAAATTACCATTTTGCCCCTAGGGTGTTAAATAACTGTTTTGCCCTTATGGGCAAGTGACTGACTTGGACTGTGTGTTTGACGGATTTGATTGTGAATATATGTTGGCGATATGAATGACATGACTGTGATTGTTTGATTCAAATATGGGCATGACATTCTGCATACATAACATGTTGCATGGGTTGGGATTTTGTATGGAGGAAGATCTGATCTGTTAGGATCGCATGGTTGCTTGACGACTGTGGATCCATCGAAGGCTTAAGAGCCGTATATTCATACTAATTTGATAAGGTCGCACGGGTCACCCGAGACGACTGTGGACCGATCGATGGCTGAGTACCGATCATGTTACCAAAGGCTGTGTGTCATTATTGTGGGCTTCGTGCCATTATTATGGGCTTGTGCCATTATTGAAGGCTATGTGTCGTTATTGTGGGCTTCGTACCGATATTGTGGGTTTCGTGCCGTTATGATAGGCTTTGTGCCATTACCGAAGGCTTTGTGCCAATATCACAGGCTTTGTGCCCATCATAGACACGTTACTGATGGCTTTGTGCCACGTATTCTGTTAAGTGGCTTTGCCACGTTATCTGATTCTGGTGGCTCTGCCACGATATTCTGTTATTGGCAGCTTTGCTGCCCATTGGTGTGTGGGCTGGGTGGGTTGAGTTATTCCCTACATGGTGTGTTGGTTGGTACGGGTGGTGTGATGGCTGGACTGGGTTTAGATTGCATTCACATTCTGATTCTGATTCTGATTCTGTTAATTAATACTAATTCTGATTCTGATTCCGATTCTAATACAGATACTGACTCTGATTATGATTTTGATTCTGATTCTGATTCTGGTTCTCATTTTGATTCTAGTTCTAATAATGTTTTCTGATTCTGTAATGGGCTAAGGGCCATCTGGTGCAGTCTGTTATAGTGGGCTAAGGCCCAATTGATACTTGAACTGTGGTAAGGCAAACTTTTTAATTCTTTTACATGACTAACTGTTCGTATTTGTGGTAGGGGATTACAAACTAAGTTTTCGTAAACTCACCCCGTTTATTAACCTTTCAGGTAATCCCCAGCCTTAGATGGATTGGAGCTGCGAAGGACTCGGAGAAGGCCATACACTGCTTATGCTTTCTGTTTTGATTATTTACTCTCAAGTACTTTATTTTGGGTTTGGTTTGTAATAAGGCCTTTTATAATTTCTGGATTTTTATTTTAAGGTTTTTATTTACTTTGAATTATATCTGCTATAGGTGAATCGCGGTTTTCCAAAATGTTAATTGTTTTCGAACACTATGTCTTCCGCAACTAACTAAATTAAGCTTTCATAACAAAGAATGTTTTAAAGGTAATAATGTTTTTAAAAGGGATTAACTTTTAGTTGACCATGTTTTGAAAATAAACGAACACAAGTTTTAGTTTGCAACAAGTTTCTTTAAGAAGGGTTTCTTTGAAAACATGGTTTTTGAAAAACACTTCAATGTGGCACGCCAGACTCGGGCCTAACTTCTAGGCTAGGTATGGGGTGTTACAAAATGTGCTATATATATATGTAGTAGTAATTCGGCTTTAGTATGTGGTCTATTTGATTAACTTGTAAAATCTTTAAAAATGTTATGATTTATGTATTATTAAATTGAAGTATGAGTTATAGTTTTGATCGGTAATACTCGTAATCCCTATTCCAGTGACGGACGTAGGTTAAGGGTTTTACATTTTAATGGTATCAGAGCTATGGTTTAGTCAGTTCTAGGACGCCATAGCATATGTGAGTCTAGCTATACATGCCATATTTAACCTGCGATAGTGTAATATCTCCTGACTCTAACGAAAATTATTTTGATGAGACAGATAAGTCTTTCAACCGAGCTAATTCTAATAGTATAGAATGTGCACTAAATGTTTGAACAAAATTGTGTTAATGATGTGTTGAAAATTATACAGTTATGGACCAAAATGTATGACATAATGATGTTGGCAAATGTTATAATTATATGAATTTATAGAATATGATATTTGAGTTGTGATTACTATTTGAAATGTTTTGATCGTGAAGTAATAATTGAGTTGGTATATGACATAAATGCTGTTTATTTTGATATTAAAGATTTCATACTTTGATAAAAAATATATATAATATAAATATATTTGCTAAGTTTGACAATCATTATATCTTGATAGTTACGCATATTCGATTGAGGAATAAGTAAAGTTAGTTGATAAGTTTCGATATACATATGTGAGTTACATTTGATAATATGGATGAATTGATATTCGGCAATTGAGTTTGAATTGGGAATTATTAGATACTACTGGACGGTGGATTATTGATTCGATTGTAATTTGGTTATAAAGGAATACATGAAAAAGTGGTGGATATGTTGTTAAGGAATGGATTTATGTTAAATGTGCACTTAAGTGCTTAGTTGAAAACGTGTTATGGATCTAGTCCATAAACCTCTAATATATGAATGATATGTGTGAGATTAAATTTTATGTCAATGATTATATCAAGCTTTATGCCTAGCAGGCTTCGTACCGGTGTATTGTATTAGGCTTTATGCCTAGCAGGCTTCGTGTCTGTGTATTGTATCAGGCTTTATGCCTAGCAAGCTTCGTGCCGGCAACGATAACTGTGATCAAATGTGTTAAACGAACTAAATGTTCAGGTATATGGAAGTTGATTTTCTTTTGGAAATAAGTTAAGTTGAATATTGATATGTGATAAAAGATATAAAGAATATTAATTGAGATGTTCGAGTATATATGTACTTTCGACCAGGTTATAGCTTTATATGAGTTAATATGTGGGTTATGAAACTATAAGCTTGATAGTTGAGTTAATGTTATGTATTATACATGTTAATATGTGATTTCTATGTGTTTGAAATACAAGTATAAATTTGGTTAAGTGATATGTGCATATGAAATAAAAAAAATGTGATATATGTGTATACTTGTATAAATGTATATGTATTTGTTTTAAAATAGGAAAGTCATTTTATAAATCGATGTGAAATCATTAATAAATTAATCATTTGTGAAAGTAATTGTTATGCGTATTTATGTGTAAACTAAAATTTGGAGCTTTGTTACCCTCATCTACCTTATTTGTGAAATATTAATGCGAAATCTTTAACATTTGGGTTGAATAAGTTCATGAGTATGGAACTATAGAATATCATGAATGGAAGATCAATAGTGAGATAAGAAAAGTGAATGAATCAGCAAATAAAGATGGTGCTAAATGAAATATTGAAAAGTTCTGAAGATTATTCAGATTATGCAACGTCACTATTAATGAAGAAGATAACTCTAATTAAATTACCTATTCAATTATGTTATTTAAGGAAAAATATTAGCTAGAAGCTTTTCTAAATTGACTTCTGTTAATGAAGGGATAATGTGAAAATTTCTGATGGCAGAATTAGACAGTTGATTAATGATTGAATTGTATTAATGGTTAAGTACAATTAATATAGTTTCGATGCTTCGACGATATAGATCCGATCCGTATCATGTGATCTGTCCATCAAAGAATGAGATTTGTATTCTGGCTTGTGAGGTTAAAGAATTGAGAAATAAGAAAATCTCTTTAGTAAAGGTGCTTTGGCACAAACATGAGGTTGAGGAAGCAACTAGAGAGCTTCAAGACTCAATGAAAGAACGCTATCCCAATCTCTTTACCAGTAAGATTTTCGGGGGACGAAAAATCCTTAAAGAGGGGGAGAGTTGTAATAGGCCGATTTGACCCAAATCAAAACAGTGGTTTCGGAACCACGAAACTGAGTTAGAAAAATATTTTGGATTTTAATTTTGTGTTTATTCTGTGTGAATTTATGTGCATTAAAGTTTCGTGTTTAAATTTTGAGGTTGACTACTTAAGTATTAAAAGGGATTAAATTGCATCAAGAAATTATTAAGCATGCTATTTTTGGAAATGTTAAGTTGCAATGTCTTTTTAATATTGGGGTTTTAAATGGCAATTATGCCAATTTCAACATAAATGGACGGCAATAGCTTATTTCATAATGTTTTGTTTTATAATATAAAGTTATTTTAATATTATAATAAACTATATGTGAGTAATAAAATTAATAAAAAAAGACAACATGCAAAGCGTCCATGTTCTTGGCCGATTGAATTAGAAAAAATAAAAGAAAAAGACTTGGGCATTTTGACATCTTGAATCTCAATTAAAGGTATGTTTGAGTTTAGTTTTGAATAAATTTTACATATTTGAGATGGTTGTTAATTTGTTTATATAGCCCATGTGTCAATTTTTGGAAATTTATAAGGTTGTGGTATTCGGCCATGAGAGAATTCTTGAATATTTTGGGATAAATCATGTACAAAGCAAATGAAGAATTCATGAGTATTTGGTGTGTACATTCAGCTTGTAAATGAATAATTTGAGTGTCTTTGAAATGCTAAATAGGTGTATAAGTGAATAGGTCTATTCAGCCGATTGGTAATGTATATACATATATACATATATGCATGAGGTTAAATTATAATGCTTGAATGTGTGAAAATGAGTAGATAGATGTACAGCTATTTTGAGTACTTAAATTTGAAGTAGAATAATGATATTATAGGGCTGTATAGTATACGGCCTAAATGGATTAATTAGAAGTTGTGGATATTTGGTGTTTTGGTATATTGGATTTAATTTTAAGATTGTACAAAGTAGAGGCGAATGGGAAATTAAATAAGATTTATGCATTCGGGTGTAAAGAAATGCTTGATGTTCTTTGTTGTTTATGTTAAAAGTAGAAAATATAAGTGATAGATGAATTAGAAGAACTCTATTGATGGAGAAGTACATTCGGCCTAGGTGTTTCATAGCAAATTCATTTTTTTCTTATTGTTTTATGGATTTAAGACTGAATTGTTAATGCGTAATTATAAGGGGCTATTGTGTAAATTTTATGTTTATTTGATGATTGAGTGAAATAAGTTGATTAATTAATTAATTAAGTTTAATTAAATAGTTTAAGATCAAAAGAGGGCGGATCAAGATCGAGGGAAAGCAAAGCTAGTTGAGTAGTCGATAAAATCGTACGAAAATACCCGAGGTAAGTTTTAAGCAATTGAATTGATTGAACTTAAGTATAATGTTGTTCATGAGCTTAATGGGAATATATATATGTATGGCTTGTTATAATTGAATGTGTATATTCATGTGTGGATTGATATAGCCGAATATATATATGGGGTTGGATATTGCCAATTATTATATATATATATATACATTTGTTTCATATAGCCAAATGAAGTATATGTGAGCATTACAAGTAAGGAACAATGATAATGGAACTATGTGACATTTTATAATCGGCTATATAGGTGAATATATATATATAAAATATATATATATATATTGCGTTTACAAGTGTGACTATGAACGATTGGTATTAGCTTGTGCAATTGATATTTTCAAAGTTACCTTGAATAAATCAATTGAGCGAATATGATATTAACTTGAGGTTGAAGTTAATTATAGTGCTGTTCACGAATTTAATAAAGTGTATATATGTATGACTTGATATAAGCGAAAGTGTACATATGGTGTGGGTTGATATTGCCAAATGTGAATCAAAGTGTTGAATGGTTTTATTTGTAGTTATATTAAGGTAGTTGAAAGTGATTTATAAAGCGAATTATTATGAGCTTATGTTTTAAGGATTTCATTTAAATGTAATGTCAATTGTGGATAAGAGTTTAAGCGACCATGTATGTGACAATTTATTTACCTATTCGAAATTAAAGTAAGTTGATTGTGTGACATATGATGTAAGTTATAAATGATGCTAATGGTAGTGATTGTGTATATGAAAACCTATATGTGGATTATTGTATAAGTAAGTGATATTAATGTTTAATATTGATATTTTATTTGGCCTAATGTTGCATGAGGAATAATTGAAATGTGAAATTCATATCGTTATTAAAGTATTTATATACGTCTGATTAGTAATTATTTAAAAGGTGAGTTTTGAATGTGTTTATAGGGAAGTATATCTATATTCGGTCAAGTATGGCCTATGTGATATCAAACGAGTCAATAAGTTAATGTGTGACTGAAAATGTTAAAACCCTTGTTTAGATAAATGTTTGGTATTAAATTTTATAAGTATGGCTTAATTATGCTTTAATGAATTATCAATGCCATTGAAATGCTATGTATGGGGTTAAATATGGAAATGAAATTATCGTCTGGTCAAATTTATTTGAGTGACTATATTAATAATTTATTAATTGCTTATGACTTACTAAGCTGTAATAGCTTTCTTTGGGTTTTCGTTTTTACTTCATTTTTATATATTTTCAATTCTAGATACAAGCTCTGGAAGAGAAGCTTATCACACTATCGACCACCTCTAGTATTTTATGAAGTTACATTTCAGAACTATGGCATGTATAGGCTAGTTTTGATATACTTAGCTTAGTAATTTTATATGTACATAGCCATGCGAAAATGGCTTGATTAGAATACTAATGTCGATAGTTATATAGCTTAATTTGGGAGGTAAGTTTTATGTTAAATAATTTGCTATGTTGGTTAAATGATTCGATAATGATGAATGGTAAGTAGAGTTTATATTCGGTTTATTAGTTAGCTTATTTTGGAAGTATGAAAAGTGATAAAATATGGCTCAATAAAATAGTAAAATGAGTGATTATGAAATGTGCTATATATATATGTAGTAGTAATTCGGCTTTAGTATGTGGTTTATTTGATTAACTTGTAGAATCTTTAAAAATGTTATGATTTATGTATTATTAAATTGAAGTATGAGTTATAATTTTGATTGGTAATACTCGTAATCCCTGTTTCGGCGACGGACGTAGGTTAAGGGTGTTACAATTCAAGTTCTGGAAGACGTGTTGAGAGGATGTGTTATTGATTTTCGGGATAGTTGGGAAGATTACTTGCCGTTAGTAGAGTTTACGTACAGCAATAGTTATCAGGCGAGTATTCAAATGGCACCATATGAGGCGCTGTATGGGCGAAGGTGTCGTACGCCTACTTGTTGGATAGAATTAGGAGAACGTCAGGTTCTTGGGCCAGAAATGGTAGCGGATAAAGATAAGCTGATCAGGGATCGGTTAAAGAAGGCATCTGATAGGCAAAAGTCTCAAGCTGACTTGAAGGGTAAGGAAATTGAGTACTCGGTGGGAGATTGGGTTTTCTTTAAGGTCTCACCTTGGAAGAAGATCTTAAGGTTCAGGAAGAAGGGCAAGTTGAGTCCGCAGTTTATCGGGCCTTATCGAGTTCTTAAATGGGTGGGTTCGGTAACATATCAGCTAGAACTACCTCCAGAGATGGACTGGATTCATGATGTCTTTCATGTCTCCACGTTAAGGTGATATCAGTCTGATCCTTCTCACATTATACCTGTTGAGGAAATTGCAGTTAAATCTGATCCGACATTCGAGGAAGAGCCTGTGCAAATTCTGGATCATGATGTCAAGGTGTTAAGAAAGAAATTAGTCCCTTTGGTGAAAATGCTTTAGCATAATCACGACAGAGAGGAAGCTACATGGGAGCCGCATGAGGCGAAATGCCAACAATACCCTCACCTGTTTGGACCAGGTAAATTTCGAGGACGAATTTTCTTTAAGGAGGGTAAAGTTGTAACAACCCAATTTTTAGGGTTTTAAATTTTTGCTTGAATTTATTTTTACATGTCTTGGCATGCTGAAGAAGTGACTTGAGTGTGGTTAGTGGACCTTTAGAAGGCCTAAGTTTAAGTTAAAGCCTGGCAGAATTTTAAATCTTAGGTCTAAAGGAGAAGGAGCTTTTGCTAAGTGGGCTTTTAATCAAATGTTGGGGTTTTTAGCACAAGAAAGCCTGTGTGAAAGTGGTAAGCTAGCGCCACTTAGAGCTCAAGGAGTTGGCGTGTAGAGGCTTGTGAGGGAGCCAAGGTTTGAAATTAGTGGTGAGTAAGGTACTTATTTTATTTTATTTTATTTTGTTGCTTGTGCATGGTAAGAGGTGGACTCCAAGTTAAATTCTGAAGGAAGGAGTTCGAAGTGTTCATGGGATTGGATTGAGAAGTGATAAGGGGAGAAAATTTAGGGATTGAGTATGAAGAGAGAGTTGGTCGAAAGAAGGACTGTTTGATGTGCAAATTCAGCTAGGGGGTAAGGGCTAGCATTTTCGGCATTTGTTGTATGTTTGTGCCGATTTCTTTTTGGCAAAAACTTCAGGATTTTGCGATTATGGTCAGTTTCTTTGTGGCAAATAGGTATCGTGATTTTGAGGGCTCTTTGTTCTTTCTTTCTCCTTCTCCTTTTTGTTCTAAAAACCGAAAGCCGAATTTCATAAACCCTCTTTGTACCGATTTGTTGAAAGAACCAAACCCTTCCATCTCTTTTTCTTCTTAAGCCGAATCTATCATCTTCTTCTCCTCCTTCTCTGGTCTCCATTGCTTATTTGGACTCACCTAGAACACCCTTGGCCGATTGCCTCAAAAAGATGAAACCCGAACCATTTGGTTTATATTTAGCCGATTTCTCCCTTGACCAAACATTTCTCATATTTACTTTGAAACAAGCCGAAACCTCTTCAGAACCTCTTCTCTTTTTCTTTCATCTTCTTTTCATCCAAAAATCGAAACTTCAACTCTCTCTAGTGATCTCTTCTCAAAATTGAAACCTTCTAATTTCTCTATCGATTCATTCAACCCCTTTTGATCTATTCCCTTATAATTCGATTAAATCGAGTGTAGATCTAGGTTTAGAGTGGTGGAAATAACTTTTAGCGATAGCGAAATCAATCTAGCAAATCCCTGTGGTAAGTACTCGAATCTCTTCTCTCATTTTCTTGTGATGTAAGAAAACTTGAAAACCCCTACCTTCCCATGTTTGCTATCGGTTTTGACTCCTTTTGGTTAAAGACCCATTTTAGCCTATTTTCTTTTGGTTCTTATGTGTATTAGTATGGTAAAGGGGCAATCTAGCGAGGAGCAGTTCGAGGCTAGGGGCATTGAAGCAATCTAGATCTAGATCTAGTTGTAAATTTCGGCAAAGGTAAGTGAATAATGATATTGGGTAAGGATGGCCGAATGTGATGGTATTAAGTAATGTCGATTTTGTTTGATTTCATTTTAATTATAGTTTACTGTTGTAGTGGGTTTATTGTAGGTTAATCGTGTGCAGAGTCTTGACATAGTACGGAAACAGGTGTGTAATTGACACCCTCTAGTAGATTAGATTGGCAAAAGTCGAAAAGTTGAAATGCCAAAATGCCGGCATTTCGAAGGCTTACGAGCATGCTAGTGCTCATGGTTCGGTGCGAAATTGTGAAATTGGCAATAATAGACGGTAAGCCTGCTTTGCGCGTTTTCGTGCAGTTAGGCTGGTTTGGGCCTTGATGGGCAGAAATAGGGCCCAATGGGCTTACGGGCCCATATGGTTAAAAATGTGCGGTATGTGTTTTCTAGTGAACTGGGTATTAGTTTTGTAAAAGTATGTGTAAAATTTCGACTTAGCAAGCCACAGTAGCTTGTGGGCTTCCTTGGGCCCGTTAAGGGTTTTCGAGCCCGATGGCACTATATAAATGAAATGGGCTATTTGAGTCGCTCGGAGCAACATTAGATCTGTTGAAAGGTTGTAGTGAGCATGAGACTTAGAGACATAGCAAAATTACCAAAATACCCTGAAGGGTGAAAATTACCATTTTACCCCTAGGTGATAAATGACTATTTTACCCCTAGAAAAAGTTGACTGATTACATATTACTGTATCTAATATTCTGTATGCCATGTCATGTTATATTCTGATTTGCATGGGGTTGGGTTATTGATACGAAGGAAGTGCTAAAAGTGGCAATGCAACGTAATCTGCTTAAAGGCTCTGCCTCGTATTACTGTTCTTGTGGCTTGGCCACGATATTTGTATTAGCAGTTCTACTGCGACTGTGGTGTGTAGGGCTGGGTGGGTTGAGTTATTCCCCACATGGTGTGTAGGGCTGGTACTGGTGGTGTGTAGGGTTGGATTGGGCTTGGGCTTTGTATGCATCCATATATATATATACACTGATCTTTTTCTATAATGGGCCCAATGGCCACACTATTTTCTAAAAAGGGCCAAGGCCCAGTTTATTCAGCATCTGAGCAGGGCTTCGGCCCAGACTGAGCTTGGACTGGTCTATGACACTAGTTGGGTTTCTTTACACACTGAGTTTTCACAAACTCACCCTTTTAATTCTGTCTACGTAGGTAACCTCCAACTGTAGAGGACTTGGAGCTACGAGGGATTTGGGGTGGCCATGAGGTTCATGTTTCAGTTTCTAATGATTCTTAAATTTAGTTTATTGAAATTCTATTTTTAAATTTTAGTTTTAAATTGTGATAAGGCCGCTCGGTGTTTTATTTTGGGTTTTCTTCATTGTTAGCTTTACAATAGTAGACTAGTCTATACGGGTTTTCCAAAATTAAACAAATGTTTTCAAAATATGCATCAAGTACCGATTCGGCAACTGAACATCAATAACACCATAATGAGATTTAATAAAAGATGAAAATTTTTTCGGTACCATCTAAGGCTTTTAAAATGGAAAATGATTCTTTTTTACAAGCTTTTAAACACGGTTTAACTTCAAACTACACAACGCTTTAATAAAAGAAGATCAAAGCTTAGAAGATTGTCCATGTGACACACCAGATCTGGCCATTATGTCTGGGTCGGGTTTGGGGTGTTACAACAGTCCTCCATAGTTAGGGTTTTATTTATTTTCAAGCTCACAAGTAAGTGCAATCGAGCTCTATTTTTAATTTTCTTTGTATTTTTGAAATCTTCGTAGTTTGCTCTAGCTATTTCTACCATTATTTTAAGCTAGGGTTGATGTTTACAATTTTACCCATGTATGACATGCAAGTAATTTGATGTCTAATGGTAGAATATGAAAGTTTATGGTGTGGTAAACTATGATTACTAGGTGATTTTTTATGAAAGCCCTTAATAGGACCAATTTATAAAGTTAACAAATTGTGTTGTAGAAGTATGAATTTATGAGAAATGTGGGCTGTTTTGGGTGCCATTGAGATTAGGCTAGGCTTGGGTAGCCAAGAGAATGGATACATTTTAATTTACGAGCCTAGGGACTTAGTTGTAAAAATTGACAAAGTTAGGGGTAAAATGGTAAAAATTATCATAGGATGATTTTGGACTAAATTGAGTAATGGGTGTATTAAACGAGTAAAATGTGTCGTTATAAATCAAGAAGATCGAGGAATCAACCTTGACCAGGGAAAGGGCAAGGTTTGAAATTAAATCACAAAGTATCGCTTTTGTTGTCGAGCTAAGTTTATATTTAAGTAATTTGTCCATTTTATTTGTACATTAATAATTTTAATGTGTATTATGAGAGGTTGATATTGAATAATTTCTAAGATGTTGAAAGTGTGGGAAATCGGAGTTCCGAGTAAAATCTTCAGAAAAACGGGAGATACGGATAAAATATAGGTAGGTCACATGTGTGATAAAGTGAGCTTCACCATGTGTACACGAGAGCTACAGATCAAAGATAGCTATGTCACATGGGTGATAAGGTGAGCTTCACCATGTGTACATGAGAGCAATGTTGTATGTAGCTAGGTCACATGGGTAGATCTGAGGGACTGGACACCATGTAGACATGATATGCTACGGGATTTAATGGCTATGTCACGTGAGTGATAAGCTGAGCTTTGCCATGTGTACACGAGAGCCGAGTTATGGATTGGTGGAGCTGTGAGCCGAAAATCTATTGAGTATCGAATGGTAATCCAGATAGTTCAATGGGAAGGCTTACTAAAGAGATTTGTTGTGGTAGTATGATATGTCAGTGCATGTGCATACTTTTAGGTGAATGAGGTTGTGGGTTATTCCAAGTAGGTGCAAGGGTGCATGACGACTTGAGTAGGGGAAAATATTGTGCATGGTTTGTATGGGAATGTTGGTAAGTTTAGGTGGTAAGTTGGTGTGTGTGAGATAACCCTTGGTATAGCTAAATATTAATATGATGTTAATTATTTACATATAGACTTACTAAGCTTTTAAAGTTTACTCTTTTCTCTTTTCCCTTGTTTTATAGATTTAGTAGAGCCAGCTCAGGATCAGGACGTGTTGGAGGATCACCCACACAATCAACATTATCTTTTGGTATATTGAAATGAACTCCTTAGACTATAGCATGTATAGGGCTTAATTGTGTTGTAAATGTTGAGTAGGATTGGTAACCATGTGGGTCCATGTATGTTTTTCTGTTATTTTGTAACTAATGCTATGAGATATGGCAAATGATAATGTTAGTTCTTATATATATCATTTTGAGGCAATTCGTGAATTGATTGGGGTGTGTGCATGCAAATGGGTTGGTGTATGTTGTTAAACCATCAATTGGGGTCTTTTAGCTGTCTATTATTGTCATGATATGTGGTGGTGAAAATGGTATAAGTTTGTGCTTGTTTACAAGGTGGTAATTGGCTTGGAAAATAACCTATAATTGTCCATACTGGTAGACATACGGGTGTGTGTCTAGGCCATGTGCGACACATAGCCAATCCCATGGGTGTGTAGATAGGTCATGTGTCTGTTGCACCTAAAATTATAAAAATTAAATTATTTGTAATAAACACACGGGTTGGAGACACAACTGTGTGTTCCAACTGTGTGATAGACACAACCTAGCCCACGGGAGTGTGGCTTGGCTGTGTGATGAAGTTTTCGTGATGACGTCATAAATAGAATATCCCCAAGTTTTCAAACGGGCTAAGACACAGGCGTGTGCTCGACTGTGTGAGGGAAACGGGCATGGAACATGGGCGTGCACTCGGCCCTTCTAGGTTTGAATTGAAAATAAATTCAGTACGGGCTGGGGACATGGGTGTGTTCGATTACACGGCATGCCCACACGGGCATGTCCCTGTCTCACACGGACGTGTGCCCTGTATTTGGCCAAATTTTTTTGAGCTTTCGGTTTGGTCCTAGACTACTCCTAAATTATGTTTTAGGCCCTGTAGGCCCATTTTAAGTATTGTATGATATATTATCAAAAAGTTTTAATTTGGAATGAAATTTTACGGCTCGACCTTGTATGATTCGTTGTGTTATCATCAGGTAATGCCTCGTACTTGGTTTTAATGTCAAACTCAGGTAAAGGGTGTTACACCGAAGCTGTACTAAGGATAAGCTCAATCCAAAATTCCACTTCTCGGCTTGGAGGCAACCCCGATAGTTCCTTAAAAAAAATATAGAAAGTCCTCACGGTTCTAATGTCATTTACTGAAGAGTCCCCAGAATCAGAAACACTCATGTAGTCCAAGAATGCCACACATCCTTTTCGTACTAACATTTCTGCTACGAATGCCGAAATCACATTAGCTAGATAGTCCCATCGTTCCCCAATCACTACTACCTCGCCGTCCCCCTCGATCCTCAAAATAACCCTTTTTCTTGCACAATCCAGACTCACTCGATGTTTAACCAGCCAGTCCATCCAAAGAATCAAGTCGAACTCCCCAAGTAGAAGCTCTATTAGATCAGCCAGAAATACTATCCCTTGAACCTTTAACAGAACGTGTCTACACAGTTTACTCACTCGGATAGACTTCCCCAATGGACTCACAATAGTTACCTCACTAGAAGTACTCTGAACCGAAATCCTTAAAGTTTCAGTCACCATACTAGCTACGTATGAGTGTGTAGAGCCTATGTCTATGAGTGCAACTTAGGGTATGTTATAAATTAAGAACGTACCCGTGATGACGTCCGGAGCATCTCGATCCTCATGGTGAAGAGCAACATAAACCAGTGTAAGCTGCCTTGTCTCAGTCAGTCCAGCACCACTGCCCAGTGTTCTCTGTCCACGGTCCATGCGATTACCACCCCTAGCTTGCCTACGGCCCCTAGGTGGCTACTAAACTACCCTTGGCGCCTGTGTAGTACTAGAACCTATTGCTTGCATCTAAGTGGCCCTCAACAGACACTCTCGAACACGATGCTCAGTAGACCCATATCTTAAACATGCCCCAGTCGTTCTCCTGCACTCGCCCAGATGGCGTTTACCACAATGCTCGTAAAGCATAATCCCAATAGGCACAACAAAGGGCCTAACTCTAACTGGTCCATCAAATATGACCTTTTTCTTAGGCCTCATCACATAACTCAAGGGCTCTGAATCCCTCTTATTCTTTCCTTTCTCTTGGTTTTGGCGTTCAGTGCGCTTAACTTCCTCGGTGATATTCGCATTATCAACCAGAGCAGAAAAGTCACGCTTCCTCTTTGGAGCTATTAGAACTAGCAAACTATCCCTAAGACCATCCTCAAAGTGTACACAACGGTCATAGTCAGTTGCCACCATGCCTCGCGCATTGCTGCTCAATCTCAGAAATTTGGCCTCATACTCGGCCACTGAACAGTCTCCCAAAGTGAGATTAAAAAACTCACACCTCCTAGCATCGATGTAGCTGGCTCCCACATATTTACTTTGAAATGAATTCTTAAAGTAATTCCAAGTCAGTCACTCGGGCTGAGTGCCCTCCTTAACTGTCAACCACCACTAGTATGCTTCATTGCGAAGTAAAGAAACAACCCCTTTAAGCTTCTGCCCAGCGGTAAAGTCTAGGTCATCCATAAACCTTTCCGTGGCCTCCATCCAATACTCGACCACACTAGGGGCGACTCTAGTAACACCCTTAAAAAGCTCAGCCCTATTGGATCGGAGTCGTCCTGTAACTGACCCTCGACCCACTAATCTGGTGTTGGGCCTAGCGACCCTTGCTAATATCCTTAGCATGGCCTGGGACAGTGCGTCATCCCCAGCCATGCGATCTCGAGACCTAGTCTCTATCACAGGTGATACCGATATCTCCCTAGTATCTAAATTAGGCAGGCTTTCACTCGATAAGGACCGAGCTTGAGGCCCTCTACGGCCTCTACCACGGTCTCTAGTACTACGTCCGTGAGTACCTCCTATGCTCATAATAAATTAAGAAAATACCTGTATTAACAGTTTTATGCATTAGCTAATAGTTCTGATATTTATTAATAGATTTTTTATGTAGTATAGTATCAGAATAAAGTCTATTATCACAAATCAAAGTATCACTATAGTTTTCAGTACACACTATCTAAAGTAATTTCAGAATATTCTTAATATATATCTAGATCAAGTTATCAAAACTTTCGAAACACTTATTGGAACAGCACCGGAGACTGAGTGTACCACACACACGGTCCAAAAATATTTCAAATTATTTAAAAATCACTTGAAAATTAGTTCTTTGAAACCCAACTTTTAAAAACCCAAATCCACAGTCGAGTTTTGCAACCTGACTCTGATACCATTAAATGTAACACCCCTGACCCGGCCTGGACATTATGGCGGAGTCGGGCGATGTCACATGGAATGGAATTTGAAAACAAGATGTCGAGTTTAAAACATTTCCAGTTATTTAGCTATTATCTTAATTTAGAGTGAAACGTATTTACCATTATGTCAAAAATCTTTTCTTTTTAGCGGAAGCTTTTAAAACCATTTATTTTAAGAAAACCGTTACCATTTGATGAAATCTTAGATTTACTTGTTTTGAAAACCATATTTGGGAGTGATCAAATTGTGAAATCATAAAAGCAATCAAAATTCGACAATTTAAAGACAAACAGTCCATTAAGTCCCATTGACATAAAAATTACCCCAAATAAATAATGAATTTGAGGAAAATAACAAAACCAGTCTCTAGCTATGTGTGGCAACCGATGAGTCCATCGCTGCACTGATCTGTCTTCTACTTAAGATTACCTGAACAAATTAAATAGAAAAAGGGTGAGTTTTGCAACTTAGTGTGTAATCCCCACAGATATCATACATACAGAATAATCATCAGAAATTCGAAATAAATAGTTTAGGGTAGGAGCCCATTCAGAATCAGTTTGGGCCTTAGCCCACTCAGATACAGAATCAGATATAAATTAGGGCCTTAGTCCAATCAGATACAAATATAAAACAGAATATCAAAATACAACCCACCAGCCACACACCAACTCCGACCATCCCTACACACCATATGGGGTGTAAAACACCCACCTACTGCATACCAAATAGGGTCTAGATCACCCATCCATCCCTACACACCATACAATACCGAAATGCAGCACATAATCAGAAATGTGCAGCTTAGCTGCTAGATAACAGGCTTTCTAAGCCTTTCAGATACTTCCTTCAAATTTATCAACCTTCCCCAATGCAATGCAACTTACATAATATGTCATGCTAGTATGCAAACTATCATATCATACCATTAGTTCAAATATCATCGTTCATACTCAATTCAAAAATCATATCACACAATTACGGGTCTAGGTAGTGCCTACCGACCTTACGGAAGGTCCATAATCGACTTGGGTGACCCGTGCAACCTTATCAAACATTTCAAAAAATGGGCTCACATGTCCATGTGACCTGTCCGTGTGGGCTACATGCATATGTGGCCCACATGGCCCAAAATGGCCTCAGTCATATGGATCACATGGCCTAGCCTAAAATCCCACAGGTCTGTGTGGCCCACAGGGCCCAATTGGTCGAGCCTGTGTGTCACACACGGCCTCATCAGACCATCACATAGTCGTGTCATGTACGCATGACCTGGCTCGTCGATCACACGTCCATGTATTGTAACACGATCTACCACACAGACGACCACACGCCCGTGTGGCATCGATAGATTCGATTTTTTTCCTTTAGTTGATTCTTGTTTTTTATGTTTTCAGGTACACACCTGGATTTAATCTGCTGTAAAAACCCTCTCGAGCACTCCTAGGCCTAATACTGAGACATCCCTCATCAATTTAGCAGATTTATTAGCGAATTTAGGTAACGAGATCGAGTAGAGACCTGACTTACCACCAAAAAAGGTCCATTGTAAACACAGGTAGCACCCACGATACGAAAATCACTGCTCAGAACCTCACCTAACACCTTCAATAGTAGAAGAACACGTTACTATACAGATTATTAAAGTTCAACAACAGAGATTATGAAGGAAACTTACCGATTCTGTGCCTAAAATTTGTACAAGGAACTGTTGAATAGAAAGAAAGAAAATCAAGCTAAAGATAATGATGTAGCAGTAGAATTTCAATAGAGGAGTGGAAAAAAGAAGAGCAGATTTCAACAAATAGGGTAAAAAGTATGGGGCTAACGTTAGAAACAACACAAGAGAGAGGGAGAGCTAAAATTTGCATAGAAAACAATCAAGAAAGAAAAATTCTCGTGACTCCCACTAACCACAAATCCTTAATTTTCCCTCTACTAACCCACTACTCAAATTTCCAGTCAAACTCAAACTCTAGCCAAAAATTATAGAAAAAATACTAACCCTTGCCAACGCAGAGAATTGAACACAGGTCCCTCAACGAACTAACACCCCCCTTAACCGCCAAACTAGCAGGCCCATTCTATTATGTTTTTACAAACAATGAAATATAAGACTATCGGATCCAGTTAAGGCTTTACACATAAAAATGCCAAAATTTACCCAAAGTAAAGCTTGAACTTGGGACCTCTCACACACACCCAGAACACTTAACCACTGAAGCAAACAGATATTTTGTGTTAATTTTTACGAAAAATAAATTTGAAACTTGGGGCGTTACAACGTAAGTTCTGATATTACTGTTCTCACCTAGTAGTTTGCCTCATTGAGATATGGATATCTGTGAAACAACTTGATTTTCAAAAATGTATGACTTCTTTAATCAGCCCTTTATAAAATGCTCAATTGATCGGCATTGAAAATGGGCTCCAGTCATAACTGGATGCACATCCCTTTAGAACTTTCGACAATGATCTCAACAAAATTATCATCATTATGGACACTGCCAATACTAACTACTAATGAAATGACAAAGTACCATTGTTTCTTTGAGAGTGGAGCTATAGACAATTTAGATATATTTCTTTTGCTAAAGTCACGAAATTTCATTTAAACCTTTTTGTTACTGTCACAAATCTATTCTATTTACTACGCTCGATCAAACAAAACAAAAAATTCCCATATTTCCATTGCTTCAACCAACATTTTAATTTTTATCAATCGGTCCATCTTCACAACAAACACACATTTTATTTTTTCAGTCGCTACAATCTTGTGAGTATACTAACTAGATTGTAAAAACTCTTGTTTATATTCTAATATAGACTTGTTTTCCTGTTTCAACTCGAGAAGGCCTTTCTTTTCGATTCCAAGAATCATTTACTGACATATTTCTTTCTAAATTTAGTTTAGAAAATATCCTAATTAACTTTCTCCTTCGATACAATGGCTAATAACATACTACTATTGATGCACTTATCTTTCAATAATAATACTACACATATTAAGTAATCATCAAGTGAACATGCCAACTCCATCAAATATTCTCTAAATATTTTCTAACCAAAATTCAACTCTAGTTGGATCATCATCTGTCTTGCCCCTAAACTCATAAGCCCCACAATTATGTGTTTTATTTATGAGGAATTTAGATACACATACAAGAGAGGAACTTTAAGGACCACGGGGTGTTGGGTTACACACAGTATAGGAATGGAGGTTGTGGAGCCACAAGATTGATTCATAACAATTTCACTAATACAATGACCTATTAAGCCGAAAAAGACATTCTTTACCTTATTTTTGGACATTTGCAGAACTAGAACACTATAAACTCACAACTTGCTCGAGAGCCAAGACATTACATTCAATTTCATTAGTAACAACACGATTACAACCGATCAACATCTTTTAATAAAAAGCAAATAGGGTTAGTTAGATCAAAGGCAACACACTATCACAGGTACATGTGGCATGTATATACCAGATTCAGTACACACTACCTTTGTCGTAGAATCAATTAAATCATAGCTTTGATACCACTAGATGTAACACCCATTACCCGATTCAGTCGTCAGACCTGAGTTACGGAATGCTACAGTCATAACCATAACAAAACACATTCAAAATCACATTGATTATCTCAAATAAATATAAAATACTTCAAAAATTCATAATTATTGTTCAAAGTTAACAAAAGTAATCCAAGCATAGCAAATTTAATTTATGATTAAAAATACATCATTTGTCAGGTCATATACAGGCTTACATATGCCCAATATTGTCCATAATTTAACTAAGATTAATCTACAACATTTTCAAAATTTTAGTTCTATTATAAATGAAAACAATTCAGAGCTCAATTTAATCATCATTAATCAATAGTCAATCATTATTCATAGTATATATGTGAAAATGAAACTTAAACCAGGTCCACGAGACCTTAAAAAATAGTTTGGAAACAACCATCGATTAATTTGAAAAAAAATAGAAAAATAAAAAAAATTGAAAATTTTGGAAACAAGGGTTACATAGCCCTGTGACAGAGCCTAACCGTGTGGGTCAAAAACATGGTCGTGTGGCTAAACTATGTACAATTCAAAATAGTGTCACATGATCCTGTCTCTAGGCTGTGGAACGACCTGATGCTATTTGGAAAAACCTATAGTTAAATTTAATAAGACACAGGATTGTGTGGTGTAACACCCCTAACCCGTCACTGTCGCCAGATTAGGGTTACAAAGTAATATTGTACAAAATAGAAACTTTAACTTCATAAAAGAATAATAATGCAATTTAATATTAATTTCTAATAACTCAATACAATCATGGCAAAAAATACACATTTGGGCCTTAAATTGAGCCTTTGGGGCCCTAAAAATAATTTGGAAACAATCAGAGATCAATTTGAAAGAAATCAAAAGATTTAATAAAACCATGAAATATTGGGGAAATAGGGGTCACAGGGCCATGTGGCACAGCCTAGATGTATGTTCACCCATGTGGGTATTCAAAATAGAGCTATACAGTCATGTGTTGAATTGTGTGTGTATTCCATGTTGGGTCACACGACCATGTCACAGGCCCTATGCCATACTGTGCAACAAACTATTTTGAGACACACAGCTGGGTCATAGATTGGGTCTTAGACCATGTGAAACACGCACCAAAAATAATAATGACACATGCCCATGTGGAGTGACAGTGCTTAACAAACTGCCGTGTGACAACCCGTGTCCCAAGCCGTAAGCTCCAATTTTAGCCCCTAAAATAAGTCATCATAAAACCATTTCTTGCACACCAAGACACACCATTTACACATATATTCCTATGACAAAAACACTCTCCAAACACAATTAAAGTATACCTGTAACATCCTATTTTCAGTGAAATTGAAACTATGGTTTTGGGACCACAAATCTGACGTGTGAATATTTATTTCAGTATTTTTTTAATGTCTATAGCATGTTACTAGTATCATATAAAAATTTTGTTAAGGAAATTTAGTGTTTACATGCTTAATTCGATAAAAAGGACTAATTTACAAAAGGTGCAAAACTTGAGTTCTATAAGTTAAGGGATTAAATAGCTATGATATTTAATGATTGGAGGGTTTATGTTGTAAATAAACAATTAAAATCATGAATGGACAATTATGGACACTTTATTAGGTTATTTAATGGTTATATTACAAGGTTAATTAGGTAATTTAATAACTAAATTAAGTAAAGCAAAACAAAATTTTGGTATCATCTTTCTCACTTAGTTTCCATTGATTTTGGAGAAATAAAACACCATTTTTTGTGCTTTGCAGGTTCGGGTAGGCTACCTTGTGCATGTAAGGAAATTTTCATCCCGTTTTTAATATTTTTTATGTTTTCAGCATCGTTATAGCTTAATCTAGCTGGCCCAATGACTAATATAAAAAATTGCTAAAAGATTTAAGTTTTGCCATGAATGAATCCATCTTGTTTGTGAAGTTTGATGATAGAAAATGAAATATTGTTGTTAGATAAACAACTTTCATTAAGTGATTTTTGATGAATTTGTCAATTAGGGATTTAATTGTAAAATGTGAAATATTCATGGTGTAATTTGTGAAATAATGAAATGTGTGGGTTGCTATAAGCTTGTATGATATTCGGCTTGGGTAGGGATGAAATTGCATGAATTTCATTTTACGAGCCTAATAACTAATTTGTAATGAAATCAAAAGTCAAGGGAAAATTTGTAACTTTGTTAAAATGTGAGTTTGAGTTAAATTGATTAGAATGATTATTGAATTGAGCTGAATTTATTCATTTAGATCAAGATAAACCACCTACGGCTATAGATCAAGGCAAAGAAAAAGCTTCAAATTAGTCGACTTTAGTTTTCTATGTTTATCGTCGAGGTAAGTTAGTATGTTTATGTTTCATTTTTATTTTATGAGTTGAATGCTGTGGAAGATAGTGAAGCTTCCTTCCAAATGATTAGTGAGTGGTTTACTGAGTTCGTACTGTAACAGCCCATTTTTGGGTCAAATTGGAACAGTTGTTTTGGGACCACAAATTTGACATTGAAAATTTTATTTTATTATTATTTTAATATCTACAGTGTAATATTAGAGTTGTGTGAAATTTTCGTAAAGAAATTTTATTGTTTGAGTGTTTAATTCGGTAAAACGGAGTAAATCGCGTAACGCGTAAAAGATGAAGTATATTTGTTAAAGGTATTAAATGGTTATGAAATTAAATAGTAGAGGTTCTTATGAGGTAAATAAGCCATTGCTATTATTAGTGGACTTAAATGGACATCATTAATGCATGTTCTAATATATTTGTAAAGGGTAAAATAGTAATTTGTGAAATTATATTAGTAAAATGTGATAAGCATATTTTATCATCTTTTTGACTTCATCTTCCATCGAAAATGGATTTTTAGAAAGCCATTGAAGAACTTCAAATTTTCAACTAGTTTAAGCATGGCATGTAAGTGTATTTTCGATCCATTTTTAATGATTTTTACGTTTTTGTGATCGTTGCAACTAGTACTAGCTAGCATGTGTCTTCGATTTCAAAACTATCTAAGTTTTTGAGTTTTTGCATTGTTGATTAAGTGTGTATTTTGATAGTTGATGATGGAAAATAAATCATTGTTGTTAGATATGCAAGTTTTGTTAATGAATTTTTGATAAAAATGTTAATTTTAGACTAAATTATGAAATATTGAAATTATGAGACAAAAGTGTGATTAAATGAATTGTTGATTAAATAAGTAAATTTTGATATTATATAGATTGTGGTAATCAAGACTTGGATCTAGAACGGGGGAAAACAAAATATCAGATTAATCGACTTAATTCGTCATTACAGCAAATGAGGTAAGTTCGTATGATAATAAATGTTATTGAATTGTGTTATTTATGCATTATTATCATTGAATTTAATTGAAATGATTATATATAAGCCTTCGAGACATGAACGATAGGGAATCGACAAGTGAAAGTCCCATACGAACCTTAGGAATAGTATAGGATACAAATGTCGTGACATTAAGGGTACTGATATTACGTGTAAACCATATCTAGAATATGGCATTGGTATGATATTAAGTGTAAGACCATGTCAGGGACATGACATCAATACGAAGTTTCGTGTAAGACCATAGCTAGGCTGTTGGCATTGATATGAGATACATGTAAGACCATATCTAGGATATGGCATTGTACAACCTATGTGGAATTCTGGAGTATCCTTAGTGATTCCAAATGATTCAATGGGCATAGTTAAGACGTGAATGAAAAAATGATTGAATTAAGTAATATAGGTATGTATAGAACCTATGTGAGAATTTGATGAAAGTAACTTAGTAAGTTTGTATCGTAACATGTTCATGAAATAGGAAAGATTATGTGTATAAGTATGTTTTTATGCCAAGTTATGTTTAATTGGCTATAATGAGGTATGAATTGAATTATATATGAGATGTAAGTTATAGATGTTTTAATTATTAACATGTAAGGCACATAGAGTGCGAATTATCGTTATTTGCTGATAATGCATGTGACTTACTTAGCTAAGGAAATGTGATGAATATGGAATCGAATAAAGTTATAATGATATTCATTATGCATAAGTAAGTGTGAATGAATTTATAAGAACACATTTGATCCATATGAGCATAGAAATAAGCAAACTTGTGAAACTTTTAGTTAATTTTGTGAATGGATTTATGTTATAAAGGTGAAAATAAATGAGTTCCATTATAGTATATATAAATACTTCATATGTGTTTATTCCATCAGATAAGTTTAATATCATACGAGCTTACTAAGCTTTATAGCTTACTTTGTGTTATTTTTCTATGTTTTATAGTGTTTCAAATGTTCGCACAGGTTGGAAGTTGACGGAGATCGCATCACACTATCTGGCGGTTGATTTCATTATTTATACACTTTATGATTTGGTTATATGGCATATATAGGCTGGTTGATAATATCAGGTGTATATATTATTTTAGCTATGGAAGCTTATATGTTTTGTTGTGTTTAAGCCTTGTGCTTGGGACAAGTTTTAGTTCAGTATATGTCTATATGATGTGGTATGCTTTGGTAAACTTGATGATAGTTATTATTTGTGCCAATGGTATATTGATATGTAGTTGGAAATGGATATATGCATGCTTGATATGATTTGGTAATTTGATGCATTAGTGGAAGTGCCCAAATTGATATTCGTAAATGGTGTATAATGGTATTTATGTGCTTGCTTATATTGGTATTGAAAAGTTATGTTGCATTTGAGATGATGAAAAAGGAATGGAGTATTTTAGGCCTAAAGAACATTGGTTTACATGCCTTGTTAAATTGGTGTAAATGATTTGGTATGTTTGTGGTTAGACAAAAGGCTATGTATGAGTAGGTGAAATGGTTGAAATGGTATGGTAAGTTTTGTACATGAAATGACAGTGTTTGGTTGTCTATTATGTCTTGGTTTGGTACCATTTGATCTTGTGTAGGTATATGCAAATTTGGGTGAGAAATGTGGCTTGTAACTACGGTTGAGCACACAGGCGCGTGGCTCAACCGTGTGTGACACATAGCTTTAGTATACGGCAGTGTGTCCCCTAATGTTGTAGTTCGAATGAAGCAATATGCTCTACATGGCCTTACACACGGGCGTGTGATTGACCGTATGGCATAATTCAGAATAAACTACAGGTTTGGCATGGCCTAGCACACAGCCTGGACATGGGAGTGTGACTGGCCGTGTGACCCAAGTTCGTATGTATGCCCTATTTCCATACGGCCTGTGACACGGGCATGTCTATAGCCGTGGGAGGCACATGACCCGTTCACACGGGCGTGTTGCCCTTTAATTCATGAAAAATGTTTTAAGTTTCAGAAATTTGTTTTGAGTTATCGTTTTAGTCCCGAACCATCATTAATGCACGTTTAAGGCCTCGTAGGTCGTTTTAAGGGACATTGTGATATGTTTGACTGATGAATGGTGATGAATGCTTAAGGAACGTGAAATGTATGTTGTGAACTATTCGGTAATACCTCGTAACCCTATTCTAGTGACAGATACGAGTTAGAGGTGTTACACGTATTGATGAACCCAATGGCTCAACGGCCTCCACCCCGATGTAACACCCCAAACCCGGCCCAAACGTTACAGTCAAATCTGGTGTGTCACATGGACAGTGAATTACACCTCATTCCTCTCTTAGTAAGTTTAGTGTGACTTAGCAAAACCGTTTTAAGAGTATTAAGAAAAAGCAGGTTATTTAATTTATGAAAATCCTATCCACTATTGGTTGAAGTTTATATCTTTTTAGAAGATCTTACTTGTCATTAAGTTATCCATTGTTGCGTAAGATATGTTTTGAAAATGTTGATTAATTTTAAATAAAAAAACCCGCACAGCCTTAGTCTATTTGTTTTAAGCAAGTTATAATCAAATAAATAAATAAAAATCAAATAAAAGTAAAATAATTAATGAGCGGTCTTATTACAAATTAAAACCCAAACAGAAAATAAATTAAGAAAATATTGAAATAGATAATTTTAAGAAAATATAACCAAATACAGTTTACGTGGCCACTTCGAATCCCTCCAGCTCCAAGTCCTCTCAGGTTGGGGCTCACCTGCGGGGATGAAAATAAAGTGGTGTGTTTGTGAAACTCAGTGTGTAAGCTAAACCCAACCAGATTCCAGATCAATACAAGCTTAACTAGGCCAAAGCCCTATCTAGATACAGTGTTTAACTGGGCCTTAGCCCTATTCAGTAAACAGCATCTACTGGGCCCTAGCCCTATTCAGAAATCAGTGTGCCCTTAGGCCCATTACAGTAGTAGAACAGTATTTATGCATGAATGCAAAGTCCTAGCCCAATCCAGCCCTACACACCACTCGTACCAGCCCTACACACCATGTGGGGAATAACTCAACCCACCCAACCCTACACACCACAGTCGCAGCTTAGCTGCTTAGTCAGATAACGTGGCCAAGCGACTAAAACAGTAATACGAGGCAAAGCCTTTAATAGTATACGTGGCATTGCCACTTAGCACTTCCTCCATCAAAATAACCCAATCCCATGCAACAGAATATATTATGATATGGCATATAGAGTAACAAATTGATTACCATGCAAATCAGTCAACTTAACCCTAGGGGTAAAATGGTCTTTTAGCACCTAGGGGTAAAACAGTAAATTTCCACCTTTAATGGTATTCCAGTAAATTTTCCAGTTTTTAAGGTTCCATGCTCATTATAGTTGTTAACAGGCTTAATGTCATCTAAATAACTTATTTAGCCCATTTTATTAATTTAGAGTCGTTAGGCCCTAAAACCCCTAATGGGTTCTACAGTGTCCACTACCTATTACGGCCCATAAAGCCCAAATTTTATGTTCGTTTTAGCATATTTATCACTCAGGTTATCAGAATACACTTACCGCTCGTTTTCACCCATATGAGCCCGTAAGCTCATTGGGCCCAAATTCGGCCCTCCAAGGTCTAAAACTACCAACGTGCACGAAAATGCGTACACAGCATTCTTACCATTTGCGATTACTGATTTTACTGATTCAAACTGACCCACGAGCGCTCGTACGCTCGTACGCTCGTAAGCCCTTGAAATGCTAGAATTTTGGCAATTAGGCTTTTGCCGATCTAGTTTACTTGTGGGTGTTGATTACACACCTATTTTTACGATAAACTACGACGAGGTCCACACCGAATTATCCTACAATCGTTTGTAAACACACTATTAACTAAAACCCAACAGAAATAATGAAACTAACAACATACCATATTCGGCCAACACCATCTAAGGCCTTAAACACTTACCTTGCCGATTCTTTAACTAGATCTAGATCTAGTTTGCTACAACAGTCCTAGCCTCCAATACTCTTTGATTGATAGCCTCTACTCCACACTAGCACATAAAAAAACCGAAAGAAAAATTAATAAAATCCTCAGCCACAATCGACAGCCACCTTAAAGAGTTAGGGGTTTTTGGCTTTTCTTGAATCACAAATTAATGAATGAAAGGGGGTTCGAGTACTTACCAATGCTCTATTTGCCAAAGAAGCATTCCCAATCCAGCCTATTCCAGATCTAGTATAGATCTAATCAAAACTTGAGAAGAAAATGGATTCAAGTGATCTAAAGACTCAGTTCCCGAATGACTATAGCGTATGGAGGTTTTGGCTTTGTATGAAGAAGAATAATAGAAGTTTATGGAATGTAGAAAAGATGGCTGGCAGAGAGATGAGAGGTTGAGATTTGGCTCTTGAAAGATTAGCAATGGAAAGAAGAAAAAGGTTGGACAAAGAAGCAGTCAGCAACTATAGATTCGGGTTTCGGCTTAAAGAAATCAGCCAACAAGCTTGAGAATGGGGTGACTTTAATCGCTGGGGAAGAGGTGAAGAAGAAGAGAAGAGAAAGAAGATGGGAGAAAGAAGATGATAGATTTGGCTTGAAGAAAGGAAAAAAGAGATAGTGGTTTGGTTCTTTGCACAAGTCAGCACAAGGAGAATGTAGAGATCTAGCTTACAGTTTTTAGAACATGATAGAGGAAGAAAAAGAAGCAAGGGTCACTATACCTATTTAGCCAAAGAAAACATCCTCTAATTGCTAAATCCCAAGGGCTTAACCCCTAAAGATGTCAGCACAAACCACCCTAATTGCTAAAAGTGAAGTCCCCTAGCAACCTTAGTCAAATATGCTATCTCAACCGCCAATCGACAAACACAACCTCCCATTCAAAATTCCTAAAATTTCTCCCCTTATCCCTCATTGATTCAATCTCATGAGAACCTCAAACTCTTCCTAACAGAGTTTCACTTGGAGTCCACCAAATGACTTGCACATGTTTTAAAAATAAAACATTACATTACTTACCATGAGACTTGAACCTTAGCTCTTGCACAACTTCCACATGCCACTCCTTGTGTCTTAAGTGGTGCCAGCTTGCCCCTTTAACACAGGCTTACTTGTGTCTTAACTTACCAACATTTTCTTTAAAAAGCCCACTTAGTGAGAGCCCCTTCTCCCTGAGGTCTAAAATTTTAAAATTCTACCAGGTTTTAACTTATACTTGGGCCTTCTAAAGGCCCACTAACACACTCAAAAAAATGAATTAACACATCCAGACAAGCAAAAATTAAATTCACACAAAATCCCAAAAATCCCAAAAATTAGGGCGTTACAACTCTACCCTCTTACAAAAATTTCAACCTCGAAATTTACCTGGTTCAAACAGGTGAGGGTATTGTTGACGAATCACCTCTTCTGGCTCCCACGTAGCTTTTTTTATGCCATGGTTGCGCCAAGTACTTTCACCAAATGAACTAACTTCTTTCTTAATACCTTGACATCTTGGTCCAGAATTTGCACAGGTTATTCTTCAAAAGTCAAGTCAGTTTCCACCTCAATTTCTTCCACTGGTACGACATGAGAAGGATCAGATGATACCGTCTCAGCATGGAAACATGAAAGACGTCATGAGTCCGGTCTAACTCTAGAGGTAGTTCCAACTGATATGCTACCGGACCTACCTGTCTGAGAACTCGATAAGGCCTAATAAACTGCGGACTCAACTTGCCCTTCTTACCAAACCTTAATATCTTCTTCCAAGGTGAGACCTTTAAGAAGACCATATCCGCTACTAAGTACTCAATTTCGTTACGCTTTAAGTCAGCATAAGATTTCTGTCTATCAGATGCTTCCCTTAACCTATCCCTGATAAGTTTAACCTTGTCTTCGGTATCTGCCACCAACTCTGGCCCAAGAACCTGACGTTCTCCCAACTCTGTCCAACAAGTAGGCATATGACACCTTCGTCCATGTAGCGCCTCATATGGAGCCATTTGAATACTGGCCTGATAGCTGTTGTTCTAAGCAAAATCCGCTAATGGTAAATAATCTTCCCAACTACCTCGGATGTTGACAACATATCCCCTCAACATGTCCTTCAGAAATTGAATTACCCTTTCCGATTGTCCATCTGCCTGGGGGTGAAAAGCAGTGATGAAATCCAATCGCATCCCCAATGCCTCATGAAACTTCTGCCAGAATCGAGATGTAAACCTAGGATCCCGATCAGAAATAATCGAAACTGGCACTCCATGAAGTCGCATTATCTCTGCCACATACAACTTGGCAACTTCTGAAGTGAATAATCAGTTCGGATAGGTATGAAATGAGTAGATTTGGTTAAATTATCCACAACTACCCAAATCGAGTCTTTCTTGGTAGGTGTCAAGGGTAGCCCACTCACAAAGTCAATGGTTACCCTCTCCCACTTCCAAAGTGGAATCTTTATCGGTTGCAGAAGTCCAGAAGGTAGTTGATGCTCAGCCTTTACTTGCTGGCATGTCAGACATTTTCCCATAAATTCCGTCACTTCACGCTTAAGTCCAGGCCATTAGTACAACTCTCGTAAATCTCGATACAACTTATTTCTTCCAGGATGCATGGCACAAGGTCCGCCATAAGCCTCTCTCAGAATTGACTGCCTCAAGTCAGCGTCCTTTGGAATACAAAATCTTCCTCAAAAGCACAAAACTCCTTCACTATTCAGTCCAAAATCAGAAGTCTCATCATTCTCAACTTGCTGGAATCGAGGAACTAGTGACTTATCCTCTAACTACTTTTCCTTAATCTGCTTAACCCAGGTTGGTCTCACTTGTAATTCTACTAACAAGCTACCATCATAATATAGAATTAGACGAGCAAACATTGCTCCCAACTCAGATACAGCTCTTTGACTCAGTGCATTAGCCACTATATTTGCTTTGCCTGGGTGATACTCAATAGAATAGTCGTAGTTCTTAAGCAACTCTATCCATCTTCGTTACCTAAGGTTCAACTCCTTCTGAGTCAACAAATACTTAAGCCTCTTATGGTCTGTGTATATTATACACTTTTCTCCATAAAATAGTGTCTCCAAATCTTTAACGCAACGATAACCGCTGCCAGCTCCAGATAATATGTAGGGTAGTTCTCTTCGTAAGGCTTAAGCTGTCGCAATGCATAAGTAACCACCTTACCCTCTTGCATCAATACGCAACCAACATGTGACGCATCACTATACACAGTGAAATCCTTCCCAGACTTTGGCTGAATCAATACTGGCGCCTCATTCAGAACATTCTTCAACCTATCAAAAGCCTCTTGCTGTTTCTCAGTCCATACAAACGGTACTCCTTTCTTTAAAAGTTTTGTTAACAGCGAAGCAATCAGAGAGAATCCTTCCACAAACCTTCTGTAGTCCCTACCAAACCCAGAAAACTCTGAATTTCTGATACAGATCTCCGTGGCTTCCACTCCAAAACTACCTCAATTTTCTAAGGATCCACCCTAATCCCTTCAGCAGAAACAACGTGATCCAGAAACGTCACCTCTCGCATCCAAAATTCACACTTGCTGAATTTTGCATAGGGTTGCTTCTCCCTTAATACTTGCAGAATAACACAGAGATGCTAATCATGCTTCTCCTCAGTTTCTAAATACACCAGAATATCGTTTATGAAGACAACTACGAATTGATCCAAGTAAGGTTAGAATACCTGAATCATCAAATCCATAAAAGTCGCAGGTGCATTCGTCAATCCAAACGGCATTACTAAAAACTCGTAATGACCATACCGAGTTGTGAATGTTTTATTATGAATATCCACCTCTTTGACCCTTAACTGATGATATCCAAATTAAAGATCGATCTTGGAAAATACCAAAGCTTCTCTTAGCTGGTCAAACAGGTCATCGATCCTTGGTAAAGGATACTTGTTCTTAATCGTCAGTTTATTCAACTGGCGATAATCGATGCACATATGCATCGTCCCATCTTTCTTCTTCACGAACAGTACCGGTGCTCCCCATGGAGACACGCTTAGCCTAATAAAACCTCTATCCAACAACTCTTGGATTGGTGCTTTCAACTCCACTAACTCCTTCGGTTCCATCCTATAAGGCGCAACAGACACTGGAGCCATTCCAGGCAATAAGTTGATTCCAAATTTGACTTCACAATTTGGAGGCAACCCAGGAAGCTCCTCAGGGAAGACATCTTGAAATGCCTTGATAGTCCTAACCTCTTCCACGGTCAAACCCTCAGCATCAGTCTGACTCACATATGCTAAATATGCCTCGCAACCCTTGCGAATCAATTTCCAGCTCTCAAGGCCGACACAACATTGGACAAATAATCCCTTCGCTCCTCCATAACCATTACGTCCTCATCCTATATCGTCTTTAACACCATCCGTTTAGCCGCACAATCCAAAGTTACCCTATGCTTAGCAAGCCAGTCCATTCCCAATATGAGATCGAACTCTCCAAATGGTAGCTCCATTAAATCTGTAGAGAAAATCCTACCTTGAGTCTCTAAAGGCACCTCTTTAAAGAGTTTTTCTATCCTAACCGAGTGACCCAGTGGACTTATCACAGTTACCCTACTCACAGTTCCTTAGAGTGCAAACCCAACGTCCCAAATACATCACATGTAACATAAGAATGGGTAGAACCAATATCTATCAAGGTAGTGTATGGCATGCTAGAAATCAGAAACGTACCGGTTATAACATCAGGTGCGTCACCCTCCTCTCAGTGACGAGCAGCATAAACAAATGCTGGCTGTCAAGCCTCAGCATTTCTAGCACCCCTGCCCGGTACTCCACGTCGATGACCATTTCCATTACCACCTCTACCTTGACCATGGCCTCTCGGTGGTTGTGGTCTACCTCGCACTGGTTGAGCAACCTTCTGTTCAGCAACTTGCATCTGAGCCGGTTTCTAAGGATAGTCCTTAACCCTATGCTGTGTAGGCCCACACCGGAAACATGCCCCAGTACGCTTCCAACACTCACCTAGATGCATTTTACCACAATCCCCACAAGCCTGCAGTCTAACCACATTCACCGAAATTGCTCAAACTGATTGTCCACTCTAGCCGTTTTTACATTTTTACCTGCAGCACCCGAGGGTCCAAAATCCCTCCTGAATCAATTTCAGTCCTTCTTACAGTTCTGCCACACCATGTGCTTCACCTCTTCGGCTATCTTAGCCTTTTCCACTAAAGCAGTAAAGTCACGCTCCCTTTGCGGAGCTATCAGCATCCTAAGCTCATCCGTGAGGCCATCCTCAAACCGTATAGTACGTTCATACTCTGTAGCAACTATTGCACTAGCGTACCGGCTTAACCTTAAGAACTCAGCCTCGTACTCAGCAACAGACTTATTACCCTAGGTTAGTGTGATAGCCCTATTTCGACCTTAGTCAGGAAGTGGTTTTGGGACCGCTAAATCGAGTCAGAAAATTTATTAGATGATATGAATTCTGTGTTTGATATGAGATTTGGTAAGTGTTAAAAATTTGTGTGGAAATTTGACCTTCAAAGTGATTAATTGCTTAAAGAGGGCTTAATTGTTGAACTTTAAAAATATAATAGGCAAAAATCATAGTGGCTAAATAGTGTAAATTACAAAGAAATGTCTTTACATGTCAAATTACCCAATTCCACTTTAGTGGACGGTAATGATGATGTTTTAATAATATTATATGCATTGTTTTATGAGAAAATAAGATATAATGCTTTAATTAAAAGAAGAAAAATAGAAAAAAATAGAAAGAAAAGTGAAAATGCCAAATTGAATGCTCACTCTTTTTCTTTCACCATTGCCGAAACTCAAAGTGAAGAGAAATGAGGTTAAGTGTGAGCATTCGGCTACTCTTTGGAAAATTAAGGTGAGATTTCATGATAGTTTCTCTAGAATTTGTGAAATATAGTTGATTAATAGGTCTTTGATATAACCCATATGCAAATTTTGATTTGTGGCTCTTGGGCATTCGGTTTTAGCTAGGAAATGTTGGAAATGGTTGAAGTTTGATGCTAAGAAATTTAATGATGATTGGTTAGGCTAAATGATGGTTGAATCCATGAAATTTTAAGACTTCGAGTCAAAATTTTGAATTTGAGTCATGAATGGCATGGGTTCTTGATTGTTAACATGCGACATTAGCATAAAATACACATAGGTTGGTTTTTGAGATTTTGGTTGAGCTATTTCTAGTGTGCCGAATGGAGCTAAGGAATTTAGTCTATAATTCAATGTGGTTAGTATAATGTGCATAGCTATGGATATTTTGTCAATGGGAATCGACTATCATGCTTGGGTGATTTAAATTTGCCGCAAAGTGTTGTACTAGATTGTTAATACGTTTTTCTTTAGATGAATAAATGCCTTGGAAAATTTGGCTAGAGGATATCTAGTTAAAAAGCTTGTGAACAAAAAGAAATTATTATTATTATAATTTGTGTTTTGTGGCCTCAATTGGCTAAGGGCCATTCGGTTATAGTCTTTCTTTTTAATAAGAAGGATAAATTTTACATGTGTATCTAGTCATGGCCGAGTGTACCAAGAATGAGGCAAATAATGATTATTTTGGGTTTAAAATGTTCTAATGAATTGGATTAAAAGATAACAAATTTTCGATTGTGTATAAATTTTGGTTGAATAAATAGAAGTGGAATTTTAAAAGTGAAGCACATTTGGCCATTAAGATGAAGGCACAAATTGTGTTTGAATTTATGGATTTATATATATATGTGTGTGTTCGAGTTTAATAGTCTTGGATTTTTATGGCATAAGTGAGTGTTTCTATTCGGTTAATGTGGTTTGTTATAATGCTTAAATGTTAACTTATGTTTTATGATGTGCCGTATGACCACTTTAAATAAAGAAAAGTGAAGTCGACTTGTAAATTGAGATGCTTGTGAATGAGTTGTATATATATTTAGGTAATCGGTTATGCCTAGATTTATTCAATGATAATTATGAGATTTTTAGTAATAGATTTTGAACGGTAAACTTGTTTATTTTAGCTCAAGAGCTAAAAGAGCCACAATCGGACAAAGGAAAAGTAAAAGTGGTGGATTAGTCAGTTCGTAGATAATTGTCGACCATAGAGGTAAGTTTTAAGTACGAAAACCCTATCTTGTGAGTTTATTTAACATGATGTATATGTTTAGTTAATCACGAGGATGATTCGTTCGAATAAGTGGCCTGTCATCTGTGGAATGAGGTAGAGAAGGGTAATATAACCGAAAGTCCTTTAGACTTATGAGGTCTCTAGAAAACATATTGATAGATATGATTTATTCAAAGGCCTAATGACCGAATATGTAATGAAAGTGCCAGGTTATGTATTAATGTGTGAATGGAACAATGAATGATAAATTGTGTCTAACTTTGTGATACGTTTGTTTGGGTAATTTAAAATGTATGTGTATCTGTGCTATGATCCGTGTGGAATCCCGAAGGGCATATGTGCCATAGTTTCATCCAAGTTGAGTCCTGAAGGGCTTTCGAGCCAGTGATACGATCCGAGCTGATACTCGAAGGGCTTTCAAGCCAGTGATATATCCGGACTTAGTTCCGAAGGGCTTTGAGCTAGTGTTGAAATGAGCTTGGTCCCGAAGGGCAACTGTGCCGGGTTATAAAATAAATGTCAAGACACTCCTAGTAAATATGTTACCTACCGTAAGATAGCCAAGTATGCATTTTACTCTTGTTCAAGAATTTTGTTACTATGAATTGTGAATTAATAATTCAGTGGGAATGCTATGACTATCTTAATAGGCTACTCAAACGACAATGACTTGATTTTGGCGTACTTGTTCTGAATTAGAAGAGTTTAAATATTCGGATATGGAATGTGTGTTTTGTGCATGAGTTTACCTTGATTTTTAAAATGAACGTGTTCGGTTATAAGTTGAATTTGGTCGGATACCATGAAATTTCCTTTGGAATATAAATGATAAAGGTGTTATCATAGTTTTATCTTATTCGGCCGAAGGGTACAGTAAACAAGCTTAAATATTGCTATGTCACTCATTCAAATGATTTATGTTACTTAAAAACTTACTAAGCACAAAATTGCTTACTCAGTTGCTTTTGATTTTCTGTTTTATAGATCTTGTTCGTTAGCTACGGTCTTGGGAATCTTGCTTTCGTAGTCATCTCTACTATCAAAGCCCTGTTCGGTATTTAATTAGCTAAACTTTTGTGAATGGCATGTATAAGAAGCATTTTGTGGTCGTTAATTAAGAAACTTTTATTTTGATGTGTAATGAAACATAGCCATGCGAAAAATGGCTTTTCAAGAGGCTTTACATTTACGTGTGGTCTTTAAGATGTTGATATGTATTTTGAGTTATTTGCATTGCTTGAATGGGAACGTGAAAATTTTTTTAAATGATGACACTTTAGGGATCGATGTTTTCATTTGGTATGTATACATATATATATATGAGTGGATTGGATGCTTATTCAAAAAGGTAGCTAGATGTGAATTTCCAACATGAACCTAAAAACATGTATAGATTCGATTTAAGTTTTTGAATTGCATGAATAATTTTATCCATGAAGCTAGATGTTTTGCAATAGATGACGTACCTATGGTTTTGATCTCATTCGTATAACGTAGATATGAAATATGATATGCCTTAAACCATTATCCATAAACATTTATACATGTTGTATGAGTGGTGTTTTGATTGCTTGTGGGAATGTCGGGTAATGCCTCTTGACCCTCCGGCGACGTATACGGGTCCTGGGGTGTTACATTTTTATTGATATCAGAGCCACGATTTAGTCGATTCTCGGACTACTGTAGTAAGTATGAGTCTAGCTATACATGCCATTTAGTGTCATTTTGATAGTGAGATGACTTCTGACATCTGAAATGTGATTTTTGGTATAGAGAATGGATCCCGAACCTGATTGAGCCGTAGCGAACGATGTCAAGAGCGTAGCGCCTGCTCTCGCGCAAGGGACAGCGCCGAATGACTCTCAGTCGAATATTAGTCATCGAGATAACGACACAAGACAAGCCTTTTATACAATGATGAGCGATTGGTTCGCCCAATTCATTAGATCAAATCCAGTTGTTCCGCAACCTCCGTCCCTGAATACTCCACTTCCGACTTATATGGCCCCTCCTGTGACCGATCCAGTGAGATCGAGTAGGCCCCTAGTCGATAAAATTAGAAAATATGGGGCTGAAGAGTTTCGGGCTACCCTCAGCGACGATGCCGAGTGGGTCGAGTTTTGGCTCGATAACACGATCTGAGTATGCGACGAGCTATCCTGTACACCCAAGGAATGTTTAAAATGTGCGATATCCTTGCTACGCAACTCTACTTATTATTGGTGGAATACCTTGGTTTCTGTTGTTCCGAAAGAACGAGTCACCTGGGAGTTTTTCCAAACCGAGTTCCGTAAGAAATATATCAGTCAGAGATTCATCGATCAAAAATGGAGGGAATTTCTTCAGCTTAACCAATGTCAGATGTCAGTAACCGAGTACGAGAGAGAATTCGTGCAGCTCAGCCGTTATGCTCGAGAATGTGTATCCTCCGAGGCTATTATGTGTAAGCGTTTTGAGGATGGATTAAACGAAGATATCAGACTACTAGTGGGAATTCTGGAAATTAGGGAGTTTGTCGTTTTAGTCGAGCGAGCTTGTAAAGCCGAAGAGCTCGGTAATGAGAAAAGAAAAGCCGACGATGGAGCTAGAGAGTTCCGTAAGAGGTCTGCGGGAAAATCTGTACAGTAATCGTCTAAAAAGACTAGAGATGACTCGGGCCGATCTAAATATACATCGTGTTTTTCTAGACGTGAGCATCATCGACCTCCCGTGAGTTCGCGAGCTACTTCTATCGCCAGTGTTGGAAATGAACATCGGGATAGATCTGATTGCAAATATTGTGGTAAATGGCATCCGGGGAGTTGTAGGCACCGTGATCGCTCTTGCTTCGAATATGGATCTGCCGATCATTTTATTAAAGATTGTCCGAAAGTTGATGAGTGTACTCCTGACCCGAGTCAGAGAGCTAGTGGAACGGCTGCACGGGATAGACCACCGCTGCGGGATGGTAATATTAGTGGTAGTCAGAGAGGGACTAGGGACACTACAGTCAGATCTGAGGCTCGAGCACCTGCCAGAGCGTATGCTATTCGAGCTCGCGAGGAGGCTTCTTCTCTAGATGTTATTACCGGTACTTTCACACTCTTAAACACTGATGTTATTGCTCTGATTGATCCCAGTTCAACCCATTCATATATTTGTGAAACATTAGCTTCCAGTAAGACTCTTCCGGTTGAGTCTACTGAGTTTGTAATTCAAGTGTCAAATCCCTTGGGTCGTTGTGTTCTGGTTGATAAGGTATGCAAGAAATGTCCCATAAGGGTTCGAGGTTTCTGTTTTCCGGCTAATTTGATGCTTTTACCCTTCGATGAATATGACGTTATTCTCAGGATGGATTGGTTGACTGTGCACGACGCAATAGTAAATTGCAAACGAAAGACTATTAATTTGCGATGTTCGAATAATGAAATAATTCGAATTGAGTCCACTGATTTAAATGGGCTACCAGCCGTAACCACGACCATGTCAGCTCAGAGATATGTGAGAATGGGGTATGAAGTGTATCTCGCCTACGTGTTAGACGATAAGGTATCAGAACGAGAACTTAAGACCGTACCTGTGGTTAGAGAGTATCCGAATGTGTTTCCCGAGGAATTACTTGGATTGCCGCCTGTTAGAGAAGTTAAATTCAGTATAGAATTAGTTCCGGGTATGACTCTGATTTCGATTGCCCCGTACCGCAGACGCCTACAGAGTTAAAAGAATTGAAATCTCAGCTGCAAGAGTTGACAGACAGAGGCTTCGCGCGACCGAGTTTTTCACCTTGGGGTGCACCAGTTTTGTTTGTGAAAAAGAAAGACGGGACTATGAGAATGTGCATCGACTATCGACAACTGAATAAAGCCACTGTAAAGAATAAGTATCCGTTGCCCCGAATTGACGACTTGTTCGATCAGTTGAAAGGAGCTCCAGTGTTTTCGAAGATTGACTTGCGATCTGGCTATTATCAGTTAAGAGTTAGAGATTCCGACGTGTTGAAGACAGCATTCAGAACGAGATACGAACACTACAAATCATTAGTGATGCCGTTTGGGCTCACTAATGCCCCTGCAGTTTTCATGGATTTGATGAATCGGGTGTTTAGACCGTATTTGGACCATTTTGTAGTAGTGTTCATCGATGATATTTTGATCTACTCTTGCGATGAGAATGAGCATGCCGAGCATTTGAGACTTGTACTTCAGACTTTGCGTGAAAATAAACTGTATGCGAAATTCAGTAAGTGCAAATTCTGGTTACGTGAGGTCGGCTTTTTGGGACATATAGTGTCTGCTTCGGGTATTCGAGTCGATCCGAATAAAATTTTAGCTATACTCGACTGGAAACCCCCTAAAAATATTTCTGAGGTTTGAAGCTTTTTAGGACTCGCCGGTTATTACCGACAATTTGTCAAAGGTTTTTCGATGATTGCGACTCTATTGACAAGGCTACTGCAAAAAGATATCAAGTTCGAGTGGTCTGATAAATGTCAGCAAAGTTTCGACCAGCTAAAAACCCTTTTGACGGAAGCTCCAGTATTAGTTCAGCCAGAGTCCGATAAAGAGTTTGTAGTTTATAGTGATGCATCCTTAAATGGTTTAGGCTACATTTGATGCAAGAAGGTCGGGTTGTCACTTACGCTTCGAGGCAGTTGAAGCCCCACGACCGAAATTATCCGACCCATGATCTTGAATTAGCTGCTATTGTATTCGCTCTAAAAATCTGGCGACACTATCTGTTTGGTGAGAAATGCCACATCTTCTCTGATCACAGAAGTCTCAAGTACCTAATGACACAAAGGGATTTAAATTTGAGGCAAAGGCAGTGGCTAGAATTGCTAAAAGACTACGAGCTTATTATTGATTATCACCTGGGAAAAGCTAATGTGGTTGCAGACGCTCTTAGCAAAAAATCCCTATTTTCTCTGCGAGGTTTGAACGTGAGATTAAAGTTGTCGGCAAATGATGTGTTGATTGCTGAATTGGAAGCAAGACCCGTGTTATTTCGACAGATTGGCGAAGCTCAGAAAGTCGACGATGATTTAGTTGCTAAACGAGTTCAATGTGATTCAAATGTGAATTCAGAGTTTCGGGTCGACGGTAATGATTGTTTGAGATTTAAGGACCGATTGTGTGTTCCGAAAAAGTCCGTGCTAGTTTCGACGATTTTGAATGAAGCCCATAATAGCCGAATGTATAATGATTTGAAACGACAATATTGGTGGCACGGCATAAAACGAGAAATCTCTAAATTCGTGTCTAAGTGCCTAGTATGTCAGCAAGTGAAAGCGGAACATCAGGTGCCTTCGGGTTTACTTCAACCGATTTTGATACCCGTGTGGAAATGGGATCATGTTGCAATGGATTTTGTATCCGGTTTACCTTTATCGTCGAGTAAGGAAGACTCCATTTGGGTTGTTGTGGATAGACTGTCGAAATCAGCTCACTTTATCCCAATTCGTACAGACTTTTTGCTTGATAAGTTAGCAGAATTATAGGTTTCCCAAATTGTACGATTGCACAGAGTGCCAACCTCTATTATATCAGACCGTGATCCTCGCTTCACTTCACGATTTTGGAAGAAATTGCACGAGGCATTAGGAACTAAACTTCATTTCAGCACTGCTTTCCATCCGCAGACTGACGGTCAATTAGAACAGGTTATTCAGGTACTCGAAGACATGTTGAGATGTTGTATTCTCGAGTTCAGTGGTTCGTGGGAAAAATTTTTGCCCCTGATTGAATTTTCGTATAATAACAGTTTCCAATCGAGTATTCAAATGGCACCCTATGAAGCTCTTTACGGTCGAAGATGCCGTACACCTCTATTTTGGACCGAGCTTAGTGAGAATAAGATTCTCGGAGTTGATTTAGTTAGAGAAGCGAAGCAGAAAGTGGAGATAATTCGTGACAGTTTGAGAATGGCATCCGATCGTCAGAAATCGTACGCGGACCTAAAGCGTAAAGACATCGAGTATCAAGTAGGTGATAAGGTGTTTCTGAAAGTTTCACCGTGGAAAAAGATACTCCATTTTGGCCGTAAAGGCAAGCTGAGTCTGAGATTATTTCGACCATATGAGATATCAGAACGGATTAGGCCGGTTGGTTATAGATTGATTTTGCCTCTTGAACTTGAAAAGATCCACAATGTTTTCCATGTATAGATGCTCCGTCGGTATAGATCCGATCCTTCGCATGTGTTAAATCTGTCAGAAGATGAAATTCAACCTGATTTGAGTTACGAAGAAGAACCTATCCGTATTTTAGCTCGAGAGGTTAAAGAATTGCGAAACAAAAGGGTTCCGTTAGTAAAAGTATTATGGCTCAAGCTCAGGATCGAGGAATTAACTTGGGAGCCCGAGAGTGCTATGAAAGAAAGATATCCAAATCTATTTTCGGGTAAGATTTTCGAGGACAAAAATCCTTTAAGGGGAGGAGAGTTGTGACAGCCCTATTTTGACCCTAGTCGGGAAGTGGTTTCGGGACCGCTAAACCGAGTCAGAAAATTTATTGGATGATATGAATTGTATGTTTGATATGAGATTTGGTATGTGTTAAAAATTTGTGTGGAAATTTGACCATCAAAGTGATTCATTGCTTAAAGAGGGCTTAATTGTTGAACATTAAAAATATAATAGGCAAAAATCATAGTGGCTAAATAGTGTAAATTACAAAGAAATGTCTTTGCATGTCAAATTACCCAATTCCACTTTAGTGGACGGTAATGATGATGTTTTAATAATATTATATGTATTGTTTTATGAGAAAATAAGATATAATGCTTTAATTAAAAGAAGAAAAATAGAAAAAAATAGAAAGAAAAGTGAAAATGCCAAATTGAATGCTCACTCTTTTTCTTTCACCATTGCTGAAACTCAAAGTGAAGAGAAGGGAGGTTAAGTGTAAGCATTCGGCTACTCTTTGGAAAAATTAAGGTGAGATTTCATGATAGTTTCTCTAGAATTTATGAAATGTAGTTGATTAATAGGTCCTTGATATAACCCATATGCAAATTTTGATTTGTGGCTCTTGGGCATTCGGTTTTAGCTAGAAATGTTGGAAATGGTTGAAGTTTGATGCTAAGAAATTTAATGATGATTAGGTAGGCTAAATGATGGTTGAATCCATGAAATTTTAAGACTTTGAGTCAAAATTTTGAATTTGAGTCATGAATGGCATGTGTTCTTGATTGTTAACATGCGGCATTGGCATAAAATACACATAGGTTGGTTTTTGAGATTTTGGTTGAGCTATTTCTAGTGTGCCGAATGGAGCTAAGGAATTTAGTCTATAATTCAATGTGGTTAGTATAATCTGCATAGCTATGGATATTTTGTCAATGGGAATCAGCTATCATGCTTGGGTGATTTAAGTTTGTCGCAAAGTGTTGTACTAGATTGTTAATACGTTTTTCTTTAGATAAAATAATGCCTTGGGAAATTTGGCTAGAGGATGTCTAGTTAAAAAGCTTGTGAACAAAAAAAAATTATTATTATTATAATTTGTGTTTTGTGGCCTCAATTGGCTAAGGGCCATTCGGTTATAGTCTTTCTTTTTGAGAAGAAGGATAAATTTTACATGTGTATCTAGTCATGGCCGAATGTACCAAGAATGAGGCAAATAATGATTATTTTGGGTTTAAAATGTTCGAATGAATTGGATTAAAAGATTACAAATTTTTGATTGTGTATAAATTTTGGTTGAATAAATAGAAGTGGAATTTTAAAAGTGAAGCACATTTGGCCATTGAGATGAAGGCACAAATTGTGTTTGAATTTATAGATTTATATATATATATGTGTGTTCGAGTTTAATAGTCTTGGATTTTTATGGCATAAGTGAGTGTTTCTATTCGGTTAATGTGGTTTGATATAATGCTTAAATGTTAACTTATATTTTATGATGTGCCGTATGACCACTTTAGATAAAGAAAAGTGAAGTCGACTTGTAAATTGAAATGCTTGTGAATGAGTTGTATATATATTTAGGTAATCGGTTATGCCCAGATTTATTCAATGATAATTATGTGATTTTTAGTAATAGATTTTGAACGGTAAACTTGTTTATTTTAGCTCAAGAGCTAAGAGAGCCACAATCAGACAAAGGAGAAGCAAAAAGTCGGTTCATAGATAATTATTGACTATAGAGGTAAGTTTTAAGTACAAAAACCCTATCTTGTGAGTTTATTTAACATGATGTATACGTTTAGTTACTCACGAGGATGATTCATTCGAATAAGTGGCCTATCATCTGTGGAATGAGGTAGAGAAGGGTAATATAACCAAAAGTCCTTTAGACTTATGAGGTCTCTAAAAAACATATTGATAGATATGATTTATTCAAAGGCCTAATAACCGAATATGTAATGAAAGTGCCAGGTTATGTATTAATGTGTGAATGGAACAATGAATGATAAATTGTGTCTAACTTTGTGATACATTTATTTGGGTGATTTGAAATGTATGTATATCTGTGCTATGATCCGGGTGGAATCCCGAAGGGCATATGTGCCATAGTTTCATCCAGGTTGAGTCCTGAAGGGCTTTCGAGCCAGTGATACGATCCGAGCTGAGACTCGAAGGGCTTTCAGGCCAGTGATATATCCGGACTTAGTTCCGAAGGGCTTTGAGCCAGTGTTGAAACGGGCTTGGTCCCGAAGGGCAGCCGTGCCGGGTTATTAAATAAATGTCGAGACAGTCCTAGTAAATATGTTACCTATCGTAAGATAGCCAGGTATGCATTTTACTCTTGTTCGAGAATTTCGTTACTATGAATTGTGAATTAATAATTCAGTGGGAATGCTATGACTATCTTAAAAGGCTACTCAAACAACTATGACTTGATTTTGGCGTACTTGTTCTGAATTAGAAGAGTTTAAATATTCGGATATGGAATGTGTGTTTTGTGCATGAGTTTACCTTGATTTTTGAAATGAACGTGTTCGGTTATAAGTTGAATTTGGTCGGATACCATGAAATTTCCTTTGGAATATAAATGATAAAGGTGTTATCATAGTATTATCTTATTCGGCCGAAGGGTACAGTAAACAAGCTTAAATATTGCTATGTCACTCATTCAAATGATTTATGTTACTTAAAAACTTACTAAGCACAAAATTGCTTACTCCGTTGCTTTTGATTTTCTATTTTATAGATCTAGTTCGTTAGCTACAGTCTCGGGAATCTTGGTTTCGTAGTCATCTTTACTATCAAAGCCCTGTTCGGTATTTAATTAGCTAAACTTTTGTGAATGGCATGTATAGAAGCATTTTGTGGTCGTTAATTAAGAAACTTTTATTTTGATGTGTAATTAAACATAGCCATGCGAAAATGGCTTTTCAAGAGGCTTTACATTTACGTGTGGTCTTTAAGATGTTGATATGTATTTTGAGTTATTTGCATTGCTAGAATGGGAACGTGAAAATTTTTTTAAATGATGAAACTTTAGGGATCGATGTTTTCATTCGGTATGTATACATATATATATATGAGTGGATTGGATGCTTATTCAAAAAGGTAGCTAGATGTGAATTTGCAACATGAACCTAAAGACATGTATGGATTCGATTTAAGTTTTTGAATTGCATGAATAATTTTATCCATGAAGCTAGATGTTTTGCAATAGATGACGTACCTATGGTTTTGATCTCATTCGTATAACGTAGATATGAAATATGATATGCCTTAAACCATTATCCATAAACGTTTATACATGTTGTATGAGTGGTGTTTTGATTGCTTGTGGGAATGTCGGGTAATGCCTCTTGACCCTCTGGCGACGTATACGGGTCCTGGGGTGTTACAGTCAGGTTCAGAAATTCCTTCCTTCGAGTGTCCACACAGCTCGCCTCAACGTACTTCCCTTTAAAGCTATCTTAAACAGCTCCCAAGTTACTCGCTTAGCCGAAGTACTATCCCTCACAGTGATCCACCACTGGTAGGCCTCATCTTGCAATAAAGATACTGCTCCCTTTAGTTTCTACTCTACCGAGCAATCCAAGTTGTCCATGATTCGCTCCTTGGCCTCTAGCCAGTATTCGGCCACATTTGGGCTACACTAGATACACCCCTAAAAATCTCCGCTTTGTTAGCTCAGAGTCACTCAGAAATAGATCCCCGGTTCATAGTTCCCGTGCCCGCTTCGGCGACCCTTTCCAGAACCCGTAACATCGCTTGGGATAAAGCATCGTCCCCTGTAGCCCGATCATACGGTCCATTCTTAGTTACCGGTGGCACTCGTGCCTCCTCAGCTAGCATCTGTCCTGAAGATGAAACCTAGCCTGTGCACTTCCTTGGCCACGTCCACGGCCTTTTCCACGAGCTACCCTCGTACTCATATCGTATTATCTGATTAGAATTTTATGAATTAGTTTAATATTTCGGCATTTATTACAAATGTCTTATGTACAGATGGCATTTTAGAAGTTTGTTTTCACAGAATCGTAGCCTAGCTACAGTCTTAATCCTCAAGGGTTTTCAGTTTCCCATACTGTCTTAGTCTCTACAGTTTCAGTATTGCCCTAACTACAGATTCTTAGTAGGGTCTTAGTACTATCTACAGTAATATAACAGTATTTTTCAGTCAGGTATAGTATAGTAAGAATAATTATAGACTTGGCGCCGGAGATTCGGTGTGCCACTCCTCGAAATCCAAATTTCAGAAAACCAAATTTTGCAAAAATAACTTTTGTAACCAAAAGAAAACCTTCAGTAAAACACAAACATATTGAAGAAAATCAATTTGAAAAGGGTTTTCCGATGAAATTTCAAAAATTGTTTTCTTCAAAATACCTTTTTGGGCCTTTGTTTAAACTTTAATGAAAACTGTTAGACCCGATCCACAACCGAGTTGTTGTAATCGGGCTCTGATACCACCAAATGTAACACTCCAAACCTGACCCAGACATTATGGCCAAATCTGGTGTGTCACATAGACAGTGAATTACACCTCATTCCTTTATTAGTAAGTTCAGTGTGACTTAGCAAAACCATTTTAAGGGTATTAAGAAAAAGTAGGTTATTTAATTTATGAAAATCCTATCCACTATTAGTTGAAGTTTATTTCTTTTTAGAAGATCTTACTTGTCATTAAGTTATCCATTGTTACGTAAGATATGTTTTGAAAACGTTGCTTAATTTTAAATAAAAAAACCCGCACAACCGTAATCTATTCGTTTTAAGCAAGTTATAATTAGATAAATAAATAAAAATCAAATAAAAATAACATAATTAATGAGTAGCCTTATTACAAAATAAAACTGAAACAGAAAATAAATTAAGAAAATACAAAAATAGATAATTTTAAGAAAATATAACCAAATGCAGTTCATGTGGCCACTCCAAATCGCTCTAGCTCCGAGTCCTCTAAGGTTGGGGCTCACCTACGGGGATGAAAATAAAGGGGTGAGTTTGTGAAACTCAGTGTGTAAGCCAAACCCAACCAGAGTCTAGATCAGTACAAGCTTAACTGGGCCTAAGCCCTATCCAGATACAGTATTAACTGGGCCTTAGCCCTATTCAGTAAACAGCATCTACTGGGCCTTAGCCCTATTCAAAAATCAGTGTAGCCTTAGGCCCATTTCAGTAGCAGAACAGTATTTATCCACGAATGCAAAGCCCAAGCCCAATCTAGCCCTACACACCACTCGTACTAGCCCTACACACTATGTGGGGAATAGCTCCACCCACCCAACCCTACACACCACAGTCGCAGCTTAGCTGCTTTGTCAAATAACATGGCCAAGCCACTAAAACAGTAATACGAGGTAAAGAATCTAACAGTATACATGGCATTGCCACTTTGCACTTCCCCTATCAAAATAACCTAATCCCATGCAACAGAATATATTATGATATGGTATACAGAGTAACAGATTTATTAGCATGCAAATCAATCAACTTAACCCTAAGGGTGAAATGGTCTTTTAGCACCTAGGGGTAAAACAGTAAAGTTCCACCCTTAAAGGGTATTTCAGAAAATTTTCCAGTTTTTAAGGTTCCATGCTCATTATAGTTGTTAACAATCTTAATGTAATCTAAATAACTTATTTATCCCTTTTTATTAATTCAGAGTCGTCAGGCCCTAAAACCCCTAATGGGCCCTACGATGTCCACTAGTATTACGGCCTACTAAGCCAACATTTTATGTCAGTTTTAGCAGATTTATCACTCAAATTATCAAAATACACTTACTGCTCGTTTTCACCCATATGAGCCCATAAGCTCATTGGGCCCAAATTCAGCCCTCTGAGGCCCAAAACCAACAACGTGCATGAAAATGCGCACATACAATTCTTACCATTTGCGATTATCGATTGTATCGATTCAAACCAACCCACGAGCGCTCGCACGCTCGTAAGCCCTCGAAATGCTAGAATTTCAACATTTCAGCTTTTGTTGATCTAGTTTACTAGTTGGTGTCGATTACAAACCTGTTTTTGCGATAAACTATGACGAGGTCCGCACCGAATTATCCTACAATCATTTGTAAACACACTGTTAACTAAAACCCAACAGAAACAATGAAACTAACAACCTACCATATTCGGCCACCACCATCTAAGACCTTAAACACTTACCTCTACCGATTCTTTAACTAGATCTAGATCTAGTTTGCTCCAATAGTCCTAGCCTCCAATACTCCTCGATTGATAGCCTCTACTCTACACTAGCACATAAAAAAACTAAAAGAAAAACTAATAAAACACTCAGCCACAATCGACAGCCACCCTAAGGAGTTAGGGGTTTTCCACTTTTCTTGAATCACAAATTAATGAATGAAAGAGGTTTCGAGTACTTACCAATGATCTATTTGCCAAATAAGTGTTCCTGATCCAGCCTATTCCAGATCTAGTATAGACCTAATCAAAACTTGAGAAGAAAATGGATCCAAGTGATCTAAAGACTGAGTTCCTGAATCACTATATAGTATAGAGGTTCGGCTTTGTATGAAGAAGAAGAATAGAAGTTTATGGAATGGAGAAAAGATGACCGGCAAAGAGATAAGAGGTTGAGATTTGGCTCTTGAAAGATTAGCAACAGAAAGAAGAAGAAGGTTGGATAAAGGAAAAGTTGGCAACTATATATTCGGGTTTCGGCTTTTGAAAGAAATCGGCCAACAAGCTTGAGAATGGGGTTACTTTAATCGATGGGGAAGAGGTGAAGAAGAAGAGAAGAGAAAGAAGAGAAGAGAAAGAAGATGACAGATTCAGCTTGAAGAAAAGAAAAAAAAAATAGTGGTTTGGTTCTTTGCACAAGTCGGCACAAGGAGAATATGGAGATCTAGCTTTCAGGTTTTAGAACATGAATAAGGAAGAAAAAGAAACAAGGGTCACTATACCTATTCGACCAAAGAAAACAGACCCTAATTGTCGAATCACGAAGGCTTAACCCCTAAAGATGTCGGCACAAACCACCCTAATTATCGAATGTGACGTCCTCTAGTAACCTTAGCTGAATATACTCTCTCAACCCCCCCAATCGGCCAACACAACCTCCCATTCAAAATTCCTAAAATTTCTCCCCTTATCCCTCCTTGATTCAATCCTATGAGCACCTCAAACTCTTCCCAACAGAGTTTCACTTGGAGTCCACCACATGCCTTGCACATCCATTAAAAATAAAACATCACATTGCTTACCATGAGACTTAAACCTTACCTCTTGCACAGCTTCCACACGCCACTCCTTGTGTCTTATGTGGCCCCACCTTGCCCCTTTAACACAAGGTTACTTGTGTCTTAACTTACCAACATTTTTTTTAAAAGCCCACTTAGTGAGAGCCCCTTCTCCGTTAGGTCTAAAATTTTAAAATTCTACCGGGTTTTAACTTATACTTTGGCCTTCTAAAGGCCCACTAACACACTCAAAAAATGAATTAACACATCTAAACAAGCAAAAATTAAATTCACACAAAATCCCAAAAATCCCAAAAATTAGGGCATTACACCCGACCTGTTCCCTAATTGGTCCCCGTTATTCCTCATGGTTTATAACCTTTACAAGTTAATAAGCCAACTGTTGACAAAATTCACAAATATGGGGCTGAAGAATTTTGAGCTGTAGTATGATCCTGATAGAGCTGAGTTTTGGTTAGAGAATACTATTTGAGTTTTTGATAAGTTGTCTTGTACACCAGTTAAATGTGTAAAGTGTGCTGTATCTCTATTAAAAGATTCAACATATAAATGGTGGAATACCTTGATTTCAGTTATGTTGATGGATCATATCGAGTAGGAATTCATTCAAAGTGAGTTCAGAAAAATGTACATAATTTAGAGATTGTTGGATCTGAAGCGTAAAGAATTTCTTGAGTTAAGCAAGGCCGTATGACAATATTAGAGTATGAAGGAGAGTTTTTTCGATTGAGTAAATAAGCCCGAAAGTGCATTCTGACCTAGACTACAATGTGTGAACAGTTTGAAGGTGAATTAAACAAGGATATAAAGCTTCCAGTTAGGCTTTTTAAACTGAAAGAATTTGTTGTTTTAGTTGATAGGGCACGTAAAGCCAGAGAGCTTAGCAATGAGAAAAGAAAAGCTGATTTTGAAGCCAGTGATTCAAGAAAAAGGTCAATCGAAATGTTATACCAATAACAGTCGAAAATATCAAAAGAACACCATAGTCGTTTGATTGCTTCAATGGGATACCCTGATAGAGACCGAGGTAAACATTATTCAGGTTCCAAGATGCAAGCTACATCTGTGGCTAGTGTAGGTAGTAGTAAAGACAATAAACCTAATTGTCAACTATGTAGACGTCGACATTTTGGCAAGTGCAAAGTGAAAGACAGGGTGTGTTTCAAATGTAGTTCATTTAAGCATTTTATTTGTGATTGCCCAAAAATATCTAAGAAAGAGAAGGTTCAAAATATTCGACCCAGCAACACTGCCATAAGGGGTAGACCACCTCATAACCCTAAAAATGTGAGTGGGTTGCCTATGGTTATTTCAGCTATGTCAACATAGAAATATGTGAGAAAAGGTTGCAATGCTTACCTTGCATATGTGTTGGATACTAAATTGTCTGAATCAAAGCTTGAATCAATTCTGGTGGTTTGCGATTATCCTGATGTGTTTCCAAAGGAGTTACTTGGATTACCTCCAATTCGAGAAGTTGAGTTTGCTATAGAACTAGTATCGAGAAAATCACCGATCTCAATAGCACCATAAAGAATGGCTCTTACTGAGTTGAAAGAGTTGAAAGCACAGTTGCAAGAATTGATAGATAGGGGTTTTATCGACCTAGCTTTTCACCTTAGGGTGCATCGATTCTGTTCGTTAAGAAAAAGGACGAATCGATGGGATTGTGTATTAACTACCGTCAACTTAACAATGTTACAATCAAGAATAAATACCCAATGCCTCGAATTGATGATTTATTCTATCAGTTGAAAGGTGTCACAGTATTTTCGAAGATTGATCTTTGTTCTGGCAATTATCAGCTTCGAGTGAAAGATTCAGATGTACCATAAACTACATTCAAAACTAGGTACGGACACTATGAATTTCTTGTGATGCCATTTGGTTTAACTAATGCGCCTGTAGTATTTATCGACTTAATGAATAGAATTTTCAGACTGTATTTAGACAGATTTTTTGTGGTGTTTATTGACGACATTTTGATATATTCACGAGACAAGTCTTAGCATGTCCAGCACTTGAGAATTGTGTTGTAAACCTTGCAAGATAAACAACTATTTGCTAAATTTAGCAAATGTGAGTTTTGGCTCCGTGAAGTTGGTTTTCTGGGACATTTAGTATTGGCTAATGCCATTAGAGTTGATACGAGTAAAATTTTAGCAGTTGTTGACTAGAAACCACCGAGAAATGTATCTAAATTAGAAGTTTCTTGGTATCAGCTGGTTATTACAGAAGATTTGTAAAAAGGTTTTCGATGATAGCTATATTGATGACATGACTATTACAAAAAGATGTAAATTTTGAATGGTCTAAGAAATGTCAGCAAACTTTCAATTAGTTGAAAGTACTGTTGATCAAGGAACCAGTTCTAGTTCAACCTAAATCAGGTAAAGATTTTTGATTTTTAGCGATGCATCTTTAAATGGTTTAGGCTATGTTTTGATGTAGGAAGGCAAACTAATAGCTTATGCTTTCAGGCAGTTAAAACCACATGAAAAGACTTATCCAACACATGACCTAGAATTGGTAGCTATCGTATATGCATTGAAAATTTGGCGACACCATTTATTCAGTGAAAAATGCCAAATTTTTACCGACCATAAGACTTTGAAGTATCTAATGTCATAGAAAGATTTGAATTTGAGATAGCACAGATGGCTCGAGCTGTTAAAAGATTATGAGTTGATCATTGATTAACTTTTGGGAAAAGCAAACTAAATGCTGATGCTTTGAGTAGAAAGTCCTTGTTTGCTCTGTGAGCGATGAATACGTGACTGTCATTAACTAATGATGGCTCGATCTTAGTCGAGTTCAATTTTAGATCGATGTTTTTAGAAAAGATCTGTGATGCTCAAAAGTGTGATGACAAGTTTCTAGCTAAACGAGCACAGAGAGAGTTGACTTTTGTTTCAGAATTTCAGATAGGACCCAATGATTGTTTATTGTTCAAAGAATCTTACATGAAGCTCATAATGCTAGCTTGTCTATTCATGTAACACCTTAAACCTGGCCCAGACGTTATGGCCAACTCTGGCATGTCACATAGAAGTTTCGCTCGAAATTTGATTAAAGTTTAAAACTCCCTTTTAAAGAAAGTGTCACTTAACCAAGTCATTTGTTTAATACTATTCTTTGATTTCTGTTCAGTTACTTAAAACTCGCGAGCCTTTATTATTGAAGTGGAAATGAGTAAATGTTTTTCAAAATAATTATTAGTTTTGAAAACCCAACAAGCTATTCTAACAGTACAAATAAACAAAGTTAAATAAAAAAAACCCATAATGGCCTTATTACATAAATGAAACCAAAACAGAAAATTTAACCAAAACAAAACCAAAAGCAGAAGGCATGTGGCCACCACGAGTCCCTCGCAGCTCCAAATCGTCTATGGCTGGGGGTTATCTGCACATTAAAATGAAAGGTGAGTTTGTAAATGTAGGATCGCCCGGTGCCTCCAAGGCGCAGCGGAAAATTAGAATAATAAATTTTACCGGCGATCCATACCATGGATCCATGTGTAAGGAACGAATCGGGGTGATAAAGGTTTCGAAATTACCGAAACTTCAATCTGAGTAGACAGCGACGCCAAGGCAACGGGAATCCTAAAGCACTATCGAACCAAGCCGCAACCTTTAACGATGTCGGCCTCTACGTAGTCCACCCAATTGACAATGAACGGAAATCTCTCAGAAACTATTTTCAGAGAGTATCACTTTTGACGGCTGCTAGGCCTCACTTTTATGGTTTCGGGATTGCCTATGTATATCCCCTTTAGGGTTTTTACCCTTGCCATATTTAAAACTTTGTGTTAATTGGTATATATTCATAATGAATATTTATTACCATAAATAATCCGAATCATAATAATCGTTATTAAATAAATATAATAACGTTTAACCGAAAATTATAATTACGTTAATTATAATAAAGATTTCGGTAAACTATATTTATTTAAATTTATATATATATGAACCAAAATCATATATTAGAAAATTATGTTCTTGATTATGTGTACAACATCCTTGTACATATAGTATGTTCAATAATTTGATTGCCGAATTTAATTAATTCTATAATTAATTTAATTCATGCGACAACCAGACACAATACCAACTATGTTTTACTCCGTTCATTTCAATTAAAAGGTGTGACCCTATAGGTTCTTGTAACATTAGCAGTAATATTAGAACTATTCTAATATTACAAACAATGAGTGGCATCTAGCAATGCATCATTGCTACCTAAGTTACAAGAAGTCATGATTCGACATAACCTTTTGTGATTAACTTTTCATGCATTAATCCTTAAGTCCAATATCTTTAGAATAGACACAAGTCATGGAATAGTCACACTTGCATAGTCCATCCTATGTTTCTTGATACCTTGAGTAGAATATGATATACAAATAAGTATGACATCTCATATCAACTTATTTGAGCATGGCCATGCATTTCTAGTCTCACTCAATCAAGTGGCCTGAGATATTACTCCTATTATGTAGGAGGGACTTATCCTATATTGATCAACCATATCCCTCTACATAGATTGTGGTATATCCAACATTAGTCTTAATAGAACAACCAATTACAGTGTTCGTTTGACTATATCAAAATATACAACTCACGATGTTGGAATGATGATGATCTCAAGTATGAGGATCATATACATATTAATCACTATGAGTAATATTGTGACAATTACATAATAATCCAAGAAACATACTCATAGCGGGTCGGTCCAATATGTTGTTCTCTAACACACACATTCATGCATTGATTCTGATACTCGATATCAATGACAACTCTTTATCATCAATCAACTACATGTTAGTCTCAATGCATTATTATTGTCCTAGCCAACAATAATACTTGACTAAGGATCTTTTAAGAGTAATCATATTATTCTTAGGACATTATTATAAAACAGTTTATTTATGCACACAGAAATGAAACTGAAATAATAATGGCAAAGCCTTATATTAATAAACATGATAAATCAAGTATGTTGTTACAACCATCTCGTGATTGATCTTTGGGCATACTCTTACAGTAAAAACTCAGTGTGTAACTCCCCAACTGAAACAATGATCAGACATGCAGAACAAACTGGGCCGAAGTCCTATGCAAAAACTAGATCAGTTTGGACCTTAGCCCTATACACCCCCCGTACCAACCAACACACGATGTGGGGAATAACTCGACCCACCCAGGCCACACACCAATACGCAACCATGCTACTAATAACAGATATCGTGGCAGAGCCACCAGAATCAAAATACGTGGGGAAGCCACTATTAACAGAATTACGTGGTAGAGCCACTATTAAAGAGCTACCTCTAAATCATAACCAACCCCATGTAGATTAACATGTCATAATTAAATATATCATGCATGCAAATAACGGATACATTTACAATCATACATATATCAGACAACCTATCTTTAGGGGTACAGCGGTCATTTTAGCAGTTAGGGGTAAAATGGTAATTTTACCCCTCAGGGGTATTTTGGTCATTATACTAAGTTTCGGAGTCTCGGTAAATAATACAACCTCCTAAAGGCTCACATCGCTTCAAGCGACTCAAATAGTCCATACGGTCAAAATAGTGTATATGGGCTCAAAACTCCTATTAGGCCCAAGTGGGCCCACACGCTCATGTGGCCGATTCAGTCTAATTTCACATACAGCATCGCGAACTTTATAATCCAATCTAGAAATGATCACTAATAGGGTATTTTACCCACATGGGCCCGTAAGCCCATTGGGCCCATTTCGTCTCATCAAGGTCCATAACGGCCCAAGTGCACGGAAATGCACACGACCGTATCTACAGACTTTTGCCCATGGTTTGTGCGCTCGATTTTCCCCACAAGCATTCGAACGCTCGTAGGGCCTTGAATGCCATTTTTTGGCATTTTGGCTTTTCGACTTTTGCCGATCTACGCTACAGTAGGGCGTGGTTACATACCTTTGTCGGCTTTTGACAGTAATGAAATCGCTGATTCGAGTTCTCGTGAAACACCAACCAAAAGCCATACCAAAAATTCTATAAGCCCTTTAATCATCAGTATACCCAAGAGTTAAACAATCAAACAAAGATTAACACCTACCACAAAATCGACTAAATTGAGAATAATCCTTCACAATCACCGCCCACACCAAACCTTGTACCCCAATAATCCACTGCGTTAAAGCATATTCGGTTAAAAAGAATAGAGTCATGTCTAAACTCCATAACCATTTCCTTGAAAATTCAACTTGGTATTTGGCCAATACCCCACACAAAGAATTGAGTTTACCTCAAAACGAAGAATAAGAGACAAGAAATTCCACAACTCCAAGTGTAATGCCCCGAATTTTGGGCCTAGAAGTATTGGGCCTTGAGTTTTGGATCGGTTAAAAGGCGGCTTAAATAATTCAAATGTGTGATTTTGGAGTGTTTAGAGGGTACTATGAAGTCCCGGGTTCAAGTTAGGCCATAGGAAAAATTTTGATTTTTAGCCTTAGTGGAACCCTGATCTCAAGTGGTACGACTCTTAAATAAATCAAGGTAAAATAAGGCACAAAAAAGAGTGTAGTGTAGTGGCAAATTGGCGCTACTTAGGTGACAAGGAAGTGACGCCATAAAGGAAGCAAGGGGGTCCAAGGTTCAATTCTTGGCTCTTGCAATTTATTTTGGTTTTTCTTTTAAATAAATCTGGAAGCGAGTAGGCGGGCTTTATAGTTAAATGTGTTGGACTTATGACACAAAGGAGCTTCTGTCCTTGTAGTGGTGGCGTGACATGGTTATTGAGAGGACTATGGTTCGAATCCCTTTACACATAAAGGTTGATAATTTTGCTAATGCTTTAGTTTTGGGGGATTAATGGAGAATCCCACATCGGGAAGCTAAGATGAGAATAGGTGAGCTGGCTTTAAATAGAGAAAACCATGAGGAGAGTAGGCATACCTTTCTTGGCTTATCCCTTTCACGTTGTGGCGTGTTCGTTTGGGTGAGGCGTTGGATCCTTCGTTGATCTGTATGCCGTTGGGTCACAGTGGTGGTGACCGTAGTTGATCGACACACCCTCTTGTGGAGTCAAGGGTGCGATTATTGTTGGCATCTAGGCGTAGCAGCGTTCAGAGCGTGGGTTAACTTCAGATACCTATCAGGTGTGTACTTTACCTTACTCTAGCTGTAGAACGACAAATCCCGAAATGGACCGTGTGGGCCCAATGCCCAATCGGGCAAATTGTATGATTGTGTAGTAAATATTGGACTAGACTAGGTGAATCTCATATCTGTGGCTAGTTTTGGGCTAAAGGGCCACACGAGTGTCTGGGCCCACCTGGGCCGAGAACGGGCCTTAGGCCCATCGCAACGTTATCTCTGTTTAGTATACTTGAGTCGCTCAAGGCGACTGTAGACTTTCTGAGGGATTGATAAAATAACTGAAATACCCTTATAGGGTAGAATTACTGTGATACCCTCGATTTGCAAAATTATAGAAATACCCCCGATTTGTAAAATTATCGAATTACCCTCGATTTGTAAAATTACAAAAATACCCCCGATTTGTAAAAGTACTATTTTACCCCTAATTTGCAAAATTACCGTTTTACCCTTAATTTGTAAAGTTACCATTTCACCCCTAATTTGTAAAGTTGTCGTTTTACCCTGATTTATAAAGTTACTGTTTTACCTCTAATTAGTAAAGTTATCGTTTTACCCATGATTTGTTAGAATTACTATTTTACCCTCAGTTTACAAAATTACAGAAATACCCCAGTTTACAAATTAAGAAAATACTCTAAATTTCAAAATTACCAAAATACCCTTGATTTACAAAATTACCAAAATACCCCTGGTTTGTGAAATTACCAAAATACCCCTGGTTTGTGAAATTACTAAAATACCCCTGGGTTGCAAAATTACCAAAATAGCCCTGTAGGGTAGAATTATCGAAATACCCCTTTAGGGTAGAATTACCGAAATACCCCTATAGGGTAGAATTACCGAAATATCCTTGTAGGGTATAATTACCGAGATACCCCTGTGGGGTAAAATTACCATTTTGCCCCTAGGGTTTTAAATGACTATTTTGCCCTTATGGGCAAGTGACTGACTTGGACTGTGTGTTTGACGGATTTGACTGTGTTTGTATAACAGTGATTTGACTGACGTGATCGTGGTTGTGTGATTGATATGTTTTAATATGTGTTTAAATGACTGATACTGAACATGGCCATTTTGCATACATGTGTGATGATTGAGCATAGCATACATGACATATTGGGTTGGGACATTGATATGGAGGAAGTTCTGTTCTGATAGGATCGCACGGGTCGCATGAGATGACTGTGGATCAAGTAATAATCTGATAAGGTTGCACGGGTCACACGGGTCGTACGAGACAACTATGGATCGACTGAGGGCTTAATTCCAGATATTCTGAGTATGGCTCTGTACCCAACAACACATGGCTCTGTGCTATCGAGATCATGGCTTTGTGCTGATTATATTTGCCTAATGCTATGTGCCTATCTTATTTACTGATGACTGTGTGTCGATCACATTTACCCATGGCTGTGTGCTGGTTATATTACCCTAATTAATGGCTATGTGCCAATCTTATTACAGTTACTAATGGCTTTTTGCTAATTATGATACTGCTACTAAAGGCTTAAAGTCACATTTAAATTAGCAGCATGGCTGCGTCATTAGTGTGTAGGGCTGGGTGCGTCGAGTTATTCCCCACATGGTGTGTTGGGTTGGTACGGGTGGTGTGATGGCTGGACTGGGTTGGGATTGCATTCGTATATTGTTCTGATTCTGCTATGGGCTTTGCCCAAACTGTTCTATATAGGGCTTCGGCCCAATTTGTTCTGCATATCTGTATTATACTGTTATTGATTCTGTTTTGGGCTTAGGCCCACCTGATTCTGATTCTGATATTGATTCTAATCTGATAATATTTCTGATTCTGTAATGGGGTAAGGCCCATCAGGTACTGTTTGTTATAGTGGGCTAAAGTCCAATTGATACTGGAATTGTAGCAGGGCTGGGGCCCAGACTTTTAATTCTTTTGTATGACTGACTGTTCATTTTATATGGTAAGGGATTACACATTCAGTTTTCATAAAACTCACCCTGTTTAATAATTGTGTAGGTAATCCCTAGATTTAGGAGGATCGGTGCTGCAAGGGACTCGAAGAAGGCCATACATTGCTTATGCTATGTCTTGATTTACTTTTAGGTACTTTATTCCGGTTTGGGTTGTAATAAGGCCTTTTAAACTTTCTGGTTTTTGCATTTGGGATTTTATTTATTGTTTTATAATTACTAGAAGTCGAACACGGTTTTTCTGAAACAACAACTATTTTTCAAAATATCATGTTTCCGCAACTGTTTTAAATTAGGCTTCCGTAACAATTAACGTTTTAAAGGTAATAACTTTTTACAAGAGAATGTCTTCTAATAAACCACGGTTTAAAAGAATATTAAATTTGACATTTTACACAAGTTTTAAATGACAACAAGTTTTAATAAGAAGGGATTTCAATGGAAACAAGGTTTTCGAAAAACACCTCAATGTGACACTCCAGATTTGGGCCTAACTTTTATGTCAGGTTTGAGGTGTTACACCAAGATCGGCTTACTCCTATATGATTCTCAAATCAAATGGTGGAGGAAAGCAAACTATAGTCGGCTACAAAGGAGAAGTGATGAAAACTAAGAGAAATGGGAAGTGTGAGCAGCAAAAATCGGCTAGAGAAGTCAAAGAAAAGGGCAATGGATAGGATAGTATTCAACCAAAGAAAAATGTTTGAGAAATGAATAAAAACAAGGTTCGGCTAAACAGGAGAACAAGAGAATTGATTTAAAAGTAGCTAAAGTAAAAAATGAACTAGAGGATTCGAAGAGAAGAAAAAAGTATGAGAAAAGGAAATGTAAGATTCGGCTAAGGGAAATAAGAAGAGAAGCAAATGAGGTTCGACCAAAATGAAGATGAGAGGAAACAAAAAGGAAGAGGTTTTGACAATAAACTAAAAAAACCTCAAACCAAAAGAAAAGTACAAAAGAGGGTTCGGCTAGTAAGTTCACCGAAAGGAGAAAGAAAATTATTTGTACCAAAAAGTCCTAAGAAGATTAGACGCTAAGGAGAGAACACGAAACATCGAAAAACAAACCCGAACTGACAGAGAGAAAAATCGGCTCCTACACACTCAAAATGCCAAAAATGCTCCCAATGAATTCCCTTTTGCCGAATTTGCCTATACCAATTGCACCATTCGGCTAAAACTCTCATCCACTTCCACTCCTTAAAAATCACCAATATCCACTCCTCCAAATTCCCTCATCTATTTCCTCCAACATCTTAATTCAAATTCAAACGCCAACCACAAGATCAAGTCAAATCTCCTTCACTTACCAAGTCTCCAACCAACTCCAAGTATTTGAATCCAACTCCACCTCTTACCAAGCCCATGTAACAAAATGAATACACTTTGCTTGCAAGGGGATTTGAACACACGTCCCTTCCCTGCTTGTGGCATCATAGCCACTCCACTAGAGGCTCCTTTGTATCAAAAACTAACCACACTAAAACATAAAGCCTACTCACCCACATCCATAACCATTAAAGAGCCAAAATTAAAAAAAATTTCCGTACGTCAGACTTGAACCCAGGCTTCCTAACAACCGCCAAACGCACTCCCAACATCAAGCCAACATGCCAAACATGCATTGATGTCAAATCATGCAAAACTTACAACCTTTATACTCTACCCCCTTAAAGAAATTTTGGCCTCAAAATTTACCTGGTCAGAAGAAGTGAGGGTATTGTTGTCGCATCGCCTCTTTGGGCTCCCACGTGGCTTCCTCTATACCGTGATTTCACCAGAGCACCTTGACTAAAGGAACAGATTTCTTCTTTAGTACTTTAACCTCATAATCTATAATCTGCACTAGTTCCTCCTCGAAGGTCAAATAAGGGTTCACCTCAATTTCCTCAACTGGCACTATGTGCAACGGATCAGAGCGGTATCGCCTCAGCATGGAGACGTGGAACTCATCGTGAATCCGGTCTAATTTAGGAGGTAGTTCGAGTTGATACACTATCGGACCCACCCATTTCAGAACTCAATGGGCCCCATGACCAGAGGGTTCAGCTTGCCCTTCCTTCCAAATCTTAAAATCTTTTTCCAAGGTGAAACCTTTAGAAATACTAAATCTCCCATAGAGTACTCAATCTCTTTACGCTGCAAATCAGCATATGACTTTTGCCTATCAGATGCTTCCTTTAACCGCTCCCTAATAAGCTTAACCTTGTCTTCGGTATTTGCAACTAATTTCAGCCCCAACACCTGACCTTCACCCAGTTCAGTCCAACACGTAGGCGTACTACACCTACGACCATACAACGCCTCATATGGTGCCATCTGAATACTTGCCTGGTAACTATTGTTATATGCGAATTCCGCCAACAGTAAATAGTCTTCCCAGCTACCAAGAAAATCAATCACACAACCTCTCAGTATGTCCTCCAGTATCTAAATTACCCTTTCTGACTGTCTATCCGTTTGAGGGCAAAAGGCAGTGCTGAATCCAATCTTGTACCCAATGCCTCGTGCAACTTCTTCCAAAACTGATATGGAATCTAGGATCTCTGTCAGAAATGATTGAAATTGGTACCCCATGAAGTCGCGCTATCTTAGCTACATACAACTTAGCTAACTTTTGGAACGAATAATCTATATGAACTGATATAAAATGGGCAGATTTCGTCAGTCTGTCCACAACAACCCAAACTGAGTCCTTCTTAGAAGGCATCAAGGGTACCCATTCACAAAATCCATGGTTACCCTTTGCCACTTCTAGAGTGGAATCTTGGCTGGTTGCAGTAACCCGGAAGGTATTTAATGCTCAGCCTTAACTTGCTGGCAGGTCAGACACTTACCCACCAATCCAGTCACCTTGCGCCTAAGTCCCGATATAACTTATTTCCACCAGGATGCATAGCATATGGATTGCTATACGCCTTACGCAGAATCGACTACCTTAGACTAGAATCCTTGGGAACACAATCTCTCCCACGGAAGCATAAAACTCCTTCGCTGTTCAGCCCAACGTTAGAAGTCTCTCCATTCTCCACTTGCCAAAAATGAGAAACCAGTGATTCATCTAATAGTTGCTTCTCCTTAATTTGCTCAGTCCAAGATGGTCTTACTTGTAGCTCCGCCAACAAGCTACCATTATCAAAGAGGCTGAGACGAGCAAACATTGCTCTCAGACCAGAAACAGCCCTACGGCTCAAAACGTCTGCTACCACGTTAGCCTTCCCTAGGTCATACTCGATTGAGCAATCATAGTCCTTAAGCAAATCTATCCATCTTCGTTGCCTAAGGTTCAAATCCTTCTAAGTAAGGAGGTATTTAAGGCTTTTATGATCTGTGTATATAATACACCTCTCCTTATAAAGGTAGTGTCTCTAGATCTTTAATGCAAATACTTCTGCAACTAACTCCAAATCATGTGTAGGGTAATTTGCCTCATGAAGCTTTAGTTGACGTGATGTGTAAACAACCACTTTACCCTCTTGCATCAACACACAACCCAATCCAATATGCAATGCATCACTATACACAGTAAAATCCTTCCCAAACTCTGGCTATATTAAAATAGGGTTGTCAGTCAGAACTTTCTTCAATCTTTCAAAACTCTCTTGTTTCTCATCAGTCCAAATAAATGGTGCCCCTTTATGCAGTAACTTTGTTAACGGCATAGAAATTACAAAAAACCCCTTAACAAAACGCCTGTAGTACCTAGCCAGACCAAAAAACTTCAAATTTTTTACACAGTCCTCGGTGGTTTCTAGTCTAATACTGCTTCAATTTTTTGAGGATCCACCCTAATCCCCTGAGCAGATACCACGTGACCCAGAAATGTCACTTCTTGTAGCCAAAACTCACACTTGCTAAATTTTGGGTACAGTTGCTTCTCCCTCAGAATTTGCAGAACAATTTGAAGATGCTCATCATGATCCTCCTCAGAACTCGAATACACTAGGATATCGTCTATAAAGACAACTACAAACTGGTCTAGATAGGGTTGGAATACTTGGTTCATGAGATCTATAAAAGCTGTTGGTGCATTCGTAAGCCCAAACGACATTACTAAGAGCTCGTAGCGCCCATACCGAGTCCTAAATGCTATCTTGTACACATCAGCCTCTTTAAATCTTAGCTGATCATACCCAAAACAAAGGTCGATCTTGGAGAATACCGATGCTCCCCTAAGCTGATCAAAAAGGTTGTCAATCCTTGGTAGAGGGTACCTGTTCTTGATAGTTAGCTTGTTCAACTAACGATAATCAATACACATGCGCATAGTTCCATCTTTCTTCTTAACGAACAACACCGATGATTCCCATGGAGACACACTCGGTCGAATAAATCCTCGGTACAAAAGCTCTTGGGTTTGTGCCTTTAACTCCACAAGCTCCTACGGTGCCATCCTATAAGGGGCGATCGACACCGGAGCTGTTCTAGGCAGCATCTCAATTCTAAATTGGACCTCACGATTCGGAGGCAACCTAGGAAGCTCATCAGAAAAAACATCCAGAAACTCCTTGATAGTTCTAACACCTCTTACTTAAGAGCCTTCAGAATCAGATATGCTCATATAAGCTAAATACGCTTCGCAACCCTTCCGAACCAATTTCTCGGCCCTTAGTGCTGAGATGACATTAGACAAATAATCCTTTCGGTCCTCTATCACAGCTACCTCCTCATCCTCAGTAGTTTTCAACACCAATCGCTTAGTACCAAAATCCAAATTCTCACGGTGTTCCACTAGCTAGTCCATACCCAAGATAAGATCGAATTCTCCAAATGGTAGTTCCATCAAATTTGCTGGAAAAATTATACCCTGAACTTCTAGAGTCACGTCTCTAAATAATTTGTCTACCCTAATAGACTGTCCTAGTGGACTTAACACAGACATCTCATTAGCAGTATTCTCAAATTGGATACCTAACATCTCAGACACATTACATGCAACATATGAGTGTGTAGACCCGATATCAATCAAAGCAGATTATGGCATTGCATGTATAAAAATTGTACCAGTTATGATGTCAGGGGCATTGCCATCCTCTCGGCGATGACCAGCGTAAACTAAAGCTGGCTGTCGCAGTTGAGTATTTCTAGCACCTTTGCCTTATGCTCCACGACAACGTCTAATACTATTTCCGCCCCTAGCCTTGCCACGGCCCCTCGGTAGCTGCTGACCACCTCTCATTGGCTATATGGCCCTCTGCTCTGTAGCTTGCATCTACACCGGCCTCTGAGGCCAAACCCTGACTTGATTCTCCTCAAACCCACATCTAAAGCATCCACCACTACGCTTCCAACAGTCACCTTGGTGAGTCCTCCCATAATCAGCACAAGCTTGTGGTCTAACCATAGTCACCGGAACTACTCAAATTGGCCCATCAAATCTGACCTTCGTAACAGGCCTTCATAAGGAAACCGAGGGCCCTAAATCCCTTTTGAACCTGACCCTATCCTTCTCGCAATTCTGGCACTCAGAGTGCTTGACGTCTTCAGCTATTTTTGCTTATTCAATAAGGGTAGTGAAATCACGCTCCCTTTGTGGAGCTATCAGCACTCACAGCTCGTCCCTAAGACCATTCTCGAACCACACACTATGCTCATACTCAGTGGCGACAATCCCACGGGCATATCGACCTAACCTCAAAAATTGCCTTGTATTCTGCCATGGACTTATTTCCCTGAGTCAGACTCAGGAATTCCTTCCTTCGAGCGTCCACATAACCCGCCCCGACATATTTACCGTGAAAGGCCACCTTGAAGAAGTCCCACACTAAATGGTTGACTGGTGTACCATCTCTTACTGTGAGCCACCATTGGTAGGCCTCGCCACGTAGTAGAGACACTACTCCATTCAGTTTTTGCTCCACTGAGCAGTCCAGGTCATCCGTTATTTGCTCAGTGGCCTCTAACTAGTACTCGACCACATTCGGGGCTACACCAAATACACCGTTGAAGATTTCCTCGCCATTAGCCCGGAGCCACTCAGAAATCGATCCACGGCCTACGAACCCAGTACTTGCTCCAGCTACCCTCTCTAACACTCGGAGCATCACTTGGGACAAAGCATCATCCCTTGTAACCCGATCCTGAGACCCCATCTCAGTCACTGGTGATGCTGGTGCCTCCCTAGCAGGCATATGACCGGATGTTGAAGATCCAGCTCCAGCTCTACCTCGGTCCCTACTGCAACCTTGAGCACCCCTTCTGCGTGCAGCTCTTGTGCCCATATCAATATTACGTATTATCTATTTTTAGAAGCCTGATGCATCAGTTCATAATTCCAGCATTTATTAACAAATGATTTATGACAAAGCAGTAGTTTAATGTTTTTTTTTTCACAGATTAGAATCTAGCTATAGTATTCAGTTTTCTACAGTTTTTAGTTTTCCTACAGTCTTAGTTTACCCTAACTACAAAGTTTCAATACAGTACTACTTTCTATAGTAGTCTCTCAGTATCACAGCTTAGTCTATATCAGAAAATAATATTAAAGAACTTACAGATTTGGCGCCGCGACTCGGTGTGCCACAATTCCAGTATCAACATTCAAAAACAACCAAACTCACTTAAAAATCATTTTTTTTAAAAAAGATCAAGGTTTAGAAAATTTTTAGAAAACTTTTTAAGAAAATTTCCAAAGAAATAAAAAATTTAAAATAATCTAAATCATAAAAATCAATTTTAATGGAAGATTTTAAAACCTATACCACAACGAGTTTTGCAACGTGGCTTTGATACCACTAAATGTAGCACCCCAAACCCAGCTCAGATAGTATGGCCGAATTTGGCATGTCACATAGAAGTTACGCTCGAAATTTGATTAAAGTTTAAAACTCCCTTTTAAAGAAAGTGTCACTTAAACAAGTCATTTATTTAATACTGTTCTTTGATTACTGTTCAGTTACTTAAAACTCGCGGAAGCCTTTATTATTGAAGTGGAAACGTGTGAATATTTTTCAAAACAGTTATTAGTTTTGAAAACCCGACAAGCTATTCTAATAGTTTGAAATGAAAAAAAAAGCACAAATAATGAAAGCTAAATAAAAAAGGCATGTGGCCACCTTGAGTCCCTTGCAGCTCCAAATCGTCCATGGCTGGAGGTTACCTACACATTAAAATGAAAGGTAAGTTTGCAAAAACTCAGTGCGTAACTTCCCAACTGAAACAGTGATCAGACATGCAGAACAAACTAGGACGAAGCCCTATGCAAAAAATAGATCAGCCTGGGCCTTAGCCTTATACAGAACAGTGTGGGCCAAGCCCATTACAGAAAAAAAACAGAATGTGAATGCAATCCCAACCCGGTCCAACCATCACCCCACTCGTACCAACCAACACCCCATGTGGGGAATAATTAGACCTACCCAGACCTCACACTAATACGTAACCATGCCGCTAATAATAGATATCATGGCAAAGCCACCAGAATCAGAATATGCGGCGAAGCAACTATTAACAGAATTACGTGGCAGAGCCACTATTACAGAGCTATCTCCAGATCATACCCAACCCCATGCAGATTAACATGTCATAATTAAATATATCATGCATGTAGATAACAGACACAATTACATTCATACATATATCAAACAACATATCTTTAGGGGTATAGGGGCCATTTTAGCAGTCAGGGGTAAAATGGAAAATTTACCCCTTATTGGTATTTAGGTCATTATACTAAGTTTCGAAGTCTCAGTACCTAATATGACCTCCTAAAAGGTCTAACGCCACTTCAAGTGACTCAGATAGTCCATATGGTCAAAACAGTGTATATGGGCCCGAAACCCCTATTGGGCCCAAGTGGGCCCACAGGCTCGTGTGGCCGATTCAGTCCAATTTCACATACAGCATCATGAACTTTATAATCCAATCTAACAACGATCACTTACAAGGCATTTAACCCACATGGGCCTGTAAGCCCATTGGGCCCATTTTGGCCCATCGAGGCCCATAACTGCCCAAGTGCATTAAAATGCACACGACTGCCTCTACAGAGTTTTGCCTATGATTTCTGGGCTCGATTCGCCCCAGAAACATTCGCACACCTGTAAGGCCTCGAACGCTGATTTTTCGACATTTTCACTTTTCAACTTTTGCCGATCTATGCTACAGTAGGGTGTGGTTACACACATTTGTCAGCTTTTGACAGTAATGAAATCGCTGATTCGGGTTCCCGTGAAACACCAACCTAAAGCGATACCAAAAATTAAATAAGCCCTTCAATCATTTGTATACCTAACAGTTAAACAATCAAGTGAAGACTAACACCTACCACAAATCGACTAAATTGAGAGTAATTCTTCACAATTGCTGCCCACACCAAACCTTGCACCCCAATAATCCACTGCGTTAAACCAGATTCGATAAGAAAGAATATAGTGATGTTTAAACTCCAAAACCATTTCCTGTAAAATTCAACTGGGTATTTAGCCAATACCCCACACGAAGAATTGAGTTTACCTTAAAATGAAGAACAAGAGACAAGAAATTCCATAACTCTAAGATCGGCTTACTCCTCTATAATCCCCAAAATCAAATGGTGGAGGAAAGCAAACTATGTCGGCTACAAAAGAGAAGTGATGAAAACTAAGAGAAATAAGAATTGTGAGTAACACAAATCGGCTAGAGAAGTCATAGAAAAGGGCAATGGATAGGGTAATATTCAACCAAAGAAGGATGTTTGAGAAATAAAAAAAAAACAAGGTTTGGCTAAATAGGAGAACAAGAGAATCGATTCAAAAGTAGCTAAAGCACAGAATGAGCAAGAGGATTCGAAGAGAAGAAGAAAGTATGAGAAATGGAAATGTAAGATTCGGCTAAGGGAAATAAGAAAAGAAGCAAATGAGGTTCGACCAAAATGAATATGAGAAGAAATAGAAAGGAAGAGGTTTTGAGAATAAACTAAAAATACCTCGAACCAAAAGAAAAGTACAAAAGAGGCTTCAACTAGTAAGATCATTGAAAGGAGAAAGAAAATTATTTGCACCAAAAAGTCCCTAGAAGATTTGGCACTAAGGAGAGAACACGAAACGTCGAGAAACAAACCTGAACTATCAGAGAGAAAAATCGGCGCCTACACACTCAAAATACCAAAAATGCTCCCAATAAATTCCCTTTTGCCGAATTTGCCTATACCAATTGCACCATTCCACTAAAACTCTCATTCACCTCCACTCCTTGAAAATCTCCAATATCCACTCCCCCAATTCCCTTCTTGATTGCCTCCAACATTCCAATTCAAATTCAAACTCCAACCACAAGACCAAGTCAAATCTCCTTCACTTACCAAGTCTCCAACCAACTCCAAGTATATAAATCTAACTCTACCTCTTACCAAGCCCATGTAACAAAATGAATATACTTTGCTTGCAAGGGGATTTGAACACACATCCCTTCCCTACTTGTGGCGTCATAGCCACTCCACCAGAGGCTTCTTTGTGTCAAAAACTAACCACACTAAAACATAAAGCCTACTCACCCACATCCATAACCATTAAAGAGCCAAAAATAAAAAAAATTTGCCATAGGTCAGACTTGAACCCAGCTAACAACCCCCAAACGTACTTGCAACATCAAGCCAACCTGGCAAACATGCATTTACGTCAAATCATGTAAAAATTACAACCCCTATATGTTAAGGCAACTAGGAGAAATATTTACCATTAGTTAAGTTTACATACAATAACAGTTATCAATCGAGCATAATGATGGCACTGTACGAAGCTTTGTATGGTCATAAATGTCGAATTCCATTATATTAGATTGAGCTCAGTAAGAAAAAAATTCACGAGGTTTATTTGATTCGATAGACTAAAGAAAAAGTGAAGGTGATCCAAGATAGTTTGAAAGCACTTCAGATTCACAAAAATTGTATGCAGATTTAAAATGTAAAGATATTGAACTTCAAGTTGGAATAAAGTGTTTTTGAAAGTATCGCCTTGGAAGAAAGTTCTTCGTTTTGGTTGTAAACGAAAGCTAAGCCCGTGATTTATCGAGTCGTATGAGATTATTGAAAGAATTGGACCAGTAGCATAAAGATTCAAAACGAGTTTCATGTATCTATGTGATGACGATACTGATGAGACCCATCGCATGTTATATCACTGGTGGATGTCGAGATTCTATTTGATTTGTTGTATTGTGAAAAACTGTGACAACCCTAGTTCGACCTTAGTCGGGAAGCGGTTTCGGGACTACTAAACCGAGTCAGAAATTTTAGTTGATTGTGTGAGTGGTGTAGTTGATATGAGCTTTGGTATGTATTATAAAAATTTTGTGAAAATTTGACCGTTAAAATGACTAATTGCTTAAAGAGGACTTAATTGTTGAACTTGGAATTTTAGTAGGTAAAAATCAAAGTGACTAAAAAGTATAACTTACAAAGAGATGTCTTTGCATGTCTAATTGCCCATTTTCACCTTAGTGGACGGCAATGATGATGTTAATATTATTTTTATATTGTTTATGTTATAATAAGTTATTTTGACTTACCATAAAATCAAAAGAAAATTTAGAAAATAAAATTTCTTTAGTTTTCATCTTCTATTGCCGTTTGTGAAGAAGAAAAGAGGGTTGGAGTTTAAGAGAGGTTCGGCCATTGTAGTCTAAAATTGAAGGTAAGAATTCAATGTTTTTACATGTGTTTCTTCAAATTTTTGGTGAAATGAAGCTAGCTACTAAGTTCCTTACCTAGCCCATGTCTAAATTTTGAATTTGGTTGATGTTGGTGCATTCGGCCATGTTGAAAACTTGAGTGAAAAGATGATATTGAGCTGCAAATTATCAAATTATATGCTAAAGATTTAGTACATGTGTAAAATTGCCGTATGTACATATAGATTTAAGGAGATGGAAAATAGGTATTAGGTTTTGGCATGTTTTATGTGTTAATTTGGATTTTTGATAATGGATTTTGGTTGAGGATTTATAAGTTGTTGCTTTGAGGTTGAAATTTGCTAATTGATATAGGTATATATGTGTGTGTGGCTTTAATGCTTTAATATTCGGCTAAATGAAGAAATTATAGTGGTCTTGAGATTTTGTTAATTTGAATTTCTAATATTGGTTTTATTAAGGGCCGAATGGGGGGGAGTTTTTGAGAAAAGATTTAGTTGACATTTTTTTTTGTGAATGCAAATGCCAAGTACCGTATATGAGTCAATTGAATTAAAAGTCCGTATTATGTTTAGAGTAATGAATATGTGTGGTTAAATGGGCATTGACATTTGGCTAAGTAGCATTCGGCCATGGAGTGAGTTTTGGGTGAATGAGAGTTTTAAAGAAAAGAAATTAAAGGAGAAGGTAAGGGATAGTGTTGAGAGGAAAATGTTTAGATGTTTTTGTGACATTCGGTCTTGAGAAATTAAGTATAAAGATTTAGTTTTAAACTTTAAATATATGTATGTACAAATTCTTGATGTGAACGTGAAGAATAAGCATGAGGTTGGATAATGACATACCTATGTAGACTTATAATGCAAATTGAATTTTTATATAGAATGACCGAAGGTGAAACAATTAAGTTTGATTTTGTGAATTTAGTTTTGGCATGAATTCAATCTTATGGAACTAGTATGCGAATAATGTGTGTGTTCATAATGATTTTTGTTGGAGAAATGACCGAATGAACTATAGGTTATACGTGGATAAGTTGTAATTCAAATGAGTACATATGGTTAGTAGATAATGACTTTCGGCAATATGAAATTTAAATCTTAATTTAAGTGCTGGTTGAGCTTAGTAAATATACGACCCTAACCAGTTTACGTGGGTTTGTAATGAATCAAATTTTGTTTCTCTTAGCTCAAGAACACATAGGGACAGTTTCGGATAAAGGAAAGGCGAAGGCAGCCGACCAGTAAACTCAAAACAATCATCGACCACTGAGGTAAGTTTTAAGGAACATTGATTTTCATACTACTCAATTCCTGACATAAATTGTGATTTATTTTTGAGATGGTGGAATTGGGCATATAGCCGAATGTTTACAAGTCCTAGAAATGTCTGAGAAAGAGAGATTCGAGTTACGTATTGTTCATATGATTCGTGACTATTAAATAGTGAAAAGATGACGTACTATGTGTGAAATTTCGAATGAAACAAATGAATATTAGTATGAAATATATTTTGTGGGTGATATCCGGGTTAATCCCGAAGGGTGATGATGCCATTGTGATATCCGAGTTAATCCCGAAGGGCGATGATACCATTGTGATATCCGGGTTAACCCCGAAGGGCGATTGCGCCATTGTGATAACCGGGTTAATCCCGAAGGGCGTTTATGCCATTGTGATAGCCGGGTTAATCCCGAAGGGCGATTGCGCCATTGTGATATCCGGGGAAATCCCGAAGGGCTCATAAGCCATTGAAGTAACCGGATTTATTCCGAAGGGCTTCCGAGCCGATGTCGTTTCAAATTAAATAAGATCGTCGCGGTAAGGAGACCAGGTATTGGTTGTACTATATTGATGAACAAATTCTGTTAGATTATGGTTTATCGAACATGCATTGTGGACTTAGAAAACTGTTAGTGAATGTCTAAACGTTTATGGCCTTACATTACGGTACTACTTATGCCATATTAAAATTTGGGTTATGTTCGGCTATAGAGTAAATAAGCCAAGTGCTGAAAGTTAAGTCATTTTTTTTATATAATTGTAGTTAACCATACTTGTCGCTTAAAGCTTACTAGGCATTTTAAATGCTTACTCGGTTGTTTTTCCTCTTCTGTTTTCCTTCCTTAGATCTCGTTCGCTAGCTACGGTCTCGGGGTTCTTGCGCTTGAAGTCGTCTCTACTATCAAGACACTCTTTTTGTTATTTAATTAGATAAACTTTCGAATGGCATGTATAGTTTCTTTTTGTCTTATGATCGTTGAGAATGATACTCTTATTTTGAAATTGTAAATAAGTAAATATGTATATCCATGCGAAAATGGCTTGTCTTGTTGTCATATGTGCTATGTATAGTTGATGTGAATGTGTGGATGTATTCGGTAAAGGTTTTGGAAGTTTTGAGTGAGTTATGCTTATATATAAATCAATGCACTCGTTAGTAAGAGATGATCCATGTTCGGTCATGCCTAAGATTAACTACCAAATGAATAGTGTGTTCAGCTTCGTAAATTTTAAAATGCTCCATGACATTCATCTATGTTTAAGCTATTCAGTTTATTACCATATGAATTGTAATACTACTTTAGAAGTACTATTGGTTCTTTGCATATTGACAATTCAGATGCACATGTTTATCATTCAATAAATGTTTGAAACCTTATAAGAGTGATTGCTAATATCTTTTCATACGTCTCCATTCAAAACTAGTTTTATGTCAAAGTTAGGTACCGTAAACTTAGGAGCATGACTTAGGGGTGTTACATTTTATTTGGTATCAGAGCTACGGTTTAGTCGATTCTCGGACTACCGTAGTGAGTATGAGTCTAGCTATACATGCCATTTAGTGTCAATTTGATAGTGAGATGACTTCTGATATTTGAAATGTGATTTTTGGTATAGAATGGATCCTGAACCCGATCGAACCGTAGCGACGATGTTGAGAGTGTAGCTCCTGCTTCCGCGCAAGGGACAGCGCCACCTGACTCTCAGCCAAATATGGGTCATCGAGATGATGATATTAGACCAGCTTTTTATGCGATGATGAGTGACTGGTTCGCTCAATTCGTTAGATCGAATCCGGCTGTTCCGCAACCTCCGCCCCCGAATACTCCGTTTTCGACTTTCACAACCCCTCCTGTGACCGATCCAATGAGATCGAGTAGGCCCCCTATTGACAAAATTAGAAAATATGGGGCCGAAGAGTTCCGGGCTACCCCTAGTGATGATGCTGAGCGAGCCGAGTTTTGGCTCGACAATACCATTCGAGTGTTCGATGAACTGTCCTGCACACCCGAGGAGTGTCTTAAATGTGCAGTGTCTCTGTTACGTGACGCTGCCTACTACTGGTGGAATACTCTGGTTTCTGTTGTTCCGAGGGAATGGGTCAATTGGGAATTCTTTCAAACCGAGTTCCGTAAGAAATACATCAGCCAGAGATTCATCGATCAAAAACGGAAAGAATTTCTAGAACTCAAACAAGGTCAGATGTCAGTGGCCGAGTACGAGAGAGAGTTTGTACGCCTCAGCCGCTATGCTCGCGAATGTGTATCCTCCGAAGCCATAATGTGTAAGCGTTTTGAGGATGGATTAAATGAAGATATCAGATTGCTGGTGGGAATTCTGGAAATTAAGGAGTTTGTCGTACTAGTCGAGCGGGCTTGTAAAGCTGAAGAACTCAGTAATGAGAAAAGAAAAGCCGAAGGTGGAGATAGAGAGTCCCGTAAGAGGTCCGCGGGGAAATCTGTTCAACAATCGTCCAAAAAGACTAGAGATGATTCAGGCCGATCTAAATATACATTGGGTTTTTCTAGACGAGAACACCATCGACCTCCCGCGAGTTCGAGAGCTACGTCTATTGCCAGTGTTGGAAATGAACGTCGGGATAGATTGGATTGCACTTATTGTGGTAAATGGCACCCGGGGAGCTGTAGGCATCGTGACCGCTCTTGTTTCAGATGTGGATCTGCCGACCATTTTATTAAAGATTGTCCAAGAAATGATGAACGCACTCCCGATTTGACTCAAAGACCTAGTGGCACAGCTTCGCGGGGTAGACCACCGCGACAGGGTGGAAATATTAGCGGCAGTCAGAGAGGGACTAGAGATACTACAGTTAGATCCGAGGCTCGAGTACCGGCCAGAGCATATGCTATTCGTGCCCGCGAGGAAGCTTCTTCTCCGGATGTTATTACTGGTACTTTCACCCTCTTTAATACCGATGTTATTGCCCTGATTGATCCTGGTTCGACCCATTCATATGTGTGTGAAACTTTAGTCTCCAGTAAGACTCTTCCTGTTGAGTCTACTGAAGTAATACGAGTGTCGAACCCTTTGGGTCGTTGTGTTCTGGTTGATAAAGTATGCAAGAAATGTCCGTTAATGGTTCGAGATTTTTGTTTTCCGGCTAACTTGATGCTTCTTCCATTCAACTAGTTTGACATTATTCTCGGAATGGACTGGTTGACCGTTCATGACGCGATAGTAAATTGTAAGCGGAAAAGTATCGATTTGTGATGTTCGAATAATGAAATAATCCGAATCGAGTCCATTGATCTAAGTGGACCACCTGCAATAATTACAACCATGTTAGCTCAGAAATATGTGAGGAAGGGTTATGAAGCGTATTTGGCCTATGTGCTAGATAACAAAGTTTCCGACCGAGAACTTGGAACGGTACCCGTAGTCTGCGAGTTTTCAGATGTCTTTCCCGAAGAATTACCGGGATTGCCGCCTGTAAGAGAGGTCGAGTTTGGTATAGAGTTGATTCCAGGTACGACACCGATTTCGATTGCCCCGTATCGTATGGCACCTACAGAGTTAAAAGAATTAAAATCTCAGCTGCAAGAGTTGACGGATAGAGGCTTTACGCGACCTAGTTTTTCGCCTTGGGGTGCACCGGTTTTGTTCGTGAAAAAGAAGGACGGGACAATGAGAATGTGCATCGACTATCGACAGCTGAATAAAGCCACGGTGAAGAATAAGTATCCGTTGCCCCGAATTGACGACTTGTTATATCAGTTGAGAGGAGCCTCAATCTTTTCGAAGATTGATTTGCGATCCGGCTATTATCAGTTGAGAGTTAGAGATTTCGACATACCAAAGACGGCATTCAGAACGAGATACGGTTACTATGAGTTCTTAGTGATGCTGTTTGGACTTTCTAATGCCCCAGCGGTATTTATGGATTTGATGAATCGTGTATTTAGGCCATTTTTGGACCGTTTTGTAGTAGTGTTCATCGATGATATCTTGGTCTACTCTCGTGACGAGTCAGAGCATACCGAGCATTTGAGATTAGTACTTCAGACCTTACGTGAAAATCAATTGTATGCGAAATTCAGCAAGTGCGAATTTTGGTTGCGTGAGGTTGGGTTCTTGGGCCATATAGTATCTGCATCGGGTATTTGAGTTGATCCGAACAAAATTTCAGCTATTCTCGACTGGAAACCTCCTAAAAATATTACTGAAGTTCGAAGCTTTTTAGGACTCGCTGGTTATTACCGACGATTCGTCAAGGGTTTTTCGATAATTGCGACTCCGTTGACGAGACTACTGCAAAAAGATATCAAGTTCGAGTGGTCGGATAAGTGTCAGAAAAGCTTCGATCAACTAAAAACCCTTTTGACGGAAGCTCCAGTGTTGGTTCAGCCAGAAACCGGTAAAGAGATTGTAATTTATAGTGATGCATCTCTGAACGGTTTAGGCTGCGTTTTGATGCAAGAAGGCCGGGTTATTGCTTATGCTTCGAGACAGTTAAAGCCTCACGAGCGAAATTATCCGACTCACGATCTTGAATTAGCCGCTATTGTTTTCGCTTTGAAGATTTGGTGACACTATCGGTTCAGTGAAAAATGTCACATCTTCTCCGATCACAAAAGTCTCAAGTATCTGATGTCTCAAAAGGATTTGAATCTGAGACAAAGGCGGTGGCTAGAATTGCTAAAAGATTATGAGCTTGTTATCGATTATCACCCGGGGAAAGCTAATGTCGTTGCGGACGCTCTTAGTCGAAAATCCTTATTTTCTTTGCGAGCTTTGAACGTGAAGCTAACGATGTCAGGAGATGATGTGTTGATTGCCGAATTAGTAGCAAGACCTATGCTACATCAACAGATTAGTGAGGCTCAGAAAGCCGACGATGACTTAGTTGCCAAACGAGTTCAGTGTGAGTCAAATGTGGATTCCGCATTTCGGGTCGACGGAAATGATTGTTTGAGATTTAAAGAGCGAGTGTGTGTTTCGAAAAAGTCAGAGTTAGTTTCGATGATTTTAAATGAAGTCCATAGTAGCCGTATGTCGGTTCATCCGGGCAGTACGAAAATGTATAACGATTTGAAGCGACAGTATTGGTGGCATGGCATGAAACGAGACATCTCTGATTTCGTATCTAAATGCTTAGTATGTCAGCAAGTAAAAGCGGAACATCAGGTGCCGTCAGGATTACTTCAGCCGATTTTGATACCCGAGTGGAAATGGGATCGCATTACAATGGACTTTGTGTCGGGCTTGCCGTTGACGCCGAGCAAAAAGGACTCCATTTGGGTTGTTGTTGATCGATTAACGAAATCAGCCCATTTCATTCCGGTTCGCACTGACTTTTCGCTTGATAAATTAGCAGAATTATACGTTTCTCAGATTGTGCGACTACATGGGGTGCCGGCTTCTATTGTTTCTGATCGAGACCCTCGGTTTACTTCTAGATTTTGGAGAAAGCTGCAAGAAGCTCTGGGTACTAAACTTCATTTCAGCACTGCTTTTCATCCGCAGATGGACGGTCAATCTGAACGGGTTATTCAGATACTCGAGGACATGTTGCGATGTTGCATCCTCGAGTTTAGGGGCTCGTGGGAGAAATACCTACCGCTAGTTGAATTCGCGTATAATAACAGCTTTCAGACAAGTATTCAGATGGCACCTTACGAAGCTCTTTATGGCCGTAAATGTCGTACTCCTCTGTTCTGGATCGAGCTTAATGAGAATAAGATTCTCGGAGTTGATTTAGTCCGAGAAGCAGAGCAGAAGGTGGAGATAATTCGCGACAGTTTGAAAATGGCATCCGATCGTCAGAAATCATACGCAGATTTAAAGCAAAAGGATATTGAGTATCAAGTAGGTGATAAAGTGTTTCTGAAAGTTTCACCGTGGAAAAAGATACTCCGTTTTGGCCGCAAGGGAAAGTTGAGTCCGAGATTCATTGGACCGTATGAGATATCGGAACGGATTGGACCGGTTGCTTATAGATTGATGTTACCTCCTGAGCTTGAAAAGATTCACAATGTTTTTCATGTATCGATGCTCCGTCGGTATAGATCTGATCCTTCACATGTGTTAAGTCCGTCCGAGGTGGGAATTCAACCTAATTTGAGTTATGAGGAAGAACCTATCCGTATTTTAGCTCGAGAGGTTAGAGAATTGCGAAACAAAAGAGTTCCGTTAGTAAAAATATTATGGCTCAGGCATGGGATCGAGGAAGCAACTTGGGAGCCCTAGAATTTAACGAAAGAGCGATATCCAAACCTATTTCCGGGTAAGATTTTCGAGGACGAAAATTCTTTTAAGGGGGAGGGAGTTGTGACAACCCTAGTTCGACCTTAGTCGGGAAGCGGTTTCGGGACTGCTAAACCGAGTCAAAAATTTTAGTTGATTGTGTGAGTGGTGTAGTTGATATGAGCTTTGGTATGTATTATAAAAATTTTGTGAAAATTTGACCATTAAAATGACTAATTGCTTAAAGAGGACTTAATTGTTGAACTTGGAATTTTAGTAGGTAAAAATCAAAGTGACTAAAAAGTATAACTTACAAAGAGATGTCTTTGCATGTCTAATTGCCCATTTTCACCTTAGTGGACGGCAATGATGATGTTAATATTATTTTTATATTGTTTATGTTATAATAAGTTATTTTGACTTACCATAAAATCAAAAGAAAATTTAGAAAATAAAATTTCTTTAGTTTTCATCTTCTATTGCCGTTTGTGAAGAAGAAAAGAGGGTTGGAGTTTAAGAGAGGTTCGGCCATTGTAGTCTAAAATTGAAGGTAAGAATTCAATGTTTTTACATGTGTTTCTTCAAATTTTTGGTGAAATGGAGTTAGCTACTAAGTTCCTTACCTAGCCCATGTCTAAATTTTGAATTTGGTTGATGTTGGTGCATTCGGCCATGTTGAAAACTTGAGTGAAAAGATGATATTGAGCTGCAAATTATCAAATTATATGCTAAAGATTTAGTACATGTGTAAAATTGCCATATGTACATATAGATTTAAGGAGATGGAAAATATGTATTAGGTTTTGACATGTTTTATGTGTTAATTTGGATTTTTGATAATGGATTTTGGTTGAGGATTTATAAGTTGTTGCTTTGAGGTTGAAATTTGCTAATTGATATTGGTATATATGTGTGTGTGGCTTTAATGCTTTAATATTCGGCTAAATGAAGAAATTATAGTGGTCTTGAGATTTTGTTAATTTGAATTTCTAATATTGGTTTTATTAAGGGCCGAATGGGGGGAGTTTTTGAGAAAAGATTTGGTTGACATTTTGTTTTGCGAATGCAAATGCCAAGTACCATATATGAGTCAATTGAATTAAAAGTCTGTATTATGTTTAGAGTAATGAATATATGTGGTTAAATGGGCATTGACATTCGGCTAAGTAGCATTCGGCCATAGAGTGAGTTTTGGGTGAATGAGAGTTTTAAAGAAAAGAAATTAAAGGAGAAGGTAAGGGATAGTGTTGAGAGGAAAATGTTTAGATGTTTTTGTGACATTCGGTCTTGAGAAATTAAGTATAAAGATTTAGTTTTAAACTTTAAATATATGTATGTACAAATTCTTGATGTGAACGTGAAGAATAAGCATGAGGTTGGATAATGACATACCTATGTAGACTTATAATGCAAATTGAATTTTTATATAGAATGACCGAAGGTGAAACAATTAAGTTTGATTTTGTGAATTTAGTTTTGGCATGAATTCAATCTTATGGAACTAGTATGCGAATAATGTGTGTGTTCATAATGATTTTTGTTGGAGAAATGACCGAATGAACTATAGGTTATACGTGGATAAGTTGTAATTCAAATGAGTACATATGGTTAGTAGATAATGACTTTCGGCAATATGGAATTTAAATCTTAAATTAAGTGCTGGTTGAGCTTAGTAAATATACGACCCTAACCAGTTTACGTGGGTTTGTAATGAATCAAATTTTGTTTCTCTTAGCTCAAGAACACATAGGGATAGTTTCGGATAAAGGAATGGCGAAGGCAGCCGACCAGTAAACTCAAAACAATCATCGACCACTGAGGTAAGTTTTAAGGAACATTGATTTTCATACTACTCAATTCCTTACATAAATTGTGATTTATTTTTGAGATGGTGGAATTGGGCATATAGCCGAATGTTTACAAGTCCTAGAAATGTCTGAGAAAGAGAGATTCGAGTTACGTATTGTTCATATGATTCGTGACTATTAAATAGTGAAAAGATGACGTACTATGTGTGAAATTTCGAATGAAACAAATGAATATTAGTATGAAATATATTTTGTGGGTGATATCCGGGTTAATCTCGAAGGGCGATGATGCCATTGTGATATCCGGGTTAATCCCGAAGGGCGATGATGCCATTGTGATATCCGGGTTAACCCCGAAGGGCGATTGCGCCATTGTGATAACCGGGTTAATCCCGAAGGGCGTTTATGCCATTGTGATAGCCGGTTAATCCCGATGGGCGATTACGCCATTGTGATATCCGGGGAAATCCTGAAGGGCTCATGAGCCATTGAAGTAACCTGATTTATTCCGAAGGGCTTCTGAGCCGATGTCGTTTCAAATTAAATAAGATCGTCATGGTAAGGAGACCAGGTATTGGTTGTACTATATTGATGAACAAATTCTGTTAGATTATGGTTTATCGAACATGCATTGTGGACTTAGAAAACTGTTAGTGAATGTCTAAACGTTTATGGCCTTACATTAGGTACTACTTATGCCATATTAAAATTTGGGTTATGTTCGGCTATAGAGTAAATAAGCCAAGTGCTGAAAGTTAAGTCGTTTTTTTTATATAATTGTAGTTAACCATACTTGTCGCTTAAAGCTTACTAGGCATTTTAAATGCTTACTCGGTTGTTTTTCCTCTTCTATTTTCCTTCCTTAGATCTCGTTCGCTAGCTACGGTCTCGGGGTTCTTGCGCTTGAAGTCGTCTCTACTATCAAGACACTCTTTTTGGTATTTAATTAGATAAACTTTCGAATGGCATGTATAGTTTCTTTTTGTCTTATGATCGTTGAGAATGATACTCTTATTTTGAAATTGTAAATAAGTAAATATGTATATCCATGCGAAAATGGCTTGTCTTGTTGTCATATGTGCTATGTATAGTTGATGTGAATGTGTGGATGTATTCGGTAAAGGTTTTGGAAGTTTTGAGTGAGTTATGCTTATATATAAATCAATGCACTCGTTAGTAAGAGATGATCCATGTTCGGCCATGCCTAAGATTAACTACCAAATGAATAGTGTGTTCAGCTTCGTAAACTTTAAGATGCTCCATGACATTCATCTATGTTTAAGCTATTCAGTTTATTACCATATGAATTGTAATACTACTTTAGAAGTACTATTGGTTCTTTGCATATTGACAATTCAGATGCACATGTTTATCATTCAATAAATGTTTGAAACCTTATAAGAGTGATTGCTAATATCTTTTCATACGTCTCCTTTCAAAACTAGTTTTATGTCAAAGTTAGGTACCGTAAACTTAGGAGCATGACTTAGGGGTGTTACAAGAACTGATTAGAATCTTAGCTCGGGAGGTTAAACAATTATGAAATAAAAACATAGCTTTAGTGAAAGCTCTCTAGCAGCGACACGAGATAGAGGACGCCACCTGCGAACCAGAAGAAGCTATGAGCAAACAATATCCAAACCTCTTTATTGGTATGATTTTTAGGGACAAAAATTTCTTTTCAAGGACAAAAATTTCTTTTTGGAGAGAGTTGTAATAGCCCGTTTTTAGTGAAATCGAAATAATGGCTTGGGGACCATAATTTCTTTTGGGGACAAAAATTTCTTTTCGAGGACGAAAATTTGTTTTCGGAGAGAGTTGTAATAGCCCGTTTTCAGTAAAATTGAAATAATGGCTTGGGGACCATAAATTTTATGTGTGAATATTTATTTTATTATTATTTTAATGTCTACAGTGTGTTAGTAGTATGGTATAAAGATTTCGTTAAGAAATTTTATCATTTACAAGCTTAATTCGATAAAAAGGACTAAGTTGCAAAAGGTGCAAAACTTGAGTTCTATAAGTAAAAGGATTAAATAGATATGATATTAAATGATTGGAGGGTTTATGTTGTAAATAAACCATTAAAAGCATGAGTGGACAATTATGGACACTTTATTAGGTGATTTAATGGTTATATTACAAGGTTAACTAAGTAATTTAACAAACAAATTAAGTAAAACAAAATAAAATTTTGGTATCATCTTTCTCACTTAGTTTCTACTAATTTTTGGAGAAAGAAAACACCATTTTTTTTGCTTTGAAGGTTCAGCGAGGCTACGTTGTGCATGTAAGCAATTTTTCATCCAATTTTTAATGATTTTTATGTTTTCGGGATTATTGTAGCTTAATCTAGCCAGCCCAGAGACTAATTTACAAAACTATTAAAAGATTTAAGTTTTGACATGAATGAATCCATGTTATTTGTGAAGTCTTATGATAGAAAATGAAATCTTATTGTTAGATAAACAACTTTTGTTATGTGATTTTTGATGAATTTGTCAATTAGGTATTTAATTGTAAAATGTGAAATATGCATATTGTAGTTTGCCAAATAATGAAATGTGTGGGTTGCTATAAGCTTGTATAATATTCAGTTAGGCTTGGGTAGGGATGAAATTGCATGAATTTCATTCTACAAGCTTAACAACTAATTTGTAAAGAAATCAAAATTATAGAGGTAAAATTATAATTTTGCTAAAATGTGAATTTGAGTAAAATTGATTTGAATGATTGTTGAATTGAGTTGAATTTATTTGATTTAAATCAAGATAAACCATGTATGGCTCTAGATCGAGGCAAAAAAAAAGCTTCAAATTAGTTGACTTCATTTTTCTACGTTTATCGTCGAGGTAAGTTTGTACGTTTAAGTTTTATTTTTATTTTATGAGTTGAATGCTATTATTGTATAATATTAAATTGAGTGTTGACAGAAAAGTCCAATGACGTAACAGCAATCATCGATGAATGAAAAGGAATAGCTTTGGCTATCGATTCTGAAAAGGGATGGTGACGGTCACCGAACTATGAAAAGGGATGGTGACGACCATCGAACCATGAAAAAGGATGGCTTCGGCTATCAATCTATGAAAAGGGATGGTGTCGGCTATCAATCTATGAAAAGGGATAGCTTCGGTAAGAGTTTTCATTGTAAATTACATTAATATTATGAAAGGTAGGTAATGTGGAGCTTTGTGGAAATTAAAAGTAAGAATGTATACATATATGAGTTTTCAAATTAGTTGTGCTCTTCTTGATTTGGGAGATACATGCTTTGTGGTTGTTTAATGTATTGACAAATTTAGACTATTTGTTATGAACTTACTAAGCATGACATGCTTGTAAAATGGCCTATTTTCATCCACATGGGCAGAGACAAGGGCCTGTGTCTCCTCTGTGTGTGACACATAGCCAGGTCCACCGTATGTCTCCTGTAGCTTTTGAAGGGTTGCAAGTCAGGCTATTACACGGCCTACCACATTGTCCGGCACATGGGCATGTGGGATTATTTCGAAGGGTACACGACGTAGCACATGGGCGTGTGCCTTGGGCCCATGTGCTAGGCCATGTGAACCAAGTATTGAGTTACACGGGCATGGACATTGGCTAGGACACGACCGTGTGTCCCTATTTCGAATGCCCAGATGGCCTGAGATACAGGCATGTCACTTGGCCGTGTAACCCCTGTAGTGTTGAAAATTTTCATTGTTTTATTAAAAATTCTTTGAGTTTTTTATTTAATACCGAATTGTTTCTAACGTGTAATTTGGGCCTCGAGGGTTCGATTAAGGGACAATATGTACGTTTTGAATTGGTTGTGATGTGTTTGTTGATATGATTTGAAAAGTTGGAAAGTTATGTCTGTTTGATTTGAAAACTCTGGTAATGCTTCATAGCCCTGTTCTAGCGACAGATACGGGTTATGGGTGTTACAATACCAAATTAATCAACCTATAACATCTAAAAAATATGCCATTCAAAGGCACCACAATTCACACTTATTCATTTCATTCAAAATCACATTATACCCTAAACATACATCACCACAGCCACACATCATTTAACCATTTCAATCACATATAAATATGTCTCAAGCCATATATTTATAATGCACTTAAAAGTGACCAAAAGACACCAACTTGCCAAAACATTACAAGTCCAAGCAAACATGTACACAAAAGGCATAACCATATCAAGTTGACCAAATAGCATATTCAAAAACTCTTATTACATATAAGCCTTACATGCCATTTATAACTATAGAAAAATAACCAAAAATACCAAAGTAATTGACGGATAGTGTGATAGGGCACTGGCAAGATTCCAATCAATTAAGCTTCTGATAATATGCAAAATAGAGGAAAAACAACTACGTAAGCAACTTATGCTTAGTAAGCTCGTATAGAAGAAACTTAAACTTACCGAACATCGAATGATAAATCATTCAACCAAGCTAAATAATTCATATAGATATTTTACTTTCCTATTCACAACAATCTACAAAGTTAGTAGATAACTTAAAAAGACATAACATCTATGAAACATGTATATAACATGAAACAAATTAAATACATCCACCTTTCTTCACATGTTTGATTAGTGCCTTTTTCCATTCATTTGCACAAACCAACTTTCCATTTCATATGATCATTAATACCAATAATTTCATATACAAATCTTTCCATTAGACTTTACTTTAGCCGTTGGACCATATAGAATAACATCAGATACTCGAGAATGCTTATACGAAGTCTACCTTTTCATGTAACCGTAACCTTTTCAATAGTGCTCACACGACCTGTGAAAGGGCTTGCTCACACGAGCTATGAGTCGAGATGTTAGCTACACGATGCTGCTCACATGAGATGTGGAGAATCCATAACAAATGCAGGACCACAACCATCAGTAAGACATCTAGGACCAGCAGTCGAAACCATATAATCCCTAATGGCATGTCTTTTGTATCCCAAGTATTCCCAAGGTTCAAATGGGACTACTAAATCATCAATTATCCAAAACATCGTAATATTTTTGAATTAAATTGTATCTAACAAAAAAATCACTAACACACAATCCAAACAATAGTGAATAAGTGTACAACTCATACAAACTTACCTCAACCACCACGGTTGTTACAGCAAAGTTGAAAACTAATATGAGACTTTCGCTTTCCCTTTATTCAAGTCTGGTTGATTCTTTTCCTAATCTAAATAATAATTTAAATCAATTAAGAATTTCAAATAGCTTAACTTTATGGTTTCTAAATTATAACCTATGTTAATAAAAAAATATGAATTTACCCCAAACATTTTAACTTTTATACAATTTTCTCCCTAACCCAAAATTTGCAATTTAGCTATTTTAAACCCAAAGTCGTGCTAGTTGATTTTTAATAGGATCCCCAGAAAATCATATTGCCTACTATTCAACATAATTATAAATGAATTTTATTATTTAAAAAATTCGTATTACAAAACATGTCCATTTAACAACCAAGTTTCATAATCTATCAACTAAAATCAAAACACACTCAAACTCAATCATGGCAAGTCCCTATACTTTTATTAATTGTAAAAATTGATCCCTAAGCTATCTAGGTTAAGCTAATACGAGCTGAAAAACATAAAAATCATTAAGAATGAGACAAATTTCCATACCATGCAATAGCAAATGGGTAGGCAGAAGCTAGCTCTTCTCTTAGTTTTGGTGTTTCAGTTTTGGAAGCAAAATAAAAGGGTGAGTATGATTCAAATTTTTCATTCTTTTGTTTAAAAGTTATCATTTACTTAAGTACATATTTGACATTTTAAAAATATTAAAATTACAACAATACCAAATCCATAAACATCCAATACTTCAAAAAATGGTATTATTACCATCTAAGTCCATTAGTTAAACATTTCATAGCCATTTGACCTCTTTAAGAAATTAAATTCAATTTTCACATCTTGTACAATTTAGTCCTTTTTACCTAATTAATCATTTAAACCTTAAATTTCTTAACGAAAATTTCATACAACCCTAATATAACACTATAGACACTACATAAACATTAAAATACTAATTTTTGTCATTGGAATCGTTGTCCCAAAACCACTATTTTTGACACCTCTAAAAATGGGTTGTTACAACTCTTCCCCGAAAGGAATTTTCGTCCCAAAAATCTTACCAGAAAATAGGTTCAGGTATTGTACTTTCATAGCTTCTTCTAGTTCCCAGGTAGCATCCTCAACCCCACGATGGTGCCAAAGAACTTTAACCAAAGTTATATGTTTATTCCTTAATTCTTTAACTTTCTTAGCCAAGATTCTAGTTGGTTCCTCACTGTACAACATATCAGGCTAAAATTTTACATCGACAGGTGAAATTACGTGTGAAGGGTCTGATCGGTACCATCGCAACATCAATACATGAAATAGGTTGTGAAGTTTCTCTAATTCAGACGATAAGGTTAAACATTAAGCTATAGGTCCAATTCACTTGATGATCTCATACAGCCTGATGAATCGTGGACTAAGCTTCCCTTTTTGACCAAAATGAGGAATTTTGCTCCAGGGCGATACTTTTAAGAACACTCTATATCTAACCTGAAATTCAATGCTTTTCTTTACAAATCAACATATGGTTTATGACAATCGGAAGTAGCTTTCAAACTATCTCATATCACCTTATCCTTTTCTTTAGTTTCTGGGATCTAATCAGTAACAAAAAGCTTTTTCTCACTCAATTCAGTCTAGTATAAAGGAGTCCTACATTTTTGACCATACAGGGCTTCGTACGACGCCATTTTAATACTCGACTAGTAATTGCTATTATATGCAAATTGAACCAATGAAAGAAATTTTTCCTAGCTACCTTCAAATTCCAAAATGCAACAACAGAACATATCCTTCAATATCTGAATCACCCACTCAAACTGACCATCAGTCTGTGGATGTAATACAGTACTAAAATATAATTTGGTGCCTAAAGTTTTGTGCAATTTACTCCAACAGCCATAAGTAAATCGTGGATCTCAATTGGAAATAATAGATGACAGCACTCCATAAAGTTTGACAATTTTAGCAACAAACAACTCTACCAACTTTTAGAGTGAATAATCCATAGGTATAGGTATGAAATGTGCGGATTTAGCCAGGCGATTCACTACAACCTAGATGGCATCTTTCTTTTTTGGATATAACGGCAACCCTAGTATAAAATCCATGGTAACCTGTTCTTATTTCCATTTTGGAATCATAACAGGCTGTAGTAATCCTAAAGGTACCTAATGCTCAGCTTTAACTTGCTAGCAAATCAAACATTTTGACACAAATTTTGAAATCTCACGTTTCATCCCTGACCACCAGTACATTTGTTTCAGATCTCAGTATATTTTGTTAGTACCTTGATGAATTGAGTAACTGCTACTATGAGCTTCCTACAGAATCCTCTATTTAATTTTAGAATTTTTTCACATACAATTATTTTGAAACTATAAAAGATCGATGATACCAATGTACAAATCTAACTTTAATGTCTTTTCAATTTGTTCTCATTTAGAAATCAACTCTGTGTCATTTTCTAAGTTTTACAAATCTGTTGCAAAAATGTCGATTTAGTTTTTAACTCAACTAAAATTGAGTTGTCCTTAACAAGTGTCAACTAAGTGTTCAAAGCTCTCAATGCAAATAATGAATTTTGACTCATAGTATTTGCAGCAAGATTAGCTTTCCCCAAGTGATAGTCAATAAAGAAATCATAATCTTTCAACAATTCTAACCATCTAACCTGTCAAAAATTAAAATCTTTTTGTCACATCATGTATTTCAAACTTTTATGGTCAGTGAAGATATATCCTTTTTCCCTATATAGATAGTGTCACCAAATTCTTAAAACAAGCACTGTAACATTCCTTACCCGAGACCGTTACTGGAGTCGAGCACGAGGCGTTACCAGATTTACCTTGCTAATTCGGGGCATAAAAATTCTCTTTTAAAATTAATTCACTCACATTGATCCAATATATCCTTAAAAGGGGCCCTCGAAGCCCTAAAACATGTAATTGAAATGGTTCGGGACCAAACTCGGAACATTAAAAAATTTTCAATTACTTACACAATTTAAAACAATTTATTTCACTATTCATAATAAAACTGTCCACCTGCGGAACAGTCACTAAATTAATTATAACTCGAGTTACGAAACTCAAAATTTAAATCCATAATTTTCCCTGAAACTGCACTCATATATCCTCTTACCATAATTTTTCCAGAATTTTTGATGTGGCCAATTAGTACAGTTTATTAGTTAAAGGTTCCCCTATTTCACAGTCCCACTCTTCTGACCTCTCCATACTAAAAATCAATTATCTCTTGCTACAGTTTTCATTTAGTGTTTCCACTTATTTCTAATGAAAATAGACTCACTAAGGAATCTATACATATAAATTATGACTCATAATTCTTTTTATAGAATTTTTAGTGAATTTCTAGAATCAAAATAGGGGATCACGAAATCCCTCACCATACAAACTTCCTTTGCTTGCCCTGTTTCTTTCCGATGAAAATAGACTCAATAAGATTTAATTCTATATCTCATTCACCATTTAATTCCATTTATCCAATTTTTAGTGATTTTTCAAATTCACGCCACTACTGCTGTTAGAAAACTATTTCATGGCCAACTTTTCCTCCTTCATCATTTGTTTGGATAAACTATCATTTAGGCATACATAACATCAAAACATGTTCTTATTTAGCCATTTCAATAGCTAATCATCGTAAAACATTCATATACCATACTTAAATCATATCATAAAGACATACACACCAAATGGCCAAGTCCCTATACATGCCATAACTCAAAACATGTCAAACTACAAAATACCAAGATAGCCTTTGATAGTGTGAGACGAACTCTGACGTCCTTTTTGATCCTCGAATTGGCTTGGCTACACTATAAAAGAGAGAAAAGAAAAGGAGTAAGCTATAATACTTAGTAAGGCTACAAATAAATAAATGACAACTTTCACCATCAACAACAAAATCTTTGTTTTACTTCTCCACTTACTCTTTAACTTTCCTATTTATCATTCCTTTACCTGAACTTTCTTGTAACATAGCCTGTATATTAGCTCGGTGAACTATTTGGAATACTAAGGGTACTTGGGTTTTCCTGCCTGATAATAGCCTACCAATGCCATGCTCTAGGCATGGTTTTACGTAGGATGTTCCCTGTCTTGCAAAAGCCATATATCTGATATGGACTTACATGAGATGTTCCTTAATTGTCTCAACCTGCCAATGCCATATGTATGATATGGACTTACATAGGATGTTCCTCAACTGTCTTAACCCAAAATACCATACATCCCTAAGGTTCAAACGGGGCTTTCTGATACTTTTTCTCTGTTATCTCATCTTTAATTCAACTTGAAATATTCTTATAAAATAAATTTATATATGCTGGAAATTAACAACATTAACATAAAGTATTGAAATATTGCATTTATTTACTGTAAACTTCCTCAGTGCAAACTGCGATCGACTTGACAACTTAATCTTCTACCTTTTTCTTTCCTTGGTCTATCCCCAAATTTCGTTCTTCTTGATCTATAATTAGCAAATGTAGCTTATTTAATATCCACATTCATCAAAACAGCCCTTAACTCTAACTTTGGCAAAATTATAATTTTTCCCAAAAACTTTTGCATATTTACACTTTTGCCCCAAAGCTCGAAAATTAAAATTTTTCCTTAATTCTTATGTTTTAGGACATGCTGATCATTTTTTCTTAATGGCAACATCAAAATCTCACTCTAACATGTACTTACGAACATTAGGTATTTTTACCGATTATGTCGTTTTACTCGTTTTCACTTAAAACCGAGTAGCACTAGCTGTGTAACTTAATTTAAAACCTCATATTCTATCTTAAAACATCAAAATAAACACTTTTCACCGATGGGTATTTTTTCCAAATATGAACCCTAGTTTAAATTATTGCTAGAATAAGCTAAATCAAGTTACCGGGACTCCGAAAACGTAAAGAACATTAAAATGGGGCTTGGAATCACATACTATGGAGCTTGGAAGCTTGAAATGAACCCTAGCTATGGAGAACCCTTGAAATTTCATCCAAATGAAGAAGATGGACATATTTTGCCATCTGTTTCCCTTTTTTAATCTTTTAATTACCAAATGGTATAATTACCATTTAAGGACCTCTACTTCAATTATGCTCTTCAATTAAATCCTTTAACATCTAGGACTCATATTTATTAACTTTTGCAATGAAGCCCTAATAGGCAAATTAGTCATCAATTCATAAAATTTTTTATCAATACTTTAAGACATGCACCTTATCACTCGGTAAATTATAAAAATTAATCGGAATAAACTTTTCTATCTCGGATTCATGGATTCACAACCACCATCCCGTTTAGGCCCTATTTCGGGATGTTAGATTTCTCCCCTTTAGGGATTTTCATCCCCAAAAATCTTACATGTGAATATGTTTGGATACTATTTTCGCATAGCCTCTTTAGGCTCCTATGTAGCCTCGTCTACCCCATGTCTATTCCATAATACTTTCACAAGTGCAATACTTTTGTTCCTTAGTTGCTTGACCTCTCGAGCTAAAATCTTTACTAGTTCTTCACCATAAGTCATATCTAGCTGAATCTGAACCTCTGTCTGTGAAATCATATGTGACAGATCAGAACCGTAATGACGTAACATGGACACATGAAACACATCATCAATCTTCTCTAACTCAGTTGGCAACGCCAACTGATATTCTAATGGCCCAACTCTTTCAGTCACTTCAAACGGTCCAATAAAACATGGACTTAGTTTGCCTTTCTTGCCAAATCTAAAGACTTTCTTCCACGGAGATACTTTCAAGAAAACTTTGTCACCATCTTGATAGTTAATCACTTTTCTTTTCAAATCTGTATAAGAATTATGTCTATCTAAAGCTACATTGAAGCAATCTCTGATAACCTTCACTTTCTCTTTAGTTTCTTTAACTAAGTCAACCCCGTAAATCTGATTTTCTTTAAGCTCTGTCTAATACAAAGGTGTGCGAGATTTACGTCCATGCAAAGCTTCATAAGGTGCCATATTCAAACTCGACTAATAACTATTATTATAGGCAAACTCTACCAACGGCAAATATTTTTCCCAACTACCTTGAAATTCTAAGACACAACATCTGAGCATATCCTCAAGTATCTGAATAACTCTCTCTAACGTACTATCAGTCTGAGGATTGAAAGCGGTACTAAAACTCAACTTTGTGCCCAAACCTTCCTGTAACTTCTTCCAAAATCGTGAAGTGAATCTCGAGTCTCTATCTGAAATAATTGATAACGGTACTCCATGTAGTCTAACTATCTCTAAAATATACAACTCGGGCAACTTGTCAAGTGAATAATCCATACGAACTGGAATAAAATGAGCTGACTTCATTAGCTTATCAATCACAACTCATACTGTATCTTTCTTTCTCGGTGTCAATGGCAATCCTATCACAAAATCCATAGCAACTTGATCCCATTTCCATTCAGGATCTAACACAGGCTGCAATAAACCTGAAGGTACCTAATCTTTGGCTTTTTACCTACTGACAGATCAAGCATCTAGAAACAAACCCTTGGATATCTCTCTTCATTCCTGCCCACCAATAAATTTTCTTCAAATCATTATGCATCTTTGTACTACCTGGATGAATAGACAAGGAACTGCTATGTGCTTCCTCTAAAATCTTTCGAATAAGCTCATCATTCTTTGGTACACATACCCGATTTCTGAACATCAAACAACTATCAGACCTAATCGAAAAATCTGACTCTATACCTGACTCACACTGAGCTCTTTTGGCTTGAAACTCACTGTCATCTTTCTGAACTTCACAAATTTTTTCAAGAAACAATGGTTTAGCTCTTAATTCAGCTACGATAGAACCATCATCAAAAAATGATAATCGAGTATTCATAGCTCGAAAAGCAAATAAAAATTTTCGACTCAATGCATCAGCTACAACATTAGCCTTACTCGGATGGTAATCAATAACAAAATCATAGTCCTTAATCAGTTCAAGCCACCTGTGCTGCCTCAAATTTAAATCTTTCTATGTCATCAAATATTTCAAACTTTTCTGATTAGTAAATATTCGACATTTCTCACTATACAAGTGACGTCTCTAGATATTCAGTGCAAATGCAATGTCAACTAGTTCTAAATCATGTGTCGGATAATTTTTCTTATGTGGCTTTAGCTGTCTAGAGGCATAAGCAATTACCTTTCCTTCCTGCATAAGTGCATAGCCTAGTCCATTCAAGGACGCATCACTGTAAATCATAAAATCTTTACCTGGTTCTAGTTGTACTAAGACAGAAGCTTCAGTCAATAATGCCTTCAACTTGTCAAAACTCTACTGACACTTTTCAGTCCATTCAAACTTGACGCCCTTTTGTAGCAATCTTGTCAATGGGGTAGCTATCATGGAAAATCCCTCTACAAATCGTCTATAATAACTGATGAGACCAAGAAAACTTTTGACCTCTGATACATTCTTGGGAGGCTTCCAATCAACAATGGCTGAAATCTTGCTTGGATCAACTCTAATACATTCACCTTAGACTATATGTCCAAGAAAATTGACTTCCCATAACTAGAACTCACTTTTACTAAACTTGGCATAAAGCTGATTATCTCTCAAAGTCTGTAAAACTGTTCGCAAATGCTCTGAATCTCAGTCTCATCATTGGAATAAATCAAGATATCATCAATAAACACAACTACAAATTTATCCAAGTAAGATCTGAAAATTCGGTTGATTAAGTCCATGAAAATGGTAGGAGCATTAGTTAAGCCAAATGGCATCACAAGGAACTCATAATGGCCATACCTAGTCCGGAAAGTAGTCTTTGGAACATCTAACTCTTTAACTTGCAACTGATAATATCTGAATCTTAAATCTATCTTGGAGAACATAGTAGCTCCCTTCAATTGATCAAACAAATTATCAATTCTAGATAGTGGATACTTGTTCTTAATAATTACCTTGTTAAGCTGCTGATAATCTATGCACAATTGCATCGAACCATCTTTTTTTCACAAAGAGTACTGGTGCACCCCATGGTTAACAACTAGGTCTTGCAAAGCATTTATCTATTAATTCTTTCATCTGAACTTTCAGTTCTTTCAATTCCATTGGAGCCATTCTATAAGGAGCAATAGAAATGGGTGTTGAACACGGGACCAGCTTAATACTAAACTCAACTTTTCTGATAGGAGGCAAACTTGGTAGTTTTTTCGGAAACACATCAAGAAACTCACATACCACAGGCACTGATTCAATTTTCAACTCTAGATCTTTAGTATTCAATACAAAAATAAGAGAAGCTTCATACCCTTTCCTCAAACATTTCTGAGTAGACATAATAGAAATCATTACAAATGAACTATCTGATTCATCTGAATTAACCTGAAGAATTTCACCATTTCATATTTCAACTTAATGAATTTCTTTCCACAATTCACTATCACGTCATGCGTAGTCAACCAATCCATACCAAGAATCACATCAAACTCATCAAATGGAAATAGCATGAGATCAGCTAGAAAACAGTAACCTCTAATTATGAAAGGGCAATTTTTACGTACTTTATCTACTAATACATACTGACCCAATGGATTCGATACTTCAATCACAAATTCAGTAGACTCTATGGGCATGTTCATACGAGCCATCAATTTCATGTAAACATAGGAATGGGTCGAACCCGGATCAATCAAAGCAATAGCATTAACATCATGAAGAAAAAATGTACCAGTAATTACATCGAGGGAGGATGCCTCTTCACGAGCACGGATAACATAGGTCCTTGCAGGTGCTCTAACATCTAGTCTTGCTGCTGAATCTCTGGATGCACCTCTACCTGCCCCTGTTCCTGGGTTTCCCTGTAGTCTACATCGGACTGGAACATTCCTAGACCTAGCACTCTGTAATTCTTCCTTTTTAACCATTTTTGGACGCTTTCGCATAAAATGATTTGGAGCACCACACTTGTAACAACCACTCTCATCTGCTCAACACTGGCCAAAATGACGTCTATCGCACTATGTGTAACGCCCTAAAATTTTGGTCTTTCTTGAATTATTGTTTATCAAGTAAAATGTTTAAACTCTGGTATTTGGTTGTGAAATTCATGTTTTGAGAATGTTATTGGGCCTATGGAAGGCCCATGTGTTGGTTGGAAGCTCGGCAAAATTTTGTATTTTTGACTTAGGAGATAGGGGTCTCTTGAAGTTAGGTGTTATAAGAAAATAATTGTGGAATAAGACACAAAACAAGTCCTGGTAAAGTGGAAAGGGAGGCGCCACTAAGCTCCTTAAAAAGTGGCGCCTAAGTGAGCTTGGAGGTCCAAGGTTCAAGCTCTAGAGTTGGCAAAGATGGCATTTTATTTTTGAGCTTGAGCAGGTAGGAGTTTGAAGCAGATTTAAACTCTGTTTTTGGAGGAGTTTAAATCGGTCAATGAGCAAATCTAGGAGGAGGTTGAGGGAGTTTGAATTTTGAAAGATGGTGGCCGGCTAGAGGACTCTTGGGGAAGGCAAATTCGGCTTTGTGCTTAGGTAGCATTTTCGGCAAATAGGTGCTAGAGTGTGCCGAATTCTCCTCTAGTCTTTTATGATTTTGTGCCGATTTTCCTTAAGTGAGAAAGCTCCCCTCTTCTGTCAATCTCACATAGCCTATTAGGTACCATTTTTGCCACTTCGTCCCTCTCATTAACCTAGTAGCCGAACCCTATTACACCTCATTGCTGAATCTTTTTCTTCTTCTCATTGCCGAATATAGAACTTCCAAAAACCCCATCTTGTGCCGTTCTTCTCTTGTTAAACCGATTGCTTATTTCTTACCCTCTCAAATCTCTTTTCTTATTTTCTTCCCTTCCATTTACTTCTGCTATCATCTACATACCTTCTTTTGACATTACTCTCTGGTTGATAGACACAAAAGCCGAAAGCAAACACGCACTTTGCCAAAACACTTCCTTTCCACTATCATTCTTTTGTTCTTCTTCTAAACCCTTCCATAAACCGAAACCCTTATCGTGTTTAGCCGAATCCTCTGTACTCTCAACTCTTCCTTTCTTTTACTTAGATCGTGGCTAAGAGGGCTTCTGGAGGTACTTCTTGAACCGATTAACTCAGTGGTAAGTATTCGGGAACCTTCCTTGCTAGTAGGTTTGTTTTGAAGTAAAAGCTGAAAACCCTCTAGGGGGAAGGCTATCGTTTGGACTAAGAGGTCTTGTGACCTTTTCTTCTGTTTATATGCGCTAAAGAAGGAAAAAGGACGTGCTTCAAAGGACTTCAGAGACTGGGCAAGTAGACTTTGGGATTTAGTCTATAATCGGCAAAGAGGGGTAAGATTTCAATGTTTGGGTCATGATAGTTGATTATGGGTAAGGGATTTTGGCTTAATGGCTGTTGGCTATTAAACTAAGACTAAGGTGATTAATGATAGGTTTTCATACGTGGGTTTCACCAATTGTTTCAACAAGTAATAGGTGTGTAACTAATCCCAACTCTTAGACTGATGTGGCAAAAGCCGAAATGGCCATAAAGTGACCGGCAACTGGTTGGAAGTGACCAAAAACGCATTCGTGTAATATGTGAGTGTAGTCGTTTACTCTATTAGGGTTAACCATGAACTCGGTGGTGGAGGAATTGCAGAAGGTGCAATTCTGAATCTTTTGGTAAGTTGGGCTGCGATGGGCCAAGATGGGCCCAATGGGCTTCCGAGCCCAAATCGGTAAAATTACTATTATAGGCTTTCTAGCGACGTGGTTAATGGTAACATGGTTAAGTTGGTAAACTAGACCTAAAAACTAGACTTAACGGGCTTGAGACGATATTGGACTTAGTAAGGCCCATTAGGGGTTTTAAGCTAAAAAGGGTAAAACTGGAAACTTAGCCTAAATGGACTTCTGTGGTTATTTTGGGACTGTCAATTTATTGAACTTGCATAAAATTAAAGGAAAATATGTTAAAGGACTGAAATACCCTTGAATGTGCAAAATTACCAAAATACCCCTAGGTGTAAAAAGACTATTATACCCCTAGGGACAACTCTATGTGGAATGTATAATTTTATGTATCTGCATGAGTTACCATTTAATATGAACATATCTGATGCATGAGATGCTATATGTTGCATGCTAGTATGTATATATATGTTGCATGGGGTATGGGTTTTATGATGGAGGAAGCGTTCTGGCAGCCTCGCTGCAATCTGGTGGCCGCGCCACATATATATCTGTTCTGGCAGCCTCGCTGCAATCTGGTGGCTTCGCCACGTATATACATCTGTTCTGGTGGCCTCGCCACAATATCTGTATCTGGTGACCTCGTCACAATATCTGGCAGCCTCGCTGCAAATTATATCTAGCAGCTTCGCTGCAATAATCTGTGGCGTGTAGCGGTTGGGTGGGTCGAGTAGTCTCCCCACATGGTGTAAGGCTGGTACGGGGGTGTTATGGATGGATTTGGGTTGGGTTTCTGTTTGCATATTATATCTGATCTGTATCTGTTATGGGCCTATGGGCTTAACCTGATTTCTGTAATGGGCCAAGGCCCAATTAATCTGATTCTGAGGCTTGATCTGTTTTGGCCTATGGTTGAGATAACGTTGCACACTGAGTTGTCAAACTCACCCCCTTTTATTTCATCTCTGCAGGTAACCCTCAACCATAGTGGGCTTGGAGCTGCGAGAGATTCGGAGTGGCCACAACATCTGCAAATTCGGTTTTTGTTTCACTTTAAGTATTTTCATTATGCTATTTTGGGTTTAATTTGTAATAAGGCCGCTATTTAAATTTCTTTATTGGTTTTATATTCTTTTATGGTTTAATTTATATTTTATCGAGACTGCTAGTTATAGGCTACGCGGATTTTTCAAACTACTAAAAAGGTTTTCAAAATTCAACAAATTCAAATATGGATAACCTAAGGCCTTATCAAAATGATTTTTCATAATCTTGCTGTTTTAGTAAAATATCCTCTAAGTCTCAACAAGCAAAAAGATCATAAGTTTAGTTGTAGGATCATGTAACACACCAGATCTGGTCATAACGTCTAGACTGGGTTTGCGGTGTTACATTTAGTGGTATCAGAGCCAGGTTGCAACAACTCGGCTGTGGATCGGGTCTAAAAATGGGAGTTTTCAAACAATTAAAACAAAGATTTTCGAAAGATCATGTTTTTGACAATTGTTTTCAAAATTAATTGGAACTTGTTTTGATGAACTTCTTTCGTATATAAATGATTTACTTTCAAAGAATAAATTAAGTTTCCTATGAAATTTTTCTAAAGAGTGGCACACCGAATCTCCGGCCCAAGCCTTTAAGTTTCTGAACTTTTCTGATTGTTTCTGAAATTCTGATTATATGCCTAACTAAGACCCTATTATGATTCTTTAGCTAGGGTATTACTGAAACTATAGAGACTCTGATAGGTGGACTGAGACTGTAGCTAGGCTACCGCGGAAGAAGATAACCTCTGAAATCTACCTATTCATAAGACATCTGTAATAAACACTGAAATATTAATCTGACTCATAAAATTTCTAGAACAGAAAGTACGAAATGAGTACGCGAGCAGCTCGTGGTAGGGGCCGCGGACATGGCCGAGGTAGTGCACGAGCTAAATCTTCATCTTCGAGACATGCGCAGGCAGCTGATACACCGATACCACCGGCAATAGAGGTGGAATCTCATGATAGGGGTGCAGGGGATGATGCCCTATCACAAGCGATGCTTCGAGTTTTGGTAAGGGTTGCTGGGGCAAGTACCAGTAATGGATTTCGAGGTTCTATTTCTGAGCGACTCCGGGCTAATTGGGCAGAATTCTTTAGGGCGTGTCTGATGTAGCCCGAATGTGGCCGAGTATTGGTTGGAGGCCACAGAGCGGATTATGGACGACCTGGATTGCTCTATGGAGCAGAAGCTGAAAGGAGCCATGTCGTTGCTTAGAGAAGAAGCTTATCAGTGGTGGCTCACGGTAAGAGATGGAACGTCAGCTGGTGAGGTAACATGGGAGCTGTTTAGGAAAGCTTTTAAAGGAAAATATGTTGGGGCTAGCTATGTGGACGCCCGTAGGAAAGAATTCTTGAATCTGGTTCAGGGAAGTAGGACAGTATCTGAGTACGAGGCTGAATTTTTGAGGCTAAGCCGGTATGCTTCTGGGATAGTTGCTACTGAATATGAGCGTAGCGTGCGCTTCGAGGATGGTCTGAGGGATGAATTAAGGGTGCTGATTGCTTCGCAGAGGGAGCGTAACTTTGCTACGTTGGTTGAGAAAGCTAAGATAGCTGAGGAAGTAAAGCGTACTGAGAGGCAGAATCGCAAAAAGGATAGAAACCGCTTCCGGAGGGATTCTGGACCATCAGGTGGGGCTAATAGGAATGTTAAGAGGGCAAGAGTGGTGGAACCAGTGCGAGCAGTGCCAATGAATGCTGTCAGACCACAGGGTTGCAGGAATTATGGTAAGATACATGTGGGCGAATGTCGGAAACGTTCTGGAGCCTGTTTTTGATGTGGGTCGATGGAGCATAGGATAAAGGATTGTCCTCAGGAACCAGATCAGGATCAAGTTAGGGATTAGAGGGTTGTCCAACCAGTGAGGGGTGGACCACCAGCTTCGAGGGGTCGTGGACAAGGTAGAGGCGGAAATGGTAATGGTCGAGGACGAGGAGCACCTGGTAGGGGTGCTGGTTTTGCTGAGGCTCGTCAGCCAGTGCTAGTTTATGCAGCTCGTCACCGAGAGGAGGGTGATGCTCCTGACGTCATAACCAATACGTTTTTTATTTCTAGTATGCCATACACTGCGTTGATAGATGTTGGATCTACCCATTCTTATGTTGCATGTGCTATATCTGGGTCGCTGGGTGTGCGTTCTGAGGAGACAGTGAGTGGGGTATCTGTATTAAGCCCTTTGGGTCACTCAGTTAGGGTAGACAAACTGTATAGAGACGTGCCTATAGAGACTCAAGGAAAAATCTTTTCTGGAGACTTGATGGAGCTACCTTTTGGAGAATTTGATCTTATCTTGGGAATGGATTGGCTGGTTAAGCATAGGGCTACTTTGGATTGTGTCGCAAAGCGAATGAGATTAAAAACCGCAGAGGATGAGGAAGTTATGGTGATTGGTGAACATAAAGATTATCTGTCTAATGTGGTATCAGCACTAAGAGCTGAGAAGTGGATTCGTAAAGGATGCGAGGCTTATTTGGCATTCATAAGTCAATCAGAAACTGAGAAGCTAACGGTGGACAAAGTTAGAACCGTTAAGGATTTTCAAGATGTTTTTCCAGAAGAGCTTCCAGGTTTACCTCTGAATCGAGAGGTTGAGTTTGGGATTGATTTGTTGCCTGGTACGGCACCGGTGTCCATTGCACCTGATAGAATGGCACCAAATGAGTTGGTGGAGTTCAAAGCGCAGATTCAAGAACTGTTGGATAGAGGCTTCATTAGGCCAAGTGTGTCTCCGTGGGGAGCACCAGTGCTGTTCGTAAAGAAGAAAGATGGGTCAATGCGAATGTGCATCGATTATCGGCAGTTGAACAAACTGACGATTAAGAATAAGTACCCGTTGGCAAGAATCGATGATCTGTTCGACCAGCTTAGAGGAGCTTCAGTATTCTCCAAGATTGACCTTCGATCTGGGTACCATCAGTTAAGGGTAAAAGAGGTGGATATACATAAGACAGCATTCACAACTCACTATGGTCACTATGAATTCTTGGTTATGCCATTTGGGTTGACCAATGCACCTGCAGCATTTATGGACCTGATGAATCTAGTGTTCTAGCCATACTTGGATCGATTCGTGGTCATCTTTATCGACGATATTCTGATTTATTCTGAATCTAAGGAGAAGCATGATGAGCATCTCCGTATTGTGCTGCACGTGTTAAAGGAAAAGGAGCTTTATGCGAAATTCAGTAAGTGTGAGTTCTGGTTGAGGGAGGTAACCTTCTTGGGCCATGTTGTATCTGCTGAGGGGATAAAGGTAGACCCTCGAAAGATTGAAGCAATTCTGGAATGGAAACCTCCAAGGTTAGTGGCAGAAGTTCGAAGTTTTCTGGGTTTAGCTGGGTACTATAGAAGGTTTGTAGAAGGATTTTCTGTGATGGCAACACCGTTGACAAAACTTGTAAGGAAAGGAGTGCCATTTATATGGACCGAGCAGCAGCAAGAAGCTTTTGAGAAACTAAAGAAGGTTCTGACCGAGGCACCTGTACTGATTCAACCAGAGTCTGGAAAAGATTTTACCGTGTACAGTGATGCATCACATGTTGGGTTGGGTTGTGTGTTGATGCAAGAGGGTAAAGTGGTTGCTTATGCATCGCGACAGCTTAAACCTCATGAAGTGAACTATCCTACCCATGATCTGGAGTTGGCAGCAGTAATCTTTGCCCTTAAGATTTGGAGGCATTATCTGTATGGAGAAAGGTGTATTATATACACAGATCATAAGAGTCTTAAGTAATTGCTAACTCAGAAGGAGCTGAATCTGAGGCAACGGAGGTGGATTGAGTTGCTTAAGGATTATGGTTGTGCGATTGAGTATCATCTAGGCAAAGCCAATGTGGTGGCTGATACCCTAAGTCGTAGAACTGTGTCTGATCTGAGAGCAATGTTTGCTCGTTTGAGCTTGTATGATGATGGTAGTCTGTTAGCAGAACTGCAAGTAAGGCCAACCTAGGTGGATGAGATTAAGGAAAAGCAGTCGAAGGATGAGTCTCTGGTTTCTCGATTTCAGCAGGTTAAGGATGGGAGTACTTCTGAGTTTGGACTTAACAGTGAGGGTGTTCTATGTTTCCACGGTAGAATCTGTATTCCTAAGGATTCCAAGTTGAGGCAAGCAATTCTGAATGAAGCTCATAAAGGACTGTGTGCTATGCATCCTGGAGGTAATAAGATGTATCATGACTTAAAGGAGTTGTATTGGTGGCCTGGACTGAAGCGAGAGGTAACAGAATTTGTGGGGAAATGTCTGACTTGTCAGCAAGTGAAAGCTGAACATCAGTTACCTTCTGGACTTCTGCAACCAGTGAAGGTACCACTCTGGAAGTGGGAAAGGGTGACCATGGATTTTGTAAGTGGGTTGCGCTTAACGCCATCAAAGAAGGACTCGATTTGGGTGATTGTTGATAGGTTGACTAAATCTGCTCATTTCATCCCTGTACGTACTGATTATTCGCTTTAGAAGTTAGCCAAATTGTATGTGGCAGAGATTGTACGACTGCATGGGGTGCCAGTGTCTATCATTTCTGATCGAGATCCTAGATTCACATCTCGGTTCTGGCAGAAGTTGCATGAGGCGTTGGGAACGCGACTGAACTTTAGCACGGCTTTTCATCCTCAGACTGATGGTCAGTCAGAAAGGGTTATTCAGATTCTGGAAGATATGTTGAGGGGATGTGTTATCGACTTTCGAGGCAGTTGGAGGATTATGTACCGTTGGCAGAGTTTGCGTATAATAACAGTTATCAGGCTAGTATCCGTATAGCACCTTATGAGGCACTGTATGGGCGTAAGTGTCGTTCACCTAGTTGTTAGACGGAACTGGGCGAGCGGCAAGTTCTTGGACCTGAGTTGGTAGCAGAGACTGAAGAGAAGGTCAAGGTGATTAGGGATCGATTAAGAGAGGCATCTGATCGACAGAAGTCTTACACAGATTTGAAGCGTAAGGAGATTGAGTATTCAGTGAGTGACATGGTCTTTCTGAAGGTATCACCTTGGAAAAAGATACTAAGATTTGGTAAGAAAGGCAAGCTGAGTCCGCGGTTCATTGGGCCTTATTGGGTTCTTAAGCGAGTAGGACCGGTGCCGTATCAGATAGAATTACCGCCAGAGCTGAATAGAATCCATGATGTGTTTCACGTATCCATGCTAAGACGATATCGTTCTGACCCTACTCATATTCTACCAGTTGCAGAAGTGGACGTACAGCCTGATTTGACTTTCGAGGAAGAGCCTGTGCAGATTCTAGATCGAGACGTAAAGGTTCTAAGAAGAAAATCAGTCCCTTTGGTAAAGGTACTTTGGCGTAATCATGGAAGAGAGGAAGCTACTTGGGAACCAGAAGAGGCAATGCGTCAGCAGTATCCCTATTTGTTTGGATCAGGTAAATTTCGAGGACGAAATTTCTTTAAGGAGGATAGAGTTGTAACGTCCTAAAATTTTGGTCTTTCTTGAATTATTGTTCATCAAGTAAAATGTTTGAACTCTGGTATTTGGTTGTGAAATTCGTGTTTTGAGAATGTTATTGGGCCTATGGAAGGCCCATGTGTTGGTTGGAAGCTTGGCAAAATTTTGTATTTTTGACTTAGGAGATAGGGGTCTCTTGAAGTTAGGTGTTATAAGAAAATAATTGTGGAATAAGACACAAAACAAGTCCTGGTAAAGTGGCAAGGGAGGCGCCACTAAGCTCCTTAAAAAGTGGTGCCTAAGTGAGCTTGGAGGTCCAAGGTTCAAGCTCTAGAGTTGGCAAAGATGGTGTTTTATTTTTGAGCATGAGCAGGTAGGAGTTTGAAGCAGATTTAAACTCTATTTTTGGAGGAGTTTGAATCGGTCAATGAGCAAATCTAGGAGGAGGTTGAGGGAGTTTGAATTTTGAAAGATGGTGGCCGGCTAGAGGACTCTTGGGGAAGGCAAATTCGGCTTTGTGCTTAGGTAGCATTTTCGGCAAATAGGTGCTAGAGTGTGCCGAATTCTCCTTTAGTCTTTTATGATTTTGTACCGATTTTCCTTAAGTGAGAAAGCTCCCCTCTTCTGTCAATCTCACATAGCCTATTAGGTACCCTTTTTGCCACTTCGTCCCTCTCATTAACTTAGTAGCCGAACCCTATTGCACCTCATTGCCGAATCTTTTTCTTCTACTCATTGCCGAATATAGAACTTCCAAAAACCCCATCTTGTGCCGTTCTTCTCTTGTTAAACCGATTGCTTATTTCTTACCCTCTCAAATCTCTTTTCTTATTTTCTTCCCTTCCATTTTCTTCTGCTATCATCTACATACCTTCTTTTGACATTGCTCTCTGGTTGATAGACACAAAAGCCAAAAGCAAACACCCACTTTGCCGAAACACTTCTTTTTCACTCTCATTCTTTTTTTCTTCTTCGAAACCCTTCCATAAACCGAAACCCTTATCGTGTTTAGTCGAATCCTCTATACTCTCAACTCTTCCTTTCTTTTACTAAGATCGTGGCTAAGAGGGCTTCTAGAGGTACTTCTTGAACCGATTAACTCAGTGGTAAGTATTCGGGAACCTTCCTTGCTAGTAGGTTTGTTTTGAAGTAAAAGCCGAAAACCCTCTAGGGGGAAGGCTATCGTTTGGACTAAGAGGTCTTGTGACCTTTTCTTCTGTTTATATGCGCTAGAGAAGGAAAAAGGACGTGCTTCAAGGGACTTCGGAGACTGGGCAAGTGGACTTCGGGATTTAGTCTATAATCGGCAAAGAGGGGTAAGATTTCAATGTTTGGGTCATGATAGTCGATTATGGGTAAGGGATTTTGGCTTAATGGCTGTTGGCTATTAAACTAACACTAAGGTGATTAATGATAGGTTTTCATACGAGGGTTTTGCCAATTGTTTCAACAAGTAACAGGTGTGTAACTAATCCCAACTCTTAGACTGATGTGGCAAAAGCCGAAATGGCCATAAAGTGACCGGTAATTGGTTGGAAGTGACCAAAAACGCATTCGTGTAATATGTGAGTGTAGTCGTTTACTCTATTAGGGTTAACCATGAACTCGGTGGTGGAGGAATTGCAGAAGGTGCAATTCTGAATCTTTTGGTAAGTTGGGCTGCAATGGGCCAAGATGGGCCCAATGGGCTTCCAAGCCCAAATCGGTAAAATTACTATTATAGGCTTTCTGGTGACGTGGTTAATGGTAACATGGTTAAGTTGGTAAACTAGACCTAAAAACTAGACTTAACGGGCTTGAGACGATATTGGACTTAGTAAAGCCCATTAGGGGTTTTAAGCTGAAAAGGGTAAAACTGGAAACTTAGCCTAAATGGACTTCTGTGGTTATTTAGGGACTGCCAATTTATTGAACTTGCATAAAATTAAAGGAAAATATGTTAAAGGACTGAAATACCCTTGAATGTGCAAAATTACCAAAATACCCCTAGGTGTAAAAAGACTATTATACCCCTAGGGACAATTCTGTGTGGAATGTATAATTTTATGTATCTGCATGAGTTACCATTTAATATGAACATATCTGATGCATGAGATGCTATATGTTGCATGCTAGTATGTATATATATGTTGCATGGGGTATGGGTTTTATGATGGAGGAAGCGTTCTGGCAGCCTCGCTGCAATCTGGTGGCCGCGCCACATATATATCTGTTCTGGCAGCCTCGCTGCAATCTGGTGGCTTCGCCACGTATATACATCTGTTCTGGTGGCCTCGCCACAATATCTGTATCTGGTGACCTCGTCACAATATCTGGCAGCTTCGCTGCAAATTATATCTGGCAGCTTCGCTACAATTATCTGTGGTGTGTAGCGGTTGGGTGGGTCGAGTAGTCTCCCCACATGGTGTAAGGCTGGTACGGGGGTGTTATGGATAGATTTGGGTTCGGTTTCTGTTTGCATATTATATCTGATCTGTATCTGTTATGGGCCTATGGGCTTAACCTGATTTCTGTAATAGGCCAAGGCCCAATTAATCTGATTTTGAGGCTTGATCTGTTTTGGCCTATGGTTGAGATAACGTTGCACACTGAGTTATCAAACTCACCCCCTTTTATTTCATCTCTGCAGGTAACCCTCAACCATAGTGGGCTTGGAGCTGCGAGAGATTCGGAGTGGCCACAACATCTGCAAATTCGATTTTTGTTTCACTTTAAGTATTTTCATTATGCTATTTTGGGTTTAATTTGTAATAAGGCCGCTATTTAAATTTCTTTATTGGTTTTATATTCTTTTATGGTTTAATTCATATTTTATCGAGACTGCTAGTTATAGGCTGCGCGGATTTTTCAAACTACTAAAAAGGTTTTCAAAATTCAACAAATTCAAGTATGGATAACCTAAGGGCTTATCAAAATGATTTTTTATAATCTTGTTGTTTTAGTAAAATATCCTCTAAGTCTCAACAATCAAAAAGATCATAAGTTTAGTTGTAGGATCATGTGACACACCAGATCTGGTCATAACGTCTAGACTGGGTTTGAGGTGTTACACCATGGACACTCTGGTCAACCCGGTCGAGCATTACCTACACTTGAAATCGAGGTAGTTTGAGCTTTCGAACCCATATTTCTGTTATCTCTATTTCTTCTCGAATACCCAACTGAAAAGTTTGATCTAGTAGAGAACTCTCTAGGCCTCTTGGATGTAGACTGAAACGATATGCTCATCTATCTTTTCTTTGTATCTTGTGTCTCAATTCTAGCTTTGCCTTTTTCTTTTTCTTTCAACAACTCCTCTGCCTTACAGGCTCTGTCAACTAAAACAACAAACTCTTTTATCTCTAGAACACCAACGGACAGTCGAATATCATCATTGAGCTCATCTTCATATCTCTTGCACATAATAGCTTCAGTTGACTCACACTCTCTAGCATAATTGTCGAGTCTAACAAATTCACGTTCATATTCTGTCACTGTCATCTTTACCCTAAACTTACCTCGGTGCAAAATGCGATCGACTTGACAACTTAATATTCTACCTTTTTCTTTCCTCGGTCTATCCCCAAATTTCGTTCTTCTTGATCTATAATTAGCAAATTTAGCTTATTTAATAACCACATTCATCAAAATAATCCTTAACTCTAACTTTGGCAAAATTACAATTTTGCCCCTAAACTTTTGCATATTTACACTTTTCCCCAAAGCTCGGAAATTAAAAATTTTCCATAATTCTTATATTTTAGGACATGCTAATCATTTCCCTTTAATGGCAACATCAAATTCTCACTCTAACATGTACTTATGAATATTAGGTTTTTTTACCGATTATGTCGTTTTACTCGGTTTCACTTAAAATCGAGTAGCACAGGTTTTTTAACATAATTTCAAACCACATATTCTATCATAAAACATAAAAATAAACACTTTTCACCGATGGGTATTTTTCCAAATATGAACCCTAGTTTAAATTATTGCTAGAATAAGCTAAATCAAGTTACCGAGACTCTGTGAACGTAAAGAACATTAAAAATGGGGCTTGGAATCACTTACTAAGGAGATTGGAAGCTTGAAACAAACCCTAGCTATGCAGAGCCCTTGAAATTTCATCCTAATGAAGAAGATGGACATATTTGCCATCTTTTCCCCTTTTTTAATCTTTTAATTACCAAATGAATAAAATACCCTTCATTAAAAACTTTGGTTATTTCTACCTATGTATGTCCATTTTTGTCCATGAAAACCTAATGGTATAATTCCATTTAAGGACATCTACTTCAATTATGCTCTTCAATTAAATCGTTTAACACCTAGATCTCATATTTATCAACTTTTGCAATTAAGCCCTAATAGGCAAATTAGTCATGCAATTCATAAAATTTTCAATCAATACTTTAACACATGCGTCTAATCACTTGTTAAATCATAAAAATTAATTGAAATAAACTTTTCTATCTCGAATTTGTGGTTTCACAACCACCATTCTATTTAGGCCCTATTTCGGGATGTTACAAGCATAATAATTGCAAGTTCCAAATCAGGAGTTGGGTAGTTCTTCTCATGCGGTTTTAACTAATGAGAAGCATAAACTACTACTTTGCCTTCATGCATTAAAACACAACCCAAACCATTAAGTGAAGCATCGCTACAACTCACAAATCTTTTTCGGACTTTAGCTAAATCAACATAGGGGCTTCGGTTAACATCACTTTCAACTGATAAAAAATTTGCTTACATTTATTGAACCAAACAAATTTTACATCTTTCTAGAGTAGCTTCGTCAACGGTGAAGCAATCATCAGAATCCTTAAAAAATATTTGATAATACCCGCTAGACCTAGAAAACTTCTGATCTCATGATATTTTTCGAAGGCTTCTAACCTAAAATAGCAGATATTTTGCTCGGATCCACTACAATGCCCTCAGTCGATACCACATGACCCAAAAGTCCAACTTCTCCCAACTAGAACTTACATTTATGAATTTTGAATATAATTGTTTCTCGTGTAAAGTCTGCAATATTATTTTCAAATGCTGGACATATTAACCTTTGTTTTAAGAATAAATTAGAACATCATCGATGAAAACAACCACAAATCTGTCTAAATACAATTAAAATATTATGTTTATTAAATCCATAAACACAGCAGGAGCATTCATTAACCTAGATGGCATAAGTAAAAATTCATAATGCCCATACCTGGTCCTGAAAGCAGTTTTTTACCCATCAGAGTCATTAACCTGAAGCTGATAATATCTAAAACGAAGATCAATCTTTGAAAATACAAGCGCACCTTTTAGCTGATCAAATAAAACATCAATACGTGAAAATGTAAATTTGTTTTTTTTTATTTTAACCCTATTAAGCTATTGATAATCACTACATAATTACACCAACCCGTCTTTTTTCCTAACAAATAGTATAGGTGCACCCTAAGGAGAAAACTAGGCAAAACAAATCATCTATCTGCCAACTCTTACAACTATGCTTTCAACCCCTTTCATTAAGCTGGCGCCATTCTACATTGAGGAATCAATATTGGTGAAGTTCCCAGTACTAATTCAATAGCAAATTCGACCTTATTGACTAGTGGTAACCCAAGGAACTCTTTTAGAGGCACATTTATGAAATCAAAAACAGTCGATATTGATTCAACTTTGATTCTGAAGCCTCGGCATCTAATATATATGCAAGATACGCTTCATATCCTTTTTGAACAAAATTCTAAACTAACAAAGCTGAAATAAAATTTACTATACTGCCATATCTATTTGATTCAACCCTGACTAATCACCATTTTGACATTTCAAAATAATATGCTTTCGTATATAGTTCACAAGAGCAAAGTGCAAAGTCAGCCAATCCATGCTTAGAATCACATCAAATTCATTCGAACGGTAATAATATCAAATTAGTAGGAAAATTGCAATTCTGAATTTTCAAGGGACAATTTCTAGAAACTTTATCAACTAACACATACTAGCCTAATGGGTTAGTTACTTTGACCATAAATTCAGTTGACTAAATAGGTATTTTCCTTATCTGACATGAATGTTGTGCATATAAACGAGTATGTTGACCCTGAGTCACTCAAGGCATAACCATTAACATCAAATATAGAAAATGCATCGAAAATCACATTTGGTGTCAAAGCTTCTTCACGAGCTCAATTTGAAAGAGCCCTCGCTAGTACCTAAGCCTCAAATCAGACTGTAACACCCCTTACCCGTATCTAAAGCTGGGACAAGGTTCGAGGCATTACCAGACTTAAACATTAAATGCATGTAAAACCAGGCCATAAAATTACCATCTAAAATTAAAAATTTCCACCTATGAGGCCCTAAACATACATTGAAAGTGGTTAAAGACTAAACCGAGAACTTTTGAAACTTTTACAACACTTAGAAAATTTTCATATTTTGGAGAGTTACACGCCCGTGTAGGTAGGCTGTGTGGTCATACACGCCCGTATGGCTTGGGACACGCTTGTGTCCTTAGCCTGTGTAACTCTCTATTTATGATGTCATCAATAATTTGGGGTCACACAGCCAAGTCACACACCCGTATGCTAGGCCGTGTCCCCCACATGGCTGAGACACACAGCCGTGTCTCTGCCCGTGTAGCTAAGAAATTGGTTATTTTCCCAACCATTTGTCAACCACATTTGCACATACTTAAACATAACTTCAAAGGTATATTTAATGGCATAAATAAGCTACCTATATATCAACAATTCAGCCTTAGACTTGTTATTTAACAAGCAATATACCTAGTCTCACTTAGTCACATTCAATATGCATCATCAACATCTCTTATCCGTGTATAAGTATACCTAACTATCATACCATACCATTGAGCCAAACTTAGCCATTAGGCACCAAGACTACTAGCACATTCAACTAGTTGGTATTTAGGCCATAACCCACAACTCATCATGTATCATGCAAACACAACTCACATCACGAGGCATTGGCACATAAATAATGTATATATAGGCTTACAACTAATTAGCCAATATAAGTCAAGTTGCATGGTTACACATAAATCAAACATTTAACCATTACAAGCCAATACATTTGGCCAAAACATAACAACTCATACACAAAATAACTGAGTCCCTATACATGCCATAAACTAAAAATGCTTGAAAACATTGATACCGATCAATAGCTTGATAGTGTGATAAAATCTCCGACAATCTCCAACCCAAGCTAGTATCTGTGACACTAAAGGAAAAGGAAAGGAAGGGGGTAAGCTATATAGCTTAGTAAGTTGGCATGTAAATAATAAGAAATTTAATAACATGCTTTTACCAATTCTCATAATATGTTTTCAAGATAATACAATCATAATTGCACATAGTTCCACTATTTACTCATGTTAATCCCAAGCTGTCTACTCAAGTCGTAGTCACTAAATTATTTACATCTTGATCTATGTAACTCCAAATTAAGATCCAAAAATTTTCCTTGAAAGTAGACTCAATTATCGTTTTACCATAAAATTTTTAGAATTTTTGGTTTATCCAAAGAGTACAGTTTATTCATTACATTCACCCATATTTCACTATCTGATAGTCTCAACCCCTCTTCACTAAAAATTAATTATCACCTTGTACAAGATCCCGATGATGTTTCTATGTGTTTATTTGAAAAATAGACTCATTGAGGATTTTAGGAATATAAATTATAGCCAATAATTATTTGTGTACAATTTTTAATGATTTTTCAAATTCAAAATAGGGATTCTAAAATCATTCTGACTCTGTCTCACAAGAATTCAAATATCTCATAATATGAAATTCTTTTACTACAGCATTCCTTTTATGTGAAAATAGACTCAGTAAGCTTTAATTTCACATCTTATTAAACCTCTAATTCAATTTGCACCATTTATGGTGATTTTTCAAAGTGATATAACTATTGCTGTCCAAATTGCTTTATTGTTAATTTTACTCTTTCATGTTTCCTTTGTATTAATTCTCATTTACACACATATAACACTAAAGTATATCCATAGTTAGCCATTCCAATAACTAGTCATTATCAAATATTTACAAGTTTTCATTGTAACCCTTACTCCACATCAACCTTACCAAAGTTTGATCAAATATCGAGCACATTGCTCATGAATATATATACACATGTACCTGCACTTGTTCATCACATAACCACATTCAATTACACTTAGTCATTTGTCCCATTGAAGACATTGGAATATTAATGGATACTTATTACGTTTGCACATAAATGCCACACTTGTAGCCAAAGCTACTTCACATCACTTTTCATATAGAGGCTCATTCTCAAGCAATTTACTTTCACGGGCCAGCTTACACAAGCTGTCAGTCATTCGTTGCTACTCAGTGCAGCTCACACAAGCTGTCAGGTATCCGAAACATATGACGGTATACCCAGCCATTGGTAGAACTTAAGACCAGCACTCGAATTCACTTAGTCATAATTTCACATAGATTTCACATAGGTCCCTATTGACGTGTCACTTTTATCCTATTATATTCCTAATGTTCAACTGGGAAATTTTTCACATTTCGATACATTGTCATTTCATTCAATATTCAGCAACAACTCATAAAATATATCAAAACATAAAAACATAAGTAATAACGATACATTATTTACATACAAACTTACCTCGGTAACACAATCGGTGAAAAGGACTTATTCATCAATTTCTCATTTTTCTCTCGTTCTAGTTCTAAACCTCATTTTCCTTAATCTATAATATCATATTTAATTTATTTATTAGTCACATTATCCATTGTAACCCGAAGATCACATTATGAAAAAATTACATTTTTGCCCTTAAAGTTTTACATATTTATAATTTTTCCCCTAGGCTCATCAAATGATTTTAATTCAATTTCTTTGTACTTAAGCCTAGCCGAACCATTTTCATAACTATAACAGCCCACAATTTCTGTTAAAACACACTTTTATGACACATTTTATAACTTTTACAAATTAGTACTCAAAGTTCTCAAATAACTCCATAATTATTACTCTCTGACTGAACAAAGGAATTACTACTGAGTCTCATACAACACTTTCTGCATAAGCTCTGGATAAATCATTGCGTGAATTCTTTCTTTAAGTAATAATAATAGAAACCAGAATCAAAAGTCATCTCACACTGCGCTCGTTCAGTTTACCACTCACTGTCACATTCTTGAGGTGCTCAACTGTGCAAAGAAAACATCGCTTTAGCCCTTTTATTTAGTTAGATTCATACTTCTATCAAACAAGGTCAATTAGGTAACTGATACTCACAAAATGAACAAAAGCTTTCCATACAAGCATTTGCACTATATTTAATTTCCCAAAGATTTATCGTTAACTATTCACAATCTTCCAATAGTTCAAGCCATTACATTGTCTTAACTTCAAATTTTTTCGTAACATTAGATACTTTATACTCTCGAAATCAAGAAGCATATGAAGTGTTTCGTCAAACCAATGATGTCATCACTTTCTCACACAGACATACTAGTGGCAGATTCAAAATCACTAATGAACATTTCTTTTAATGAAATTTTAACTATCTGAAAGCATAAAATGTCACTTTACATTCTTACCATTAACACACATTCCAATCCGTTCAATAAGGCATCACTGAAAAATCATAATTTCTTTACTCAATTCAAATAGAACCCAGAATCAGTACTTTGGTTAATAATACCTTCAACTGGTTTCAACTATGCTAACATGCACTGTGTAACGCCCTAGTTTCGGGTTTTCGGGATTTTTGTGATTTTGGTGAAAAACTTGAAATTTTGTTGTCTGGATGTGTTATTTATGTTTTAAGTGTGTTAGTGGGCCTTTAGAAGGCCCAAGCTTAGGTTAGAACTCGAAAAAAAATATCAAATTTTGGTTTTAAAGTGAAGGGGACTTGGTTAAGTGGGATTTTAAGAAAAAGTAAGGGAATAGGGTCATAAGTGAGCTGTTGGTAAAGTGGCAAGGTGGCGCCACTAGGCTCCTAAAAATGTGGCGTGTGGATGGTGTGCTAGGGCAAGTGTTCGAGTCACAAGGCAAGCGGTATGTTATGTTTTATTTTTGTGCATGTGCCAGACATGTGTTGGTTTCCAAGTAAAACTCTACTGAGGAGAAGGTGAGATGTTGTTGGGATTAGATCAGGTGGGATAAGGGGGAGAGACTTTAGGAATTTTTTTGAAAGGGAGTTAGTGGTGGACGATTGTAGGGGTCTTAGATAGCCATTCGACATTTGGGGGTTAAGGTTCCACATTTAGCAAAAGAGGTGTGATGTGTGCCGAATTGTTTTAGCAAACCCTCTCCTTCCATTGTTCATCTTTTACTGTGTTTCTTCCCTTCTTTCCAAACCGAAATAGCCTTTCCCTTTGCTCATCTTTTCCTTCCTTTTGTCAAAACCGAATCTGCCATTTCCTTTTTCTTCAATCACCTTTGCCAAATAGATATAAAAGCCAAAAACGCAACTCTTGTTTCCCTTAGGCCGATTTCTTCTTATGAATACCTTTACTCTTGTTCTTCTCTTTTAGCCGAATCTCATAACCACCATAGCCTGTCGACATTCTCTTCTTCTCATCCCAAAGCCTTCACTTTTCTTTCTCCTTCATTTGACCAAAGTCGAAACTACCATATTCAAAGCGTTTCGAAAAATCGAACTCCTTAGATCTTTAGATTCTTCTCTGTTCGTGTTATCTGAGTTAGAAATCAGATTGGTAACATTCTTCAACAAGTAGATCTCATGTAAGTATTTGAAATACCTTATCATTCATTGTTTTGGGATTTTAAGAAAGGCCGAAAAACCCCTATAGGTAAGGGTGTTTGTCGTGTAGTACAAAAGGGTTAGTAATGTTATTGATTTGTTTTGTGCTAGTGTGGATTAAAGGCTCCTAATCAAAGGCTTGGACAAGTGGAGTGACTAGATTTAGATCTAGTCCATACTTTCGACAAGGGGTAAGTGTTCTAAGGCCTTACTTGTGGTTGGCCGAATGTGTAAGTGGGTATTAAGTAGTTAATAATTATCGTTGATATGTAGTTAACATGTTAGTAATGTATTGTAGGCTAATCGCGTGGGAAAGCTCGTGGTAGAAATCGCAAGCCAAGTGTGTAAACGAACACCCTTTTTGTAGTCTAAATCAGCAAAAGCTGAAATGCAGAAATTCTGGCATTTCATGGGCTTGCGAGTGTGCGAACGCTCGTGGGTCGGTTGAAGGTGTTAGAGTTGGTAATCGAAACTAGCAAGGCTGTGCAAATCGTATTTTCGTGTGCTTCGATAATTTGGACCTCGATGGGCTAAATTTGGGCCTAATAGGCTTACGGGCCCGTTTGGGTAAATTTGAGCGGTAAGTATGTTCTGTTAGACCGTTTAAGAAAACTGCTAAAACAAGCTTGGAAATTTGGATTGAGTGGGCTAAAATGGCTAATATGACACTGAAGGGCCCATTAGGGGTTTTAGGGCCCAATAACTCAAAATTGTTAAAATGAGCTAGAAAGATTAACCAAGTAAAAACTGAACTGTAATATGCATGAAACCCTAATAAAATTAGAATAATTACTAAAATACCATTTAGGGTAAGAAATTACTATTTTACCCCTAGGTGCAACATGACCATTATACCCCTAGGGCTGTCCTTGACTGCAATGCATGTTTTACTATTTCTGTTTACTGTATGCCATGACATGATATTCTGTTGCATGGGTTGGGTTCATTGATAGAGGAAGTGATACTGTTTACTGAAAGGGGCTTTGCCTCATTTACTGTACTGGTGGCAACGCCACATATACTGTTAGAGGTCTACCTCATTTTACTGTTTTGGTGGCTTGGCCACAAATACTGTTACTGGCAGCTATGCTGCAATTGAGGTGTGCTGGCTGGGTGGGTTGAGTTATTCCCCACATGGTGTGCTAGTTGGTACGGGCGGTGTATGTGGCTGGTTGGGTTGGTTTTGCATTCATGCATAATTATTATGAACTGTTACTGTTTTGGGCTAAAGGCCCACACTGCTATCTGAATGGGGCTTCGGCCCAGTACTTACTGAGACTGATTAGGGCTTAGGCCCAGTGGGTTTGAGCTGACTTGGGCTTTGGATGGGCTTACTTTGCACACTGAGTTTCCAAACTCACCTCTTTTTCTTCCATCCTTGTAGGTGGGCCCTAGACTCGTGGACTTGGAGCTGGAGGGATTCAGAGTGGCCATGTGGACTGTTTATCAACGGCTTAGTCAAGTTATTTTCACTATTTCAATTAATTTACTTTCATTTGGTTTTGGGTTTGTAATAAGGCCGCTTTAATTGTTTTATGTGGTTTGTACTTTAAGTTTGTTATTATTAAATTCATTTCAAACCAATTAGCTTAGAACGCGTTTTTATGAAAAATACTCATTTTCAAAATATATCGATAATAAAACAAAGCTTCCGCAGCATAAACAATTTTTCAAAAGAAGTAAACACTTCTAATGAACTAAATCTAATTTTGTTTTACATGAGCAAGATACTAAGTTAAAGTGTGGCAATGGTTGTGTGCATGTCTAGGATTGGATTTAGGGAAGAGCTTGGTACTTAAGCAGTCTAGTTGACACACCTCCTCTTTTCTGGAATCCTACCTGGTGCATAGCTTCCATTCACTTTGGTTTATAACAAAAAGATGTATCTTAAGCGCTAAAAAGGATTACAAATAAAATCATGGTTTTCAGAAACTCTTCAATGTGGTGCGTCAGATCTAGCCATAACGTCTAGGTCGGGTTTGGGGTGTTACACACTGACCATCCAAATTTTCATAAATGTGATAACCATATCATTCAGAACAACGTTAACTCATAATAACATCATCACATTAGAACAAATCTAATAGGTATATCTCAGTATAATACTCTCTAGAATATCAATCCTTCATTCAGACTATCCATCGATATACTCGTGAATGCAAAAAATTTATTACCATAAGTGAGAATACTTTAACTACATGTAACTCAAATTACACTTCAACTAACCAGCTCACTCTGATAAACACAACCGAGTCGATTTCGACTATCAAATAATACATATCAAAATACCTCTTTCTTCATGCTGTTAAACAACTCAAACATACAATCTTTTATAATTCCCTCAACAGGCTAATCAAAGATCTTTGTAGCTGCATTTTTCTACAGAAACAAAGTATCCTAATTGAACTCATTAACCCTTAATCAAACTTACTTGAAAAAAGAAAACCATCATACACTTTAAACTTGAACTTCCACTATCTATATCTTTGCCAGTATTAGTTCCTTTCACAGAAGTTAGGGAAAATCCTGATACCAAAGCACCATGTTCCTATTATCAGACCATAAATACACCCAGAATAGACATAGTTATCACAAACCAAAGAACACACTTTAGAGATGAGCCATGATTGATAATTTGCGAAATAAGGATGATAAGAAAACCGAGATAAAGAAATCTCAGATACGATACCATATCAGAAGATCAAGAACATATCTCATAAGAAAATAAAGAACTTGATGATCCCTTAGAGAAATCCAAAAGAAAGACAATGCTTACACGCTCTAAAATCAATAGTAGCAGAGATAATATATTTTCCATATATATATGTAAAACAAAACAACATTCAGTAGAAACAGAAGAATAGCCTCACATAAATTTTCACCATAAACTTTTAATCCAAACACAAAAGAATAGAACCCTAAAGAGAGATAAAATCTGCTAATCATTAGCCAACCAGACCAACAGTGCTTTCATCCATCTTTATAATCAGCTAACATTCTTACACGATAAGAAAATGAATGATCACATATATTTCTAAGGATAAAAGAATATATAGAATACCGAGAAGAGACCATCATAATCTATTTAACTATAACTGATACACACAGACATCTTTACAACTCAAATATCATTTCTCTGACTAATTCTGTCATCTTTAGAATAATCTGACATCTTTTCCAAAACTGTATTCACTTGCCAAACTATTTTCAATTCAGATCAAGTTATCAGTTATTCCGTTATTGAGCTCTTTAGTCTCTCACTTGTGAGCTCATTCAACTTAAATCTCGTAAAATTTCGTTATAAAAATATCACATTGATAGGGGGTGAGATCGTAAAGCCTCTAACTCATCTCTCATATCAATACACACATGCTACTTAACATTTATCACCATCACAATATCATCACAGTCATATTATTTAGTTTAGGCAACCTTACACACATATTCATGTTTCACGAATTTTTTGATTATCTTATTCAACTAAGTGTAGTCATACATACATTCCATAAATTTTTGCTTAGGTCTACTTATCACATTCATATAGTCAAACAAGTTAGGCACATAACATCATATGAATGCCAAACAAACATGGATGAGCTTATCACAACATAAACTTTCATTTCATTTCACTTTCCCATATTCCTCAACTTATAAGTACTTCATTTTCTACCTCGTCACATACAAATCACGAACTCTTATTCATACCTTGTCAAATTTTGACTCACCATAAACATATTTTTAATATCTTAGTACTATTATCAGCATTGGCAAAAATAGCTCGGTCGGAAGGCATCTCTGCTTCAACAAGACAATTTTGTCAGGATAGGGTTCGAGGCGTTACCACTAAATGTAGCACCCCTTACCCGTATCCAATGCCGAGACAGGGTTTGAGGGGTTGCCAGGCACAAACATTAACATCCATGCAAAACCAGGGCATAAAATTTCCACTTAAAACTAAAACTTTTCAAAAACAATCATACCGTCCCTTAAACAAGCCTACCAGGCCCTAAACTTAGAAAATTTTCAAATTTTGGAGAGTCACACGCCTGTGTGGGTAGGCTATGTGGTCACACACGCCCAAGTGGCTTGGGACACGCCTGTGTCCTTAACTCATGTAACTCTTTATTTATGTATTTATGACATCATCAATAATTTGAGGTCACAGGGCCAAGTCACACGCCCGTGTGCTAGGCCATGTCCCCCACACGGTTGAGACACATGGCCGTGTCTCTACCCGTGTAGCAAAGAAATTGGTTATTTTCCCAACCATTTGTCAACCTCATTGGTACATACTTAAATATAACTTCAAAGGTGTATTTAATGGCATAAATAAGCTACCAATATATCAACAATTCAGCCTTAGACTTATTATTTAACAAGCAATATACCTAGTCTCACTTAGTCACATTCAATATACATCATCAACATCTCTTATCCGTGCATAATTATACCTAACTATCATACCATACCATTGAGCCAAACTTAGCTATTAGGCATCAAGACTACTAGCACATTCAACTAGTTGGTATTTAGACCATAACCCACAACTCATCATGTATCATGCGAACACAACTCAAACATCACGAGGCATTGGCATATAAATAATGTATATATAGGCTTACAACCAATTAGCCAATATAAGTCAAGTTACATGGTTACACATAAATCAAACCTTTAACCATTACAAGCCAATACATTTGTCGAAAACATAAAATCTCCGACAATCTCAAACCCGAGCTAGTATCTATGACACTAAAGGAAAAGGAAAGGAATGGGTTAAGCTATATAGCTTAGTAAGTTGGTATGTAAATAATAAGCAATTTATTAACATGATTTTATCATTCACACAATATTCTCAAGATAATACAATCATAATTGCACATAGTTCCACTATTTACTCATGTTCATCCCAAGTCGTCTACTCGAGTCATAGTCATTAAATTTTTATATCTTGAGCTACAGAACTCCAAATTAAGATCCAAAATTTTTCCCTAAAACTAGACTCACATATCTTCTTACCATAAATTTTTCAGAATTTTTGGTTTAGCCAATAAGTACAGTGTATTCATTAAAGCATCCCCTATTTTACTGTCTAACAGATCTGACCCCTATTTACTAAAAATTAATTATCTCCTTGTACAAGATCTAGATGATGTTCCCATTTGTTTCTTTTGAAAATAGATATTTTAGGCATATAAATTATAACCCACAATTATTTTTATACAATTTTTAATGATTTTTTGAAGTCAGAACAGGGGATTCCGACATCATTCTGACTTTGTCTCACAAGAATTCAAATATATCATAATATGAAATTCTTTTGCTTACATCATTTCTTTTATATGAAAATAGACTTAGTAAGATTTAATTTCATATCTTATTCAACCTCTAACTCAATTTACACAATTTTTGGTAATTTTTCAAAATGATACAACTATTGTTATCCAAACTGTTTTATTGCTAATTTTACTCGTTCATGTTTCCTTTGTATTAATTCTCATTTACACACATATAGCACTAAAGTATATCCATAGTTAGACATTCCAATAACTAGTCATTATCAAATATTTACAAGTCTTCATTGTAACACTTATTCCACGTCCACCTTACCAAAGTTCGATCACATATCAAGCACATTGCTCATAAATATATATGCACATGCACTTGCTCATCCCATAATCACATTCAATTGCACTTAGTCAGTTGTCCCGTTGAAAACATCGAAATATTAATGGATACATTGAAATTTTGCACATAAATGCCACACTTGTAGACAAAACTACTTCACATCACTTTTCACATAGAGGCTCGTTCTCGAGCAATTTACTTTCACGGGCATGCTCACACCAGCTGTCAGGTATCTACAACACATGCCGATATAACCCAACAACTAGTATAACTTAACACCAGCACCTGGATTCACTTAGTCACAATTTCACATAGGTCTCTAGTGACATGTCACTTGTATCCTATTCTATTCCCTAAGATTCAACTAGGAATTTTCTCACATTTTGATACTTTGTCAAGTCATTCAACATTTAGCCACATCTCATAAAATATATCAAAACTAAAAAACTTAAGTAAAAACGATGCATTATTTACATGCAAACTTACCTCGGTAGCACAATTAGTGAAAAGGACTTATTTGTCAATTTCTTATTTTTCCCTCGTTCTAGTTCCAGACCTCATTTTCCTTGATCCATAATATCACATTTAATTTATTTATTAGTCACATTATCCAATGTGACCCAAAAATCATATTATGGCTGTAACACCCCGAATTTGGGCCTAGAAGTATTAGGCCTTGAGTTTTGGATCGGTTAAAAAGCGGCTTTAATAACTTAAATTGTGTGTTTAGTTTAGTGGATAAGGTGGTAATCTGAGGTGTTAAAGAGTTTCTGTGAAGTCTTGAGTTCGGGTTTAGAATGGGAAAAATATTTATTTTTAGGTTAACAGAACCCTGAGCTCAAGTAGGATAACTTATAAATAAAAGGGGCTAAAAATAAGACACAAAAGGAGATGTGATCTGGTGGCAAGGAAGTGACACCACAGGGGAAGCAAGGGGTCCAAGGTTCAAGTCTTGGCTCTTGCAATTTATTTTGTTTCTCTTTTAAATAAATCTAGAAGCGAGTAGGTAGGCTTTATAGTTAGATGTGTTTGACTTATGACACAAAGGAGCTTGTGTCCTAGTGGTGGTGGCGTGACATGGCTATCGAGAGGACTTTGGTTTGAATCCCTTTGCACGCAAAGGTTGATTATTTTGCTAATGAGTCGATTTTAGGGCATTGGTGGAGAATCCCACATCGGGAAGCTAACATGAGAATAGGTGAGAAGCTAGCTTTAAATAGAGCAAACCATGAAGAGAGTAAGCATACCTTTCTTGGCTTATCCCTTTCACTTTGTGTCGTGGTCGTTGGGTTAGACGTTGGATCATTCGTTGATCTATATGCCATTGGGTCATGGTGGTGGTGACCGAAGTTGATTGACACACCCCTTGGGAGTCAAGGGTACGATTATTGTTGGCTTCTAGGCATAGTAGTGTTCGGGGCGCGGATTAACTTCAAATTCCTATCAGGTGTGTATTCCACCCTACTCTAGCTGTAGAACGGTAAATGCCAGAATGCCAAAATGGAACATGTGAGCCCAATGGGCCCGTGGGTCCAATCGGACAAATTGTATGATTGTGTAGTAAATATTGGACTAGACTAGGTGAATCTCATATCTATGGCTAGATTTGGGCAAAAAGGGCCACACAAGTGTGTGGGCCCACTTGGGCCGAGAACTGGCCTTAGGCCCATTCGCAACGTTATCTATGTTTAGAATACTTAGTTGCCTGAGGCGACTGTAGACTTTCTAGGGGATTGATAAAATTACTGAAATACCCTTATAAGGCAGCATTACAAAAATACCCTCGATTTGTAAAATTATCGAATTACCCTCGATTTGCTAAATTACAGAAATACCCTCAGTTTGCAAAATTACCGAATTACCCTTGATTTGTAGAATTACATAAATACACCCTTTTGCAAAATTACCGAATTACCCTCGATTGGTAAAATTACAAAAGACCTCTAATTTGTAAAATTACAAAAATACCGACTTACCCTCGATTTGTAAAATTACAGAAATACCCCCGATTTGTAAAATTCCAAAAATACCCTCGATTTATAAAAGTACTGTTTGACCCCTAATTTGTAAAATTATCGTTTTACCCCTAATTTGTAAAATTACTATTTTACCCTTGATTTGTAAAATTACTATTTTACTTTTGATTTGTAAAGTTACCATTTTACCCTAGGTTTGCGAAATTACCAAAATACCCCTGGTTTGTGAAATTACCGAAATACCCCCAGATTGTAAAATTACTGAAATACCTCTATAGGGAGGATTACCGAAATACCCCTACAGGGTAGAATGACCCTTTCGCCCTTAAGGTGTAAAATGACTATTTTGCCCCTTGCGGGTAAAAGATTGATTAGTGCTATGTCTTGGCTGATTGTCGGTAACTGAATGACTATGATTCAACTGATGTGACTGTGATTATTTCTCTGGTTATCAGCATGACATTTTGCATACATAACATTTTGCATGGGTTAGGATATTATATGGAAGAAGTTCTGATTTGTTAGGGTTACACGAGTCGCCCGATACAACTATGGACCCACCGAAGGCTTAAGAGCCATACTGATTTGATAAGGTCTCACGGGTTGCCTAAGACGACTGTGGACCCACCAAAGGCTTAAGAACCGTACTAATTTCATAAGGTCGCACGGGTCGCCCGAGACGATTGTGGACCGAATGATGGTTGTGTGTCGATCATGTTACTGAGGGCTGTGTGCAATTATTATGGGATTCGTGCCGTTATTGTGGGCGTTGTGCCATTACCAAAGGCTTTGTACCGATATCATAGGCTTTGTGCCGATTATAGACCCGTTAACAATGGCTTTGTGCCACGCATATTACTATGGCTCTATGCCATTTTGTTTATGGCTTTTGGCCATTCTGATTTCTGGCAGCTTTGTTGCGATACTGATAGTGCCGCATCGGTACTACACTATGGAGTGTAGGGATGGGTGGGTTGATTATATCCTTACAGACTGTGTAGGGTTGGACGAAGTGGTGTGTTGGTTGGATGGGTTTGCATGCATCATGCATCATTCATTTATGCTCTATCTCTGATATGGGCTAGGCCTAGTTGAGTCTGATATGGGCTAGGCCCAAATGGTTTATATTGGGCTTTGTCCCACTTATGCTCTGAGCTTAACTGTACTGTTTCTGTTATAGGGCTCTGGCCCAAACTGTTTTTATATCTGTTTTTGTTTACTGATAATTCTTTAGGAAGGGGATTAAAGACTGAGTTTGTAACGCCCTGATTTCGGGCTTTTTTTTGGATTTTGTGAATTTTGGTGAAATTTTAAATTTGTGGTGTTTTGGATACTAAAATTGTGTTTAAGTGTGTTGGTGGGCCTTTAGGAGGCCCAAGCCTAAGTTAAAACTCGACAGAAATATCAACTTGGATTTTAAATAAATGAGACTTGGTTAAGTGGGCTTTTAAGAAAAGGTTAGCAAATAAGGACACAAAGAGGGCCTTGGTAAAGTGGCAAGGTGGCAGCACTAAGTTCTGAAAAAAGTGGCATGTGGACTGAGGTTAAGGGCTAGAGTTCAAGTCATAAGGTAAGCAGATAATACTTTTACTTTTGGGCATGTGCCGGGCATGTGATGGGACTTAAGTAGTATTCAGCTAGGGCCTTGGGGAGGCTATGCCGTTTGCTTAAGTAGTCATTAGGGTTAGTTTTTATTTCTTTTTTTCTGTCTTGGTGAATTAGGGTTAGCCACCTAGAGTTTTCACCCTTGATCTATTCTCTCCTTAGTGTACCAAAAAGCTAAAAATGCAAGTAAGGTTGCCTCTGGTGCCGTTTGCTTATTCTCTTCTCCTCTCCTCCATTCTTTTCTTCTCCTTTTCTTCTTCAGCCAAAACCACCTCTCCTCCTCACTCATCTTCCCTTTTCTTCTCTTCAAAAACTGATTTTGCCATTCTTTTCTTCTTAAACCCATCTACAAAAAGTCAAAATCCCGAAAGATTGCTACTGTGCTGATTTGTCTCTAGCTGCATCCTCCTATCTTCTCATTCTCTTTTGGCTGATTGTCACATTCTCTAAACCCCAACCCCTGTCGAAAACACCACTACAAAACTACCACACCAAATCATCTTCCCCGTCACAGTTCCAAAAGTTGAAAACACCATAGTTTTTAGGGACATATAGCCAAATCTTTAGATCTCTAAGATTCAATTTCTGCTGGTGATTAGGGGCTAGATCTGCATCAAGTCTAAGTAGACGAATTGCTTTGATTAAGGAAAACCTGTGGTAAGTACTCGACATCTTAGATCAATTTGTTATTTCGAGATTTAGAAAAGCCGAAATCCCTGGAGGTTTAGGGAGGCTGTCGATTGGGGCTTAAAGCTCTAAGGGGTTTAACACTTGATTTATTTTGGTGTTAGTGTGTTCTAGAGGTGACTGATCAAAGGCTGGGACAAGTGGAACGACTAGATCTAGATCTCGTCACTAGTTTCGGCAAAGGTAAGATCTCAAAGACCTTAGGTGTTGATGGCCGATTATGGTAAGTAAGTTTATGAGGGTTGTCATGGTATTTTGGATCTGATGTGTCTAGTGATCGATTTTAGGGTGCTCGATAGGAGATCTTGGTAGTATTCGTCGTGAATTAGGTGTGTATTGCACACCCTCTTGTAGTTCAATTCGGCAAAAGCTGAAAAGCCGAAATGCCACAATTCTGGCATTTCGTGGGCTTGTGAGCGTGTGAACACTCTTAAGTCATTTGGAAACCGTTGGATATGTAATCACTAGTGGTAAGATAGTTGAGTGTGTGATTTCGTGCACTTCGGTAAATTTGGGCCTCGATGGGCTAAAATTGGGCCCAATAGGCTTACAGGCCCATATGGGGAAAAAGTAAGCGGTAAGTGCGTTCTGATATTCTATAGATTAAGACTGTTAAGTTGGACTTAGAATTTTGACTAAACGGGCTAAATTTGCTAAATGACATTGTAGGGCCCATTAGGGGTTTTAGGGCCCAATGACTGTAATATGCTAAAATGGGCTAAATAAGCTACTGGGATCAAAGTTAGACCATTACTGATTAAAATGTGCATGGAACCCTAGAAACTACCATAAGTACTAAATACCCCCTATGGGTGGAAATTACTATTTTAACCCTAGGTGCAAAATGACCGTTATACCCCTAGGGCTAAATCTGACTGAAATGCATGTTTTACTATTTCAGTTTACTGTTTGCCATATCATGATTATCTGTTGCATGGGTTTTGGGATTGTTGATGGAGGAAGTGCAAGTGGCATTGCCACAATTTCTGTTTTCTGAAAGAGGCTTTACCTCGTACTGATATCTGAAAAGGGCTTGGCCTATTTTGTTTTCTGAAAAAGGCCTTGCCTCGTATTTCTGCTAGTAGCTTGGCCACCTTATTTGAGCAGCGATGCTGCATCTGTGGTGTATAGCGGTTGGGTGGGTCGAGTAGCTTCCCCGTAAGGTGTGTTTATGGTTGGTACGGACGATGTGTAGCAGTTGGACTTAGGCTGGGTTTGGGCATGCATGCATACTCCCTGATCTGTTTTGAAATGGGCCTATGGGCCGAGCTGTTATCTAAAAAAGGCTGAGGCCCATTTACTATATCTGGATAGGGCTGCGGCCCAGTTATTACTGTGACTGGCTAGGGCTTAGGCTTAGTGGGCTTGAGCTGATTTGGGCTTTGGATGAGCTTCTTTACACACTGAGTTTACCAAACTCACCCCTTTTCCTCCCATCCTTGCAGGAGAGCCCTAGACAGTGGACTTGGAGCTGGGAGGGATTCAGAGTGGCCATAAAGACTGCATTTCTAGTTTTAAGTTAATTTAGTTCACTATTTATTTAATCGTTTTATTTTTAATTTGGGTTTGTAATAAGGCCACTCTACTTATTTTTATTCTGGGTTTTTAAATTATTTATTCTTACGTTACTTTAATTATTTTGAATATAGCTGCATGAGTTTTTCTTAAAATTAATCAAACGTTTCCAAAACCAGTCATATGATAGAATTGAGTAACAAGGTAAATTTTTATAATAAATCTCCTAATAACTGGTAGTGGATAGGACGTTCACCTAATAAACCGAGAATTTTCTTACGACTCTAATATCATTTTGAAAAGCTCACCCTAATATTAGTAACTAGGTAACATGGTTAGTTGTAGGTGATGTGAGACACCAGACTTGGCCATAACGTCTGGGCCAGGTTTGGGGTGTTACAGAGTTTTTGTAAACTCACCCTATCTTTATCTTTCCAGGTAATCCCTAGCGTTAGTTGGATCAGTGCTGCGACGGACTCGAGGGTGGCCACATGACTGCATTATTTACCTTTGTTTTATTTTAAATTTCTACTCTGTGTTTTAAATTATGTAATAAGGTCGCTCTAAGTATTCTTTGGATTCTAATTTAGGATTTTAGTTTTGGAGTATTTATAACTGCTAGAAGTAGAGTGCGGCTTTCCAAAATTTAAACTGTTTCCAAAATTAACACATTTCTGTAAACTACAAGTTTTTATACAAGTTTCCACAATTTACTCGATTTTTGCACATAACAATGAATAAGGATTTAAAAGTAGTTATGTTTTCAAATGGAAAACAAATCGTTTAAATATTCTAAGTTTTAAAAAAGAGGCTTTAACCTTCAAACGAGCTTGTTTTCACTTAGAAATATTAGTTTTCGAATGAGTTTTTAAAGAAAATATGTGATTTTAAAATGCGCTCCAATGTGAGACGCTGGACTCGGGCCTAACTTCTAGGTTGGGTTTGGGGTGGTACAATGGCAAAAATACGTTTTCCCTAAAGTTTCACATATTTAGAATTTTTCCCTTAGGCTCGTAAAATGATTTTTATTCAATTTCTTTATACTTTAAACCTAGCCAAACCATTTTCATAACTATAACAGTCCACAATTTCCATTAAAACACAATTTTATGACACATTTTATAACTTTTACAAAATAGTCCTTTTAGGTATTTTCACCAAAAATCACTTAGTAAAAGTCATTTCTCTAACAATAAACATGCATTTTCTACCATTAGACACAAAAATACACACATATTCATCATGGGTCAAAACCCTAGACTTTAACCATATCTCAAATTAGTGGTAGAAATAGATAGATCTTATTATGAGGATTTTAAAAACATAAAAATCATTAAAAACGAGGCTAGAACGGACTTACAATCAAGCTTGGAAGCTTGAAAAACCCTACCCATGGTTTTCCCTTGCGAAATTAGGCCATGGAGTTGAAGATGGACAAAAATTGACTTTTAATTTTATTTATTTAATCATTTAATCACTAAATGATCAAAAAGCCCCTAACTTAAAAATATTTTATTTCACCTATTTCATGTCCATTTTTGTCCAATAAATTGACCAATGGTCTAATTACCAATAGTCCAATTTAAATTTTAATAACAATTGGGCACTTCTAACATGTAGAACTCAGCTTTTGTACTTTTTACAATTTAGTCCTTTTGACTAAATTGAGTGCCCAAACGTCAAAATTTTCGAACAAAATTTTCACGAAATCATTTCGTGAAATTGTAGACCATAAAAATATAATAAAGTAATTTTTTCCTCATCGGATTTGTTGTCCCGAAACCATTGTTTCGACTAGGCCCAAGTTCAGGCTGTTACACGGACTATAGATTCTTTCGTTCCACTACGACTATTTCCCATATTACCACTGTTTCTAGATGTCCTCGCTCTACAAGGCATGTTACCTAACTATGTATTCAAGGCTTTATCTCTAAAGGATCTTTCAGCATAATCTCAAAGAAAATAATCATATGAACTACAGTTGAAACACGATCCCTCTTTCATTTGGCACTCTCTGAAATGTCTTCTGTTGCATTGATGACACTTAGGTTTGTTATTATGAACACTCCCCACACTCGTTATGGAGGTACCCTGGGGTCTCGAACTAGCTTGCGTCCATCTATCTCTCCTAAAAATTCCAGATGGAACTAACATACGACTATGAGATTCTTTCGATTTCTTTGCTGAAAAAGAAAATGATTTTCCCATCAATCGTTTACCTGTCTCACGTTTTAAAATCTGCTTTTCTTTTTGGTCTACTCAGTTCTTCAGGCTTATGTGCTCAATCCGCCAAAACCATAAATTCTTTTAACTCAAGTATCCAGACAAGCAATCTAATATCTCCATTCAAACCATGTTCAAACTAGGTACACAAAACAACTTCAATTGGAATACATTCCCAAGCATATTCGCTGAGCTATACAAATTCTCTTTCATATTTAGCTACAGTTTTGCGACCTTGCTTCAATTCCAAAAATTCTTTCCTCTTCTTATCAAGATACCTCTTATTGACGTATTTCTTTTTAACAAAGATACCACACATTTTAAATAGTCACTAGAAGATTAAGATAGTTCATAAAAAGCTCTAATGGTATTCTCTAACCAGAACTCAGCTATTTCCAGCTCGTCTTCAGTCGTACCACAAAATTCTTCTACCCCATATTTATAAATTTTATCAATCGGAGGCCTGTTTACACGTACCTGTTAAATACCTTGAGGAATAGGGGGAATTGGTTAGGGCATGGGAGGGGTAAAGGTTGTTGAGCCATTGGATTTGTTCGAACAAATTCGGTAAAACACTCAGACATCATATGGAAGAAGGCTTCTTTTGCCTCAGTTCCTCGGCTCTCGAAATGGGCCCATTGCTAGCTGCTCCTTGAAAGGAGCTTGGGCATTACTTTAAACTTCATTGGAATCAGCTCGGTTCAACGACATCTTCTATCTACATGAAAACATAATTCAATTTAAGTCAGGATATATCACACTATCACATGTTATAAAATGACATGTATTCTATACTCTATACATGTTATGTTCAGCCTAAGAATCGACTAAATCGTAGCTCTGATATCACTAAATGTAACACCCCTAACTCCTCTCTATTTTGGATTAGCATTATAGAGCATTACTATACAAAACAGAACCTTTAACTTAATAACAGAACAATAATAAAATTTAACATTAATTTTTAACAACTCAATACAATCATGGCAAAAATGCACATTTAAGCCTTCAATCGATCCTTTAGGGACCTAGAAACAATTTGGGAACAATCAAAGTTTAATTTGAAACAAATTAAGAAATTTTGGAAAAAATATGAAAAATTGGGGAAATAGGGCTCACACGACCTTATGGCATGGCCGTGTGAAATAGCCCAGACCAGTGGGTATTCGAACTAAGGTTACATGGCAATGTCGTGGGTTGTGTGCCACACCATGTGTGTATTTGATGTTTGGTCACACAACCATGTCGCAGGCCATGTGCCGGACCATGCCACAAACTGTTTTGAGACACACAATCATGTTGTAGACCATATCTCAAACCGTGGGAAACCTGCACCAAAAACAATAATGACACACGACCATGTGAGTTGTGTGGCACACAGCTGTGTAACAGCCTTTGTCTCAAGTTGTATGGTCCAATCTAAGCCCCTAAAACAAGCCACCATAAAATCATTCCATGCACATACATTTCTTTGATCAAAACACTCTCCAAACACACTCAAAACATACCAAATTAATCAACCTATAAGATCTAACCAATATGCCATTCAAATACACCACAATTCACACTTATTCATTTCATTCAAAATCACATTATACCCTAAACATACATCATCACTTCCATACATCGTTTAACCATTTCAATCACATATAAACATGTCTCAAGCCATAAATTTACAATGCAACATCCTTTACCCGTATCCATGCCGGAATAGGGTACAAGGCATTAACAAATTGAAACACAAACACACGTACAATTTTTAAGCCATAAAATTTTCCTCCAATTTAAAAATTTCCAAACATATTCATAATGTCCCTATTATGGGCCTACGAGGCCTTAAACATACATTGGAAGTGGTTAAGGACTAAACCGAGAACTTAGGAGCACTTAGAAAAATTTTCACCAAAATAGAGTCACATGCCCGTGTGACTTGAGAGACGCCCGTGTGGGCTGGCATGTGGTCACACACACCTACATCCTAACCCGTGTGAAAAAACATTGAGCATTCTGTTTATGACGTCATCAACCATTTTGGGTCACACGGCCAAGTCATACGCCCGTGTGCTTGGTGGTGTGGCAAATTTGATATTCGCATTTATTGTGGTGTAGACTTCACACGGCCTAGGCACACGTCCATGTCCTGAGGCTGTGTCCTTCACACGGCTGAGCCACATGGCCATGTCTCTGCTTGTGTGTTTACTACTGGACATTCTGTTTTGCAAAATTAGGGTGTAGCGGACACACATCCTATTCACACACCCATGGGGCTAACCATGTGTCACACACAGCTTAGACACACACCTGTGTGCCTACCTGTGTGGACAAAATATAGGCTATTTTCCAATCCATTTGCCACCCTGAAATACAATAGCACATATGCCCATTCAACAACACTTATCATAACACAATTGAGCAACCAAACATTCACAAGCAAGGCATCCACTCATCATTCACATACAACAATCCCCATGCATGGACATTACACAATTATCAAATCATTCATGCATTCAACCACATTCATGAAAGACATCTTTAATTTATTATGCCAATAACCCACCTTTGCCAATTTCAAATGGCCATATACAAAATGGACTTTCAACTAACTTAGGCCAACATTTTTGGCCAAATCAAATATGACACAAAATAAAATGACCAAGAACCTATACATGCCATACTTACAAAAGGATCAAAAATAGCAAATACCCAAAATAACAATTCTGATAGTGTGATGCAAGCCTCCAACAAGTCCCAATCCTGACCTAGCTTGATGACACTATAAAACAAAAGAAAAGAAATGAGGGGTAAGCTATATAGCTTAGTAAGTTTATATGCAAATAAATAGCATCTTAACCATGCAAATTCACATAAGGAGAGTTAATACATTTACCCTTGAGCTCATATATGTTAAGCTTACTCAAGCACAACTTACCACGATATCACCACTTATAACATTCATACTTACAAATTTCTCATGTGTACCTGTACCACATCATCATACAAACACGCACCTATTTTCATATCTTTTGTTATTACTTTTGAACGCATCAGAATACTAACTAATACTCGAAAAACTTCCACAATAGTGTCATATATATGTAGCCAAAGCTACCAATTATCACATTTCACATATATGCTTGTTCTCAAGTTAGTCACAAGTCTACTCACACAAGCTGACGATTGGGACGTAGCTACTTAGTGCTGCTCATACAAGCTGACAGGTAACTGCAACACATGCAGAATTACCTACCCACTGGTTGTCATATAAGACCAGTACCCGGACATCACATAATCACATAAACACACTTAAGGTCCTAGTGACATGTCACTTGTATCCTATTTTATTCCTAAGGTTCATTTGGGAAATCACTTTCATACTTATCACTTATCGAAGCTTTGTCAGTTATGTCACATATCATCATTCACACATTTTATACAACATTAGAACATCAAAACATAGTAAAATGATGCATTATTTATGTACAAACTTACCTCGGTACAAAAGTAGCAAATTTTGCAATTTAGTCCACAACTTTGCCCTTTCCCCGATCTATGTCAATTCCTCGTCTTTCTTGATCTATAATGACACACTTAACTTGTTTATTACTCACATTATTTAATTTGACCAAAAATCATATTAAGGCAATTTTACATTTTACCCCTAACTTTTCACTTATTTACACTTTAGTCACTAGGCTCGTAAAATGAAATGTATTCATTTTTCTTAAAGCCGAAGCCTAGCTGAACCTATCTCATGCTTGTAAAAACCCACATTTTTTTTTAAATTAGAGTTTTATGACCTATTTTATGACTTTTACAAATAGGTCCTTTTAGACATTTTTACCAAAAATCACTTAGTAAAAGCCATTTATTACACAACTAACATTCATTTTCGATCATTAGACATCAAAATACATGCATGCCATACATGAGTTAATTTGTGAACATGAACCCTAGCTCAAATAAATGGTAGAAATAGCTACATCGGTTGATTAGGACTTCAAAAACATAAAGAGCATTAAAAACCGGGCTAGGATGCACTAACTATCAAGCTTGGAAGTTGAAGAAACCCTAGCTATGGCTCGCTTGTGATTTTCAGCCAAGGTAGGAGAAGATGGGCACAATTTTTGACTTATTTTCCCTTTTTATTCTTTTATTGACCAAATGACCAAAATGCCCTTTAGGGCTTTCTTCAAAATTTTACCTTTCCATGTCCATTTTTGTCCATGATGGTATATAATGGTCTAATTACTAAATAAGGACCTCTAATTTACAAATTTATTTCAATTAAGCACCCAATGTTTCTAGAACACCTATTTTGCACTTTTTGCAATTTAGTCCTAATAGCCAAATTGGACCCTCTATCGATAAAATTTCTTTACGATATTTTCACACATACATTCAATCATATTATAAACCTTAAAAATTTATTGCAATGAATCTTTCTACTTCAGATTCGTGGTTCTAAAACAACTATTTTATTTAGGCCCTAATTCGAGCTATTACATACAATGCACTTAAAAGTGACCAAAACACACCAACTTACCAAAACATTACATGTCCAAGCCAACATGTACACAAAAGGCATAACCATATCAAGTTGACCAAATAGCATATTAAAAAAAAATCCTATTACATATAAGCCCAGTACATGCCATTTATAGTTATAACTAAAATAACCGAAACTACTAAAGAGATCGATGGATAGTGTGGTGGGGCTTTGACAAGCTTCCAATCGATTGAGGTTTCGATGATCTACGAAACAAATGAAAAACAAGTATGTAAGCAACTTATACTTAGTAAGCTCGTATAAGAAAAAACTTAAACTTACCGAACATTAAACGATAAATCATTCAGCCAAGCTCAATAATTCATATAGATATTTCACTTTCCTATTCACAATAATCCACATAGTTTTGTAATAGCTAGAATTAGGGCCTAGTCAAAATAGTGGTTTTAAGACCACAAATTCGAAGTGGAAAAATTTACTATGGTAAAGTTTTAAGGCTTACAATATGACTGAATGCATGTGTGAGAATTTTGATAAGAGATTTTATCGATAAGGTGTCCAATTAGACTAGTAGGACTAAATTGCAAAAAGTACAAAATAAGTGTTCTAGAAGCATTGAGTGCTTAATTAAAATGAATTCATAAACTAGAGGTCATTATTTAGTAAATAGACCATTATATATCTAAATGGACAAAAATGGACATGGAAGGGTAAATTTTAAAAGAAAGGTAAAATGGGCATTTTGGTCATTTGGTTAATTAAAGAATAAAAAGGGAAAAATCAAGTGAAATTTGCGTCTATCTTCTACCCCTTGTGTCAAAAATTAAGAGAAGACATAGCTAGGGTTTGTTCACTTTTCAAGCTCAATAGTAAGAGAAAAAGTGAGTGTAGTGAGAGATAGATACACGGAGTTAATTTGGTTAAGGAAACCAAAGAAAAAGTGAAAGTGATCTGTGATTGCTTGATAGCCACTTCAGATCGACAAAAGTCGTACGCAAATCTGAAAAGAAAAGAAATTGAATTTCAGGTTGGTGATAAAGTGTTTCTGAGAGTGTCTCCGTGTAAGAAGATTTTGTGATTTGGTCGAAAAGGTAAACTTAGTCCGCACTTTATTAGACTGTATAAGGTTATTGAAAGAATTGGGCTAGTGGCATGTAATTTCTTCGACAGAGGTTGCGATTCGATTAGATATGACATATGAGGAAGAACCGATTAAGATTTTACCTCGGGAAGTCAAACAATTGAAAAATAAAAGTATAGCATTAGTGAAAATGTTATGCCATAGACATGGGGTTAAAGAGGCTACGTGGGAACCCGAGGAAGCCATGAGGAAATAGTACCCAAACCTCTTTTCCAGTAAGATTTTCGAGGATGAAAATCCCTAAATGGGGAGAGTTGTAACAGCCCAAATTAGGGTCTAGTCGGAATAGTTATTTTGAGACAACAAATCCAAAGTAGAAAAATTTACAATGATAAATTTTTAAGGTTTACAATATGACTGAATAAATGTGTGAGAATTCTGATAAGAAATTTTATCGATAAGGTGTCCAATTAGACTAGTAAGACTAAATTGCAAAAAGTACAAAATAAGTGTTCTAGAAGCATTGAGTGCTTTATTGAAATGAATTCATAAACTAGATGTCCTTATGTAGTAATTAGACCATTATATATCGAGATGGACAAAAATGGACATGGAAGGGTAAATTTTCAAAGAAAGGTAAAATGGGCATTTTGGTCATTCGGCTAATTAAACATAAAAAGCGAAAAATCAAGTGAAAATTTTGTCCATGTTCTTCCCCTTGTGCCAAAATTGATAGAAGACATAGCTAGGGTTTCTTCACTTTTCAAACTCAATAATAAGTGCATCCTAGCCCCGTTTTTAATGCTCCTTACATTTTTGAAACCCTCGTAACTCGATTACCTATTTCTAGCCATATTTTGAGCTGAGGTTCATGTTCAAAAATTTTCCTCTATGTAACATGCATGTATTTTGATGTTTAATGAAGGAATATGAAAGTTTGATGTGTGATAAATAACTTTTACTAGGTGATTTTTAATGAAATGCACAAAAGGACCTATTTGTAAAAGTTGTAAAACATATGTATAAAATGTGATTTAGTGAAAAATGTGGGCTGATATGAGCATGTATATGTCGGCTAGGCTTGGGTGACAAAGAAAATGAGTACATTTCATTCTATGAGCCTAGGGACTAAAGTGTATATAAGTCAAACTTTAGGGGCAAAAATGTAATTTTTCCATCATGGGATTTTTGGACTAAACTGAGTAATGTGGTATTCAATGGGTTAAATTTGGAATTATAGATTAAGGAATATGAGGATTCGACCTTGATCGGGGAAAAGAAAAGATTTCAAACTAAATCGAATAAATTGTCATTTTGGATCGAGGTAAGTTTGTATGCAAATAATACAACATTTTATTTTCCTTTACTGTCTTAATTTTGTATGAAATGTGTGAATTTGTATTATGCAACATAATCGACAAGTTTTGACAAGTGATAAATGTGAACAGAAAATCCCGGTTGAACCATAGGACTAGAGTCAGATAAAAGTGACATGTCACTAGGAACCCAAGTGTATGATAGTGTGATTATGTGATGTCCAGGTGCTGGTCTTGTACGTCTACCAGTGGCTAGGTAATCCCGTATATGTAGCAGATACTTATCAGCTTGTATGAGAAACACTGAGTAAGTACGTCCTGACCGTCAGCTTGTGTTAGCAGACCCGTGACTAGCTCAAGAACGAGCGTATATGTGATAAGTGGTAGCTTTGGCTACATATACGTGGCACTTATGTGCAAGTTTCCTAGTATCCAATAGTATTCCAATGTGTTCAAGGGCAATAACAAAAGTTATGAAAATGTATTTGTGTTTTTATGATGATGTGGTATAAGTGTGCACGAGAAATTCATAAGTATAAATGTTATAAGTGGTGATATTGTGGTAAGTTGTACTTGAGTAAACTTAAAATATATGAGGTCAAGGGTAAAAGTATTAACTCTCCTGATGGGAATTTGTATGGTTACGATGTTATTCAATTTCATATAAACTTACTAAGCTATATAGCTTACCCCTCCTTTCTTTTCCTTTGTCTTATAGTGTCACCAAGCTAGCTCGAGATCGGGACTTGTCGGAGGAATGCATCACACTATCAAAATTGTTGTTTTGGGTATTTGATATTTGTGATCTTTTTGTAAGTATGGCATGTATAGGGACTTAGTCTTTTGTCATATGTGTCATTATTGGTTTGGCCAAATGTATTGGCCTAAGTTAAGTTAAGAATTCATTTTGTATAAGGCCATTTGAATTTGGCTTTTGTTGGCACAAGTGTATGGTTATGGTGATGCCTTCCATGCGGGTGTGGAAATGCATGATTTGAATTGTGGAATAGGTTGAATTTATACATGGTAGTTGTGTCATGAGAATGATAAATTGGTGTCTTGGTTGTGGACATTTGGTTGTTAAGTGTGCCGTGTACATGTTTGTGAATTGGTATAAGTGTATTTGCATTTCAGGGTGGCAAATGGCTTGGTAAATGGCCTATATATTGTCCACACGAGTAGACACACAGGCGTGTGTCTAGGTAGTGTTTGGCACACGGTCAGCCCCATGGGTGTATGAATAGGCCATGTGTCCCTTGCACCTTAAATTGTAAGAAACAGAATGCTTAGTATGGAGCCCACAGGCAGAGACACGAGTGTGTGTCTCAGCTATGTGAAGGCCATAGCTTGGAACACGGGCGTGTACTAGGCCGTGTGAAAAATTTTGTAACTTCGAAATGAAAAATAATTCCACACAAGCTGAGCACACGGGTGTGTTTCTCAGCTATGTGGACAGCACGACCTTAAGCACGGGCTTGAACCAAGGGCGTGTGAAGCCTACACCCAATTTACGAGAATCTAATTCATCATACGGCCTAGCACACAGGTGTGTGGCTTAGCTGTGTGGTTTCATTTAGTTGATGACGTCATAAACAGAGAGTTACACGAGGTATAGACATGGGCGTATGTGGCCACACGACCTACCTACACGGGCGTGTCCTATATCCACACGGGCATGTGACTCGTATTTTGATGAAAAATTTTCTAAGCTACCAAAGTTTCTGGTTTAGTCTTGAACTACTTCCAAAGTACATTATGAATCTCATAGGCTTACTTAAGGGACGATGTGCATGTGTTTGAATGATTTTTAAAGATAACTGAAATTTTATCACCTGGTTTTGCATGGATGTTTATGTTTAAGTCTGGTAATGCCTCAAACCCTGTCCTAGCATCGGATATGGGTAAGGAGTGTTACATTTTATGGTGTCAGAGCTATTTTTTAGTCAATTCTTGGACTAGCCTAGCTATACATGCCATATATAAATTGTGATAGTGTGACGACTCCTGACAATTTAAATTGTGTTTTCAAATAGTAAATGGATCCTAATCGAGCTATAGCCAATGAGGCAGAAAGTAACGCACTGGCTCCCGCCCAGGGGACCGTGCCACTTTATAGTAGACAAGTGACAACTAGTGAGGGAAAAGAGGTACGGGAAGCCTTTCTCATTATCATGAATGAGTGGTATACAGAGTTTATTCGGGCAAACACGAATGCTCAACCTCCTCCACCCCCTTTTATTCCCCATCCGGTTCCCGTAGCACCCCAAGGTATAAATGTGATAAGAATGAGTAAGCCTACTGTGAATAAGATCCGAAAGTATGGGGCTGAAGAACTCCGGGCTAACATAAAGGATGACCCCTAGAGGCTAGAATTTTGGCTTGAAAATACTATTCGGGTCTTCGATGAGCTTTCTTGTACTCCAGATGAGTGTCTAAAGTGTGCTATTTCAATTTTGAGGGATTTGGCATATCCTTGGTGGAAAACTCTAATATCAGTTGTATCTAGAGAGAGGGTTACATCGGATTTCTTCCAAGAGAAATTTTGAAAGAAGTACATAAGTCAGCTGTTTATCAATCAAAAGCGTTAGGAGTTTTTGGAATTGAAGCAAGGTTGAATGACTGTATTTGAATACGAGCAAGAGTTTTTCAAACTTAGTAAGTATGCCAGAAATGTGTGTTTACAGAAGCTATTATGTGTAAAAGGTTCAAGGATGGACTAAATGAAAATATTAGAATGTTTGTTGGAATTTTGGAACTGAAAGAATTTGTTGTGTGAGTCAGATGAGCATGTAAGGCGGAAGAGCTATGCAAAGAAAAAGGAAAAGTTGAACTCGATGCTAGAGACTTGAGGAAGAGGCCGATGGGTAAGACCTTTTAGTCCTCGTCTAAGAAGTCGAGGGATATGCCCCTCCATTCGAATGTGTCAGCTGGAAATCCTAGCAAAAATCGTAGGAAGCAATATTAGGGTTCTAAGGCCCAGACTACATCAATAGCAAGCATCGGTAATGTCAAATCTGAAAGGCCCGAATGTCCACACTGTGGTAGGACACGTCCCGAGGAATGTTGGATGATCACCCAGGCTTGTTTTAAATGTGGTTCCAAAGATCATTTTATTAAGGATTGCCCTGAGATGATTGAAAAGATAACTCCTCAAATGCTAGATCGAGTAATACAGTAGCTAGGGGGAGACTAATGAAAAATTTGGGACATAGGGCCAGTAGCAAGGGTGTATCCAATGATTCAACTGTGAGATCGGAAGTTAGAGCACCCACGAGGACTTATGCCATCCGTGCTCCAAAAGATGCGTCATCCCCTGATGTGATAACTTGTACATTTTCTCTTTATGATACTACTATTGTTGCATTAATTGATCCTGGATCGACGCATTCTTATATTTGCATGAATTTGGTAACTAATATGCATTTGCCTATTTAGTCTAGTGAGTTCATGATTAAATTGTCAAACCCTTTAGGCAAGTATGTGTTAGTGGATAAAGTTTGCAAGAATTGTCCTTTGATGATTCGAAGTCACTGTTTTCTGGCTAACTTAATGTTGTTGCCCTTTGATGAGTTTGACGCTATATTGGGTATGGATTGGTTGACATTACATGATGCCAAGGTAAATTGTAGGCAGAAAACTATTGAAGTGAAACGTGAAAATGGTGAGGTTCTTCAAGTTGATACAGATGAATTTAGTGAACTGCCTAATGTGATTTTGTCTATGACAGCTCAGGAGTATATAAGAAAAATGTTGAATTAAAGATTGAATCAGTACCAGTAGTTTGTGAATTTTCGGATGTGTTCCCAGAAAAATTGCTGGGATTGCCACTAGAGAGAGAAGTGGAGTTTCTATTGATTTGTTACCGGGGACTGCCCCAATATCGATTGCTCCTTATTGAATGGCCCTGATCGAATTAAAAGAGTTGAAGGCACAGTTGCAAGAGTTGACTGATAAAGGATTTACGACACCAAGCTTTTCTCCCTAGGGTGGTCCCATATTATTCGTTAAAAAGAAAGATGGATCCATGAGACTTTGCATCGACTACCGACAAGTCAACAAACTAACCATAGAGAATAAGTATCATTTGCCGGGGATTAACGATTTGTTTGTAACACCCCTTACTCGAGTCTGATGCCGGGATGGGGTACAAGGCGTTACCATACTTAATCATGCTTGAACATGTAATTTCGGGTTATAAAATTTCTTTCCTTATTAAAACTTTTCATTCATTCTTTTAATAACCTTATCAGGGGCTTATGAGACCCAAAACATATATCAAGTGTGTTCCGGAACCAGTCTGAGAACCTTCGGGCACTTAGAAAAATTTTGCCTAAAACAGGGCCACACACCCGTGTGAGATGGAACATGCCCGTGTGGGCAGGCCATGTGGTCACACACTCCCATGTTCCTAGCCCATGTTGAATTTATTTTATTTTGAACCTACAACAGTTTTGACACGGCTTCGGCACAAGCCCGTGTCTATGGCCCATGCCCCTCACACGGCCTAGACACACCCGTGTCATTACCCCGTAAAGGACTCTGACTTAGAACACTATAACATCTTGGGTTCACACGGCCAAGGCACACACCCATGTGCTTAGGTCGTGTGCAATACTGACTTAACCCCAAAAAGAACTTAGGTTTAACACGGCCAAAGCACATGCCCGTGTGCTTTGCCTGTGCTCAACACTAATTTAACTAAATTGAATACAGTAGACACATGGTCTATTTACATGCCCATGAGGGCTGACCGTGTGTCACACACGGCCTAGGCACACGCCCATGTGCCCAATCGTGTGGACAACTATAGGCTATTTTCCAAGCCTTTTTGCCACATAGTTGACTATATTTGATGATGGTTCTATTCTAGCAGTGTTGAGAGCTAGAAGAGTTCAGTGCGAATCGACTAGTGATTCAGAATTTCAAGTTGGGGTTGATAATTGTTTGCTATTCCGAGAGAGAGTTTGTGTTCCAAAGCATGCCAAGTTGATTCAAAAAATTTTGCATGAGGCACACAATAGTCTTTTGTCAGTGCATCCTGGTAGCGTGAAAATCTATAATGATCTAAAGAAATTGTATTGGTGGCCAGGCATGAAACGAGTAGCACAAGTTGTCTAGCATAATTTAAAACCTCATATTCTATCATAAAACTCTAAAATAAACAAATTTCACCCATGGGTATTTTTCCAAATATGAACCCTAGGTTGAATTATTGCTAGCATAAGCTAAATCAAGTTACCGGGACTCTGAAAACGTAAAGAACATTAAAAACGGGGCTTGGAATCACTTACTTTGGAGCTTGGAAGCTTGAAACAAACCCTAGCTATGGAGAACCCTTGAAATGAAGAAGATGGACATATTTTGCCATCTTTTTCCCTTTTTTAATCTTTTAATTACGAAATGACCAAATTACCCTTAATGCCTTTCTTTGAAAATATTCTTGTACAAGCCCATTTTTGTCCAAAACTTTAGAAATTGGTCAAATTGCTATTTAAGACCTCCTAATTAATATTTCAAAGAAATTTCATACTAAAAGCTTCTAGAATGCAAGTTTTGCAACGTATTCAATTTAGTCCCTAATTTCAAATTAAGCACTTTATGCATAGAATTTCTACACGAAATTTTCACACAGTCATGCAATCATATCATAACCTCAAAATAATTATAAAATAATTATCTCTGTCTTGGATTTTTGGTCACGAAACCAATATTCCGATTAGGCCCTAATTCGGGATATTACATTGGTCTTGTACGTCTACCAGTGGTTAGGTAATCCTGCATATGTTGCGGATACTTGTCAGCTTCTGTGAGCAGCACTAAGTAATTACGTCCCGACCGTCAGCTTATATGAGCAGACCCGTGACTAGCTCAAGAACGAGAGTATATGTGATAAGTTGTAGCTTCGGCTACATATATGTGGCACTTATGTGCAAGTTTCCTAGTATGCAATAGTATTCTAATGTGTTCAAGGGGAATAACAAAAGTTATGAAAATGTATGTGTGTTTTTATGATGATGTTGTACAGATGTGCACGAGAAATTCATAAGTATGAACGTTATAAGTGGTGATATTGCGGTAAGTTGTACTTGAGTAAACTTAAAATATATGAGCTCAAGGGTAAAAGTATTAACTCTCCTTATGGGAATTTGTATGGTTACAGTGTTATTTAATTTCATATAAACTTACTAAGCTATATAGCTTACCCCTCCTTTCTTTTCCTTTATCTTATAGTGTCACCAAGCTAGCTTGAGATCGGGACTTGTCGGAGGCACGCATCACACTATCAAAATTGTTGTCTTGGGTATTTGATATTTGTGATCTTTTTGTAAGTGTGGCATGTATAGGGACTTGGTCTTTTGTCATATGTGCCATTATTGTTTTGGCCAAATGTATTGGCCTAAGTGGAGTTAAGAATTCATTTTGTATAAGTCCATTTGAATTTGGCTAATGTTGGCATAAGTGTATGTTTATGGTGATGCCTTCCATGCAGGTGTGGAAATGCATGATTTCAATTGTTGAATTTGTAAAATTCATTCATGGTAGTTGTGTCATGAGAATGATAAATTGGTGTTTTGGTTGTGGGCATTTGGTTGCTTAAGTGTGCCATGTACATGTTTGTGAATTGGTGTAACTGTATATGCGTTTCAGGGTGGCAAATGGCTTGGTAAATGGCCTATATATTGTCCACACGGGTAGACAGATAGGCGTGTGTCTAGGCTGTGTGTGACACACGGTTAGTCCCATGGGTGTGTGAATAGGCTGTGTATCCCCTGCACCTTAAATTGTAAAAAACAAAATGCTCAGTACGAAGCACACGGAAAGAGACATGGGCATGTGTCTCGCCGTGTGAAGGCCATGGCTTGGAACACGGGCGTGTACTAGGCCGTGTGAAAATTTGTTTAGCTTAGAAAAGAAAAATTATTCAACACGGGCTGAGCACACGGGCGTGTTTCTCAGCAGTGTGGGCGACACGGCCTTGAGCACGGGCATGTGCCAATGGCGTGTGAAGTCTGCACCTAATTTACGAGAATTTAATTCATCACACGGCCTAGCACACGGGCATATGGCTTCACCATGTGGTTTCATTTAGTTAATGACGTCATAAACAGAGAGTTACACGGGGTATGGACATGGGCGTGTGTAACCACACGGCCTACCCACATAGGCGTGTCCTATATCCACACGGGAGTTTCACCCTTGTTTTGATGAAAAATTTTCTAAGTTTTTCGAAGTTTCCGGTTTAGTCTTGAACTACTTCCAAAGTACATTTTGAATCTCGTAGTCTCACTTAAGGGACAACGTGCATGTGTTTGAATGATTTTTATAGACGAATGAATTTTTATGGCACGATTTTGCATGGATGTTTACGTTTAAGTCCGGTAATGCCTCAAACCCTGTCCCAGCGTTGGATACTGGCAAGGGGTGTTACATAGTTAGTAGATAACTTAAAAAAACAAAACACCTATGTAACATGGTATATAACATAAAATGAGTTACATACATCCACCTTTCTTCACGTGTTTGATTAGTGCCCTTCGATTCCTTTGTGCATACCAACTTTCCATTTCATATGATCATTAATACAAATTATTTCTTATGCAAGCCTTTCCATTAAACTTTACTTTAGCCATTGAACCATATTGAATAACATCAGGCACTCGGGAATGCTCGCACAAAGTGTGCCTTTTCATGTAACCGTAACATTTCCAATAGTGCTCACACGAGCTATGAAATGGGCCTACTCAAATGAGCTGTGGGTCAGGATGTTAGCTACACGATGCTGCTCACAGGAGCTGTGGAGAATCCGCAATAAATGCAGGACCTCATCCATCTGTAGGACATCTAGGACCAGCATTCGAAACCATATAATCCCTAATCGCATGTCTTTTGTATCCTAAGTATTCCCAAGGTTCAAATGGGACTATTAAACTTTTAATTATTTGAAACATTATAATATTTATGAATTAAATTATATCTAACACAACCATAACTATCATACAATCCAAACAATAGTTAATCCGTGTATAACTCATACGAACTTACCTCAATCACTGCAATTGTTAGAGCAATGTTAAAAATTAATCCAAGACTTTTGCTTTCCCTCAATTCAAGTCTGGTTGATTTTTTTTCTTGATCTAAATAATAATTTAAATCAATTAAGTATTTTAAATAGCTTAACTTTACGGATTCTAACATATAACCCATTTTAATATAAAATTACAAATTTACCCCTAACATTTTAACTTTTGTACAATTTAGTCCTTAAACTCGAATTTCATATTATAGCCATTTTTAACCTATACCCATGCTAGCCGATTTTTAATAGGATCCCAAACAACTCATATTTCCTACTATTTCACATAATTATCAATGAATTTTATTATTTAAAAAAATTAATTCTTAAACCTTAAATTCATTAAAAATCACTTAACAAAACATGTCCATTTAACAATCAAATTTAATAATCTATCAACTACAATAAAACCACACTCAAAATCAATCATGGCAAGTCCTTATACTTTTAATAATTTTACAAGTTGACACCAGGCTAGCTAGATTAAGCTAATATGAGCTCGAAAACAAACAAATCACTAAAAATGGGACAAATTTGCATACCATGCCATAATAAATGGGTTGGTCGAACCTAGCTCCTCTCTTAGCTACGGTGTTTCAATTTTAGAAGTAAAATAAAAGGTTGAAAATGATTCAATTATTTTGTTTCTTTTGTTGAAACTTTATAAATTTATTTGGTTACTTATTTAACCTTTTAAGAATATTAAAATTACAACAAAACCAAATACATAAACATCCACTACTTCAATATATGGTATTTTTACCATCTAAGTCCATTAGTTAAACATTTCATAGCCATTTGACCTCATTAACAAATAGAATTCAACTTTCACATATTTTAGAATTTAGTCCTTTTAACCTAATGAACCATTTAAATCTTAAAATTTCTTAACAAAAATTTCATATGGCCCTAATATAACCCTATAGACATTGCATAAACAATAAAATACTAATCCGTTCATTAAAATTGTGGTCCCAAAATCACTATTTCTGACACATCTAAAAATAGGATGTTACATGTGAAGTGACTGTGTGTACCACACAACCGTCTAATAACCCATGTTCCATGCTATGTGCATTTCAAAGACTACATTTTCAAGCCAAAATAGCCACTATTACTTAGACACCATGCCATATCATTTCCAACCAAAATCACTTCTTCAAAAATAATATAAAACCTAAAACATACCAATTCATACAACTTATGTGCCTAACCATTGTTCTCTCATTGACAAAATAATTTAAAATATAAATAACAGTCTTACATTCCAAAGTTATAAAAAACATATTAGTGTCATTTAAATACCAACAAACTTTCCATTTCCATAAATAAAAACCTAATCAAAGTGACAATTTCTGGTTCTATCCACAAGCAACACACCTAAACAAACTTGTTTCACCAATTACAAAGTTATGCATACCATCTATAAAGCTCAAATCATCAATTTACCAAAACATTCAATGTAACGCCCCAAAATTGGGTTTAGAAGAATGGGCCGTGTGGGCTCAATAGGCTTGTGGGCCCACACAGGTCGTTGTCTTTGGGCTTACGGGAATTAGTGGACCAGCTGTGTCATACACGTGGCTATGGGCAAATCTGGCTTAGCGGGCCATGCGAGCACGTGGGCCCCACTTGGGTTGCATAATAGGCCCCGGGCCCATATTCACTGGATGGCTTGTTGGTATGATGGCTAAGAGGTTTGGGAGTGTTGGAGAAGTCCTGGGTTCAAGCCCAGCCAAACCTATCTCATGCTTATAACAACCACATTTTCTTTCAAATCAGATTTTTACCACCTATTTTACAACTTTTACAAATAGGTCATTTTTAGATGTTTGCACTGAATATCACTTAGTAAAAGTCGTTTATTACACATCAAACTTTCATAATCTACGATGAAACATCAAAACGCATGCATATCACACATGGGTAAATTTTTGAACATGAACCCTAGCTCAAATAAATGGTAGAAATAGGTAAATCGAGTCACGAGGACTTTAAAAATGTAAAGAGCATTAAAAATGGGGCTAGGATGCGCTTACTATCAAGCTTGAAAGTTGAAGAAACCCTAGCTATGATGTCTTTGTGACTTTGGGACAAGGTGGGAGAAAGATGGACAAATTTTTTACTTTATTTTCCCTTTTTATTCTTTTATTAACCAAATGACCAAATTGCCATTTTAGCCTTTTTTTGAAAATTCACCCTTCTATGTCCATTTTTGTCCAAAAATATAGAAATTGGGAAAATTGCTATTTAAGGACCTCTAATTAGGATTCTAATGTAATTTCATACTTAAAGCTTCTATAATTTCATTTTTGCAACTTTTTTCAATTTAGTCCTAGAAGTCTAATTGGACACTTATTCACAAAATTTATTCATGAAACTTTCACACAATCATGCAAACATGTCATAGACATCAAAAAAATCTTAAAATAAATATTTCTACTTTGAATTTGTAGTCTCAAAACCACTATTTCGACAAGCCCATAATCAAGATGTTATAGGTAAATCGGTAAGTAATATATATGTGTGCTTAAGAACATATATTTTGGCCTTGTGATTCTTGAAATCATTGGATATAGTTGGCATACCATGGGATTGTGAGTACTCACTTATATGTTATATGATTTGGGTGTTGAAGCCCTGAGACATGTTGAAGAGATAAGAGAATGTGAGCTAAGCTCCATTCAATGGGACATGTTTGATGCGTTGGAGAGTGTTAGCTTTACGCTTCACTTTTGAGACATGTTTGACTCTATTAGTCTATGTGGTGTGTTGGAGATTCCTGTATCCGATGAATGGTGATAATGACCAACCCACGAGCGCTCGCACGCTCGTAAGCCCATGAAATGCCAGAATTTTGACATTTCAACTTTTTAGCTTTTGCCGATTTAGTCTACTAGAGGGTGTTCGTTTACACACCTGATTTGTGATAGATGCCGACGAGATCACCCACATGATTATCCTACAATCGATTACTAAAATATTAAACTATGAATCGATGATAACTAATATAACACTTACTTACCATATTCGGCCACCCTAAAATCCTTACCTTTACCAAAAGCTGTGACTAGATCTACATCTAGTCGCACCAACGGTCCTAGCCTTCCACACACCCCTCGATCGGTAGCTTTTAGTCTACACTAGCACAAAACAAACCAAATAATAACACCAATAAAGCCTTTTAGCCCCAATCAGCAGCCACCCTATGCACATAGTGATTTTCAACTTTTCTTAAATCCCAAAATAATGAATGGAAAGGAGTTTCAAACACTTACCAAAGATTACTTTGCCAAAACGTTTCAAAGTACCTTTTTTTTCAAGATCTGTTGTAGATCTAACCCAACGTACAAGCAGAGAATAGATCTAAGATAACTAAAGGTTCGGTTTCCAAATCACTAGGAATATGAAGGTTTCGGCTACTGGTATAATGAAGAAGAGAAAGGTAGAAGTTGTATGATAAATAGAAGATTTCGACAAGTTTATGGGGTTGTGAGATTCGGCTAACTGAATTTGAAGAAAAAATGAGGTTCCAGTCAAAGGGAAAACGACAACCACTTCGGTTTCAGCTTTTGGTGGTAGTCGACTAACAGACTAAAGAATAAGGTAGAAAAGAAAGAAGTAGGTTCGACCTAAGAAGAGAGGTGGTGAAGTGAATTCAGTTTAGAGAAAGGAGAAGAAAAGAAAAGAGATGAAAGAAGAGAAGAGAATTTGGTTTAAGAAAATTCAGCACAAGAGAATGTGGTTATGGTGTCGGCTTCTAGAACAAGGTAGAAGAAGTGGAAAAGAACCCTAAAGCCTTACCTAGTCGGCACACACTAGCCTAATGTGCCAAACTAAAACCCCAAGAAAAACCCCAAAAAGTATTCAGCTAACTCCCACAACTCCCTCTTGCCAAATATGGCCCAAAACTGATAGGCCAAAACCGATTATGCTCCTCCAAGAACCCCACAATCGGCCACCACTAGCCTCTATTCAAAATTCCTAAAATTTCTCTCCCTTATCCTACTTGATTCAATCCCATGAGCATCTTAAACTCTCTCTCCAACAGAGTTTCACTTGAAGTCCATCACATGAGTTGCACATGCATAAAATAAAATAGCAGCATGCTTCCCATGAGACTTGAACCTAAGTCCTAGCACAAATTCCACACGCTACTTTCTTAGGATTTAAGTGGCGGCACATTGCCACTTTACCAAAGGATCACTTGTGTCTTAAATTACTCACTTTTTCTTAAACGCCCACATATTTAAGACCCCTTCTCTTTAAATCCAAAATTTGATAATTCTACCGGGTTTTAACTTAGGCTTGGGCCTTCTAAAGGCCTACTAACACACTCAAAGCATAAATTATACAACCAAACAACAAAATTTCAAGTTCACACCAAAATCGCTAAAATCCCAAAAAATCCCAAAAATTAGGGCGTTACATTTTTCTTCTCTCTGCTTTCAGCTTTTACTTTGTTTGGTTCCGAATCCTTCCTCTTTTCTCCTCCTCCTCTTATTTTCTTTCTTTTAATCATAGTAGTTGAATCCCTCTCACTTTGGTGATCGAATATTACCTCTCTCCTCTCCTGTTATTCTTTTTCCTCCAGTTTATTTCTTAACCGATTCACTCATCTTTCTACAAATCCGAATACTTTTCTTTGGCCTCTCTTCTTGCGCTTTGTTCCTTTTTAAGCCTAATACAACACCTTTCTCACTCGTATTCTGTGTTGGTAGATTTTTTTCTCTGACAAGTGAGTCGGGGGTTTCTCGAGTCTTGCAGGAGCGTTTGAAATCCTCCTTTCATGAATCGATTTTGCATTAGTTGAATAGTGTTTGGTAAGTCATTGTCTTACTCCTCTATTCGCAGTTCTTCTCTTTCTCTTCGATTTTCCATTGCCGATTCTCAATTTATATTTCATTCATGGTACTTTTCATTTTTCTTTTGAACATCTCAAAGAACGGAAGAGTCTGCAAGTGTTACGGTAGCATGTCACAAAAAGAGATGGCAATGATGGCGAGTAATAGCCATGTTGGGGGAAGTTCAGGAAGGGTGCCAAGTGAGAATGGACTTATAGCCCCTACCCTTAAATTTAAGAAGTGCAAGGTGTCGGGGATTTGAGACTTTCCGCTAAGGTGCAGTAGGGTGGCTGCACCAATCACTAGACTAAGTGAACAAGCCACAATTGACTGATCCAGTCAAGCGAAGGGTAAGCCTTTGTGTATAAGAGCTTTGATTAGGGTCCTCTTCAACTCATTGTTAGCCTATTAACTAAAAGTTAGGTTTGAATGTAGGTTGAAGTTCTCATGGATCTTGGCACAGTTTCATAAATAGGGTGTAACAGTACCCTGTATTCGATAGTCAGTGAAAAGTAGAAAAGTGCGTAACCACATTGCTATATATTCGTAATCGACAAAAAGCTAAAAAGCCGTAAAGTACAGCAACTGATGCCACACGTGCGTGCGACCGCACATGTGGAAAATCATGACCACAAAACATGGGCGAATGACCGAAATACCCCGGTAGGGTAAGATGATCGAAATACCCCCGTAGAGTAAAATGATCGAAATAACCCCGTAGGGTAAAATGACCAAAATACCCGTGTAGGGTAAAATGACCGAAATACACCCGTAGGGTAAAATGATTGAAATACCCTCGTAGGATAAAATGACCGAAATATCCTCATAGGGTAAAATGACCAAAATACCCCCGTAGGGTAAAATGATCGAAATACCCCCGTATGGTAACATAACAGAAATACCCATGTAGGGTAGAATAACCAATATACCCCCGTAGGGTAAAATGACAGTAAAATGGCTAAAATACCCCCATAGGGTAAAATGACCGAAATACCCTCATAGGGTAAATCTCACGGACATGTGGGAATATTGGACCCAGCTATGTCGTACATATGGCTAAGGTTGTTTCTGCGCTTAGTGGGCCACACGGGCATGTGGGCCCACATGGGCCACATAATGGGCCTTGGGCCTATACACACAGATATGTATGTTGAGGTTACATGAGTCTCTCGAGACGATTATGGACCTTCTAATGGGTCGACAATTGTGCCTAGACCCGTTTTGCTAAAAATGACCGTTATACCCCTATAAGATTCTGACTAATTTGGTCTATGTTATGTATGACTATGATTGAGCATGACATATTGCATTCACGTATGTTATTATAACATGACATTCTGCATGGGGATGGGTAATTATTGACGGAAGAAAGTGCATGGCTTCTAGCCATCCTGATTATGGCTCTGTGCCATACTAATTATGGCTCTGTGCCATCCTGTTTATGGCTCTTTGCTATCCTGTTTATGGTTTATAACCATTCTATTTAAGGTTCGTGGCCATTCTATTTATTGGCAGCTTTGCTGCGATTCTAGTTAGTGCAGCAACTAGTGCTAACTCTGTAAGTGTAGGGATGGGTGGGTGATTTATTCCCCACAATAAGTACACGGTTGGATAGAAGATGGAGTGCAAGGTTGGTTGGGGTAGCATGCATCATGCATACTGATAAATAATATTGCATACTGTTCTTACTAATTCTGCTTCTATAATGGGCCTAGGCCCAAATTGTTACTACATTTTGTATGTCTAACCGATTGTATATTAAGGGATTATACACTGAGTTTTCGTAAACTCATCCTTCTGTTTAACTATATAGGCAATCCCCAGTCGTAAGCAGGTCGGTGCTGCGAGGGACTCGACGATGGCCACACAATCGCATTGCTTTCATTTTTAGGCTTTGATTTATAAGCAATTAAATTGGGTTATTATTTTGTAATTATGGCCTCTTTTAGATTTTATCTGTAATTTAGGGTTTTTATTGCTCTACTTTATAACTGCTAGTAGATGAAGTAAATGAGGTTTTCAAAACAAATCCTATGTTTTTCAAAATACGTGCAAGTGTGTAACTGTTTTAAAAAGAAACGTTTCTGCAGTAAATGAGATCTTGAAATTGATAACATTTTAAAGAAAGTACTTTCAGTAGTGATGCAAGATTAAATTGTCTTTTAAGATCACACACAGAGGCTAATTAAAGATTGGGCTTTTCAAACGGTGTCACGTTTTACAAAAAACACTTCAATGTAACACCGCTAGATTCGGCCATAACATCTAGGCCGGGTTTGGGGTGTTACATGTAATTTTTCAAATAGATTGGTTAATAAAAAAATAAATTGATTATGATTAATATGCTTTAAATTATTTTCCCCACATGGTTTTTACATGCAAAGCAAAATAAAAGCAAATGTTGGTTATTGGTTGTCTAAATGTTTAACCAATATTAAGCAGTATTACGTGGTCAGGTCATAGTACAAAAAGGCAACTTGTATTAGTGGACTAATGTAAATATGTACTTAGTTTAATCATAAATTAGCCAACTAATTAAAAGACTAATATGTTGTCTATCAAGTCTAATTAGGGACATGCCTTTTCTTGGGCATTAGAGTAGATGACTCCTAGAAGATAGACACATAGATGTGATTGACTGGACTAATAGTACATTGGATAAGACCTAAGTAAAATAGATCCTAAACCTATCTATGGATTTATTCACTTGTGACGTTCATACTGTAGCATACCTAAATCCTGAGTGGATGGCGTGAACACACCTAAGCCGTATCTATCGTCAAAATAGGGTTACACAGTAGTACCAGACTTATCACTTAAATAATCATATATTTCATATTCGTTACTCATATCAAAACAAAAGTTATTCAAATTCAATCATATAGTCCCTAACACGAGCCCTCGAGGCCTAAAATAAACACTAAAAATAATTCGAGACACAAACGTAAACTTAAGGAAATATTGGGAAAAACATTGAAAATTTTCAAAGTGCAGGGGATACACGCTCGTGTCTCAGGCCATGTGGACATTCGAAATGGGATCACATGGCCGTGTCCCAACCCGTGTCTGACACCGTGTAACTCATTGACTTAGGTCACACAGCCAACCACACGCTCGTGTGACAAACCCGTGTAACTTACTGACTTGTTTTCTAAAGAGGTAACAGAGGACACATGGTCGTATCACCTGGCCATGTGTCACACAAGGATGAGACACACGCCCGTGTCTCTACCCGTGTGGACAAAAATAGGCTATGTTCTAAGCCATATTTCTCACCCAAATTAGCATCAACCTAAACATTTCAATAGCACATGACCATATCTTCAATAGGCATTCAAACCAACCACAATCAAGTCTAATTCATGTAATTTCAATACCATCAACCACAATGCTCCTAAACATCTCAATTTAACCACTTAAAAGTATACCAATATCACTTCCAAAACTACCTAAATGGTCAAATGCATATACAGACTTTTGTGCCTAATACATAACCTATATGCCATTTCTCAATCTCAATAATATGGTACTCAAAATTTCCAAACCACAATAAAAGCATTCCCATGGTAATCCATACAACATACAAAATGAGACTAATCACATACATATATATACATATCAACATATACCAAATCAAGCCCTATTAAATGGCTAATTACATAACCAAAAACACATAGGCTTTCATTAGCCAAATGATCTATACATGCCATATAACCAAAATACATTGCACATAAGTACCAAAATAAGCCGCTGGATAGTGTGATGAGATCTCTGACAACTTTTAATTCGAGCGATCTTCCGAATCACTATAAAACACGGAAAAGTAAATAGAGTAAGCAATTAAGCTTAGTAAGTTCGTATAACTTAAAACTCAACTTACCATTTAATCATAATTTAAGTAATTTAACTTAGCATAATATAACTCAATTTGGTCCATAAACCTATCACATATTCAATCACAAAGTTAGACATGAATTTAGAAATCTCATAGCTTCAATTCTCACATGATTCAAGTACATACATGTACTGATACATATCGATCTCATACTCTTTCATATCATCACTATGCCCATTGAACCATTTGGAATAATATCAGATACTTGGGAATCTCACACACTAAGTGCCAATACATGGTCAAAACCATCTCTATCTCATATCTCATATAAATGCTCACTCTCGAGCCATCATTAGGCCTGCTCACACAAGCTGATGGTCAAGATGTAGTTACATTGTGCTACTCACACAAGCTGTAACACCCTGATTTTCAGGATTTTTCAGGTTTTGTGAATTTTAGTGAAGTTTTAAAATTTTGGTGTTCTGAAGGTTGAAAATATATGTACATGTGTTAGTGGGCCTTTAGAAGGCCCAAGCTTAAGTTAAAACCCGGTAAAATATTAAGTTGGATTTTCAAGTGAAAGGGGACTTGGTTAAGTAGGCCTTTAAGAAAAACCGTGTAAAATATGTCACATAGGGAGCCTTGGTACAGTGGCAAGGTGGCGCCACTAAGCTCCTAAAAAAGTGGCGCCTAAGTGGGTATTCAAGGACAAGGGTTCGAGTTGCAAGGTAAGCGTAATGTTCTTTTTAATTTTTAAGCATGTGCCGGGCATGTGATTAATTTAAGTAGGAATTTCGGCAAGGGCTTTTAGGGACTTGGGCCGATTACTCAAGTGTGATATTAGGGTTATATCTTTTTCTATTTTCTGTCATAAGCATTAGGGCTAGCCACCATAGGTATAATCTTCTATTTTACTGTCAAAAAAGCCGAAACTTGCCTCCCTAGAAAGCTTCTAGCCGATTTCTTCTTCTTCACCTCTACCATTATTTTCTTCACTTTTCTTTTTCCTCTTTGATCTCTTCCCTAGCCGAACACCCTTCTTACTCAGATCCACTCTTTCTTTTGCTCCAATCCCTCTCAAAAACACCCATAGCTGAATGTTCAAAGTGCCAAAATCCTGAAAGCTACTTCCTTTTGCCGAATCCTTCTAAGCCGAATTACCCCTGTTCCCTTCACCTGTTGTGGCTGATTACTGCATCCCCTTGAGCCATACCATTTTCGACACCATCACCCAAGTCTATAGCCCAAATCGTCATCTTCTTCACTAGTTGAAAAGCCGAAATTGCCATTACCATAGGAGCTTTTGGCCGAATTCTTAGATCTCAGAGATTTGGTTTCTGTCTGCATATAAGGGTTAGATCTACTCAGATCTGAGTTAGAATCAAGGTAAAAGCAGTGGTAAGTGGTTATCAACTCAGATCTTTAAGATATTTCATACTTTGGAAAAGCCAAAAGTCCCTAAAGTTAGGGAGGTTGTCGATCTAGTCTATTAGTGATTTAAAGTAGTATTTTGGTTATTTTTGGGTGTTAGATAGCAAGGAAGGTGATCAAGCAAGGAGTAGAAGGCATCGGTATCATCAGATCTAGATCTAGTGTATCTAAATCGACAGAGGTAAATTTTCATGGCCATTAAGGGTGTGGCCGAATGTGGTAAGGGATTTTGGTTGTAGTTTTTCATAGATCTACTGATTAATCACTTAGATAATGGACTGTAGGAACAGACGCATAGGAAATCTCGTCAGTGGAACTGCAAAACAGGTGTGTGTTTTGAACACCCTTCAATGCTCAAATCGGCAAAAGCCGAAACGCTGAAATGCCAAAGTTCCGGCATTTCGAGAGCTTGTGAGTGTGCGAACGCTCTCAAGTTGGTAGGAGAAGGTTGGTTTTGGAATCGGCACTGTCAGGTGGGCTGACCGCAGAATTTTGGGCGCTACAGTAAGTTGGGCCTCGGTGGGTCGAATATGGGCCCAATGGGCAATTTGGGCCCATTTGGGTAAAAATAGGTTTAAAGGCAATAATATGGATTACAGGCATAAAAACTGTTAAAACAAGATAATGGATTGGAAATTAAGGCTTAAATGGGCCTAATGGGTTAAAATGGCATGGTAGAGCCCATTAGGGGTTTTAGGGCCTAAGGACTAAAACTGATAAACTAAATTAAATGAGTTTCTGTAACAACCACTGTAATAGTAGAGGCTGTAATAATAATAAAAACTGTAATAAGAGAACAAAATTACTGAAATACCCTTAGGGTGAGAAATTACTGATTTAACCCTAAGTATAAAATTACCAATATACCCTTAAGGCTAAAATCGACTGCACTGCTTGATATGACTATTACTATTACTGCATACCATGATATGTATCTGTTGTATGGGTTGGATTTTATATTGGAGGAAGTGTGAGTGGCACTGCCACGTTACTGAAAGGGGCTATGCCTCGTACTGTTTCTAAAAGGGGCTTTGCCTCGTATACTATTTATCTAAGCAGCCATGCTGCGACTGTGGTGTGTAGGCTGGGTGGGTCGAGTTATTCCCCACATGGTGTGTTGGCTGGTACGGGTGGTATGTAGCGGTTGGTGGGTTGAGTAGTCTCCCCAATTGGGTTGCATTCATACTGTTATACTGTACTGTACTGTTATGGGCCAAACTGTTATCTGAATAGGGCTTCGGCCTAGTATCTATTATAGGGCTTTGGCCCAGTATCTGTAATCTGGATAGGGCTTCGGCCCAGTATCTGACTGAGATTGGTTAGGGCTCGAGCCGATGTGGGCTTTGGATGGGTTCTGCACACACTGAGTTTTCCCAAACTCACCCTTCACTTTCCATCCTTGCAGGTGAGCCCTAGATCGTGACTTGGTTGCTGGGGAGGGATTCAGAGTGGCCACGAGGACTGAGCACAGTTCAAAATAAGTTTTACTACTTTATATTTCTAATTATCAGTTTCTACTTTTAAATTTGTTTGTGGGTTGTAATAAGGCCACTATGACTGTTTTTATTTGGGATTTTCAACTGTTTTATTTCAACCACAACTACACACTGTTTTTGAAAATTTAACAAATGTTTTCCTAACCAACCTGACAATACAAATGACTAAGTAGGATAATAAGGTTAAAACGAATCGCTTATCAAGTGGAATAAAGATTAAGTTGAATAATTATTAAAACGGGAATTTCAAAAAATCAAGCATTGCTTTTCAAAACTCACCATCGGACTTAGTAAATAGGGCGGCGTAGGATAGTCTAGGTGATGTAGCACACCGAACATGGCCATAACGTCTGGGTCGAGTTCGGGGTGTTACACAAGTTGATGAGTAACTACAACAAATGCCAAAAAACTAAGCCATTGATAGAACGTACAAGACCAACACCCATAACACGGTAACTCCTAATGACATGTCAGTTGTACCCTATCTATTCCTAAGATTCAACGGGGATTTCATACGCCTGTCGATATCTTGTCAAGAATTTTCTTAGTTTTGTATAAACTAATATTTCAATTAAACATGTAAACAAATATATAATTTAAAGCTTATTAATATACGAACTTACCTTGAATTCGTACGACAGAAATTTATCGTTTAATCAATAAATTTGTCTTTCCATGGATCTAATTTCATACTTCTCTTTTCTTGACCTATATAGTCAAATTTAACTCATTTAATCATTAATATATTAAATTCAATCCAAAAATAATTTTATGGAAAAATTACTATTTTCCCCTAAACTTTTGACTTCTTTACAATTTAGTCCTAAACTCGTAAAAATGCAAATTCATGCAATTTAATCCACACCTATGCTAGCCGAACTTCATACAAACTTATTGCAGTCCACATATTTCATTAATTCACACATTTCACACCATAATTTTCACTTTTCTTAATTTAAACCCTATTTAACATTTTCAACCAAAATCCCTTTACAAAACTTGTTTATCTAACAACAACCATTCATTTTCTACCTTCAAACATCAAAACGCATACACATTCATCAAAGGTAAAACCCTAATACTTTAACAGTTTTGCAATTTAGTCCTTGGGCTAGCTAGATTAAGCTATAACGACTTCAAAAACAAAAAAAATCATTAAAAATGTTATGAAATTCACTTACATGCAACCTTGAGTGTAGACCAAAAGCTTCATGCCCTAGTTATGGCTTTATTTTCTTCAAATTTTAGTGGTAAGAAACTTTGATAAAGATGAGTACATTTTTTAATTTATTTGTTTTTAGTTTAAATTCACTAATTACTAAACTAACCTTTGCTTCTAACTTTAAAAATCATTTAAACTATGTCCAAATATGTCCACTAGTTAAACACAATAACTAATTACATCACAAATCCTCCAACCATTTAATATGATAGCTATTAGACCCCTTTACCTTATAGAACTCAAGTTTTGCACTTTACGCGATTTAGTCTTTCTTCACAAATTAAACATGTAAATGATAAAATTTCGTAACGAAATTTTCATATGACTCTAGCAACATGATGTAGACATTAAAATAATAATAAAATAAATATTTCCACATCAGATTTTTGGTCCCAAAACCACTGTTCTGATTTCACTAAAAACGAGCTGTTACAACTCTCCCCCTTAAGAATTTCTAGCCTCGAAATTCTTACCAAATAAAAGATTAAGGTATTACTTTCTCATAGTTTCCTTAGGTTCCCACATAGCCTCCTTAATGCCGTGATGTTGCCAAAGAACCTTTACTAAAGCTATGCTTTTGTTTCTTATCTCTTTAATCTCTTAGGCCAAAATTTTGATTGGTTCTTCATTATACGACATGCCGGGCTGAATCTCAACCTCTTTCATAGCAATTATATACGAAGGGTCTGATCGATACCGTTATAGCATAGGTACATGAAAAACATTATGAATCTTCTCAAGTTCTTACGGTAAAGCTAGATGATATGCCACTGGCCATATTCTCTTGATAATCTCGTACGGTCTGATCAATCGCAGACTCAACTTCCCTTTGTATAACACCCTGAAATTAGGCCTAGTAGTATTGGGCCTTGAGCATGGGATCGGTAAGAAGGTGGCTTATAAATATTTTATTATGCATGAAAATATTACAAATTGCATGTTTGCTTTAATGGCTAAGTGATCTGGGTGTGTTGGGAGTGTTGGAGAAGTCCTGGGTTCAAACCTGGGCTTTGGCAAAAATTTTGGTTTTAGGTGAATAAAACCCTTGATGTTAGTATGTAGGCTTTAAGAATATTTATGGTTAAAGTGTGACACAAAAGAGCTTGTGGCTAGTTGGTAAGAGGCGTAAGGTATGTACATGAGGTCTAAGGTTCAAGTCATGGCAAGGTAAAAGGGTATTTATTTTGCTACTTTTACCATGTGAGAATTAGAATGTGACTTAAACTCTGACAAGGGAGATTTAAATTGGGCATGAGTGTTTGAATTGAGTGGTTGATAGAGGATTATGGAGCAAACGAAGGAGAAATATGTGGAGAAAATCAAGGATTTTTTTATTAAGGGAAGGTGTTGGTGCCGTATGGGGAGTCTAAGCACACAAGAGTTCAGTTTTTGGGGAGTTGAGGGCGTCATTTGGAGTAGTTTTGCCAATGCCGAATTTCCCTGGTGCATTTTTGGGTTCTTTTGTCATTTGTTTTAGTGGTTGGATATAGTACTTTCAGGAATTTTCTTCTCTTGGTTTTGGTTTTTGCAAAATTGGGATCCTTCTCATTTTCGGTTTCTGAGTATTTGCATTTTGGGTTCTTTCCTTTCCCTATTTGGTGCCAAAGCTCTGCTTAGGATTTTTGACTTCCTCTCTTTTCATTTTCTCTTGTTGAGACCGATTTCTGTACCTCTCTTACTCCTTCACATTCTTTCTTTTGCTCTCTTTGCCGCCACTCTGTAGGCTTTCTTTGACATGTTTTCCCCTCTATCACATTGTCCTCTTTTCTACTTGTTTTGTCGCTGCCTTTACCATTTATTAACAACCATTACTGCTTTCCTTCCTTTTCTCCCATTGCTGAATACATCTTCCTCCCCCTTTTCATTTACCTTTCTTCTTGTCTTAGCTGAAAGCTATTTTCCTACGCTACTTGTGGTTTAGCCGAATATCATCCTCTCTTTAATATCTCTGTACAATTTTTTATTCACTACTTTTGGTTCTTTCAATTGTTCTGGGCAAGTAGTAGGTACCTATATTTTCCTTCTCGTTCAAATGTGTTTCTCTATTCTTTTTCTGGAAAGCCGAATGATACTTTTGTATTCATTGGTTGTGGTTTTTACTTTTTTCTCTCATTGTGATGTGCGTTGGGATTTAGGTGTGCCTGAGGAACAAATGAGTGCAAAGGTTCTCTAGCTATTAATATTCAGTTTTTTTCATTATTCAATTAATTCAAGAGCTTTATCCCACTTTTTGGATTTAGGCCGTTTTCTAATGGTTTTGGAAGGTTATAATTGTGAATTTGAGCCACACCTATGAAAGGATCTATTTGATAAGATTTATGATTTTTGTAGTTATCCGGCGAGAAATGTGTGATCGTTTTAATCAATTGTCTAAGTGCATTTAGCCACGCTACATTCAGTCAAGGTTGGTGCTGAACGGTGATACGCAAGTGTCCGCAGTTAGGTGTGTAACCATACCCTATAAACGGTAATAGGCATAAGGGCCAGTAAAGTGTGTAACTTTGTGCTCTGTTGATGATCGGCTGAAAAGTTGAAAGTGTGTATTCAAATTGTACTGGTTGTAGGTCGATAGAAGCCAAAATGCCTGATGGCCCAAATAGGCCCGATGAGTCGTAGGCCCGCTTATGTAAATCTAACTGCTAGATGGGAAATTGTTGGGCTTGTCATGTCGCGTACATGGCATAGGCCATTCTGGGCTACGATGGGCAAAACTGGGCCGTGTGGGCCTAATGGGCTTATAGGCCCACACGGATAAAATGTATGTTATGTGGTATGTTTTGGAATGGGTTGTGTCGCGCTAATAGCTATGGCTAATTTGCAGCTAATTGGGCCACACGAGTGTGTGGGCTCGCTTGGACCGAGTAATGGGCCTTAGGCCTATTTAGATTGTTACGTCAATTTAGGTTATTTAAGTCACTCGAGGCGACTGTAGACCTTTCTTACCGAGACCCCAGAGGGTAAAATGACCAAAATACCACTAAAGTGACTACTTTTCCCCTCGTGGGTAAAAGACTTACTTGTGCTATGGCTTGACTGATTTGACTGTGGTTGTATGACTATGATTTGAATGACTTGACTGTGATGATATGACAGAATATGGGTACGACATTTTGCATACATGACATGTTACATGGGTTGGGAAATTGTACAGAGGAAGATTTGATCTGCTAGGGTCGCACGGGTTGCCTGAGACAACTATGGACCCACCGAAGGCTTAAAAACCATACATTCATATTGATCTAATAAGGTTGCATGGGTCACCCAAGACGATAGTGGACTGATCGATGGCTTAGTGCCAATCATTTGTTCTGATGGCTGCATGCCGGTCATTCTATCTATGGCTTTGTGCCTCGTACATTATTGATGGCTTAGTGCTACTCGTTCTATCGATGCTTTATGCCACGTACATTATCAATGGCCTTGTGCTATCCATTCTATCGATGGTTTTGTGCCACACACATTATCAACGGCTTCGTGCTGTCCATTCTATCGATGGCTTTGTGCCTCGTATATTATTATGGCTCTGTGCCATCCTAGTTATGGTTTATAACGATTCTGTTTATGGCTTTTGGCCATTCTAATTTTAGGCAGAGTTGCTGTGATTTTTGTTAGTGCCATAACCAGTGCTAACTCTTGGTGTGTTGGATGGGTGGGTTGATTATATCCCGATAGACTGTGCAAGGTTGGATGGAGGCAAGTGCAGGGTTGGATGGGGTTAACACATAACATGCATCTTACATCATTCATTATGTTCTATTCTGGTATGGGCTAGGTCCAATTGGTTTTGCTATGGGTTGTGACCCAAATGATAATGTATTGGGCTTTGGCCCGTGAACTGCACTACTCTGTTTCTGACTAGGGCTTAAGCCCAGATTGTGTCTTATTTCTATTATTCTGACTGACTATTTTTATATAGTAGGGAATTACACACTGAGTTTTCATAAACTCACCCTGTTTATTAACTTTTCAGGTAATCCCAAGCGTTAAGAGGATCGGCACTGCGAGGGACTCGAAGACGGCAACACAACAGCTTTTGTTTCAGTTTTGTTTAGTTTACTTTTAAGTATTTAAATTTTGGTTTGGTTTGTAATAAGGCCTCTCTGAACTTCTGGATTTTAATTTGGGTTTTATGGTTCGCTTTGAACTTTAACTATTAGAAGTAGCACACGATTCAAAAAATAATAACTGTTTCAAAATATAACGTTTCTACAAAATATCGCAAAGGCTTTCACAACTTCCTTGGTTTTCAACTATAACAACAAACAAATAATGTTTTAGAAATAAAAATAACAACGTTTTAATAAAGGAATAACTTTTTAATGAACCATATTTTGAAAATAAACTATCGTAGGCTTTACACTAGTTTTCGTTTTAAATAGTAAGAAGAGTTTTCAATGAAAACATGGTTTTCATAAAACACTTCAATGTGACACACCAGATTTTGCTATAATGTCTAGGCCGGGTTTGCGGTGTTACATTTTGTGACCAAATCAAAGAATTTTCTTCCACTGTGATACTTTCAAAAACACTCTATCACCGACTTGAAATTCAATATCTTTATGTTTCAAATCTACATATGATTTTTGTTGATCTAAAGCTACTTTCAAACTATCATGTATCACTTTCACTTTCTCTTCAATTTTAAAAACACTTTGTCCCGTGAATATTTTTCTCACTGAGCTCGGTCCAGTACGATGGAGTTTGACATTTACGACCATACAAAGCTTTATACGGTGCCATCTTTATGCTGGATTGATAACTATTATTATACGCAAACTCAAACAATGGTAAATATTTTTCCCAATTGCCTTCAAACTCTAAAACACTAAAATGAAGCATATATTCAAGAATCTGTATCACTCTCTTGGACTGACCATCTGTTTGAGGATGAAATGCAGTGCTAAAGTGCAATTGTGTACCCAAAACCTCTTGCAGTTTCTCCTAAAATCATGATGTAAACCATGGATCTCTATCCAAAATAATAGAGACTGACACTCTGTACAATCTGACAATCTCTGAAATGTACAATTCACCTAATCTGTCAAGTGAAAAGTCAGTATGTATAGGAATAAAGTGCACAAATTTCGTAAAACGATCAATAATAACCCAAATAGCATCCTTCTTTTTTAGAGATAGGGGTAAACCCTATACAATATCCATCATAACTCTATCCCCACTTCCACTCAGGTATCATCACTGGCTATAATAGTCCTGAAGGTACTTGATATTCAGCTTTAACTTGTTGACAAATAAAAAATTTTGTCACAATGTCAAAAATATCACGTTTCATACCTGACCACCAGGATAACTATCTCAAATCATTGTACATTTTGTTACTCCTTAGATGAATAGATAAACTACCACTGTGTGCTTCTTTCAAGATTTTCTATTTAAGGCAGGATTTGTCGGCACGCAAACTCTACCTCGAAGCAACAAACAATCATCGGTTCCTATCTGAAATTTTGAATCAGGAGTCGATTCACACTGTACTCGTTTAACTCTCAATCATGATCACATTTTTGAGCTTCGTAAATTTGCTAAAGAAACACTACTTTAGCTTTTAACTCAGCTAAAATCGAACCATCATCAGACAAAGCCCATCGTGTATTCATCACTGTCAAAGCAAACAAGGAATTTCTACTCAAAGCATCTGCGACAACATTTGTTTTTCACGGATGGTAATCAATGACTAACTCATAATTTTTTAGCAGTTCAAGCCATCTTCACTGTCATAGGTTCTGATGTTTTTGTGACATCAAATACTTTAAACTCTTATGATTGGTAAATATGTGGTATTTTTTACCGAACAAATAGTGTCACCAAATTTTCAATGCGAATACAATAGCGGCCAACTCTAAGTCGTATGTTGGATAATTCTTTTCATGCAGCTTTAACTGTATGGAAGCATATGCTATTACTTTTCCTTCTTGCATTAAAACACATCCCAAACCGTTTAATGAGGCATCACTGAGAATCACAAATTATTTACCCGACTCGAGCTGAACTAAAATTAGTACTTCGGTTAATAGTGCTTTCAACTGATCAAAGCTCTATTGGCATTTCTCAGGCCACTCAAACTTTACATATTTCTGTAACAACAGCATCATCGGTGTAGCTATCATCAAGAATCCTTTTACAAACCTTCGATACTAACCAGCTAATAACTTCTGACTTCGAATATGTTTCTTGGCGACTTCTAATTAATAATTGCTAAAATCTTACTCGGATCAACTCTAATGCCTTCCACTAAAACAATATGTCCTAGAAATCCAACTTCTTGGAGCCAAAACTCACATTTACTGAATTTAGCAAATAATTGCTTATCTCTCAACATTTGCAACACAATACTCAAATGCTTAGCATGCAACAAAATCTTCAAATGCTTAGCATGCTCTGACTCATCTCAAGAATAGATCAGAATGTTAGCAATGAATACAACAACAAATTTGTCTGAATACAGTTTGAAAATTCTGTTCATCAAGTCCATAAGTATCACAGGAGCATTAGTCAACCCAAATCGCATAACAAGAAATTCATAGTGTCCATACCTGGTTCTAAACGCAGTCTTTGGTACATTCGAATCTTTAACCCACAACTAATAATAACTAGACCATAAATCAATCTTAGAAAATAGTGTTGCTCCCTTCAACTGGCCAAACAAATCATCAATTCGCTGCAATGGATATTTGTTCTTGATCGTAACTTTGTTGAGCTGTCGATAGTCGATACACAATCTCATTGATCCATCTTTCTTTTTTACGAATAGAACTGGTGCACCCCAAAGCAAGAAACTAGGTCATGCAAAACCTCTTTCTATTAATTCTTGCAATTGAGATTTCAACTCTTTCAACTTTGATAGAGTCATTTTGTACAGAACTATCGATATCGGTGATGTTTCTGGTATTTACTCAATAACAAACTCAACCTCTCTAACTAGTGGCAAACCAGGTAACTCTTCTAGAAACATATATGGATATTCACGGACCACTAACATTGATTCAGTCTTCGACTCAGACACTTTTATATCTAGTAAATAAGCAAGATAAGTATTAGAACCCTTTCTTACATATTTCTGAGCTAACATAACTGATATAAATCGTCAGATTCAATATGATGAATTTTGCTATTCTGACATTTCAACTCAATAGTCTTTCGTCTACAGTTTACAACAGCATCATGCAGAGTCAACCAATCCATACCAAAATCACATCAAATTCATCAAATGATAAAAGCATCAAATCAGCCAAAAAACAGTAACCCCGTGTCATCAAAGGACAATTCTTGCAAACTTTATCAACTAGAACATACTAACCTCAGGGGTTTGATACTTTAACCACGAATTTAGTGGACTCAATAGGTAAACTCTTACTAGACACTAAATTCGTACAGACATATGAATGGGTCGATCCAGGATCAATCAAAATAGTTACATCAATGTCATAAAGAGAAAAATTACTGGTAATAACATCTAGTGTCGATACATCCTCACGAGCGCAAATTGCATAAGTTCCAGCTGGCGCTCGTGCCTCAGATCTCACAACAAAATCTTTTGTTGCACCTTTACTACTATTCACATTTCCAGTATTCGAGATGGTCTCCCTCTAACAGGTGTATTACTCTGCCTTATAGTCAAAAGTTTTCTTTTCTCAGATAACTCATGACAATCACGAATAAAATGCTCTTATGAGCCATATCTAAAATAGGCTTTATTATTCATCTAACAATTTCCACAATGCTGTCTTTGTAACAACCCGGTTTAGACCCTAGTCGAAAAGTGATTTCAAGACCACATATCTGAATTGAAAAATATTTTAATATTATTTTTTGTGTTTATAATATGTGAATTAGCATGTGTGAAAGTCTCGTGTGAACATTTGATTGTTTGGGTGCTGAATTGTGAAAGAGAACTAAATTATAGAAAATGCAAAAGTGTCCTTCTATTTATGAAAGTATCTATTTAATGTTTCTTTGTAAAAGAGAAGTACTTATGTGGTTATTTAACCATTGAATGCATTAAATGTCATAAATGGATATTAGTTAATGGTTTAATAATGTTTTATTAGTAAGGTTATTTTAGTAAAATGGTTAATTATGTTATATTAATAAAACAAACATAGAAAAATGGCCATTATCTTCATCTGTTTTGTTGAAATTGAGAGAAAAGAACTAGGTTTCTTATGTTTCAAACTTTTGGCTACTTTGAAGCATAAATTAAGGTACATTTTATCTTTGATTTTTGATAATTTTTATGTTTTTGAGATTGTTGCTTAGTCTACTATCAAGCCTATGTTTTTATTTGAGATATTGATGAAGAATTAAAAATGTGATGTTGATGATTTTGTGAGTTAAATGATGTTAATTGATAGGAAATGAAAGATATAAATTGGGTTGACATATTTTGTATTTCAATTTTTGATGAAATTAGCTAATTTGGATAATTTGTGAAAATGAAATTTTGGAAGGACTAAATTGTGAAATCTGTAACACCCTGATTTTCGGGATTTTTTTTAGGATTTTTGTGATTTTGGTGAAATCTTGAAATTTTGGTGATTTGGTTATTAAATTTGTGTTTAAGTGTGTTAGTGGGCCTTTAAAAGGCCCAAGCCTAAGATATAACTTGGCAAAAATATCAACTTTGGATTTTAAGTGAAGGGGACTTGGTTAAGGGGGCTTTTAAGAAAAAGTAAGTAAAATAAGGCACAAGTGAGCCTATGGTAAAGTGGTAAGGTGGCGTCATTAAGTTCCTAAAAAAGTGGCGTGTGGACTGAGTGCTAGGGCCGAGGTTCTAGTTGCATGGTAAGCAGTATGGTGTTTTTATTTTTGTGCATGTACTGGTCATGTGATGGAACTCAAGTAGAACTCTGCTAAAGAGAGTTTGAGTTGTCAATGAGATTACATTAGTTAGATTAGCGAGAGAAATTATAGGAAATTTGAATGGGAGTAAGTGATGGCCGGCCAAGGGACTGGTGTAGTTGCAATTTAGGCATTTGAATCTAGGTTTAGCATTTTCGACATTTTGGTTTTTGTGTACCGATTTCTTTAGGTGGCTGAGCTTTCGGGATTTACTAATTGTGGGTCAATTCCTTTCTTTTACTGAATAGGTATAGAACATTAGGGTTTCTTGTTATTCTTTTGACTTCTTTTCTTTTGTGTCAAAAGCCAAAAACGCAATCCCCCTCCACTTATGCTGATTTGCCATAACAACCTTCTCTTCTCCTCTCTTCTTCAATCTTAATTATTTTCTATTCTATTTTCAAACCTTATAGCCGATTTCATAATAGCCCAACCCTAAAGATAGTGTGCCGAATTCATCTTAACCAAATTTCATTCCCCTTTTGTGATTTCTTCCAAAGAGCAGAATCTTAAATCCCCTCATCTTTTGGCTGAATACCTCTTTGATTGATATCCTCTCTATTCTCTTTTCTTTTTTCAAATCCTTCAAGAAATCGAATCACAAACCCCTCATTCCTTTCTCTATCGATAGTTTTGTCACCTTGTGAACTCTTTTCATCCATCCTTCTCTAAAGTTGAAATAGACATTCTAGGATAGATCCAAAAGCTGAAATCATTTGTATTCATTCTTTGCTCATGTTCAGAGGTTAGTTCTAGCTTAGATCTGGATTAGAATAGGATTAGAAGCGTTTGTGATTAGTAGATCTTTAATAAGTACTCAGATATCTGCTCTATTTGCTTATTTTAGGATTTAAGAAAAGCCGAAAGTCCCAAAAAAACTTTAGGGAGGCTGTCGATTATGGTGATAGGTAATGCTGGTTCTTCTAATCGGTTCTATGTGTACTTGTTGTGAAAGGGGCGATCTAGCAAGGAGTGTAGGAGGCTTGGATCTTTGGAACGACTAGATCTAGATCTAGTCACTAATTTCGGCAAAGATAAGAACTCAAGGGCCTTAGGTGATGTTGGTCGATTATGGTAAGCAAGATTATATTGGTTGTCATTAAATCTTGGATCTAATTTGTTAAGTGATCGATTATAGGAGAAATCGCATAGGAGATCTCATCGGTAAATCGTAAATTAGGTGCATAACGAACTCCCTTCTTTAGTCTAAATTGGCAAAAGCTGAAAAGCTGAAATTCCAGCATTTCGTGGGCTTGTAAGCGTGTGAGCGCTCGTAATTTGGTTGGAAATAGTGAGATCTTTAATCGCAATTGGTAAGATGGATGGGTGTACAATTTTGTGCACTTCGGTAAATTTGGGCCTCGATGGGCTGAAATTAAGCCCAATGGGCTTACAGGCCCATATAGGTAAAAGTAAGTGGTAAGTGTGTTCTGGTATAGTGTAGGTTAATTCTGTTAGACTAGACTTAGAATTTGGGCTAAACGGGCCAAAGTAGCTAAAAGACACTATAGGGCCTATTAGGGGTTTTAGGGCCCAAAGACTAAAAACTGCTAAAATGGGCTAAATTAACTACTGAGATGTGAGTTGGACTATTAAGGGCAGAAATATTCATAAAACGCTAAAAACTGGTATAATTACGGAAATACCCCTTAAGGGTACGAAATTACTATGTTACCCCTAGCTGCAAAATGACCGTTATACCCCTAGGGCTAAGCTTGACTGGAATGCATGCTTTACTGTTTCTATTCACTGTATGCCATGACATGATTTTATGTTGCATGGGACTGGGTATATTGATGGAGGAAGTACAAGTGGCATTGCCACGATTACTGAAAGAGGCTTTGCCTCGTACTGATTACTGAAAAAGGCTTTATCTCGTACTGTTTACTGAAAGGGGCTTTGCCTCGTTATACTGTTAGTGGCTTGGCCACATTATCTGAGCAGCTGTGCTGTGACTATGGAGTGTAGCGGCTGGGTGGGTTGAGTTGTTTCCCCACATGGAGTGTTTATGGTTGGTACAGGTGGAGTGTAGCGATTGGACATAGGATGGGCTTTGGGCTTTGCATACATGCATGATATCTGTTTTGTTACAGAAATGGGCCTATGGGTTGTACTGTTATGTGAAAAAGGCCAGTTGTACTATTTTCTAAATAGGGCTAAGGCCCAGTTAACTGAATACTAAATAGGGCTTTGGCCCAGTAGTTACTGAAACTGGTAGGGCTTAGGCCCAATGGGCTTAAGCTGATTTGGACTCTGGATGGGCTTTCTTTACACACTGAGTTTCCAAACTCACCCCTTTTCTTCCATCCATGCAGGTGAGCCCTAGATTGGTGGACTTGGAGCTTGAGGGATTCGGAGTGGCCACGTAGACTACATTTCTGGTTAATTAAGTTATTTATTTTATTTTATTATTTATTTTAATTATTTTTATTCTGAGTTTTGGGTTTGTAATAAGGCCGCTCTAATTATTTTATTTTGGGTTTTAAATTATTTATTTTTACTTTATATTACAAATTGATTTAAATGATTTAAACAAAGCTGCGTGGGTTTTCTCAAATCAATCAATGTTTTCAAAGCAAAGCACTCGTAACGAATGAATAACAAATCAATGAACAAGATAGATTTCAAACGGTTAGTGGGTAGAACAATCTCAAACTAAACCTGAATTTTCTTCTCAAAGTACAATTACGGTTTTACAAAACTCACCCTAAGCTTAGTAACTAGGTAACATGGTTAGTTCGTCGTTGGTGTGACACACCAAACTTGGCCGTAACGTCTAGGCCGGGTTAGGGTGTTACATTTAGTGGTATCAGAGCCCAGTTACAACAACTCGACTATAGATCGGGTCCAAAAATTTTTTAAAAAAATTTTTAAATCAAGGCCTAAGAAGGGTATTTTGAAATAAGCGTTGGAAAATTTTTAAGAAAGCCCTTTTCAAAGTCATTTTTCAAGGTATATATGTATTAAGGTTTTATTTTTAAGTTTTGGGTTTCTAAAATTTGGTATCTGAAGAAGTGGCACACTGGATCCCCAGCACCAAATTTGTATGTATTCTTTTCTTATATTGTACTGTACAGAGATATCACTGTAGATAAAACTGAGACCCTACTATGATACTGTAGATAATAAGACTAAGACTGTAAGGGAAACTAAACCCTAGAAAACTGAGACTGTAGCTAGGCTACGAAATCACAAAAATAAAACTCTGAACTCTATTTGTACATAAGACATTCTGTAATGAACAACTGAAATACTAAACTAATGTCATAAAATTCGTAATCAGATAAAACGTTATGATTACGAGGGCTGCTCGGGGACGAGGCCGTGGACATGGCTGAGGAAGTGTTCAAGCTGGGTCTTCTTTTCGGAACACTTGCCAGCTGAGGAGGCAAGACTACCACCGGTAGCTGAAAATGGGCCGTATGATCGGGCCGCAGGTGATGATGCCTTGTCTTAAGCGACGTTGAGGGTTCTAAAGAGGGTTGTTGGAGCTAATGTCGGGCAAGTGACTAGGGGATCTATTTTTGAGTGACTCTAGGCTAACGGAGCTGAGGTCTTCAGGGGCATATCGGGAGTAGCCCCAAATGTAGCTGAGTATTGGCTGGAAGCTACGGAATGGATTATGGATGACCTGGATTGCTTGGTGGAGCAAAATCTAAAAGGTACGGTGTCTCTGCTACGAGACAAGGTGTATCAATGGTGGGTCACTGTGAAGGAGGGTATCCCAGCTGAGCGGGTAACTTGGGATCTATTTAAGAGGGCTTTCAAGGGAAAGTATGTCGGAGCGAGTTATATGGATGCTCGTAGGAAAGAATTTCTGAACCTGACCCAAGGCAATAAGACTGTTGCTGAATATGAGACTGAATATCTAAGGTTGAGTCAGTATGCCAGTGGTATAGTAGCTACTAAGTACGAGTGTACCATTTATTTTGATGATGGCCTTAGGGATAAGCTAAGGGTATTGATAGCTCCGCAGAGGGAGCGCAATTTTGCTGCATTGGTGGAGAAGGCTAAGATAGCCGAGGAGGTGAAGCGAACTGAACGACAAAACCGTGATAAGGATCGAAACTGATTTAGGAGGGATTCTGGACCATATGGTGCTGCAAACCAAAATGTCAAGAGAGATAGAATGGAGGAACCGATCCGAGCAGTTCCGGTGAATACAGTTAGGCCACTAGCTTGTGGGGACTGTGGTAGGGTGCATTTTGGAGAATGCTGGAAGCGTACTGGGGCATGTCTCCGATGTGGGTCCAAAGAACATAAGATCAAAGACTGTCCTCGGAGACCAACTCAGACTCAAGTTGCTGAACAAAGGGTTGCTTAACCAGTGCGAGGTGGACCCCTATCGTCGAGGGGCCGTGGACAGGGTAGAGGTAGCAATGGAAATGGTCGTGGATGTGGAGCACCTAGTAGGTGTGCTGGAAATGTTGAGGCCTGCCAGCCAGCATTGGTATATACTGCTCGTCACCGAGTGGAGGGTGATGCACCTGATGTCATAACTGGTACGTTTTTAATCTCTAGCATGCCATACACTGCTCTGATAGATGTGGGATCAACTCATTCGTATGTTGCATATGACATTTTTGGGTCGTTGGGTGTACACTCTGAGGAAACTATGAGTGAGGTAACTGTGATAAGTCCACTAGGTCACTCGGTTAGGGTAGACAAACTCTTTAGGGAGGTGCCTTTAGAGACTTGAGGTAGGATTTTTACTAGAGACTTAATGGAGCTACCATTCGGAGAGTTCAATCTTATTTTGAGGATGGACTGGTTAACTAAGCATAAGGCAACTCTAGATTGTGTGGCTAAGACGATGGTGTTAAGGACTATCGAGGATGAGGAGGTAATGGTTATTGGATAGCAAATTGACTACTTGTCCAACGTTGTTTCAGCTCTAAGGGCTGAGAAGATGATTCGCAAGGGTTGCGAAGCGTACTTGGCTTTTGTAAGTGAAGCTGAGACTGAGAATTTGACTGTGGAGACGATTAGAACTATAAATGAATTTCAATATGTCTTTCCTGAGGAGCTCCCTAGATTACCTCCAAACCGAGAAGTTGAGTTTGGGATTGACTTACTACCTGGAACCACTTCAGTGTCCATCGCACCCTATAGGATGGCACCAAAGCAGTTAGTAGAACTTAAAGCACAAATCCAAGAGTTGTTGGATAGAGGTTTCATTAGATCGAGTCTGTCTCCGTGGGGAGTACCAATACTATTTGTGAAGAAGAATGATGAGACGATGCATATGTACATCAATTATCGCTAGTTGAACAAACTGACTATAAAGAACAAGTATCCTCTACCAAGGATTGATGATTTGTTTGACCAGCTTAGAGGAGCTTCGGTATTTTCCAAGATTGACCCTTTGGTCTGGATACCATCAGTTAAGGGTTAAGGAGGTGGATATTCATAAGACAGCATTCAAAACTTGGTATGGTCATTACAAGTTTCTGGTTATGCCATTTGGATTGACGAATGCACCTGCAGCTTTCATGGATCTGATGAATTGAGTATTCCAACCGTACTTGGATCGATTCGTTGTTGTCTTTATTGACGATATTTTAGTATATTCAGAAACTGAGGAGAAGCATGATAAGCATCTCCGTATTGTACTGCAAGTGTTGAGGGAGAAGCAACTCTATGCAAAATTCAGTAAGTGTGAATTTTGGTTGCGAGAAGTAACATTTCTCAGCCACATTGTTCCTACTGAGGGGATTAGGGTAGATCCTCAAAAAACTGAGGCAGTTTCGGGAATAGAAGCCACCGAGGTCAGTATCGAAAATTTAGAGTTTTTTGAGTTTGGCTGGGTACTATTGAAATTTGTAGAGGGATTCTCTCTGATTGCTATACCGCTAACGAAACTGCTGAGAAAAAGAGTAGCGTATGTATAGACTGAAAAATAGCAAGAAGCCTTTAATAAGCTGAAGAAGGTTTTGACTGAGGCACCAGTTTTGATACAGCCAGAGTCTGGAAAGGATTTCACTATGTACAGTGATGCGTCGCATGTGGGACTAGGCTGTGTACTGATGCAAGAGGGTAAAGTTGTCGCTTATGCTTCGCGACAGCTTAAGCCTCACGAGGTGAATTACCCTACACATGATCTAGAGTTGGCAGCGGTGATCTTCGCGTTAAAAATCTGGAGACACTATCTGTATAGAGAAAAGTGTATTATATACACGGACTATAAAAGTCTCAAATATCTGTTAACTTAGAAGGAGTTGAATCTTAGGCAACGAAAATGGATAGAGTTGCTTAAGGATTACAACTGTTCGATTAAGTACCACCCAGGCAACGCGAATGTGGTGGCTGATGCACTAAGCCGAAGGGCTTTAGCGGAGCTGAGAGCGATGTTTGCTCGTTTAAGTTTACATGACGATGGAAGTCATTAGCAGAGTTGCAAGTGAGACCAACTTGGACTGAGCAGATTAAAGAGAAGCAGTTAAAGGATGATTCGTTGGTTCCTCGGTTTCAGCAAGCTGAGAATAATGAGAATTTAGATTTTGGACTGAATACTGATGGAGTTCTCTGCTTTCGTGGAAGATTTTGTATTCTGAAGGATTCAGATTTCAGTCAGTTAATTCTGAAAGAGGCTCATGGTGGACCTTGTGCCATGCATCTTGGAGGGAATAAGCTATATCGAGACTTGCGAGAGGTGTATTGGTGGCCTGGACTTAAGCGAGAGGTGACTGAATTTGTGGGAAAATGTCTGACGTGCCAGCAAGTAAATGCTGAGCACCAACTGCATTCTAGACTATTGCAACCAGTAAAGATTCCACTCTCGAAGTGGCAAAGGGTTACCATGGATTTTTTGAGTGGACTACCTTTGACACCCTCCAAGAAGGATTCTGTAACACCCCATACCCGGCCTGGACGTTATGACCAGATCTGATGTGTCACATGAACCTATAACTAAGTTTACGACCTTTCGCTTGTTGTGAGTTAGGTGATATTTTTAGTAAAACAGCAAGATTGTGAAAAATAATTTTGATAAGCCTTTAGGTTATCCATATTTGATATTTGTTGAGTTTTAAAAACCTTTTTAGGAGTTTGAAAAACCCACGTAGCCTATAACTAGCAGTTTCGATAAAATATGAATTAAACCATAAAAGAAAACAAAACCAATAAAGAAATTTAAATAGCGGCCTTATTATAATTAAAACTCAAAAATAAGATAACAAAATACTTAAAATGAAAAAGAAAACCGAATTGCAGAGGTTGTGGCCACTCCTTAGAAAGTTTACATAGGAAAACTTAATTTATTCCTTGAAAATAAATCATTTAGGTACAAAAGAAGTTCATCAAATCTAGTTCCAAGTAATTTTTGAAAACGATGTTAAAAACATGATCTTTCGAAAAATCTTTGTTTTGATTGTTTAAAAACTTCCATTTTAGACCCGATCCACAGCTGAGTTGTTGCAACTTGGCTCTGATACCACTAAATGTAACACCCTATACCCAGCCTGGACGTTATGACCAGATCTGATGTGTCACATGAACCTATAACTAAGTTTACGACCTTTCGCTTGTTGTGACTTAGGTGATATTTTTATTAAAACAGCAAGATTATGAAAAATAATTTTGATAAGCCTTTAGGTTATCCATATTTGATATTTGTTGAGTTTTAAAAACCTTTTTAGGAGTTTGAAAAACCCACGCAGCCTATAACTAGCAGTTTCGATAAAATATGAATTAAACCATAAAAGAAAACAAAACCAATAAAGAAATTTAAATAGCGGCCTTATTACAATTAAAACTCAAAAATAAGATAACAAAATACTTAAAATGAAAAAGAAAATCGAATTGCAGAGGTTGTGGCCACTCCGAATCTCCCACAGCTCCAAGCCCACTAAGGTTGAGGGTTACCTGCAGAGACAAATTAAAAGGGGGGTGAGTTTGACAACTCAGTGCGTAACATAATCTCAACCATAGGCCAAAACAGATCAAGCCTCAGAGTCAGATTAATTGGGCCTTGGCCCATTACAGAAATCAGGTTAAGCACATAGGCCCATAACAGATACAGATCAGATATAATATGCAGACAGAAAACCCCACCCAGATCCATCCATAACGCCCCCGTAATAGCCTTACACCATGTGGGGAGACTACTCGACCCACCCAACCGCTACACACCACAGAAATTTGCAGCGAGGCTGCCAGATAAAATTTGCAGCGAGGCTGCCAGATATTGTGACGAGGTCACCAGATATAGATATTGTGGCGAGGCCACCAGAACAGATGTATATACGTGGCGATGCCACCAGATTGCAGCGAGGCTGCCAGAATAGATATATATGTGGCGAGGCCACCAGATTGCAGCGAGGCTGCCAGAACGCTTCCTCCATCATAAAAACCCATACCCCATGCAACAGATATATACATACTAGCATGCAATATATAGCATCTCATGCATCAGATATATTCATATTAAATGGTAACTCATGCAGATACATAAAATTATACACTTCACACAAAATTGACCCTAGGGGTATAATAGTCTTTTTACACCTAGGGGTATTTTGGTAATTTTCCACATTCAGGGGTATTTTAGTCCTTTATCATATTTTGAGAGATTTTATGCAAGTTCAATAAATTATCAGTCCATAAATAACCACGGAAGTCCATTTATGCCAAATTTCCAGTTTTACCCTTTTTAGCTTAAAACCCCTAATGGGCCTTACTAAGTCCAATATCATCCCAAGCCCGTTAAATCCAATTTTAGGTTTAGTTTACCAACTTAACCATGTCGCCAGAAAGACTTTAATACTCATTTTACCGATTTGGACTCGGAAGCCCATTGGGCCCACCTTGACCCATCGGAGCCCAACTTACCAAAACGTTCAGAATTGCACCTTCTGCAATCCCTTCACCACCGAATTCATGGTTAACCCCAACAGAGTGAACGATTACTCTTAATTATTACACGAGTGCGTTTTCGATCACTTTCCACCAGTTGTCGGTCACTTTATGGCCATTTCGGCTTTTACCACTTTAGTCTAAAAGTTGGGATTAGTTACACACCTGTTAACTAACGAAGCGTTGAAGAACCCACGAACGAAAACCTATCATTAATCACCTTAATGTTAGTTTAATAATCTTTAACAATTAAACCAAAATCTCATTACTATAATCGGCTAACATGGCCCAAACATTGAAATCTTACCCTTCTTGCTGAAATATGGATTTGGTATATGTGCCTAGCCGTGTCAACCTGTAAGTTCTTGCGAAGTGTCTCCCCTTTGCCTTCACTAGCACAACAACATCAAACAATAAACCACGAAGCCTTAGTCCAACGATAGCCTTCCTTGAAGATTTCGGTTACTAACCTTAATTGTAAGCGATTAACGAAAAGAGTACTTACCACTGTGTTAATCGATTCAAGAAGTGCCTCTAGATGCCCTCTTAGTCACGATCTAAGTAAAAGAAAGAAAGAGTTGAGAGTAGAGAGGATTTGGCTAAGCACAATAAGGGTTTCGGCTTATGAAAGGGTTTAGAAGAAGAAGAAAAAAGAATGAGAGTGATCGGCTTTGGCAAAGAACAATCGGCCACAATGAGTTTCGGCTTCTTTTTGCAGTTGTCGACAGAGGTTTTGAGAAGAGAGACAAGGGAGAATGGATTCGGCTAGAGAAGGAGATAATGATGAAGGTTCGATTTATGGTATGAGAGAAGAAGAAAAAGAATGAAGAAAAGAGGTGAAAAGGAAGTGTTTCGGTCAAAATGAGTGTGCGGTACAGGGGTTTAGGGATAATGAAATTCGGCTCCTAAAGCAGTAAAGGAAAAACAGAGTGACAAAAGAAGCTTATTGTGCTAAGTACAACTTGACAAAAGAAGGGAGTTTTACTAACCTAAAGAAATCGGCAAAAGACACCTAAAGAGAACCTTTAGAAAATCGGCACACCAAGTCCTTAATTGCCGAAATACTACCTAAAGCAGAGTGCTAAATTTGCCTTCCCAAGAGTCCTCTGGTCGGCCGCCATTTCCAAAATTCAAAATCCCTCAACCTACTCCTTGATTTGCTCATTTGACCGATTCAAATTTCTCCCTAAGCAGAGTTTAACTCTGCTTCAAATTCCTACCTGCTTCCTACACAAAAATAAAACGCCACCCTGCAAACTCTGGAGCTTGAACCTTGGACCTCCAAGCTCACTTAGGTGCCACTTTTATAGCTCCTAAGTGGCGTCATGTTGCCACTCCACCACTGGCCAACTTATGCCTTATTTCACTGATATTTTCTTATAACACCTACTTCCAAGAGACCCCTATCTCCTAAGTCAAAAATACAAAATTTTTCCGAGCTTCAAACCAACACCTGGGCCTTCCATAGGCCCATTAACACTCCCTAAACATGCATTACATACCCAAACACTAGAGTTAAACATTTTATCAGATGGAGAAAAATCTAAGAGAAACCTAAAAATTAGGGCGTTACAACTCTACCCTCCTTAAAGAATTTTTGTCCTCGAAATTTACCTGATCCAAACAAATGAGGATATTGCTGACACATTGCCTCCTCTGGTTCCTAAGTAGCTTCCTCTCTGCCATGATTATGCCAAAGTACCTTTACTAAGGGAACTGATTTTCTTCTTAGAACCTTTACGTCTCGATCTAGAATCTGCACAAGCTCTTCCTCGAAAGTCAAATCAGGCTGTACTTCCACTTCTGCAACTGGTAGGATATGAGTAGGGTCAGAACGATATCGTCTTAGCATGGATACGTGAAACACATCATGGATTCTATTTAACTCTGGAGGTAATTCCAACTGATACGCTACCAGACCCACTCGCTTAAGAACCCGATAAGGCCCAATGAACCGCGGACTCAGCTTGCCCTTCTTACCAAATCTCAATATCTTCTTCCAAGGCGAAACCTTCAGAAAGACCATGTCACCCACTGAGTATTCAATCTCCTTACGCTTCAAATCTGCGTAAGACTTCTATCGATCAGATGCCTCTTTTAACCGATCCCTTATTATTTTGACCTTCTCCTCAGTCTCTACTACCAATTCAGGTCCAAGAACTTGCCGCTCGCCCAATTCAGTCCAACAACTAGGTGAACGACACTTACGCCCATACAGTGCCTCATAAGGTGCCATACGGATGCTAGCCTGATAACTATTATTATACGCAAATTCTGCCAATGGTAGGTAATCCTCCCAACTGCCTCGAAAGTCGATAACACATCCCCTCAACATATCTTCCAGAATCTGAATAACCCTTTCTGACTGACCATCAGTCTGAGGATGGAAAGCCATGCTAAAATTCAGCCGCGTTCCCAATGCCTCATGCAACTTTTGCCAGAACCGAGATGTGAATCTAGGATCTCGATCAGAGATAATAGACACTGGCACCCCATACAGTCGCACAATCTCTGCTGCATACAATTTGGCTAACTTTTGAAGTGAATAATCAGTACGTACAGGGATGAAATGAGCAGATTTAGTCAACCTATCTACGATCACCCAAATCGAGTCTTTCTTTGACGGCATTAAGGGCAACCCACTTACAAAATCCATGGTCACCCTCTCCCACTTCCAAAGTGGTACCTTGACTGGTTGCAGAAGTCCAGAAGGTAACTGATGTTCAACTTTCACTTGCTGACAAGTCAGACATTTCCCCACAAATTCTGTTACCTCTCGCTTCAGTCCAGGCCACCAATACAACTCCTTTAAGTCATGATACATCTTATTACCTCCAGGATGCATAACACACAGTCCTTTATGAGCTTCATTCAGAATTGCTTGCCTCAACTTGGAATCCTTAGGAATACAGATTCTACCATGGAAACATAGAACTCCCTCACTGTTAAGTCCAAACTCAGAAGTACTCCCATCTTTAACCTGCTGAAATCGAGAAACTAGAGACTCATCCTTCGACTGTTTTTCCTTAATCTCATCCACCCAGGTCGGTCTTACTTGCAGTTCTGCTAACAGACTACCGTCATCATACAGACTCAAATGTGCAAACATCGCTCTCAGATCAGATACAGTTCTACGACTTAGAGCATCAGCCACCACATTAGCTTTGCCTGGATGATACTCAATCGCACAATCATAATCCTTAAGCAACTCAATCCATCTCCGTTGCCTAAGATTCAGCTCCTTCTGAGTCAACAAGTACTTAAGACTCATATGATCTGTATATATGATACACCTTTCCCCATACAGATAATGTCGCCAAATCTTAAGTGCAAAGATTACTGCTGCCAACTCCAGATCATGAGTAGGATAGTTCACTTCATGAGGTTTAAGCTGTCGCGATGCATAAGCAACCACTTTACCCTCTTGCATCAACACACAGCCCAACCCAACATGTGATGCGTCACTGTACACGGTAAAATCTTTTCCAGACTCTGGTTGAATCAGTACAAGTGCCTCGGTCAGAACCTTCTTTAGCTTCTCAAAAGCTTCCTGCTGCTGCTCGGTCCAATTAAATGGTACTCCTTTCCTTATGAGTTTGGTCAACGGCGATGCCATCACAGAAAATCCTTCCACAAACCTTCTATAGTATCCAGCTAAACCCAGAAAACTTCGAATTTTCGCCACTGACTTTGGCGGTTTCCACTCCAGAATTGCTTCAATCTTTCAAGGGTCCATCTTTATACCCTTAGCAGAAACAACATGCCCCAAGAAAGTTACTTCTCTCAACCAAAACTCACACTTACTAAATTTCGTATAAAGCTCCTTTTCCCTTAACACTTGCGGCACAATACGGAGATGCTCATCATGCTTCTCCTCAGATTCAAAATAAACCAGAATATCGTCGATAAAGACGACCACGAATCGATCCAATTATGAATGGAACACTCGATTCATCAGATCCATAAATGCTGCAGGTGCATTGGTCAGCCTAAATGGCATAACCAAGAATTCATAGTGACCATACCGAGTTCTGAATGCTGTCTTGTGAATATCCACCTCTTTCACCCTTAACTGATGGTACCCAGATCGAAGGTCAATCTTGGAGAATACTAAAGCTCCTCTAAGCTGATCGAACATATCATCGATTCTTGGTAACGGGTACTTATTCTTAATCGTCAGTTTGTTCAACTGTCGATAATCGATGCACATTCGCATTGACCCATCTTTCTTCTTTACGAACAGCACTGGTGCTCCCCATGGAGACACACTTGGCCTAATAAAGCCTTTATCCAATAGTTCTTGAATCTGCGCTTTCAACTCCACTAACTCCTTTGGTGCCATCCTATAAGGTGCAATGGACACCGGTGCCGTACCAGGCAACAAATCGATCCCAAACTCAACCTCTCGATTCGGAGGCAACCCTAGAAGCTCTTCTGGAAAAACATCTTGAAAATCCTTAACGGTTCTAACTTTGTCCATAGTTAGTTCCTCAGTTTCTGCTTGACTTATGAATGCCAAATAAGCCTCGCATCCTTTCGAATCCACTTCTCAGCGCTCAATGCTGACACCACATTGGACAGATAGTCTCTACGTTCACCAATCACCATAACTTCCTCATCCTCTACAGTCTTTAACCTCATTCGCTTTGCAGCACAATCCAAGGTAGCCCTATGCTTTACAAGCCAATCCATTCTTAAGATAAGATCGAATTCTCCGAAAGGTAGCTCCATCAAGTCTCCAGAAAAGATTTTTCCTTGAGACTCTATAGGCACGTCTCTATACAGTTTGTCTACCCTAACCGAGTGACCCAAAGGACTTAGTACAGATACCCCACTCACTGTCTCCTCAGAACGCGCCCCCAGCGACCCAGATATAGCACATGCAACATAAGAATGGGTAGATCCAACATCTATCAACGCAGTGTATGGCATACTAGAAATCAAAAACGTACCGGTTATGACGTCAGGAGCATCCCCCTCCTCTCGACGACGAGCTGCATATGCCAACACTGGCTGACGAGCCTTAGTAAAACCAACACCACTGCCAGGTGCTCCTCGTCCTTGACTATTACCATTTCCACCTCTACCTTGTCCACGCCCTCTCGGAGCTGGTGGTCCACCCCTCACTGGTTGAGCAACCCTCTGATCCCTGACTTGATCCTGGTCTGGTTCCTAGGGACAATCCTTAATCCTATGGTCTATCGACCCACATCGAAAACAGGCTCCAGAACATTTCTGACACTCGCCCATATGTATCTTACCATAATTCCTACAACCCTGCGATCTGACAGCATTCATTGGCACTGCTTGCACTGGTTCTGCCACTCTTGCTCTCTTAACATTCCTATTAATCCCACCTGATGGTCCAGAATCCCTCCGGAAGCGGTTTCGATCCTTCTCACGGTTTAGTCTTTCTGTCCGCTTTACCTTTTCCGCTATCTTAGCTTTCTCAACCAAAGCGGCAAAGTTACGCTCCCTCTGCAGAGCAATCAGCACCCTCAATTCATCCCTCAGACCATCCTCGAAGTGCACACTATGCTCATATTCAGTAGCAACTATCCCAGAAGCATATCGGCTCAGCCTCAGAAATTCAGCCTCGCACTCAGATACTGTCCTACTTCCCTGAACCAAATTCAAGAATTCTTTCCTGCGGGCGTCTACATAGCTAGGCCCAACATATTTTCCTTTAAAGGTTGTCTTAAACAGCTCCCATGTTACCTCACCAGCTGAAGTTCCATCTCTCACCGTGAGCCACCACTGATAAGCTTCATCTCTAAGCAACGATATGGCTACCTTCAGCTTCTGCTCCATAGAGCAATCCAGATTGTCCATAATCCGCTCTGTGGCCTCCAACCAATACTCGGCCACATTCGGGGCTACACCAAACACGCCCCTAAAGAGTTCTGCCCCATTAGCCCGTAGTCGCTCAGAAATAGATATTTTTAGTAAAACAGCAAGATTGTGAAAAATAATTTTGATAAGCCTTTATGTTATCCATATTTGATATTTGTTGAGTTTTAAAAACCTTTTTAGGAGTTTGAAAAACCCACGCAGCCTATAACTAGCAGTTTCGATAAAATATGAACTAAACCATAAAAGAAAACAAAACCAATAAAGAAATTGAAATAGTGGCCTTATTACAATTAAAACTCAAAAATAAGATAACAAAATACTTAAAATGAAAAAGAAAACCGAATGCAGAGGTTGTGGCCACTCCTTAGAAAGTTTACATAGGAAAACTTAATTTATTCCTTGAAAATAAATCATTTAGGTACGAAAGAAGTTCATCAAAACTAGTTCCAAGTAATTTTTGAAAATGATGTTAAAAACATGATCTTTCGAAAAATCTTTGTTTTGATTGTTTGAAAACTTCCATTTTAGACCCGATCCACAGCCGAGTTGTTGCAACTTGGCTCTGATACCACTAAATGTAACACCCCATACCCGGCCTGGACGTTATGACCAGATCTAATGTGTCACATGAACCTATAACTAAGTTTACGACCTTTCGCTTGCTGTGACTTAGGTGATATTTTTAGTAAAACGCAAGATTGTGAAATATAATTTTGATAAGCCTTTAGGTTATCCATATTTGATATTTGTTGAGTTTTAAAAACCTTTTTAGGAGTTTGAAAAACCCACGCAGCCTATAACTAGCAGTTTTGATAAAATATGAATTAAACCATAAAAGAAAACAAAACCAATAAAGAAATTTAAATAACAGCCTTATTACATTTAAAACTCAAAAATAAGATAACAAAATACTTAAAATGAAAAAGAAAACCGAATTGCAAAGGTTGTGGCCACTCCGAATCTCCCACAGCTCCAAGCCCACTAAGGTTGAGGGTTACCTGCAGAGACAAAATAAAAGTGGGGTGAGTTTGACAACTCAGTGCGTAACATAATCTCAACCATAGGCCAAAACAGATCAAGCCTCAGAGTCAGATTAATTGGGCCTTGGCCCATTACAGAAATCAGGTTAAACCCATAGGCCCATAACAGATACAGATCAGATATAGTATGCAGACAGAAAACCCAACCCAGATCCATCCAAAACGCCCCCGTAACAGCCTTACACCATGTGGGGAGACTACTCGACCCACCCAACCGCTACACACCACAGAAACTTGCAGCGAGGCTGCCAGATATTGTGACGAGGTCACTAGATACAGATATTATGGCGAGGCCACCAGAACAGATGTATATACGTGGCGATGCCACCAGATTGCAGCGAGGCTGCCAGAATAGATATATATGTGGCGAGGCCACCAGATTGCAGTGAGGCTGCCAGAACGCTTCCTCCATCATAAAAACCCATACCCCATGCAACAGATATATACATACTAGCATGTAACATATAGCATCTCATGCATCAGATATATTCATATTAAATGATAACTCATGCAGATACATAAAATTATACATTTCACACAGAATTGACCCTAGGGGTATAATAGTCTTTTTACACCTAGAGGTATCTTGGTAATTTTCCACATTCAGGGGTATTTTAGTCCTTTATCATATTTTGAGAGATTTTATGCAAGTTCAATAAATTATCAGTCCATAAATAACCACGGAAGTCTATTTACACCAAATTTCCAGTTTTACCCTTTTTAGCTTAAAACCCCTAATGGGCCTTACTAAGTCCAATATCGTCTTAAGCCCGTTAAATCCAATTTTAGGTTTAGTTTACCAACTTAACCATGTTGCCAGAAAGCCTTTAACAGTCATTTTATCAATTTTGGCTCGGAAGCCCATTGGGCCCACCTTGACCCATCGGAGCCCAACTTACCAAAACGTTCAGAATTGCACCTTCTGCAATTCCTTCACCACTGAATTCATGGTTAACCCCAACAGAGTGAACGATTACTCTTAAGTATTACACGAGTGCATTTTCGGTCACTTTCCACCAGTTGTCGGTCACTTTATGGCCATTTCAGCTTTTACCACTTTAGTCTAAAAGTTGGGATTAGTTACACACCTGTTAACTGACGAAGCGTTGAAGAACCCATGAACGAAAACCTATCGTTAATCACCTTAATGTTAGTTTACTAATCTTTAACCATTAAACCAAAATCTCATTACTATAATCGGCTAACATGGCCCAAACATTGAAATCTTACCCTTCTTGCCGAAATATGGATTCGGTATGTAACACCCTACACCCCCGTCCGTCGCCGGAATAGGGTATTAAGGTATTAGATAACTAGATACAGCCTACTGAGGTTCATAGTTACATTCTAGACATAGATTTATTTAGTTCTTTAATTGAATGTAACACTTGCAAATAAGTTCGGTCAGTACGTCATTTCTCATAAAAGAAAACGTTTCATAAGCATAGCATGCTAGTGTATTTCTACTATGTGGCTACTAACAACTTGGCCGAAATCAAACCTTTCAATAACGGATCACCATATTGGAAATTCATTGCGTATTGGGTACTAACTAAATATCATGCCACAACATCGAATCATATGAGAATCAACCAAACACATATAATCAAACTCGAAGACTAAGCAAGCCATTTTCGCATGGCTAGAAATATTTACAACTCAAAATGTAGTTTGATTCAACAAAAGGAGATTAGCCTATACATGCCATTGATCCAAAAATAATCATCAAAAGTACCAAAATAACAGCGATAGTGTAGGTGATTAAGGCTTCAATCCCCGAGTCCGTAGCTTCCAAAAAGAGATCTATAAAACAGAGGAAACAAGGGAAACGGAGTAAGCATTACAATGCTTAGTAAGTTTTAAGCAATGACATTAAATAGATCATCAAATTATAGCATAGTTGTTAGTATTTTTGTTTCCCTCTTCTCTTAGGTAAGTCACCCCTTTTCCACACATATACATTCACATCATATACGAAAGTGGATAGCTTTCACTTATAGTAAATTCACGTAAACATACACATGTCACAAAACTCACATATCATTTCACATAGGCCAATTTGTACTTTGACCATATTAATAATCTTATTTCATGAACACATATGAAATCACATAATGACCTTAGTATTCGGTCCAAAAATCTAGCTTGCATATAAGCCAAGGGTACATACCTGTATAACTTAACACTTTCAGCGCAATTCATTAGCAATCGTTACCTTGAAGACCATTAGTCTTAGACTTTACTCTCATAATCATCGAGATCTTTAGCTCGGGTAAACTCTATACATAGCCATCGGGTCTCTATCCCGGATTTAATCTCCGCATATAGCCTTCGGGTCTTAACCCGGACATCATCTCTGCATATAGCCTTCGGGTCTTAACCCGGACATAGTCTCCACATATAGTCAGCGGGACTTAATCCCGGATTCGCATCACAAATTTTCATACATATATATATATATATATATATATTCGCATGTTACCAAGTTTCACATAGCAAGATTGCACTTGTAATTCAATCAATTCATGTGCATACAACATATAACATGCTTCTCGACTTTATATCATAAATATACATATAATTCAAAACTTATACACGTATACTTTTCTTCTCTAGACTTTCGGCCCAATGATCAAAAATACATAAGCAGTGCATTTCAAAAACTCAATTTCGGTCCTTTTCTCTATGAGCCATTCGGCTATATAGCAAACATGAATAAGGTTTCTTTCTCAATAGGACATCGTTCAAATATCAGCATGTATGTCATGGCATTTTAACTTATTTACCAAATTCGATTACTTAAAACTTACCTTGAACTTTCCCGAGAATTTACGAGTTGGCTATTCGACCACTTTGGCCTTCCCTTTATCCGAACTCGTCCCTCTATGCTCTTGAGCTAAATAAAACATTTAATTTTATTAATCCTTATTCAAGCATCTCAATGAATCATTTTCACTTATAGTCAAATAATACATGCATATTCTTCTCATTGCAAACACATACGCACATTCGATCATTTCACATACATATCATAAGTCACAACAAGCTGATTTTCTGAGCAGCATTCAATAATTTACTAATAACTGGAGCTACCAAACTCCAAATGAAGTGCCATTAATTTTTCATGAAAATAGACTCATTTATATTCCATCCATAAAATTTTCATAATTTTTGGTTTGGCCAATCAATACCAGAATTTTCTTAAAGTTTCCCTATTTCACTGTTTGATTAAACTGACTACTCTATACTACGAACCGAATTTCTCCTTGTACAGAATTCCAAATATGTCCTTACCAATTTTATTCGAAACTAGACTCACTAAGGAGTCTAAGCATATAAATTTTGTCTCATAAAAATTTTTATGCAATTTATGGTGATTTTCTAAAAACAGAACAGGGGCTTCCGGAGTCATTCTGACCCTGCTTCACACAACTTTAAAAATATCTTTATTGGCAGGTCAATTTCTTGTAAGGTTTCTTTTATAAGAAACTAGACTCATTAAGCTTTAATTACACAATTTATTCAGCCTCTAATTCAACTCTCACAATTTATGGTGATTTTTCCAAAACACGTTACTGCCGCTGTACCAAGCAGATTTTATACCAAATTCACTCTTTAGTGTTCTTATTCACATATTTAAAATATAACATTTCCTAAGGCACCCTTTAGAGTAGTCATTGATCTTTACACAATATACATATTTCATATTAATTTTAATCAATACACCACTCTTAAGACACCAATTATGAAGACAAACATCAAAGATTTTATGCACATGGCTGAATAGGTCATTTCTTTAACCAAGAAGCTCCCATAAGCACAAATTGATCAATTAGTTTAACTACCATTTCTAATGCATACACACTAAGGCCATTCGGCCATATAACCATCTCCCAAACTTTAACTAACATTTTATAGCATTCCATTTTATACATGACACATACTTCCATCAATTCAAAGTTCAATCACAAAAAGAAGTATGTTTACTTTACTTCACATGCTAGGACTAAATGCATATGGTCTTAGACTTCACTTATCAATCAAAATCAAACATCCCTTTCCTTATTAAAGACACATTCGGTAATTCCATCTAAAATCTCAAAAGGTATGTTCGATAATTAGCCATTCACCAAAACAAATTCATTCGTTGATGAAAACTCAATTTCAACATCAAAGCATAGTTCTTTCCTTATCACATTACAATTTAACCGAAACTAACTTGCTTCACAAATTTCAGTTTATAAGTAGGCTTGGGTCAAACAATTTAAGAAGCTCATCACATCCAATTCAGCCTCTATTTACCTTAACTCATTTCCAATAGACTAAGTATCATGCTAACAACCAATTTGCTAATCAAAGACAAAGCAAATCATGTAATTCAAGGAACCGAATGCCCCTCTTGCCATTTGAGCTACACCAAACTTACTAATTGGAGCTCACAACTTCAATTCACATGAATTTTTTTTTACATCTTAGAGTCCCTCAAGGCTCCATTCACAATCGGCACTACACATACACACAACCATGATAGCAAATTTTCTTTAGGGCCATCAAACAACTAAGAGCATTTTAACTAGCTCAATTACACAACCTTATAAATTTCCTATATACATTCGGTAATGAGCTCATATTACCAAGAGAATCGATTCTCCCATGCTCATTAAAACACAAGAAAACAATTTATTTCCTCCATTTTTCTTTTAGCAAAACCGAAAGCTTCATGGACACAAATCACATGAATATAGTACACGGGTCTTGTTGGAAACTTCAAGACCAACTAAAATCCACAACATTCAAAGAAAAATTCCATGAATCTTACCTCAATTTTCAGCTTCCCCTAGCCAAATGCCCCAAGCTCATGAATTTTTATTTTCTTCCTCAACTCACGGCAAAGAGAAGAAGAAAGGGACTAGCTTTGGTTTTTCCTCCAATTTCATAATAATAATCATAATAAAATCACATTATAACTTAAAATAAATATTAAGTTTATTTATTAAGCTAAAATACGACACACAAAATGCCAAATTAGCCATCATTGCTGTCCACTAGAGTAAAATTGGGCAATTTGACATGCAACTCCTTCTTTTCTCATGCATGCATTTATTGGTCATCACACATTTGTCTAGCACATTTTCAAAGTTCACTACTAAGTCCCCTTTTAGTGAAATTAAATTTTATAACTCAAAATCAACACATCAAACATGTCACACACGAATTAACACATATCATAGGCATCAAAATAAATATTAAATATATTTTATGCCTCAGTTTTGTGGTCCCGAAACCACATTCTGACTAGGGTCGTTTTAAGACTGTCACACGGTATATGTGCCTAGCCGTGTCAACCTGCAAGTTCTTGTGAAGTGTCTCCCCTTTGCCTCCACTAGCACAACAACATCAAACAATAAACCACGAAGCCTTAGTCCAACGATAGCCTTCCTTGAAGATTTCGATTACTAACCTTAATTGTAAGCGATTAACAAAAAGAGTACTTACCACTGTGTTAATCGATTCAAGAAGTGCCTCTAGATGCCCTCTTAGTCACAATCTAAGTAAAAGAAAGAAAGAGTTGAGAGTAGAGAGGATTCGGCTAAGCACAATAATGGTTTCGGCTTATGAAAGGGTTTAGAAAAAGAAGAAAAAAGAATGAGAGTGATCGGCTTTGGCAAAGAACAATCGGCCACAATGAGTTTCGGCTTCTTTTTGTAGTTGTCGATAGAGGTTTTGAAAAGAGAGACAAGGGAGAATGGATTCGGCTAGAGAAGGAGATAATGATGAAGGTTCAATTTATGGTATGAGAGGAGAAGAAAAAGAATGAAGAAAAGAGGTGAAAAGGAAGTGTTTCGGTCAAAATGAGTGTGTGGCACAGGGGTTTAGGGATAATGAAATTCGGCTCCTAAAGCAGTAAAAGAAAAACAGAGTGACAAAAGAAGCCTATTGTGCTAAGTACAACTTGACAAAAGAAGGGAGTTTTACTAACCTAAAGAAATCGGCAAAAGACACCTAAAGAGAACCTTTAGAAAATCGGCACACCAAGTCCTTAATTGCCGAAATACTACCTAAAGCAGAGTGCTGAATTTGCCTTCCCAAGAGTCCTCTGGCCGGCCACCATTTCCAAAATTCAAAATCCCTCAACCTACTCCTTGATTTGCTCATTTGACCGATTCAAATTTCTCCCTAAGCAGAGTTTAACTCTGCTTCAAATTCCTACCTGCTTCCTGCACAAAAATAAAACGCCACCCTGCAAACTCTGGAGCTTGAACCTTGGACCTCCAAGCTCACTTAGGCGCCACTTTTATAGCTCCTAAGTGGCGTCATGTTGCCACTCCACCACTGGCCAACTTATGCCTTATTTCACCGATATTTTCTTATAACACCTACCTCCAAGAGACCCCTATCTCCTAAGTCAAAAATACAAAATTTTGCCGAGCTTCAAACCAACACATGAGCCTTCCATAGGCCCATTAACACTCCCCAAACATGCATTACATACCCAAACACTAGAGTTAAACATTTTATCAGATGGAGAAAAATCTAAGAGAAACCCGAAAATTAGGGCGTTACAGATTCTATATGGGTAATTGTGGATAGGTTAACAAAATCTACCCATTTCATACCTGTCCGAACCGATTACTTACTTCAGAAGTTGGCCAAATTGTATGTGGCAGAGATAGTGGGACTGCATGGGGTGCCAGTTTCGATTATTTCTGATCGGGACCCTAGGTTTACATCTCGATTCTAGCAAAAGTTACATGAGACATTGGGTACACAATTGGACTTCAGCACTGCTTTTCACCCTCAGACAGATGGACAGTCGGAAAGGGTTATTCAGGTTCTAGAGGACATGTTAAGAGGTTGTGTTATCGACTTTCGTGGTAGTTGGGAGGACTACTTGCCATTGGTGGAATTTTCATACAATAACAGTTATCAAACAAGTATCTGAATGTCGCCATATGAGGCACTTTATGGACGAAGGTGTCGTACGCCTACGTGTTGGACAAAGTTGGGAGAACGACAGGTTTTTGGACCAGAGTTAGTGGTAGATACTGAGAATAAGATTAAGTTGATCAGAGATCGGTTAAATGAGGCGTTTGATAGGTAGAAGTCGTATGCTGATTTTAAGAGTAAAAAAATTGAGTTCTCTATAGGGGATATGGTATTTTTGAAAGTCTCACCTTGGAAAAAGATTTTGAGGTTTGGCAAGAAGGGCAAGTTGAGTCCACGATTTATTGGGCCTTATCGGGTTCTTAAACGGGTAGGGCCAGTAACGTATCAACTGGAGTTACCGCCAGAGCTGTACCGTATACATGATGTCTTTCATGTGTCCATGCTAATACAGTATTGATCGGATCCTTCGCATGTCGTACCAGTGGAGGAGATTGAGGTAAAGACTGATCTGACCTTTGAAGAGAAGCCTGTGCAAATGCTGGATCGCGAGGTCAAAGTGTTGAGAAGAAAGTCAGTTCTGTTGGTAAAAGTGCTTTGGCGTAATCATGGTAGAGAAGAGGCTACTTGGGAGCCAGAAGAGGCGATGTGTCAATAATACCCTCAACTATTTGGATCAAGTAAATTTCTAGGTCGAAATTTCTTTAAGGGGGTAAAGTTGTAATGCCCTGATTTTTGGGATTTTTTTCGGGATTTTTGTGATTTTGGTGAAATCTTGAAATTTTGGTGATTTGGTTATTAAATTTATGTTTAAGTGTGTTAGTGGGCCTTTAGAAGGCCCAAGCCTAAGATAAAACTCGGCAAAAATATCAACTTTGGATTTTAAGTGAAGAGGACTTGGTTAAGGGGGCTTTTAAGAAAAAGTAAGTAAAATAAGGCACAAGTGAGCCTATGGTAAAGTGGCAAGGTGGCGTCACTTAGTTCCTAAAAAAGTTGCGTGTGGACTGAGTGCTAGGGCCAAGGTTCTAGTTGCATGGTAAGCAGTATGGTGTTTTTATTTTTGTGCATATGCTGGTCATGTGATGGAACTCAAGTAGAACTCTGCTGAAGAGAGTTTGAGTTGTCAATAAGATTAGATTGGTTAGATTAGGGAGAGAAATTATAGGAAATTCGAATGGGAGTAAGTGATGGCCGGCCAAGGGACTTGTGTAGTTGCAATTTCGGCATTTGAATCTAGGTTTAGCATTTTCGGCTGTGACAGCCATATTTTGACCCTTATCGGAATAGTGGTTTCAGGACCATGAATTCAAGTTGGAAAAATAATTATATATTATTTTTCTGTGTTTCCATGTGTGTGCTTTAATATGTGAAATTCGAATTTCTTAATTTGAAAGTTTGAGAGTTTAATTAATTAAAAGGATTTATTTGATAAACCTTGAAAATGTGATGGGTAAATTCAATGTGGCCGAATAGTATGTGGTTTACAAATATGGAGTACTTACACGGTTAATAAACCATTTGCATGTAGTATGGACGGTAATAGCCATGCATAATATATAGTTTTTATGTTAAGTGTCAAGGTTATAACTGTAAAACAATTATAAGTTATATTGTAACAAAAACATAAAATTATGCTTCATTATCTCTTATTTTTGCCGAAACCATTAAGTAAAGGAAAAAGAAAAAAAGGCAAGAGTGTTTGGCCATAAATGTAGCTTGATTGACGTATGTTTTCCATGTAGTTTTCTTTAAATTTTTTGAAATTGAGTTAGTTGCTAGGTCCTTTACATAGCCCATGTTGAAATTTTGAATTTAATTAAGGTATGTACTTTCGGTCATGGAAGGTGTATCTTAGATTGTGGGTGTTTTGATGTCTTAAAATGGAAATTAATGGTAGGATGAGTATGAGCTTGTTAAATTGTGGAAAAATGAGACTTTGATGCTTAAATGACATTCAGCCATGTAGTAGTAGGTTAGGAAAAATGGTAATAGTTGTTATATGTTAATATGAGCTTTGAATTTAATGAATTTAGTAAGAAATGAAAGTGTTGAAGAGGTTGTGTTCGGCTATGCTTATAATTTAAGGGACTTTGCATTTTGATGTGATTTTAAGGTAATGAATGGTTAGTTTAAAGTGTATTGAGGTGGCCGGAAGTGAGGTTGCCGTAGGTGTTTCAAATTTTGGAAGTTTATATTTGTCATGCATGTTACTATCATTGCCGAATATAATTATTGAATAGTCAATTTGTTTAATTTAGATCAAAAGCATAAGGGGGCAAATTCGGATCAAGGAAAAATGAAATTTGTCGAGTAGTCAAAATTTGTTGTACGATAGCAACCGAGGTAAGTTCTTGAGTGATTAAATTAAATTTCTCATGCTTAAAAATGAAGAAAATGAAATAAAATCTACTATGTGAATATATATTGATATTGTCGTATGTGACTAGACAAATTAGTTAAATTGTCTAATGAGGGAATTGTGCTATATGTGATTTGCATAATTGAGTTGAAATGGACTTAGAAATATGAAGTAATGAATGAGTGTGCGAATGAAGGGTTTAAGCCGAATGTGGCTAAATTATTTGAATTGAAATAGATTGAATATTACAAAGTGCCGAATGTATTTTTGAATGAATGAAATGGTAGAAATTCGATGTATACCAAAGTGTTTGGACGTGATTTATATTATGTGTACTTATAGCAATGAGCTATGAAGTGACTGGTTGAAATATTTGGCTAATAGCCTAGTAGGCATTATTGCCGGTGTTATGATTCGGGTTACATCCTAGCAGGCTAAATGCTATTGTATAAATTTCAGGCTAAGAGCCTAGCAGGCATGATACCGTTGATATTTTAAAATAGGTTATTACCTAGCAGGCTAAGTGCCGATGAAATGATTACAGGTTTTGAACCTAGCGGGCTATAAGCCGTTGAACTATTTTTCAAGGTATAAATGTTACATTCGATCAGTTATGTACCTAGAAGATAAAGGTATGATTTGTCATATGAATGCCTATAAAGTCATGTTATATTCGGTTAAATGAGTATCTATAAGTTAATGTTATAATTCGTTATATGAATGCCTATAAAGTCATGTTATATTTGGTTAAAAGTGCACTCATAAGGCAAGGTTATATTCGGTCATTTGTATACCTATAAGGTAAGGCTATGTTTGGTTATTTGTATACTTATAAAGTAACTTTATAATCGGCTATATGAGTGATTAAAAGATAGATGTGTGTTTATGAGAAAAAGACATGCGATTCTATATTCGTATATACATTTAGATATACGGAAGTGGTTGAATTTGGACATGGAAATAAAGGTGCCAAAAAGGTGAAATTTGCTATAAAAGTAATTATTGAAATTGTATATATATTCGGCCAAGCATTCCTACATGTGTTAAAATAGTATATAAATGATACATTTTAGTTTTTACCTAAATCAATTGAACATTGATTGAAATATGGAATTGCTTAAGACTTACTAAGCTTGTGAAAGCTTACTTTGTGTATTATGTCTCCTTGTTTTATAGATCTTTAAGTCCTGATTCAAGCTCGGGGACTGTCAGCATCTCGTCACACTATCGACTACTTTGGTATTTTATGTTTTAAACTTAACAAATGGCATGTATAGGATGGATAACCTTTTGAATGATATGTTTTGTTTATGTATATAAAAGCCATGCGAAAATGGCTAATTTGATGTTATGGAAGTGTTGGTGAAGTTATGGATAAAGTTTGATTATGAGGTTTAGTTGCATAAACTTGGTTGATTTAATTGTTGTGGTAGAGTGTTAATTCAGTATTAGTATGCATGTATGTATAGATATGAGTTGTAATGGTTGATGTATTGAATGGATGATGCAGTTACATGTCTTAATGGTTAATGCATTAAAATGTCATAATATGGTCTGGTGGATAGATTAATAAGCATTATTGTCTATAAATATTACGAATGTGAAATTAGTCTTAAATGGATTGTTTTACTTGTAGGTTTTTATAAATTTTATGAAGCTTGATGATTTGATTCTATATTATTAAAAATGCGCAAATGGTTCCATGTGAAAGTGTTGCTATTATGTTTAATTTGTTAATAGTTAAGATGCAAGCATTAAGTAAATATGAATTCGGTAAGCTTGAATTTTACCAAATGAATAGTAAATTTTGGATCTAAGTTTTGAGTTACTTAATTATAAATTGAGTGTCATTTGAGGCTAGCCGACTAGAGTAAAAGTATATATGTGCATATGGATATGTGTTTGGATGTGTATTAATCACATATGGTATGTTTTTGTTACATCTTATTCATTCGGTTCATGTGGAATTGTTTTTTTTTCATTCGTGCACATGATTATTATTAATAGTTACTAATGATTGCTATTGGATTTTAAAGTTATATTATATTAAAGTTAATATGATTTTGTCCATGAAAAATTATATATGACTGTGTTGAGTTATGAATTGTCCGGTAATGCCTCATAAACCTGTGCCGGCAACAGATATGGTTTAGGAGTGTTATATTTGATTGGTATCAGAGCTACGGTTTAGCCGATTCTAAGACTATCGTAGTGCGTGTAAGTCCAGCTATACATGCCATTATGTGTTAAAACGATAGTGTGATGATTTTTGACATTTAAAATGTGTTTTATATAGCCAATGGATCCCAATCGAGCCCTAGCTGATGATGTTGAAAGTATAGCAGCTGCTCCCGCGCAAGGGACAGCGCCTGCTGAATCTTAGCCGAACCTGAGTAATGAGGGAGAGGCTAGACAAGCTTTCTTTCAGATGATGAATGCTTGGTTCTTAGAATTCATACGAAATAATCTAGCTACACAACCTACCTTCACCCCCAAATAATCCACTTCTGATACCTGCAGTGCCTCCTGTAATTGATCCATTGAGATCCAATAAGCCCCCGGTTGATAAAATTAGAAAATACGAGCTGAAAAGTTCAGAGTCACTATTAGCGATGATGCTGAACGGGCTGAGTTTTGGCTTGATAATACTATCCGCGTATTCGATGAGCTACCGTGTACTCCTAACGAGTTTTTGAAATACACTGTGTCTTTGTTACGTGATGTTGCCTATCATTGGTGGAACACCTTGGTTTCGGTTGTACCGAGAGAGCGAGTCACCTGGGAATTCTTTCTGATAGAGTTCCGTAAAAAGTATATCAGCCAAAGGTTCATCGATCAAAAACGTAAAGAATTTCTCGAGCTCAAACAGGGCCGAATGACAGTTACAGAATATGAACGAGAATTTGTAAGGCTCAGCAGATATGCCCATGAGTGTATCTCGTCTGAAGCTATCATGTGTAAACGCGTCGAGGATGGGTTGAATGAAGATATCAAATTGTTAGTCGGCATACTTGAAATTAAAGAATTTGTAGTACTCGTCGAATGAGCATGTAAAGCCGAAGAGCTGGGAAAAGAAAAGAGAAAAGCTGACTACGTGACTAGAGATTCCCGTAAACGATCAACGAGTAAAACTTTTTAGTCATCTTCAAAGAAGTTCAGATAAGATACTAGCCGATCTAAAGGTGGTGCGGGTCATTCTAGATGAGATCGAGACCGACCCCCTGTAAATCCGCAAGTTACATCAGTTGCTAGTGTGGGTAACATTCGGCCACAAAGAGTTGAATGTAAGCATTGTGGTAAATGGCATTCGAGAGAATGTAGATTGCGTGATCATGCTTGTTTTAAATGTGGGTCGGTGGATCACTTCATTCGTGAGTGTCTGATGTTTGCTGAATAAAATACCATCCAAAGTGAGAGACAGGGTAGTATGCCAGCACGGGGTAGACCACGGTAATACTAGTGGCAGTCAGAGAGGGACGAAGGATATAGTTGTCCGATCTGAGGCTCATGCTCCAGCCAGAGCCTATGCTATCCGCGCTCGGGAGGAAGCTTCATCTCCAGATGTTATCATTGCACATTCACTCTCTATGACACTAATGTACTTGCTTTAATTGATCCTGGTTCGACTCATTCATATGTATGCGAAACTTTGGCATCCAGTAAGACTCTACCTGTTGAGTCTATTGAGTTTGTGATTAAAGTGTCGAATCCTTTGGGTCAGTATGTGTTAGTTGATAGAGTATGCAAGAAATGTCCTCCGATGATTCAAAAATCTTGTTTTCTGGCTGATTTGATGCTATTGCCTTTTGATGAGTTTGATATTATTCTCGGTATAGATTGGCTAACCGTGCACGATGCTGTAGTGAATTGCAAATGAAAGACAATTGACTTGCGATGTCCAAATGATGAGCTAATTCAAGTTGAGTCTAATGATTTGAACGGGTTATCGGCAGTAATATCTTCGATGTTGGCTCAGAAATATGTGAAAAAGGGTTGTGAAGCTTGTCTTGCATATGTACTGGATAGTAAAGTATCAGAAAGAAAGCTTGAGACTGTACTTGTGGTCTGTGAATATCCAGATGTATTTCCCGAAGAATTACCTGGGTTGCCAACTGTTCTAGAAGTAGAGTTTGGTATAGAGTTAGTACCTGGAACGACTCCAATTTCGATAGCTCCGTATCATATGGCACTGACCGAATTAAAAGAATTGAAATCTTAGTTGCAAGAGTTGACAGATAGAGGTTTTGCTCGACCGAGTTTCTCTCCCTAGGGTGCACCAGTGCTATTTGTGAAAAAGAAAGACGGAACAATGAGAATGTGCATCGATTATCATCATCTTAATAAAGTAATGGTAAAGAATAAATATCCGTTTCCACGAATTGATGATTTATTTGACTAGCTAAAGGGAGCTTCAGTATTTTTGAAGATAGACTTGAGATCGGGCTATTATCAGCTGCGAGTTAAAAACTCCGACGTGCCTAAAACTGCTTTTAGAATGAGGTACGGACATTACGAGTTCTTGGTGATGTCGTTTAGCTCACTAATGCCTCTGCGATTTTCATGGATTTAATGAATTGGATTTTCAGACAGTATTTGGATCAGTTTGTAGTCGTGTTTATAGATGACATTCTAATCTATTCACGCGATGAAACAGAGCATGCCGAACACTTGAGATTGGTGTTACAAATTTTGCGTGACAAGCAGCTGTACGCGAAGTTTAGTAAATGTGAATTATGGTTGAGAAAGGTTAGTTTTCTAGGACATGTTGTTTTAGCATCAGGTATCCAGGTTGATCTGAGTAAAATTTCAGCTATACTTGATTGGAAGCCTCTGAGGAATGTTTCAGAAGTTTAGAGCTTTTTAGGACTAGCCAGGTATTACAGATGGTTTGTGAAAGGCTTCTCAATGATAGGAACACCGTTGACAAAGTTGTTACAGAAATATGCCAAATTTGAGTGGTTGGAAAGATGTCAGAATGGCTTTGATCGATTGAAACCTCTTTTGACTGAAGCTCTAGTACTGGTTTAGCTAGAATCCGGTAAAGAATTTGTGGTATATAGTGATGCCTCTTTGAAAGGTTTAGTGTAACGCCCTAAAATTCTGGTCTTTCTTGAATTATGGTTCATCTAGTAAAATGTTTGAACTCTGGTGTTTGGTTGTGAAATTCGTGTTTTGAGAATGTTATTGGGCCTTTGGAAGGCCCAAGTGTTGGTTAAAAACTCGGGAAAAAACTTTTAAATTTTTCATTAGGGAGATAGGGGACTTTTGGAAGTAGGGGTCTTAAATAAATTTGGCTAAAATGAAGCACAAGGGAGCTCCTGGTAAAATGGGTGTGTGACGCCACTTAGGAGCTACAAAAGTGGCGCCTAAATGAATGGGAAGGCCAAGGTTCAAGTCCCAGGTTATGCAAGGAAGGCGTTATTTTTATGCAAGGAGCAGGCAGGAATTTGAAGCAGAATAAAACTCTACTTGAGGGGTGTTTGAATCGGTCATGAGAGGATATTGTGGAGTGAATCAAGGAGCGGATTAAGGTGTTTTTGAATTTGAAGTAAGGTGGCCGGCCAAGAGGACTCTTTGTGGTACATTTTCGGCAATTAGGTGCTAGAAGTGCCGATTTCTCCCTTAGGTCTTCTTGTGTCCTTATGCCGATTTTATCTTAGGTTAGTGAATCCTATTCTTTTGTTCGTTTGACATAGCATATTAGGTTCGTTTTGCCATTTTGTTCTTCTTTTTGTTCTAGTAGCCGAACCCTAATACACCCCATTGCCAAATCCTCTTTTCTTTTCATTTGCCGAACCTAGACCTCCCAAAACACCATCTTGTGCCATTCTTTTTCTGTTAAACTGATTGCTCATTTCTTTCCCTCTCAAATCTCTTTTCGTATTTCCTTCTTTTCCATTTTCTTCTTCTATCATTCATATATCTTCTTCTGACGTTATTCTCTGGTTGATAGTCACAAAAGAACCGAAAGCAAACATCTCATTGCCGATTATTCCCTTGACCGAAACCTTGTGGTTCTATTACCGATTTATCATCAGTCACATAACTCCCTTCTTTCTCTCCTTTTGTCGATATTTCCTATAACTCTTTAGTCGAATCTTCGTGTGTTAAACCTCATTTATTTCTTCAAAGAGAGAAACCGGAACCTCCATACCCTGTGGTGCTCAAGCCGAATGTAGATCATCTTTTATCTCTTCTCGTAGTTGCAAGGGGAATCGTGGTATATCGAGGCTAGGTTGGTAAGTATTCGGGAACTTGTCTTTGTTAGATAATCACGTTTTAAGAATAAAGCCGAAACTCCTTAGGGAAGGCTATCGTTTGGACTAAGGCATTGTGGCCTCTTGTTTTGGTGTTGTGTTAGGGTGAGCAAGAGGACTTTTTGCAAGGACGTGAAGGTTGGCACGGTTGGGGCTCATAGACTTAGTCTATTTTCTTTCGACAAAAAGGTAAAGGCTTTTAGGGACTTCAGTCATGTTAGCCGATTATAGTAGTGAGATTTTAATTTAATGGTTGAAGAGTATTAAACTAACATTGAGGTGATTAACGATAGGTTTTTGTTCGTGGATTTCGTCAACTGTTTCAACGGTTAACAGGTGTGTAACGTATTTCCATCATAGACTAGGATGGCTAAAAGCCGAAATAATCGAAACTGTGCTAAAGTGTCCGACTAAAGTGACCGAAAAATTTGTCTTGAAAGGATCTGAGGGTAACCGAATATCCTGTGGTGATCAAACTAGTAAATGACAGTGGCAAAATTGCAGAAGGTGCAATTCCGAGCTTCTCGGTAAGTTGGGCATCAATGGGCCAAAGATGGGCCTAATGGGCTTCCGAGCCCAAATAGGTAAAATGGCAAATAAAGACTATCTGGCGACGTAGTTAGTAGTAACATGTTAAGTTGGTAAACTAAACCTAAAATTTGGCTTAAAGGGCTTGAGACAATATTGGACTTAGTAAGGCCCATTAGGGGTTTAGGCTAAAAAGGGCAAAACTGGAAATTTGGCACAAATGGACTTCCGTGGTTAATTGGGAACTAACAATCAGCTGTACATGCATAAAGCTTCTGAAAATATGAAAAAAGACTAAAATACCATTAAATATGGAAAATTACCAAAATACCCCTAGGTGTAAAAAGACTATTATACCCCTAGGGTCAATTCTGCATGAAATGTATGATGTTATGTATCTGCGTGAGTTCATTATCTATATGAGTATATCTGATGCTAGATATTGCATGATAGTATGATTATCTGTTGCATGGGGTATGGGTTTATGATGGAGGAAGCGTTCTGGCAGCCTCGCTGCAATCTGGTGACTCTGTCACATTATATCTGGCAACCTCGTTGCAATCTGGTGGCCTCGCCACAATATTTATATCTGGTGACCTCGTCACAATATCTGGCAGCCTCGCTGCAAATATATCTGGCAGCCTCGCTGCAAATGTTTTCTGGCAGTCTCACTGCAAATTATATCTGGCAGCCTCGCTGCAAATATCTGTGGCGTGTAGCGGTTGGGTGGGTCGAGTAGTCTCCCCACATGGTGTAAGGCTGGTACGGGGGTGTTAAGGATGGATTTGGGATGGGTTTCTGTTTGCATAATATTTATATCTGATCTGTTTCTGTTATGGGCCTTTGGGCTTAACCTGATTCCTGTAATGGGCCAAGGCCCAATTAACTCTGTTTCTGAGGCTTGATCTGTTTTGGCCTATGGTTGAGATAATGTTGCACACTGAGTTGTCAAGCTCACCCTCCTTTTTAATTAATCCCTGCAGGTAACCCTCAACCATAGTGGGCTTGGAGCTGCGAGAGATTCGGAGTGGCCACAGCATCTGCAGAACTGGTTTTCATTTTGTTTAAAGTATTTTATTATTAAGTTATTTGTGGGTTTTAAATTTGTAATAAGGCCGCTTTTTAAATTTTCTTTATGGGTTTATTTTCTTTAATGTTTTAAATCCTGCTATATCGAATCTACTAGACGTAGGCTGCGCGGGTTTCAAAATCTCAACAATGTTTTCAAAACGCTTTAAGATTAACTATGGATAACTTTAAGGCTTAATGAACTGGTTTTTCACAAACTCACTAATGTGATTCGAACCTCACCTAAGTCACAACAAGTTAAAAGGTTATAAGCGTAGTTTAGGATCATGTGTCACACCAGATCTGGTCATAACGTCCAGACCGGGTTTGGGGTGTTACATTTAGGCTGTGTTTTGATGCAAGAGGGTAAAGTTGTTGCGTATGCTTCGAGACAGTTAAAACCTCACGAGAGAAACTATCCGACTCATGATCTCGAATTAGCTACTATTGTTTTTGCTCTGAAAATTTGGTGTCACTACTTATTCGGAGAAAAATATCACGTTTATTGGGATCATAAGAGCCTCAAATACTTGATGACTCAGAAAGACTTGAATTTGAGACAACGACGGTGGTTAGAATTACTGAAAGATTACAAGCGCATCATTGATTATCATCCAGGAAAGGCTAATGTGGTTGCTGATGCACTAAGTCGAAAATCACTGTTCACTTTGCAAGTGATAAATGTACATTTGTCTATGTCCGTTGATGATGCGTTAGTAGCAGAATTAAAAACAAAACCAATATTGATGCAACAAATCTGGGAAGCTCAGAAAGTTGATGATGATTTGATTGCAAAACGAGCTCAATGTGATTCAAAAGAGGATTCAGAGTTTTTAATTGATGTTGATGATTGTTTGAGATTCAGGAATTGATTGTGTGTTTCGAGAAATTCAGAGCTTATTTCAATGATTTTGAACGAAGCTCATAGCAGCAGAATGTCAGTTCATCCTGGTAGCACGAAAATGTACAATGATCTGAAACAACAGTACTGGTGGCACAGTATGAAATGAGACATTTCTAACTTTGTTTCGAAAAGTTTGATATGTCAACAAGTAAAAGCTGAACATCAGGTGCCTTCGGGATTGCTTCAGCCGATTATGATAACTAAGTGGAAATGGGATTGTGTCATGATGGATTTTGTATCTGATTTACAGTTGACATCGATCAAGAAAGATGCAATCTGGGTTAATGTTGATAGATTGACAAAATTGGGTCATTTTATTCCCGTTCGTACTGATTACTCACTTGATAAGCTAGCTAAATTATACATTTCTCAGATTGTGAAATTGCACGGGGTACCTACTTCTATTGTTTCTGATAGAGACCCCAGGTTTACATCGCGATTTGGAAGAAATTGCAAGATGCGCTGGGTACCAAGGTACATTTTAGCATCGCTTTCCATCCCTAGACAGCTGGTCAATCTGAGCGAGTTATTCAGATACTTGAGGATATGTTGAGATGTTGCATCCTCGAGTTTACATGTGAACGATACTTGCCTTTGATTGAATTCGTATACAATAATAGTTTTCAATCGAGTATCAAGATGGCACCTTATGAGGCTTTGTACGGTCGTAAATGTCGTACACCATTGTTTTGGATCGAGCTCAGCGAGAATAAGATTTACGAGTTGATTTGATTAAAGAGGCTGAACAGAAAGTAAAAGTGATTCGTGAAAGTTTGAAAGCAGCATCAAATCGTCAAAAATCGTATGCAGACTTGAAACGTAAAGATATAGAGATCAGATTAGAGATAAAGTGTTTTTAAAAGTTTCACCGTGGAAAAAGGTACTTAGATTCGGCTGTAAAGGCAAATTGAGCTCGAGATTTATCAGACCGTATGAAATTTCCGAACGAATTGGGCCAGTCGCGTACAGATTAAAATTGCTACCCGAACTTGAAAAGATTCACAATGTTTTTCATGTTTCGATGCTTAGACAGTATAGATCCGATCCCTCACACGTGATTAATCTGTTAGAGATTGAAATTCAGTCTGATTTAAGTTATGAGTAAGAACCAGTTCGCATTCTGGCTCACAAGGTAAAAGAACTGCGGAACAAGAAAATCTCGTTAGTAAAAGTACTGTGGCTTAAGCATGGGGTCGAAGAAGCAACTTTGGAGCTTAAAGACTCAATGAAAGAATGCTAGCCTAACCTATTCACCGGTAAGATTTTCAGGGACGAAAATCCCTAAGGGGGAGAGTTGTGATAGTCCTATTTTGACCCTTATCGGAATAGTGGTTTTGGGACCATGAATCCGAGTCGAAAAAATATTTATATATTATTTTTTTGTGTTTCCGTGTGTGTGCTTTGATATGTACAGTTCGAATTTCTTAATTTGAAAGTTTGAGTGTTTAATTAATTAAAAGGATTTATTTGATAAACCTTGAAAATGTAATAGGAAAATTCAATGTGGCCGAATAGTATGTGGTCTACCAATATAGAGTACTTACATGGTTAATAAACCATTTGCATGTACTATGGACGGTAATAGCCATGCATAATTTATAATTTTTACGTTAAGTGTCAAGTTTATAATTTTAAAACAATTATAAGTTATGTTATAACAAAAACATAAAATTATGCTTCATTATCTCTTGTTTTTGTCGAAACCATTAAGTAAAAGAAAAAGAAAAAAAAAAGCCAAGAGTGTTCAGCCATGAATGTAGCTTGATTGAGGTATGTTTTCCATGTAGTTTTCCTTAAATTTTGTGAAATTGAGTTAGTTGCTAGGTCCTTTACATAGCCCATGTTGAAATTTTGAATTTGATTAAGGTATGTACTTTCGGTCAGGAAGGTGTATATTAGATTGTGGGTGTTTTGAAGTCTTAAAATGGAATTGATGGTAGGATGAGTATGAGCTTGTTAAATTGTGGAAAAATGAGACTTTGATGCTTAAATGACATTCAGCCATGTAGTAGTAGGTTAGGAAAATGGTAATAGTTGTTATATGTTAATATGAGCTTTGAATTTAATGAATTTAGTGAGAAATAAAAGTGTTGAAGAGGTTGTATTCGGCTATGCTTATAATTTAAAGGACTTTGCATTTTGATGTGATTTTAAGGTAATGAATGGTCAGTTCAAAGTGTATTGAGGTGGTCGGAAGTGAGGTTGCCGTAGGTGTTTCAAAATTTGGATGTTTATATTTGTCATGCATGTTAATGTCATTGCCGAATATAATTATTGAATAGTCAATTTGTTTAATTTAGCTCAATAGCATAAGGGGGCAAATTCAGATCGAGGAAAAATGAAATTGGTCGAGTAGTCGAAATTTGTCGTACGATAGCAGCCGAGGTAAGTTCTTGAGTGATTAAATTAAATTTCTCATGCTTAGAAATGAAAGAAACGAAATAAAATCTACTATGTGAATATATATTGATATTGCCGTATGTGACTAGACAAATTAGTTAAATTGTCTAATGAGGGAATTATGATGTATTTGCATAATTGAGTTGAAATGGACTTAGAAATATGATGTAATGAATTGGTGTTCGAATGAAGGGTTTAAGCCGAATGTGGCTAAATTATTTGAATTCAAATAGATTGAATATTACAAAGTGCCGAATGTATATTTGAATGAATGAAATGGTAGAAATTCGATGTATACCAAAGTGTTTGAATGTGATTTATATTATGTGTACTCATAGCAATGAGCTATGAAGTGAATGGTTGAAATATTCGGCTAATAGCCTTGTAGGCATTATTGCCGGTGTTATGATTCAAGTTACATCCTAGCAGGCTAAATGCTGTTGTATAAATTTGAGGCTAAGAGCCTAGCAGCAATGATGCCGTTCATATTTTAAAACAGGTTATTACCTAGCAGGCTACATGCCAGTGAAATTATTATAGGTTTTGAACCTAGCAGGCTATAGGCCGTTGAACTATTTTTCAAGGTATAAATGTTACATTCGATCAGTTATGTACCTATAAGATAAAGTTATGATTAGTCATATGAGTGCCTATAAAGTCATGTTATATTCGATTAAATGAGCATCTATAAGTTAATGTTATAATTCGTTATACGAATGCCTAGAAAGTCACGTTATATTTGGTTAAAAGTGCACTCTAAGGCAAGGTTATATTCGGTCATTTGTATACCTATAAGGTAAGGCTATGTTTGGTTATTTGTATACTTATAAAGTAAGTTTATAATCGGCTATGTGAGTGATTAAAAGATAGATGTGTGTTTATGAGAAAAAGACATGTGATTCTATATTCGTATATATATTTAGATATATGGAAGTGGTTTAATTTGGACATGGAAATAAATGTGCCAAAAAGGTGAAATTTGCTATAAAAGTGATTATTGAAATTGTATATATATTCGGCCAAGCATTCCTACATAAGTTAAAATAGTATAAAAATGATACATTTTAGTTTTTACCTAAATGAATTGAACATTGATTGAAAGATGGAATTGCTTAAGACTTACTAAGCTTGTGAAAGCTTATCTTGTGTATTATGTATCCTTGTTTTATAGATCTTTAAGTCCTGATTCAAGCTCGGGGACCGTCAGCATCTCGTCACACTATCGACTACTTTGGTATTTTATGTTTTAAACTTAACAAATGGCATGTATAGGCTGGATAACCTTTTGAATGATATGTTTTGTTTATGTATATAAAAGCCATGCGAAATTGGCTAATTTGATGTTATGGAAGTGTTGATCAAGTTATGGATAACGTTTGATTATGAGGTTTAGTTGCATAAACTTGGTTGATTGAATTATTGTGGTAGAGTGTTAATTCGGTATTAGTATGCATGTATGTACAGATATGAGTTGTAATGGTTGATGTATTGAATGGATGATATACTTACATGTCTTAATGGTTAATGCATTAAAATGTCATAATATGGTCTGGTGGATAGATTAATAAGCATTATTGTCTATAAATATTAGGAATGTGAAATTAGTCTAAATGGATTGTTTTACTTGTAGGTTTTTGTAAATTTTATGAAGCTTGATGATTTGATTCTATATTATTAAAAATGCACAAATTGTTCCATGTGAAAGTGTTGCTATTATGTTTAATTTGTTAATAGTTAAGATGCAAGCATTAAGTAAATATGAATTCGGTAAGCTTGAATTTTACCAAATGGATAGTAGATTTTAGATCTAAGTTTCGAGTTACTTAATTATAAATTGAGTGTCATTTGAGGCTAGCTGACTAGAGTAAAAATATATATGTGCATATGGATATATGTTTGGATGTGTATTAATTACATATGGTATGTTTTTGTTTCATCTTATTCATTCGGTTCATGTGGAATTGTTTTTTTTTTTCAATAGTGCACATGATTATTATTAATAGTTACTAATGATTGCTATTGGATTTTAAAGTTATATTGTATTTATGTTAATATGATTTTGTGCATGAAAAATGATATATGACTGTGCTGAGTTGTGAATTGTCCGATAATGCCTCGTAAAACTGTGCCGACAACGTATACGGTTTAGGGGTGTTACATCAGCATTTTGGTTTTTGTGTGCTGATCCCTTTAGGTGGCTGAGCCTTCGGGATTTAGTCATTGTGGGTCCATTTCTTTCTTTTGCCGAATAGGTATAGAACATTAGGGTTTCTTGTTATTCTTTTGACTTATTTTCTTTTGTGTCAAAAGCCAAAAACGCAATCCCCCTCCACTTATGTCGATTTGCCATAACAACCTTCTCTTCTCCTCTCTTCTTCAATCTTCATTCTTTTCTATTCTCTTTTCAAACCTTATAGCCGAATTCATAATAGCCTAACCCTAAAGATAGTGTGCCGAATTCATCTTAACCAAAATTCCGTCCCCTTTTGCTATTTCTTCCAAAGAGCCGAATCTTAAATCCCCTCATCTCTTGGTTGAATACCTCTTTGATTGATATCCTCTCTCTTCTCTTTTCTTCTTTCAAATCCTTCAAGAAACTGAATCACAAACCCTTCATTCCTTTCTCTGCTGATAGTTTTGTCACCTTGTGAACTCTTTTCATCCATCCTTCTCTAAAAGCTGAAATAGACATTCTATGATAGATCCAAAAGCCGAAATTGTTTGTATTCATTCTCTGCTCGTGTTCAGAGGTTAGATCTACGCCAGATCTGGATTAGAACAGGATTAGAAGTGTTCGTGATTAGTAGATCTTCGGTAAGTACTCAGATCTCTGCTCTATTTTGTTATTTCAGGATTTAAGAAAAGCCGAAAGTCCCTAAAAAACTTTAGGGAGGCTGTCGACTATGGTGATAGGTAATGCTAGTTCTTCTAATTGATTTTATGTGTACTTTTTGTGAAAGGGGCGATCTAGCAAGGAGTGTAGGAGGCTTGGATCTTTGGAACGACTAGATCTAGATCTAGTCACTAATTTCGGCAAAGGTAAGAACTCAAGGGCCTTAGGTGATGTTGGCCGATTATGGTAAGCAAGATTATATTAGTTTTCATTGAATCTTGGATCTAATTTGTTAAGTGATCGATTGTAGGGGAAATCGCATAGGAGATCTCATCTGTAAATCGCAAATCAGGTGTGTAACGAACACCCTTCTGCAGTCTAAACCGGCAAAAGCTGAAAGGCCAAAATGCCAAAATTCTGACATTTCGTGGGCTTGTGAGCGTGAGAGCACTCGTAAATCGGTTGGAAATAGTGAGATCTGTAATCACAAATGGTAAGATGGATGAGTGTGCAATTTTGTGCACTTCGGTAAATTTGGGCCTCGATGGGCTAAAATTAGGCCCAATAGGCTTACGGGCCCATATGGGTACAAGTAAGTGGTAAGTGTGTTCTGGTATACTATAGGTTAATTCTGTTAGACTAGACTTAGAATTTGGGCTAAACGGGCCAAAGTAGCTAAAGGAGACTGTAGGGCCCATTAGGGGTTTTAGGGCCCAATGACTAAAAACTGCTAAAATGGGCTAAATTAACTACTGAGATGTGAGTTGGACTATTAAGGGCAGAAATATGCATAAAACCCTAAAAACTAGTATAATTACTGAAATACCCCTTAAGGGTGCGAAATTACTATGTTGCCCCTAGGTGCAAAATGACCGTTATACCCCTAGGGCTAAACTTGACTAAAATGCATTCTTTACTGTTTCTGTTCACTGTATGCCATGACATGATTTTCTGTTGCATGGGACTGGGTATATTGATGGAGGAAGTGCAAGTGGCATTGCCACGGTTACTGAAAGAGGCTTTGCCTCGTACTGATTACTGAAAGAGGCTTTGCCTCGTACTGTTTACTGAAAGAGGTTTTCCCTCGTTATACTGTTAGTGGCTTGGCCACATTATCTGAGCAACTGTGCTGTGACTGTTGAGTGTAGCGGATGGTTGGGTTGAGTTGTTTCCCCACATGGAGTGTTTATGGTTGGTACGGGTGGAGTGTAGCGGTTGGACATAGGATGGGCTTTGGGCTTTGCATACATGCATGGTATCTGTTTGTTACTGAATTGGGCCTATGGGCTGTACTATTATCTGAAAAGGGCTAAGGCCCAGTTGTACTGTTTACTGAATAGGGCTAAGGTCCAGTTAATTGAATACTAAATAGGGCTTCGGCCCAATAGTTACTAAGACTGGTAGGGCTTAGGCCCAATGGGCTTGAGCTGGTTTGGGCTCTGGATGGGCTTTCTTTACACACTAAGTTTTCAAACTCACCCCTTTTCTTCCATCCATGCAGGTAAGCCCTAGATTGGTAGACTTGGAGCTAGAGGGATTCAGAGTGGCCATGTAGACTGCATTTCTGGTTTAATTAAGTTATTTATTTTATTTTATTATTTACTTTAATTATTTTTATTCTGATTTTTGGGTTTGTAATAAGGTCGCTTTAATTATTTTAATTTGGGTTTTAAATTATTTATTTTTACTTTATATTACAAATTGATTTAAATGATTTAAACAAGGCTGCATGGGTTTTCTCAAATCAATCAATGTTTTCAAAGCAAAGCACTAGTAACGAATGAATAACAAATCAACAAACAAGATAGATTTCAAACGGTTAGTGGATAGAACAATCTCAAACTAAACCTAGATTTTCTTCTCAAAGTACAAGTACGGTTTTACAAAACTCACCCTAAGCTTAGTAACTAGGTAACATGGTTAGTTCGTCGTTGGTGTGACACACCAGACTTGGTCGTAATGTCTGGGCCGGGTTTGGGGTGTTACAAAATCAATGTGATTTATAGGCTTATATGAATACCATGAAAATTCAGATATGCATATGTGTTGTGAGATTTGGGGAATTTTGATGATTTTATGAATTAAGGACTAAATTGTTAAAGTGTAAAACTATTGGGGCTAATTTGCAAAATGCCCCAATTGTGTGTCCTTGGATTGAATTGATTGAGTGTGTGATTGAATGAGTTAATTTTAATACGTATAGATCAAGAAAAGAGAAATCCAGACTTGGATCACGAGAAATCAAAAGTCGACAAATGATCGACTCTTTTTGACGAATCACACTCGAGGTAAGTACATAAGTAGTAACCTAGTTATAAATGTAACACCCTAACCCAAATCCATGGCAGGAGTGGGTTATAAGGCATTACAGACAAAACTCTACCTTTATAGTAATGCAACCTTGTAGCATCTCTTTCTAATAACATATGCACATATCAATTATTTCACAAGGAGATTAATCAATTCACATCTTATGAATTACTAAAAGAACACATATTCCACTGCATCTCAATAATGTCATGCGATTAGATACATAGAATAATCATAAAACCATATAATTGACTTAACCAAATCAGAAGGAGTATAAAATGGTACATTTCCAAAATTCCTACTTTCAAATGCAAATACCATGTACACTATTCATTTGGTAATTTTACTAGGTTGGGCTGAATATGAACATGCTAAATATACATACCTTATTTAATAGCCATTTCAATAATAATCTAAGGTTTAGTCGTGTTTTAAAAAAAATAAAAGAAAACATGTCATATAATGGACTCCAACCTTTATTCATTAGCCGATTATGCAAACATACATAATAATGATTATAAAATTTCACATATATATAATATGCATTCCCTATTCATAATGAGGCACTTTAACAAAAATTCCTTATTATAACTTAATCGAATGCACTTAAACTCAAACCATGTAAATTACCAACTCAATTCATCACTAAATCATACCATACACTCTTCACATATAATAATATCATAACTAATTCATCCATTCAAAACATGGTCATGATATTTTACTATTTATCTAAAATAATAAGCCATTTTTCGCATGGCTCACCATATACATCTTAATCAAAAGAAAAGGGTCCAAAAGATATCCTAGCTTATACATATCATAAGTTATAGGTTCAACTTAAAACGGTACCAGAAGATAGATGATAGGTGAATGACTTCAACAGTGATCCCAAACTCGTAGCTGTCTCCAGAATCTAAAGAACAGAAACAGTGAACACACACGGTGTAAGCTATTTTAGCTTATTAAGTTATAAGCAATGTAATCAATAATTTAATTTTCTATCTCAACTTAATGGAACTAGATTCGAATCAGCAAAATCATGCTACCAATTCTCATAATTTCGATTTACCAGTTCAAGGTCATTAAACTCATCACAAATGATAATTCAACTAGATCTTTACTTATTTACTTATTTCCAAGGTATCTCTTTACCATCAATCAAAAGACCAAATATATATTTCGGCATGGAAACATCACAAAGTCATTAATATGTTGAACACTAAGTCGTTAACATTTTCTACTCTTACAATTTTGTATATAACATATACATTCACGTATCAACTTTAACTAAGCCAAATTTCAAATAAATCTATGATCAAAATCATCATATACTTCCATGGTCAAAACATTACCATATAACCAAATACATACACCTTCATTTTCACTTACACTTTCAATATCAAATCATCCAATCTCAAATGCATATATCCAACTAACATTTTACCCTTGCCATGATTAATCACAAATATATAAACTTAAGTACACTCACCACATAGGTTCGAAACTTACCATACATAGATTTGAGCACATAAGTGATAGTTACTCCCTACGAAACTCCAGGCATACACTCATCCAACTATCCATAATTTCTGGATAAAATCACACACTCAGTGCTTATAGTCATTTAATGATAAGTATATCAACTGCACACTTAGTGCTTGATAACTAAACTGGCACACTTAGTGCTTTATAATTTATCTCACACACTTAGTGCAAAAAACAAAATTAATAATCGAATGATTTCAACTCACACACTTACTGCCAAAATTCAACAGCTCAATGCAACTTAATTTCTTTTATCTATTCGGCAATTACTTTACAACATAGTACATCTCATTCGATTAGCCCAAGCATTCACAAATCATAGTTATTCAAATTACCTCAACTAATTTTCTTAATAACTTACCTCGAATATCGACATAGAGTATTTATCGACTATTCGTTAATTCTTGTTTTCCCCCGATCCAGACCCGATCCTTTTTGCCCTTGATCTATTCAAATTCAACTCAAGCTCATTCAATTAAAAATATCATTCAATTTAACCTCAAAACACCTAAATTAATAAATTTATAAAATTTCCCCTTTAATTTTCATACTTTTACAATATAGCCTAAAATTCACAAAACGTCAAATACAATAAATTTTAAAGAAAATACTCCTAGCCGAATACTCCTTATAATTTTATAAGTCCTTATAAAACACTTATTTTACAATTTACCCCTTAATTTAATATTTTTGCAATTAAACCCAAAAATACTCAATTTCATCAAGAATTCCTATACAAAATCCAATAATCTAACATATATCTCTTACTTTCTTCTATTAAGCTCAAAATCTATCTAGCCATTACAATAACAACTCATGAAAGTCTCACCAATTTCACAAATTATGGCATGGGTCTAAGAATATTTGATGCAACAATTGAAAAAACGTAAAAATTAACAAAAACTAAGCTCAAACATACCTTGAATTAAGCTACAACAATGGCCGAATGTTCTTGGCTTTTCTATTTTTTCATTTGCTAGTTTCGACTTTCAAAGGTAAATATGACAGCATTTGCATGTTTTGTTATCTAAAAAAAAAAAACATAATAATTATCATATTACCATAATAGCCCTTTTAAAATTATTTCATTTCCACTAACTAATGGCCGACTATGTCCATGAATAATTCCTTGGCCTAATTGCACATTTAACCCTCCATAATAAAGATCAACTATAATTCGGCATTCACACACTAACCATAAATTTTCCTTTTTATGCAATTAAGCCCCGATTTAATAATTCAACATCCAAACAAAAAAAATTAAAACACGAGACTTTCACGAACATTAATTCTCACATAAATAACACCAAAATAAAATTTTTAAAAGGAAAAAATTATTTTTCTTACTCAGATTCGTGGTTCCGAAACTACCGGTCCGATTAGGGTCAAATTCGGGTTATTACAACTCTCCCCCTTAAGGATTCTCGTGCTTGAAAATCTTACCAGTGAATAGGTGAGGATATCATTCTTTCATTGAATTCTCAAGCTCCCAAGTTGCTTCCTTGATTCCATGCTTAAGCCAAAGCACTTTTACTAACGATATTTTCTTATTTCGCAACTCTTTCACTTCACGAGCCATGTAACGCCCTGATTTTCGGGATTTTTCGGGTTTTGTGAATTTTAGTGAAATTTTTAAAATTTTGGTGTTCTAAAGGTTGATAATGTATGTAGATGTGTTAATGGGTCTATAGAAGGTCCAAGCTTAAGTCAAAACCCGGTAAAATATTAAGTTGGATTTTCAAGTGAAAGGGGACTTGGTTAAGTGGGCTTTTAAGAAAAACCGTGTAAAAGATGTCACAAAGGGAGCCTTGGTTGAGTGGCAAGGTGGTGCCACTAAGCTCCTAAAAAAGTGGCGCCTAAATGAATGATCAAGGACAAGGGTTCGAGTTGCAAGGTATGCGTGGAGTTCTTTTTAATTTTCAAGCATGAGCCTAACTTAGGTGAATTTCGGCAAGGGGCTTTAGGGACTTGGGCCGATTGCTTTAGAGGGAATGCTAGGGTTATATTATTTTCTTTTTGTTGTCATGACAATTAGGGTTGGCCACCTTAGGGTTTTTTCCTCTCTTCTACTGTCAGAAAAGCCAAGAAGTTGCCTCCCTGGAAAGTTCATAGCCGATTTCTCCTTCCCCATCTCCACCATTGTTTTTTTTCATTTTTCTTCTTCCCTTTGATCTCTTCCCTAGCCGAATACCTATCTTACATAGATCCACTCTTTCTTTTGCTTCCATTCTTCTTAAAATCAACCATAACCGATTGCTCAAAGTGCTAGAAATCCCGAAAACTGCTTCCTTTCTTGCCGATTTCTTGTAAGCCGAATCATCTCTGTTTCTTTCACCTATTGTGGCCGATTACTACACTCCCTTTAATCACACCATTGTCGACACCATCACCCAAAAGCTACAGCCAAAACGCCATCTTCTTCTCTTATTAAAAAGCCGAAATCACCATAGTTGTAGGGAGATAGCCGAAATTACAAATCTCAGATATAAGGTTTCTACTGACGTTTAAGGGTCAGATTTACATCAGATCTGTATAGGAACTGAAGAGAAATCGTTGGTAAGTGTTTAATCATTCAGATCTGTTCGATATTTCATGTTTGGAAAAGCCGAAAGTCCCTAAAGTTAATGGTTGTGTCGTTTTGGATTTTTGGTAAATAAAAGGCCGTTTTCTTTGTTCTTTTGTGTGTTAGTTGGATGAAAAGGTGATCAAGCAAGGGGTTGAAGACTTTGGAACATCAGATCTAGATCTAAAGGGATCTAAATCGTCAAGGTAAGAACATTAAGGCCATTAAAGGTGTTGGCCGAATGTGTAAGTAAGGTTTTGGGTAAGTTTTCGATTCAGTTTAAGTGTTGATATGGTCTAATCAGTTAAGTATTGGATTGTAGGGATTAACGCATAGGAGATCTCGTAGGAGAAACTGCAAAACAGGTGTGTGTTTCGAACACCTTTCCATGCACAAATCGGTAAAAGTCGAAAAGCTGAAATGCCGAAGTTTCAGTATTTCGAGAGCTTGCGAGCATGCGAATGCTCTCAAGTTGGAAGGAGAAGGTTAGTTTTGGAATCGGCACTGTTAGACGTGTTGACCGCTAAATTTTGGGCTTTTTGGTAAGTTGGGCCTCGGTGGGCCAAATATGGGCCCAATGGGCGATTTGGGCCCATGTGAGTTAAACTGGATTTAAAGATAATATTATGGACTGTAGATGTGGGAACAGTTAAAACAAGATAACCGAATGTGAAATCGGGACTAAATGGGCCTAATGGGCCAATCGGCGTAATAGGGCTCATTAGGGGTTTTAGGGCCTTAATGCTAAAACTGAAAAATTGAGGTAACTGAACTTCTGTATAGCTGTGTGATTAATAAATACTGTAATAAGCATGAAATCTATAACATGAGAGCAAAATTACTGAAATACCCTTAGGGTAAGAAATTACTGTTTTGTCCCTAGGTAGAAAATTACCGTTATACCCCTAGGGCTAAAATTGACTATACTGTTTGACATGACTGTTACTGTTATTGCATGCCATGATATATATCTATTGCATGGGTTGGGTTTTGATAATGGAGGAAGTGTGAGTGGCACAGCCACGTTACTGAAAAGGGGCTATGCCTCGTACTGTTTCTGAAAGGGGCTTTGCCTCGTATACTGTTTATCTGAGCAGCCATGCTGCGACTGTGGTGTGTGGGCTGGGTGGGTCGAGTTATTCCCCACATGGTGTGTTGGTTGGTACGGGTGGTGTGTAGCGGTTGGTGGGTTGAGTAGTCTCCCCAATTGGGTTTGCATTTATACTGCATTACTGTACTGTACTGTTATGGGCCTATGGGCCAATCCGTTATCTGAATAGGGCTTCGGCCCAGTATCTGTTATAGGGCCTTGGCCCAGTTTACTGCTACCTGAATAGGGCTTTGGCCCAGTATTTGACTGAGACTGGTTAGGGTTTAGGCCCAGTGGGCTTGAGCCAATTTGGGCTGTGGATGGGTTCTGCACACACTGAGTTTTCCCAAACTCACCCCTCTCTTTCCATCCTTGCAGGTGAGCCCTAGATTGTGACTTGGACGCTGGGAGGGATTCAGAGTGGCCACGAGGACTGAACTTTCTTGGTTTACCTTAAATATTTCGTATTGGTTTTTACTTTGATATGGGTTGTAATAAGGCTGCTATAAATGTTATTTGGGATTTCTTTATGGTTTTATTTCAAACTTGAACATACACTGTTTTTGAAAATTAAATCAATATTTTCTTAAACAACCTGACTTTACTAAAAACTAAGAATGATGATAAGACTAAAATGAAACGATTCACAACATGAGATAGAGATTAGGTCGAATAGTAATCAAATTGGGAATTTCAAGAAAAACAAATGTTACTTTTCAAAAATCTCGAACATCAGACTTAGAACATAGGACGGCGTAGCATAGTCTAGGTGATGTGGCACACCGGACATGGCCATAACGTCTGGGCCGGGTCAGGGGTGTTACAAGCCAAGATATGGATCGGTTCTTCCTCGTAAGTTAAATTGGACTGTATATCAATCTCCGATGGATTAATTACATGGGAAGGGTCAGATCTATACCGTCGAAGCATCGAAACATCAAAAAAATTATGGATTCTTTCTAGTTCAGGTGGCAATAGCAATCTATACGCAACTGGTCCAATCCATTCTGAAATCTCATACGGTCCGATAAATCTCGAACTCAATTTGCCTTTACCGCCAAATCTGATTATCTTCTTCCATGGCTAGACTTTCAAAAACACTCGATCACCGATCTGAAACTCTATATCTTTACATTTTAAATCCGCATACGGTTTTTGATTGTCTGACGCTGCCTTTAAATTTTCACGAATCATTTTTACTTTTTGTTCAGTTTCTTTAACCAAATCAACCCCGTATATCTTGTTTTCACTGAACTCGGTCCAATACAAAGGTGTATGACATTTACGACTATACAAATCCTCGTAAGGTGCCATTTTGATACTTGATTGAAAACTATTATTGTACGTGAATTCAATCAAAGGAAAGTATTGTTCCCACGTACCCTCAAAGTCGAGAACACAACATCTCAACATATCCTCAAGTATTTGAACAATTCGCTTGGTTTGACCATCCGTCTAGGGGTGAAAGGCTATGCTAAAGTGTAATTTAGTACCTAATGCATCGTGCATTTTCTTCCAAAACTGCGATGTAAACCTCAGATCTCTATCCGAAACAATAGAAGTAGGTACCCCGTGTAATCTCACAATCTGAGAAATGTACAATTCAGCTAGCCTATCGAATGAGTAATTTGTACGGACTGGAATAAAATGAGCTGACTTTGTCAACCTATCAATAATAACCCAGATCGCATCTTTCTTGCTCGGTGTCAACGGTAAGCCAGAGTGAGTAATCCTACTGATTGCATTATTATAACCTGAATTGTTATAGATGAAACCTTGAAGTAGATAGAGATAATGAAATGGATGTTTTGGAAGTGATGTCATATTAAAGGAAACAATATAGAGAAAGCTCGGTTGAACCGTAGGATTGGTTTCAAAATGTAGTGACATGTCACTAGGATTTGATTTGGCTTCGGGCCATGATATAAGCTCTACGGGTGCGAGAAATACCTTGATTTGGCTACGGGCCATGGTATCGGTGCTTCGGGATAAGTTACATTGATTTGGCTATGGGCCATGGTATATGTACTTATCTAATGAAATGTTCATATAATCGACTCTTAATCTGGATGGTTCAACGAATAAGCTATAGTTGTGAATTGTGAAAAAGGTTGTACAGATTAATCAGGTACGTATAATGTTTGTATACAAGGAAACATGTGATGAACTCATGTGAATCAAGGTTGAAAAGTCCATGTAATTGAGTAAACCATGTTTTAAGACATGGATAAAGGTTTGTGATGAATTGTGTATGTTTTACTTTGGGTACTATTGAAATTATATATTGAGTTACTTGCTTATGACTTACTAACCTTTCAAGCTTACTTGGTGTGTTTATTCATTTTTTATAGATTATCAAAGCTACTGAAGGCTCGGGAATCATCTAGGGTCTTCATCACAGAATCAAAACTCACTTTGGTAACTTTTGTGGTTGTAATTAACTAAGTATGGCATGTATAGGCTAGGGGTATTTTGAATATTTTGAGTTCTATATATGTTAAGCCAAGTGATTTGGCTAACTAATAAGTATGTGTATATGCTTGTGTTGGAATGTGATAAACTATGCAAATTTGGTATATTATATGATGCATTTTGGCCTATTTTGAAATGATCGTTTTAAGTATAAACAAATGGTGATTTGGTAAGTTTTAGCCATGATTTGAGATGGTTTTTAAATGAGTTATGGTGTTAGTGTTTTTCTATGGATTTGGTTGGTAATATGACATGTTTTGGTATAAATCTTATGAATGAATTGGTTGATAATGAATTGGCCTAAATGATGTATGATTTAGCCATGAAATTGATTGATTTTGATTTGTGAAAGTTTCATATTTGATGATTGTAGGAACAGGGCAAATTGGGGTGTGAAAAATGGCTTAAAGCAAGCCTATTTCGTGCCACACAGCCAGATGATCTATATATGCCAAATATATAGGCTTTCATTAGCCAAATGATCTATATATGCCATATAACCAAAATACATTATTCATAAGTACCAAAATCAGTTGCTGGATAGTGTGATGAGATTTCTGACAACTTCCAATCCAAGCAATCTTCTTAATCACTATAAAATATGGGAAAGTACATAAACTAAGCAATTAAGCTTAGTAAGTTCATCTAACTTAAAACTCAGCTTACCATTTAATCACAATTTAAGTAATTTAACTTAGCATAACATAACTCAGTTTGGTTCATAAACATATCACATATTCAATCACAAAGTTAGACATGAATTCACAAATCTCATAGCTTCAATTCTTACATGATTCAAATACACACCTGTACTGATTCATATCGATCTCATACTCATTCATATCATCACTATTCCTATTGAACCACTTGGAATAATATTGGACACTCGAGAATCTCGCACACTAAGTGCCAACACATGGTCGAAACTATCTCTATCTCATATCTCCTACAAATGGTCACTATCAAGCCATCACTAGGTTTGCTTACACAAGCTGACAGTCAAACGTAGCTACACGGTGCTGCTCACACAAGCTGATGACTAATCGCAACACATGCCGAAAAACCCAGCCACTGGTAGAACGTACAGGGAAAGCACCCATAACACGGTAACCCCTAATGACAAGTCATTTGTATCCTATCTATTCCTAATGTTCAACTGGGATTTCATACACTTGTTGAAATCTTGTCTAGAATTTCTATAGTTTTGTATCAACCAATATTTTAATTAAGCATGTAAACATATATATAATTTAAAGCTTATTAATATAGAACTTACCTTGAATTCGTACGATGAAAATTTATCGTTTAATCGATAACTTTGTCTTTCCCTTGATCTAATTCCGTGCTTCACTTTTCTTGATCTATATATTCAAATTTAACTCATTTAATCATTAATCTATTCAATTCAATTAAAAAATTAGGCTATTGAAAAATTACTATTTTGCCCCTAAACTTTTGACTTCTTTACAATTTAGTCCTAAACTCATAAAAATGCAAATTCATGCAATTTATTCCACACCCATGCTAGCTGAACTTCATACAAACTTATAGCAGCCCACTTATTTCATTAATATACACATTTCACCATATAATTTTCACTTTTCTCAATTGAATCCCTATTTAACATTTTCAACCAAAATCACTTTATAAAACTTGTTTATCTAATAACAACCATTCATTTTCTACCATCAAACATCAAAACACATACACATTCATCAGTCGTAAAACCCTAATACTTTAATAATTTTGTAATTTAGTCCCTGGGCTAGCTAGATTAAGCTACAACGACTTCAAAAACATAATAATCATTAAAAATGGGACGAAATTTACTTACATGCAAGCTTGAGTATAGACCGAAAGCTTCAAGCCCTAGTTATGGCTTTATTTTCTTCAAATTTCTGTGGTAAAAAAACTTTGAAGAAGATGAGTACATTATTTCTTTTATTTATTTTAGTTTAAATTTACTAATTACTAAACTAACCTTTGTTTTTAACTTTAAAAATCATTTAAACTATGTCCAAATATGTCCACCAATTAAACACAGGGTCTAATTACATCATAAATCCTCCAACCATTTAATATCATAGCTATTAGACCCTTTTAGCTTATAGAACACAAGTTTTGCACTTTACACAATTTAGTCCTTTTTCACAAATTGAACATGTAAATAATAAAATTTCTTAATGAAAATTTCAGATGACTCTACCAACATGTTGTAGACATTAAAATAACAATCAAGTAAATATTCCCACATCAAATTTGTTGTCTCGAAACCACCATTCTGATTTCACTGAAAACAGGCTATTACATGGTGGACTATGTATGTGTGACTCGGACACTTTGATGTGAGCAAAAGCTTGAGTTCAAATAGATAAGGAAGAAAAAGTTGGTGCATTGGATGTACGACTTTTGTAGTACGTATATTTGTTCACAATAGTGGAATTCATAGTTAAAAACATGGGTAATGATATCCTATCATTGGCATTACATGTTCATGAAAAGTAAACATGGCCAGGGGTCGTCCATCTTTGTAATGGATGACTTGATCTGTATTTTGTAGTGATAAAATTTTTGTTTAGGAAGATATAATGGTTACCATGAGATAAAATAGGATCATATTGGGAGAACGTTTATTATCCCAAGGAGATCAAGGATATCTTATAAGGGTAACACACTTATCCCAAGGCCATTGGACGAGCACTAAGTAATTAGTTTCATAATGGTATGTCGTTGAGGAGAGCTCAGTTAATATATTATACTTGAATGAATTCATGACAAATGAGATTATAATTAATAGGTAAAAAGCTAGAACTGAATTCTAAATCATTTTAGCCTCAACCACATATGTCCAATCAATCCCTCCACTAGCTCATTGAAACCAGAAATGAATTGCATTTTTAAATAGAAATGAATGGAATAAATAGAAAAAGAGAAATGGGAAACATTCAGGGTGGATTATGATTTTTTTCAAAATAGAGAAATGGAATCATTTGGAAATAAATGTAGGTTTCCAAAAATGAAAATGGAAATGAAAATGAAATTGGAAACTTGTAATACTATATTGGATTACTTAAAAAATTATAAAAGAATGAGCTTATATTTTTGGATTGTTTTGAAGCTCTAAAATGAAAATAAATCATTCAATCATAGTGAACATGTTGAGTTGTGGCATATTGAATGAATTCTCAAAATTTTACCATGGCTAAAATTATTAAAATTTTACCGGGGGTAAAATTGTTAAAATCTTTTCGCGGGTAAAATGGTTAAAATTTTACTAAGGGTAAAATTATCAAATTTTTACTAAGGTGAAACTGGGGTGAGAAAATTATATAATATGTTGATATTAAAGTTTATTTTGGGAAATAGAAAAACTAAATCGAGTTGGATCATATTACAGAGTACAGCGTCAGAAAGGCTCAAGAAGTACTCGTAATTGGACTCAATGTAAGAGAGGCCCAAAACCCCTCATGTAAGGAGGTGGGACGATAAAACCTTATTATCATTAACTAGGGTTGTCGCCCCCTATATCCTAGATAAACTAGGATATTGTTTTTCTAGTGGAAATATACTTCTACAACTCTACAAGTGTTCTACTTTCTCCTCCTATAAATAGATGACACTAGTAGAGCTATTTACACAACTTTGAGAGATTGGAACTCTGCTAAAAAATAGAGAAAATTTATTCTCAACTATTATATACATTTTTTTGGAAGAACAATTTTACCTATTTCTATTATAGAAGAGAGATTTTTCGTTTTCATCCCAAAAGGAAATTTTTTTCTCGTTCTGTGCTTTATTTCAATTGGTTCAAGCCCACACTCAAAGTAGTTTATGGTACAAGAATATTGGAGAAGATTGTTTAGTTGAAATGCAAAAAAATCAAGGATTTGCTTATCCAAAAACACATGTACGATTTCGGTTAAGGTTTATTGTTATAATATTGAACACCGGGTCGGTTTTCAAAATTTGAACTTTTCGATATGTAAGAAAATCATTTTTAAATTGGAATTTTCCAACATTCCTTTCATGCTATTTTTCGGTGGGAGAAAGTAAGAAAGATGAAGATGATGCTTTTGTTTTGTGTTTTAACTAATATTACTTATTTTTACTTAAGTTTAATTATTATAATTTAAACATTATTTTAAATTCAAAATCACCATTTACAATCCATTAACAATATTTGTAGAATATTTTCCATTTAAAACCATCCACTTATTCATTTTGACCCATTTAATTCATAAAACACTAAGAGCGATTAACTTTTACAATTTTTTCAATTTAGTCCTTTTTCCTTAATTAATTATCCAAACGCTAAAATTTTCAAACCAAAATTAAATACACCTACATAACAACTCTGTAAATATAAAATATTTACAAGCTCAATTTATAAAAACAAGACCCCGATACCTCACTTTCCAAAACCACTTGACTTTTAGTACAAAGTACTTGTACCTTAATTAGCTGTCTAATTAACAATATTTATCAAATTTGACTCATAAATATTAAATAATAATATTTATGGACTCACTTGTCAAAGGTGTGATTCTAGTATCACTTTTTCCAACACCACTGAAAAACGAGCTATTACAAATACACAAGCCTTCCTCCTCTAGAACTAAGTCTCTGGCATACATGCTCAACCTAATGAACTCTCATCATACTCAAATATTGTCATCCTTTCCTACTTAATTTCCAAAAACTCCTTTACCTTCTCTATGAAAATTTTGTTGATAAACTTCTCCCGAAACATTTTAGAAACAATTCCCAGTTTACTTGATCTCGGGGAACCATGCTAGTTATTGTTGTCCACCATTGGTATGCTACATCTTCTAACTGAGAAATTGCGTACCTTAAACTCTCAACTAGGAAGAATTGTAGCTTCTCTGTTACATGATAGAATCAGGAAAGCCAGTTCTCTACTACCGTAGGGTTGTCTTTCTTACTTCCTCTAAATTGCTTTGCACCATGTTTACGAATAGCCTCCATAGGGTCCCCTCATAACACTGTTACCACTAGGACTAGAGGAGCACCTATAGAGCCAGCTACTGATCTAGAGACATTAATTCACCAAAATCTTCGGCAGCAACAACATAAACAACATATGCAAAATCAACCACCTACTACAAGCAATCCTCCACGAGACAACCTGCTGTTTGGTGAGATTATTGAAACTAACCCACAACATGTACCACCACCACAACAGTTACTAGCAAACATATATATGGTACGAAACAAAAGAGCCCTAAGAGATTATGCGTTACCCAATCTGGAGACGGTTCAAGGAAGTATCACCAGGCTGACCATCCAAGATCCAAATGGTCCAAAATAATCTTCAATTTAAGGGCATAATGATGAAGGACCCCAATTAGCATTTAAAAGGGTTCCTTCATCTTTGTGATACATTTAAATATAACAGGGTCACCAATCATGCTATTCATCTCCAATTGTTCCCCTTCTCCTTAATTGATAATTTATTTACGTGGTTAGACTCGTAGGCCCCAAGATCTATCATGGCATGGAATGACTCGCAGAGAAATTTCTACAAAAGTTTATTCCTATTAGCAATACAGTCTAACTAAGGAGAGTGAATGCAACATTTAAATAGTTAGAAGGAAAGAGCTTTCATGAAGGTTGGGAGCATTTTAGAACACTAATACAAAAATGTCCACATCATGGATTACTCGAGTTGCTGAGGTTGTAGATGTTCTATAAGGGGTTGGATGTACATGTACGTTTAGATTAGAAGAAGCAGCAGGAGGATCCTTAATGAATAAGACATACGAGGATGCATATGACTTAGTTGAAAACATGGCAATGGATTGCTGCCAGTGGCCAAACATCAGATTCAGTTACGACCAAACAGCACCGATGGTAGAAGCTATCTAGAAAGATGATAAATACCAATAAATTATGGACAGACTCAACCGCATAGAATCCTCATCTAGTGCAATATCAATATATGAGGATATGAACCTCTCTTCCATTAAGTAAATAACACAACCAAAGATGTTAACTACATTGCCAATGGGGGTGGAAACCCATATTCAAATGCTTTTAATCCTAGATAGAGAATCACCCAAACCTGAGATGGGGCGAAAACCAATGAGGAGGTAATAGTTCTAATCTTATATAAAATGCTAATTATCAACCTCCATATTTACAAAAACCATAGCAAACGGCCAAGCCCAATGACCATACTGTATGTGGTCAATGTCTAGATTGGATCGAAGGGGGGATGTAGTCAATGAGGACTGAAGTAAAACAGGTGCAGTCTGACTGCATCAATAATACGAAAACATTAACTAAGCTAGAAGATCAGATGAGCTAATTAATAAGCATGATGAGGACATCAAAAGATAAATTGGCACTAGAATCTTGAGCAACACAGAGAATAATCCTCAAAGAAAAGGGAAGGAGCATGTGACAACAATTACTCTCCATTTAGATAAAGTACTGAGAAACCTAGAAAAACCAGCTCACAAGGAAAATAAAGTGGATTTTGAGGATCTTCAAGGAAACTCCCAAGAAACTGAGAATGAACCAGAACTAAAGGAAGAAGTTGAGCCAGTAGTTGACCTGGAGGACAAGCCAATGAATGAATCTACATTGATAATGGTACCATTCCCTTCATGAGTAGAAGAAAAGCAATTACAAGATAAGGCAGAATTCATAAGCTTTCTAAACTTATTTAAATCCCTGAATATTAACCTGCATCTAATTGATATAATTGAAAAAGTTCCTATATATGCTGAATATTTAAAAGAAATGATGTCTAGGCATAGGAAAATAAAAAATAGGAGAGCAAGTTAGCGTAAGCGCCTCATGTACTGCTATCATATCCAAACAAATTCCCTCAAAACTAAAAGAGCAGGGAGTTTTACTATGCGTATAGATATAAGGGACTTACATTTTAGCAAGCTCGATGTGATTTAGGAGCCAATATTAACTGAATACTCTTATCTATATATGAAAAACTCAGATTATTAGAGCTTAAAAATACCTAGATCACACTATAGTTAGCTAATAGGTCTTTAGTACAACATAAAGGAGTACTTGAAGATTTGTTCGTCAAGATGAGGATCTGTACCATCTTGGATTATTTTATTATCTTAGATTTTTAAGAAGACTGTGAGATACCCATTCTATTGGGTAGACCATTTTTAGCAACATCTAAGTCTACCATTGACTTGGAAAATAATAAGTCAACAATGAGGATCAATGGTGAGGTAAAAATTTTTAAATGTGGTCACCAGCAAAATGAGATAAATAGGGAAAAACTAGAGAAGCAATATCTTGAAATATCTATAAAAATCCCTAAGTATCTTGAGCCAAGGGAAGTGTTTTATGTGAGAAGTGCATGTAGAAAAGCAAGTTTAAAAAACGAGACAAGCGAAGGAAGATGGAGTGGCATGATGGATGTTGGGCAAACACCAACCGAAACAAAATAGGAAAAGCATCCACGGGTACATTGACTTAGCTGACAAATGAATCTAGCAGTAAAACTTGACATTTCTAAAAAGAATTTCAGCTTTATGTTTATTTTTTCATATTTTTAATTAACTGGTAGTTTAGACTTTAATTTTATTTAACTTTTTATTTAAAAAGAATCAAAACACTTTGAAAGTTAAGAATCAGGGTTAAAATAAAGTCTCTATGTCATAAGACGGCACACAGATTCAAAGGAATCCAGCAAACTGGCTCGATGTCGCGAAACTTTTGTGTTGTGATAGAGTAGGTAGAATACCCTAGGGCTCAAAAATTTCAAAGTGTGTCATAAAATCGACATCCTACTGTCACAGGACAAAACCCTTATGTCGCGACATTGTTGCAATTTTCTATAGGGTCGACCCAATCCGATTGAGCAACCCAATATTTTTAACCTAATTTTACCTAGTTTTCAACTTTAAAAGCCATCCTCTACAACCTAAAAACTCCTTAAATAAACATCTAAACTGAGCCTAGCCTCTTGACATACTTAACCCCTCTCGAACTTCAAAAAACCTAAAACCCTTTCTTCCTTTGAAACCTCTCATTCTACAGGATTCTTTTCTTCTCTTGGTGCAAGCCTTTCAGTAACACATTGATGAAGCAACGTTGATACACTTCTACAAGGAATCTAATGCGAACAAAGTGAGGTTAAGGGTTCTTAATTTACTTTTACTATTTCATTGAATATTTCTTGATTCTATTAGTTATTTTAAGTTTTACTATAGAATATGCATCCTAGGAAGAGTAGAAAAAACTAATGTACAAGAACCACTAATGATTTTGTATCCTTTAAAATTTAAAACCATAATGTCAAAAAATATTTCCTCGAGCTTGAAGGTAAAACCTTTATTCGACAAAGAGGATTTGAACCATTGATGGTTCTTTGCAATTAAATTTGGTCTTTAATATAGTATCATAGATGGGATCGTTTCTGTACAATCCTAAAAAAAAATATTATTGTTCCTCTTGTGAAAGAATTTTACGCTGCTCTTAAGGACGATGAAACCTGAAGACCATTTGGTGTCATGTGGAAAATGGTAATGGTATGAGGTAAAGATATGTCATTCTCCCTGAAAAAGATTTGTAAATATTACGATGCTCCATCTTATGGCTCTAATTATTTAGAAAACACCAATTTAATGGCATTTCAAGATATCGGCGTGGATAGCATTGTAAAATATGTAAATGAAATTTAAGGTGAATGGAACCTCTAGTCAGATACCGGACAACCGGCCAGTTTCAATCAAGCTATAATATTTCCAATAGATAAAATGTGGATGCAATCTATTAGCATTAGAATTACTTATGCTCTTAATGTTTCTAATTTTAATACATTCTGAGCTAATTTATATATGACATTTTACAAAACAAGTAGATATGCATAGGGCAATGGATCCATCAAAGTATAAAGCATTGCGTTCATGTCCAAAAGTTCAGGATTTTCTTTCTTTTGTGATGACACTTTGAAAGAGTGCAGAGCTTCCAATGGAAAAGAATGAGCAGTTCATGCATCCAACAAAGAGCTTAATAGGCGATTCTATGTACACTTAGTATGTAGAACTCAATCGAAAGTAAATCATAGATTAGGACTAGAGGAGAAGAGAAAAGATGGACGTCCCAGTCTCACTCAAAAGAAAAGAAAAATCGGCATCTAGACAAGAAAAGAGCGAGAGCAGTAGTGCAACAATATACAAACTAATAAGATGGTTGCAAGAAACATGCCATATTCTTCAAGAATTTGTGAGGCAAAACAACACGAGAGTACCTAATTATCCACCAAATAAGTTTGGTTTGATACATCTAGAGCATGAAGAAAATAAGTAAGAGAAAGATTAGCAGGAAGAAAGCGAGGATGAGAAAGGAGAAGGGAATAAGGAGATTGATTTTGATGAGTAGTGTTTTATTTGTCTTCTTTATTTTAAGTTTTCTATGTAGGAACCTTACATGATAGAAGCACGACATTTTCAAGCAAATAATGAACAAGGGAGGAAGCACCCACCATTAGACAATTACAAGGTCACGATCAATCGGTTAACTTCTTTCCTTATCTTTTTAGTGCTATACAATAAGCACAATGTGTTATCTAAAGTGTGGGGGGTAATATAGGAATTTTTTTTTAATTTTCAATCTATTTTTTATTGTCAAAAGTGTGCTTGAACATGTAGAAATACAAGTAATTGGGTTGGAGCATATATATAGGTTGATTGTATTTACTGTAAACTTGGCATGATAGTGAATAAATTTAATTTTTATTATTATTAGACTACTAAGTTCTATACATTACACAGTAAATAGGCATTAACTAAATATACCAAATGATATAGAGAATGTAAGAAAACAAGCAGGCTAGTATGTATGATAAATTATTGAATTTGTGATTGTTTGATTAATTAAATTTGTGAATAATGAGATACCTAAGGATGACCTAAGGCATTGTTTGGTATAAATCTAGAGCAAAAAAGCTAACCCTATCTATAACTATTTAGTACGTATTATGAGCCAAAAAATACTTCCTAATAAACCTTCATAAAAACCAAAGCCAAAAACATCAATTTGTACTTACCTATTTTCCTTGGTCCTAAACTTCATGAATATAGATATCTGGCCATACGTATTGAGGATTAAATAGATACATCATGGTGACTTTTGTAAAAATAGAGTGAAATAGGAAAGATCCGTATGAGATAGCGATTATAGGTTAGCTGCCAAGTGCAACAAAAGAAAATTTCAAAAAGAAAATAAAAATGAGTAGAAAAAGTACTTGAAAACAAAATGCATTATAAGTGAGATATGTGAAAAAGAAAAAATGTGACAGTCATTGAAATGGAAATACTTAGTCATTAGTGCAAAAAAACTCGTGAGCTAGTTGTAGTTACTATATTATGTTGTGACTTCCTATTTGGAGAATTAAGGAAGGTGAGAGAATGAGAAATAAGACGGTGATCAAGTAATGTAACAACCCATTTCTTTGTAGTGTCAGAACAGTGGTTTCGGGGCCACAAATCTGATGTATGAGTCTGTAAATATTATTATTTAATATTTACAAGTAATATATGGTATAATGATAAATTTTAATTTAATGATTTGTGTTAAATGGAAGAACAATTAGGTTCAAATGGTAAGAACCTAAATGAGGTAATGGGATCTTGTTTCTATAAATCGAGCTGTAAACATTTTATTAAATATTTACGTTGTGTTATTTAGGTTGTATTAAAGTTTCATTAAGAAATTTTGATGTTTAATGGGTTAATTTGATAAAAAGGACTAAGTTGTAAAAAGTGTAAAAGTTAAGTTCTACTTGTTAAAAAGGGTCAAATGGTTATGAAAAGGTGAACTAATGGACTTTGATGGTAATTATAACAATTGATTTTATAGTGGATGTACTTGGTTGTGGTTAAAATGAAATTATAAAAGTTTTAAAGATTAAACTGGTAAATGACCAATTAAACTTTAATTAAATAAAACAAAAGCTTTTATCATCTTTTAAATGTCTTCATCACCAAAATATAAAGGGGCAAGCAGCCATTTTTATGCTTTGAGGTATTGGGAAGTTCAAATGCTAGCATGGTATGTGATTTCAGCCCCGTTTTTAATGATTTTTTTTTTTTGTTACCATATTAGCTTAATCTTGCTAGCCCAGTGGTCAATTTGTAAAGTTGTTAAATGTTTAGTATTTTACCATGGATGAATTTAAGATGTTTTTGAAGGTTTATGGTTGCTAGATAAGACTATTTTGTAAACTGATCTTTAGTAATTTTAATGTTCAATGACTAAAATGTGAAACTAGTAAAAGTACAAGGATTTAATGTGTAATTATAGCAAATATAGGCTGTAGTAAGGTTCCTATAAATTCAGCTAAGATTAAAATTGAGTAAAAATGGTGAATTTACATGTTTTAGGCTTAGGGACTAAATTGAATAACAGTAAAATGTTAGGGGAAATTTTGTAAAATGTCAAAAAATGACTTAATTGCATAAAATGATTAGTTTTGCTGCTTGAATTAATAAATTGAATAAATTTATTAATTTAGATCAAGAACAAGTAGGAAATCGAGTAGAAGGGAAAATTACCAAATAACCCATGTATTTAGTCATTATTGCAATTTAGCTAGCTAAGTTCATATGAACTGTAATCTTTTAATGTTGTTTAAATTGAATGCCTATCATGATGAATTAACGAATATCAAGTTCTGGTTGAACCTTAAGAATTCGCAAGATAGAAGTGACATGCTATTAGGGATTTCATGGTTCAGATGCTAGTCTTGAATATCCTACTAATGGTTGAGGTCCTGCATTTGTTGCGAATACTCCACAACTTGTGTGAGTAGCATCGTGTAGCTTACATTTTGACCCGTAACTCATGTGAGCAGGCCCATTTCATAGCTCGTGTAAGCAATGATGTAAAGGAAAGGTTATGGTTATATGTTTAAGCACACTTCGTGTGAGCTTTCCTGAGTGTCTGATGATATTCTAGGTAGTTCAAAGGGCATGAAAAGGGATTAATGTATATCCTCATGAAAAGGATGTATGAATCAAAGATGTATTTTCTTATTAAAATGGCTTATCATGTGGTTAATACAAATGAGTTATGTATAAATGTACTAACTATGTATTGATGACGATGTTTAGGTTTATGCTAAGCATTTGGAATGGAATGGTAAGTAAGTAAATAAAATGGTTCATAATTTTGTGAAAGGTTGATGATTATATAATATTTCTTATAAAATCCTATTATGTATGAATGAAATTATATGTAATGTTGATGAGTTTACTCATTTATGAGTTTAATGGTGTTCAGTGGGCTTATACCAAGTTTAAAGTATTGGTGTTGAATTATAATATTAAAGTGGTAAGTTATGTTTAAAGTTTATATGAGTTTACTAAGCAATCATTACTTACGTAGTTGTTTTCCTTTACTTTACAGATTATTGAAAGCTCGTCCAGTTGAAAGTTTATCGGAGATCTATCACACTATCCAATGGATAGTTCGGTAGTTGTTGAGTAATTTGGCTAAGGTTTATATGGCATTTATAGGGTGCTCTATAATGGTATTAACATGTATGTGTTAATTATGTCTTGGCATGTTTAAGCTTTGGAAAGCTATGTTGATTTGATTCACTTTGATGCCTAACCATATTAGGATCTTTTGCTAATTCTATGATGTTTGATAATAAGGTTCTCTTGGCATGTTGATGATTGTTTGGAAATGGTAATTTACCAAGTTTGTGCCTTGATGTTTATATATAGGTGGACCTATAATGATGTTTAAATAAATGTTTAATGGATGAATTGGTATTTATAACTTGAGCAAGTTGTCTTGGTTGGTACCATTTGGTACCTTGTTGGATTTTGTCATTATGGTTAACTTGAGATGTATGTTTGAATGGCCAAAATGGTATGTGATGAATTGGTTTTGCTATTGTCAACATAGGGTATGTTATGAGATGGTATTGAGTTAGATATTTATGATTAATATGTGGTAAAGTATGCATGTGTAAGTAAGCTTTGATGTTTGCTTGTGAGGTGCCTTGAAATGGCATGTCTGTTCATTAATTCAAGGTTATTGAATTGGTCATTTTATGCATGGTTTGGTAAGGTTTTGATGTCTCGATTATGTGCTCAAAATGCCTTTAGGTGTATGCACGGTTTGGTGTTGGAAATGGCTTGAATTTGGGCAAATTCATGCCCACACGTCATAAGACACATGCATGTGACTTAGTCGTGTGTGACACACGACTATGCAACACGGCTGTGTCTCCCTTGTAGGCTCTATTGCATTCAAGTTAGGCCATTACACAGCCTAGCACATGACTTGGAACACGGGCGTGTGGAGCTATTTCAAGAGTTACATGGCCTGGCACACGAGTGTGTTACTTGGTCGTGTGACCCAACTCAGAGAGTAACACAGGTGAGGACACGGTCTGGGACACAGCCGTGTGTCCCTATTTTGATTGTTACACGACCTAAGCCACATTCGTGTGTCTCAGCCGTGTGAGGCACAAGGCCTGGCCACACGGTCATGTGGACCCTACAGTCCAAATTTTATTACACTTTCTAACTGTTTCCAATTTAGTCCCGAATTGTTTCTAATGTATAACATGAGCAAGTTGTCTTGGCTGGTACCATTTGATACCTTGTTGGATTTTGTCATTATGGTTAACTTGAGATGTATGTTTGAATAGCCAAAATGGTTTGTGATGAATTGGTTTCAATATGGTTAGCATAGGGTATGTTATGAGATGGTATTGAACTAGATGTTTATGATTGATATGTGGTAAAGTATGCATGTGTAAGTAAGCTTTGATGTTTTCTTGTGAGGTGCCTTGAAATGGCATACATGTTAATTAATTTAAGGCTATTGAATTGGCTATTTTATGCATGGTTTGGTAAGGTTTTGATGTCTTGATTATGTGCTCAGAATGCCTTGAGATGTATGCATAGTTTGGTGTTGGAAATGGCTTGAATTTGGGCAAATTCATGTGCACACGGCATAAGATAGAGGTATGTAACTTAGCTATGTGTGACACACGACTTGGAAACATGGCTGTGTGTCCCTTGTAAGCTCTATTGCATTCAAGTCAGGACATTACATAGCCTAGCACACAACTTGGAACACGGGCATGTGGGACTATTTCAAGAGTTACACGGCCTAGCACACGAGTGTGTGACTTGGCCGTGTGACCCAATTCAATGAGTTACATGGGTGAGGGCACGGGCTGGGACATGGCCATGTGTCCCTATTTCAATTGTTACACAATCTGAGATACATTCGTGTGTCTCAGCCGTGTGAGGCACACGGCCAGGCCACACGGTCGTATGACCCCTATAGTCTAATTTTTCTTATACCTTCCAAATGTTTCCAATTTAGTCCCGAATTGTTTCTAATGTATTTTTAGGAGCTCGAGGGCTCTATTTAGGGATGATTTTTATGTGAATGAATGATTTATATCATTGTTATGTCAATGTATGAAATGTATGTTTTAATGTTTAGTTTTTTCGGTAATGTTCCGTAACGTTATTCTAGCGAGGGATACGAGTTCAGGGTGTTACAAGTAAGGGTTACTAAGGGGGAAGAATAGGGAACGATACGATGTGCCAAACTATTTTCTTCTTTGAAACTATTTTGATACAATGGTGCCAAAAACTTCAGTTGCGTAAATGCATAAGTGTACACAATCACCAACAAGTAATAAAATGATAAGCATTGAGTATTGTCTCCACTGGGACTGTACTGACAAATATTGTGAAGTAAGACTTAGCGAATTGGTAGTGAAAAGTATTTAAGGGTAATTTGGACTAACTACTTTATTGAACTAAAAATTACCTAAGTAATATTAGATGAAAGGAAAACAAAGAAAAAAAAAAACAATTCGTAAAGCAAATCTCAATGACATAAATGTGTTAGTCATTACCAGACTTATACCATAATTAAGCATGCACTTCACATACAATTTCTAGTACCAAAAAAACATCATTCAATTTTAATCACACTATCCTTAATATAAGCATACAAGGCCCAAAACATGCATTAGAAGTGGTTCAGACCTAAACCGATAACTTATGAAAATTTTGGGAAAACATTGAAAATTTCAAAGTATAGGGGACACACACCTGTGTGGCCAGGCCGCGTGTCTCACACGGCCAAAAGACAAGCCCATGTCACATGCTGTGTGGACATTCGAAATGCGAGCACATGGTCATGTCCTAGATTGTGTCCTACCCCGTGTAACTCTATGACTTGTGTTACATGGCCAACCACTCGCCCGTGTGACTAGCACATGTAAATCACTAACTTGCTTCTATTAAAAACTATATGGGACACACGGCCGTGTCACCTAGTCGTGTGTCACACACGGCTGAGACACACGCCCGTGTGAATGAAATAGGTTACTTTTCAAGCCACATTTCTCACCTATAATGCATTCAGTAACACCCCAAACTTAGCCTAGGAGTTAGGCCTGAATCCAGCGTGTCATATTGAAGTGTTTTTTGAAAGCCGTGTTTTCATTGAAAACCCTTATTGTTTAAAACTTTGTGTAAAACCTCAGTTTCCATTTCATCAATTCCAAACATGGTTTATTTAAAAGATTATTCCCTTTTTAAGACGTTATTACCTATAAAATCTTAATCGTTGCAGAAGCTTAATTTAAATCAGTTATTGTTTTGGAAAAACCCGTTTCCACCTCTAGCAATTATAAAGCCACAAGTAAAATCCCAAATTTGTAATCCAAAAATTATAAAAGGATTTATTACAACCAAATCCAAAATAAAGTACTTGAGAGTAAATAATCCAAAATAGAAATCATAATCAATGTGTAGCCTTCTCCGAGTCCCCCGCAGCTTCGATCCGTCTAAGGTTGGGAATTACCTGAAAGGTTAATAAACGGGGTGAGTTTGTGAAAACTTAGTGTATAATCCCCTTATTAGAGTAACAGTTAGTAAATAGAAACAGAAATAAAATCAATCTGGGCTGGATCCTTTTAACAGAATCAGGTGGGCCTAAGCCCTATTCAATATCGGTGGCCTTTGGGCCTTAGCTCATAGTGGCATCAGTTGGGCCTGAGCCATATCACAAAACCAATATGATTATGCAATGTGCAATTACCCATAACCAACCCTGTACACCCCCTTCCAACCCTATGTTCCTGTGGGGAGATACTCGACCCACCCATCCTTAGACACCCGTTGTGACACCGGTTGTGGCACCACTCATCGTTGCAGCAGAGTTGCTCGTGGCTTGAAAGCCTTCGTTGTATCACTGGTTGCGGCACTACTCATTGTTGCAGCAGAGTTACTCATGGCTTAAAAGCCTTCGTTGGATCCACAGTCATCAAGCGACTGTGCAACCCTCATATACACTTCCTCCAATCATACCCCAACCCATATGCAACATATAATCTCATGAATGCATCATAATACACATATGACATACAAATCGTACATATATCACACAGGGGCATTTTAGTCATTTTGCCCTTAGGCATATCGGTCATCATCTCATCGTGGGCCAAGGTACACATTCTAGCCCATTAACAATTTCATATTTATCCGGAGCATTTAAGTTACTATTATGAAAGTTACAAATTTGTTGGGCCTAAAAGCCCGTTACATAGCCCAATGTGGGCCCATACATTAGTAATATGTACATCACATAGCATGCTTACGAAAGACAGTCACATTCATAGCTTAATATAGTTTCAAAATAGTTACCTACCCTCGAGGGCATAATCGTAATTCTAACCTACAAGGGTATTTTAGTAATTCTTCCTTACAGGGGTATCTTGGTAATCTTACACTACAAGGGTATTTCAGTAATTTTACAAACTGAAGGTATTTTGGTAATTTTGCAAATCAAGGGTATTTTTCTAATTTCTTAACACTACGGCTCTAATTATGCACCTTAGCCCGTCAACAAGTCCTCGTTCGCTAAAGTGAACAGATACTATGCACTAGGTAGGATTCTAGAGAAGAGGAGGTGAGTCATTAAGATAGCTTAAGTACCAAGCTCTCCGTAGGTCCAATCCTAGACATGCATATACCGATTGCCACACTTCAACCCTATGACTTGTCCACAGTCACACTTAATTGATTAATTAAGTTTTATGTCTGGTTAAACAATTATTAGATACTAGCCCAAAAGCCGATTACAAAACCCTAACGAGTCCACATACATTCATATAGCCCATCAGGCTCAATCACATTTATATGGCCCATCAAGTCCAATCACATTTATATGGCACATCAGGCCCATTCACATTTATACAGCCCCTCAGGCCCAAATCTATTCCTAACCATACAACCTACTTAATCAGCTCGTCATTTATTACCAATCTACCAATTTTTACTTATTTAGGCCCACGGGCCTGTCAGGCCCATTCCGGCCTATCAAACAAGGGTTAGAAGGACACACCTAGTACGAATCTGAAGTTTATCCACGCTCCAAACACTGCTATGCCTAGAAGCCTACAGTAATTGCACCCTTGACTCTCAAGAAGTGTGTTGACCAACTTCGGTCACCACCGCCATGACCCATCGGCATACAGATCAACGAATGATCCAATACCTAACCCAAAGAACATGCCACAAAACGAAAGGGATAAGCCAAGAAAGGTATGCCTACTCTCCTTATGGTTTGCTCTATTTAAAGCCAGCTCCTCACCTATTCTCATGTTAGCTTCCCGATGTGGGATTCTCCATCAATCCCCCAAAACTAAAGCATTAGCAAAATAATCAACCTTTGCGTGCAAAGGGATTCAAACCCTAGTCCTCTCAATAACCATGTCACACCTCCACCACTAGGACACAAGCTCCTTTGTGTCATAAGTCCAACACTTTTAACTTTAAGGCCTGCCTACTCGCTTCCGAATTTATTTAAAAGAAAAACCATAATAAATTGCAAGAGCCAAGACTTGAACCTTGGACCCCCTTACTTCCTTTATGGCGTCACTTCCTTGTCCCCTAAATGGCGCCACTTTTCCACTACACCACACTCCTTTTTGTTGCCTTATTTTACCCTGATTTATTTAAGAGTCATACCACTTGAGATCAGGGTTCCACTAAGGCTAAAAATAAAAAACTTTTTCTATGGCCTAACTTCAACCCGAGGCTTCATAGTACCCTCCAAACACTTCAAAATCACACATTTAAATTATTTAAGCCACCTTTTAACCAATCCAAAACTGAAGGCCCAATACTTCTAGGCCCAAAATTCAGGGCGTTACACATTCAGCTACACAAACCAAATTTGCATATGACCATGTCTCCAAATGGCATTTAAACTCATATAAACCAAGTTCAATTCATGCTGTATCAATACCATCAACCTTAAGGCACACAAGTATCATAATAAGCCATTCAATTTCATACCAAAATCACATTCTCAATTCATCAATATGGTCACTTTCTATTATGCATCACTTTACCTAAACCACAACCATACAAGTCTCAAATTTCAACAATTTGGTATTCCATATAGCAAATCACAACAAGCATTTATATAGCAATTTTGCACAACATAACAAAGGCCAAATACATATACAATATATCAACAAGCATTACAAAATAAGCCAAGTCACATAGCTTTACACATAACCAAGCATTCATCATTTACAAGCCAATTCAAATGGCTAAATCTATTACTAAACTATAGACCAAAATGACCATAACTCCTATACATGCCATATAACAAAAAACGCAAGTTCAAAAGTACCAAAGTGATAGTTTGATAGTGTGATGAGATCTCCATCGACTCTCAAATCCGAGCAATCTTTGATATTCACTATAAAATATGGAAAGTAAACAAAGTAAGCTATAAAGCTTAGTAAGCTTGTATGCTTAAAGTAAATTTTACCAAATATGCTCAATTTAAACAATCATCCTAACATGATATAATTCATATTGATCCACAAACCTTTCACATGTTCATTCATAAGATTAGATATGAAATTCATAGGTTTCTTCGATTCAATACTTGTATAGTTCATGTACATACATGTACCAACTTGTATTAATCTCATATTCATCTATATCTCTGATATACCTGTTCAACCATTCAAAATACTATCGAATACTCGGGAATCTCACACCCTAAGTGCCACATACATAACCAAAGCTATCTCAATCTCATATAATGCTCACTCTCGAGCTACCAACGGGTCTGCTCACCCAAGTCGACGGTCAAGACTTAACTACACGGTGTTTCTCACACAAGCTTACGAGAATTCACAACACCTGCCGAAAAACTCAGCCACCAACAGGACGTACAAGACCAACACCCAAATCATATAATCTCAATAACCCCTAATGACATGTCATTTGTATCCTAATCTATTCCTAAGGTTCAACTGGGATTTTCACACCGTCAAATCTTTGTTGAACATTTCTGAAGGATCGTATTCACAATTAATTCAATAGTAAAGTATTTAAAACATAATTATATTAAAGCTTATTAACATACGAACTTACCTCGATTGCAAAAATGATGAAATAGATCGACTAGTCTAATACTTTATTTTCCCCCGATCTAGATTTGAACTTCACTTTTGTTGATCTATATAATATCAAATTAACTTATTCAATTAACAATCTATTAAATTTAATCCAAATTCCATACTATGGCTAAATTACACTTTTGCCTCTAATATTTCAACATCTTTATAATTTAGTCCTTAGCTCATAAAAATGCAATTTCATTCAAGTTAATACTAACCCATGCTAGCTGAATTTCATATATGCTTATATCAGTCCTTATTTTTCATTTATTCACACATTTAACCACATAATTTTCACATATCTCAATTTAACCCCTATTCGACATTTTCACTAAAAATCACTTTACAAAACTTGTTAATCTAATAACAACCATACATTTTCTATCATCAAACATCAAAATACATACATATTCAACAACGGTAACACTTGCACACTTTAACAGTTTCTCAAATTAGTCCCTAGGCTAGCTAGACCTAGTTGTAACGATCTGAAAAACATAGATATCATTAAAAAGCAAGTCAAAAATTTATACCATGCATACGCCAAAGCTAGCTGAACCATTAAGCTTCTTCAATGGCTATTTCATTTCTTAATTTCGGTGGAAGAAGATGAATTAAAGCATGTTTCATTTGTTTTCTTTAATTTAATTAACTTATTTGCTAATATACAATTTTAACCTTGGTTTATAACATTAAAATTATCTAATCTATCTCCAATAATGTCCACAAACTTAAATAATGGTCTAATCACATAAAGACCTCCAATATAACGTTCCATAGTTATTGGACCCCTTTAGCTAGTGAAACATAAATTTCCCACTTTACGGGTGTAACAGCCCTAACCCATATCCGTCATTAGAATGGATTACGAGGTATTACCGTACAAGACACAAATTTCGAATAATCATATGAATACACTTGCCCATATCTATAAACCAATCAAATGCTATCATATATAACTAAATTAAATACTATAAGAATCATATCATAATTCTTTTCAAACATATAACCAGTTACAAAGTTCATAAACAATAGTGCTGCATATACTAATTACCACATAGCATGTGCAAAAGTCATTAGCTAAACAAATATTTCATTTTAAATGTTACATACTTGTGATACCTAATTACCCATTAAAACATACCAAATCTACTATTCATATGGTCATAACCGAATGCATCATGAGTAATAATGTACTTTCATAGTATGCTTTAGCATTAATGCACAAAGCTCAAATCTATTTTGCAAAATTTACATATAAGCATTTTTCATCAAATAGAAAAAGTTACAATTCATTTGGTCATTGAAATTACATTAGCTGAATATGCACATGCTTATAATAAATCCACTTAGCCGTACCTAAAATCAACTAATAGCAACGTTATAATCACTTTACTAAAACAAGTTATCAATTACCAAAAACCAAACATACATATATCCTCAATTTCCAACAAATCGAATATGCCAAACACCTTAAACATATATACCATGTTCAAAATAAGCATAACACTCACATGTATCCTTTAGTAATTACCAAAATAACTTTAATCAGGAGTAATCATCATAATCATTTCCAAAACTCCTATTACCCGAACATATTAACCTAATAAGAACTATGATACATATATTTGCATAAACCTTGCTTAACCAAAACTAAGACATACCAAATTCAATACACATATATTCTTTCACAAAACCAAAATACATTAGTGCATTATAATGACTTCTAAACAAATTCTTCATGAACATAAGTATGAGTCCAAATCATGAACAACTCAAAAATTATCAACCATATTTATTCCACTTAATAACCAAATATCAAATGCACTTAACATTTTCCATTATAAACCAATTTACTTGGGAGAATATTTGTAACAGCCCTATTCTGATCCTAGTGGGGAAGTGGTTTCGGAACCATCAAACCGAGTTAAAATTTTTTTAAAATATTATTATTTATGTTTTTTATTTTGTGTTTGATTATATGTGAAAATTTAGTGCTTTAATTTTATGGTTTAGATGTTAAATTATGTGATAAGACTCAAGTGATAAAATTTGAAAATGTCATAGGTAGAAATTGAGTGGCCGAAAAATGCATGGCATGTTATATGAGGGGCTTGCATGTCAAATGGACCATTTTTAGCTTAGTGGACGGTAATAATGATGATTGTTTGGCATTTTATGCATTTTATGTTAGTGAAATTCAATTAAAGGAATTAAAATAAGAAAGTCATGAATTTTAAAATAAGAAAAAATGGGTGATAAAACCAAAGTGGAGAACTCATTCTTGGTCCATAGCCGAAACTAAAGAGAAGAAACTAAGAAAGGAGGCAAGAAGCATTCGGCTAGTTAAGGGCAAATTAAGGTCTGTGATTTTTGTTAATTTCTTTTGAAATTGTGAAAAATGAGTTAGTTTTAAAGTCCTTGTCAGGACCCATACATGAATTCTTGAGTTTTTGATGGAGTTTGCATTCGGTAATGAGGGAAATGGAATGAATTTTGAGTGTTTGAGGTTTTAAATTGAAAATGGTAGAAAGGTGAGTGGGAAATTAGATAAATTGATATGTGTAAGCTTTTGTGATACAAGGAATTTCTATAAGAGTAGTATGTGATCAAATTGTATTCGGCTAAATGAAGAATTTATGTTTGTCTTAGAATTTTGTTAATTTGGATTGTTAATACTTGGTTCTTAATGGCCGAATGAGGGAATTGTTGAGGAAGGATTAAGTTGAAATTTTGTTTAGTGAGTACAAGTGAAAGTTACCGTATGTACTAATTAATTGATAAGTCTATATTGTATATAGAGTGATGAATATGTGTGGCTTAAAAATAAATTTAAACCTTGATATATGTGGTCAAAATGGGCATTTACATTCGGCTAAGTAGCATTACATTGAATTTTGAATGTTGATATTTCAAAATTGGAAACGGATATTAGATGGATCTTAAGATTTATCAAAAAAGTGAAAAAAAAAAATGAGCTTAATGCTCAAGTAGTATTCGGCCATAGAGTAAGTCATTGTTTAATGTGAGTTTCGAAGATAGTAAATTAATTATAAAGGTTTATTGATAAATTCTTATTTTATGTATGTATAATTGTCTAATGTGAACTTAAAGAATAAGCATGGGATTTAGGTCATGGCATATCTATATAGACTTATAATGCCAATTTAATTTTTTTTATGTGGAATGACCAAATGTGAAACAATTAAGTTGATTTTGTGAATTAAATTTTGGCATGGATTCAACCGTATGAAATTAATGTATGAATGATGTGTGAACTTATAGTGATTATATGTGTTTAATATGAAAAGGGTATAAAGGCTACTTAAGCATGGTTTGTAACTAGGTAGATGAATGTTTAGTCTTGAACTATGATAGACTAAAGGAAATTCATGCCGCATAGGGAAGTAGTGATGAATTTGATGTTATGGCTGTTATTAACTGAGTATATCCATAAGTGCATTATGTTGCTAATAAAGAACAATGTGTTCGGCCATATTGCGTAATATACAAGGTCAAATTTGTGTATGTGGATGCTATTTTAAGTTATTGATTGAAAGTACTGAGATGATAAAATGATTAAACTAGTTTAAGTTTTGTTTAATTAAGCTCAAGAGCCACATTCGGATAAAGGAAAGGCAAAGGTGGTGGAATAGTGGATCCGTAATTGTTCGACGGCAAATGAGGTAAGTTCTTAAGTGTTTGAACTTTGGAAATTTAAGAGCAAATTGTAATAAATCTGCTTAGGACAGCAGCAGTAATGTGATTTTAGAAAATCACCATAAATTGTTGGAGTTGAATTAGAGGCTGAATATAATATGTAATTAAAGCTTAATGAGTCTAGTTTCTTATAAAAGAAACTGTGTAAGCAAAGAAATTGCCGATAATGAGATATTTAAAGTGGTGTGGCATAGAGTCAAAAGGGCTTCGAGGGCCCCTGTTCTGTTTTTAGAAAATCATTATAAATGGTAAAAAAATGATTATAAGATAAAATTTATATGATTAGACTCCTTAATTAGTCTACTTTCAAACTAAATAAATGAGAACATATTTTGAATTCTGTACAATGAGAAATTTGATTCGTAGTGAAGAGTGGTCAGAATAGTCAAATAGTAAAATAGGGGAAAATTTAAGAAAAATCTGGTATTGATTGGCCAAACCAAAAATTCTGAAAATTTTGTGGATAGAAGATATATGAGTCTATTTTTAGGGAAAATTAACGGCACTTGATTTGGAGTTTCGTAGCTTTAGTTACAAATAATTTAATTACTATTTCTCAGGAAGACAGCTTGTAGCGGAATTGTGATTATGTTGTAAATATTGATAAAACTGTTTGAGTTGCTTATAAGCTATTGATTAAATATTAGTAATCAAAGTACCAAATCCATATTAAAGTGAGGTTATAAGCTGTAAATGACGAGTATACCTAGTCAATTTTGTTATGATGAAATTGATGTACAAGAGATGCATGTGTGGTGAGGCCGAAATGGCTAATATTAAATGTGTGCAAGTTATCCAAATGGCCTTTGTGAAAATGTGTGCTATCTTTATTTGTATAGTGAGGCCGAATGGTTACTTGGAAATGTAATATGGCTGAGTGATTATTTAAATGAAAGCAAAGTATGTGATGTATTAGCAAGTGATGATATAAACATTATCTTATATATGTGCTTGTGTATATGGTGTGGCCAAATGGGCAAATGTGAAATGTACATATGTTTACGTGTATACAATGTGGCCGAATGACCAATTGTGAAAAGTGTGCATTATTAGATATTTGATGAGGCCAAAGTTAGTAAAAACATATATATATTAAATGAATTGTGCTGAGATTGTATCCGGGTTAGAGACCTACTGGCTTCGTGCTGGGATTGTATCCCGGTTAGAGCTCCGCAGGCTTCGTTCTGGAACTGCATCCGGGTTTAAAGACTCGCACGCTTTGTGTTAATAACTTATCCGGGCTAAAAGTCTTGCCAGTGATTTGAGTAAAGTCTAAAAATATGAGACTTCGCGGTAATAATTACTAATAAATATGTACAATGCAATAAGTTGGCCAGGTATGTATCATGTACTCGTATTTGAAATTGGATTTGGGTAGAATTGTAAGTGTATAAAGTGATTCAATTTTGAAAGAGTGTTAGAATTATAAATGTGATTGTCATACATTCGGTCTATGTGTGAATGCTATGTGAAAGTAATTGATTTAATCATGTTGTATGCGTTTCGATTCAAGTGAAATTATCATGTTAAATGAGTTACATTTGATAATGTATATTCGGCCAAAAGATAATATAACTAGAAAATGGCTTATGTGAAAAGTTGAATGCTAAATTGTTGTTTGAGTTTAATTGTGCCAGGTACGTATTATGTACCAAATTGTGAATTTGATTGAGATAGAATCTTAATGCATGATATGATGCATAAGTAAATAAGTGACAAAACAAAAATATATATATATATATATATAATGATGGTACATTCGGCCAATGTGAGATATTATGTGCACATATGAAATTTTCTTTTTCTATGATATATGAATCCGAAGTTATTTGAAATTGTATGCAAAGTGTGCATTGTGTGTTGTGAATATTCAACTATTTTGGAAATTATTATGGAAGTATATGTGGTAGCTATGTGATATTGTATATGAGATAAATGTCTTTAATTCATTAAAGTTACTTGTTTTACTTAAGACTTACTAAGCTTATGAAAGCTTACTCTGTTTGTTTGGTTTCTCTGTTTTATAGATTTTTAACTCCATCTACGAGCTCGGGGATCGTCAACACTTTGTAACACTATCTACTATTGTGGTAATCATGTGATTTGGACTTAGCTTGTGGCATGTATAGGATAGACTATAAGTAGAATGATATTTTGACTACTGTATATAAGCCATGCGAATATGGCATCCTATGGAAGTTTACTTATACAAGTTTTAAATTCGATCTTTGTTTGTGCCTATTATTTATATAAATAGATGATTCTTTTATTTAAGAAAGGGTTCAAAATTTTACTGTTCTAATCTGTTTCCTAAGTTTCGGTAACGCTTCATCCTATTTCGGCGACAATTACGAGATAGGGGTGTTACAATATTTATTTAAAAGCCAATGTAAAATAGCTATAACAAATATCATACACTTATAGTTAAACATGAATCAAACATATCATATCTTCCATTATCATACACAATCAAAAGTTAATCCAAATTCAATACCAATTGCCGAATACATCCAACATATTATCGAACATATCCTATACATATCATATTTTATAAGTCAATTGTCATAACTGAATTCATTAATCAATTATGAACATATAACATTAGCAACTTTACCACATTTCTTTACCTCAACCGACTTACCTAATAACACTTTAACAAAGTAAACCAACAAAGTTCACATCACATATATGCATCAATATATAAACCATGTCCAAATCACAAAATCAAAACCAAACATGAACACCATTTGATAAAAACATGAAATCCAGGCTTAACAAAAATAATAGGCCATTTTCACATGGCATATTATATACATATCCCAAAGTCAAAAATATTATGAACTAGCCTATACATGCCATAGGTTTGAATTCAAGCTTTTAAAGGTACCGAAAATAGTCGATAGTGTGATAGACTTCGCTGACAATCCCCCAGCCCATAACTAGCTTCCAAAATCTATAAAACAGATGATAAACATTCATACAATAAGTTATCATAGCTTAGTAAGTCATAAGCAAATAAACAATTCAATAACATAATCAACTCAATTTAACCAAAATGAATTATACTTCAGTAATCACATATAATTTCAAGCTTATAGTTTTATATAAAACTATTACTCTCATAATTAAAAACTCATAATGGCCGAATATACATATATATACATTAACAATGCATTCTCCAATTTCAAAGTCATATTATCATATATAACCGATTATACTTATGCATTCATATACACATACTCATAAATCAAGCTTTTAAATCACGTACTTATACCTATCATAAGACCGAATACACTTCTCAAAACTGCATACATTTTCAATAGCATCACATATCATTTTTTTATAACATAACAAGTAACCAACTTACTTTATTTTCAAATAGATAATCAAATATCACATACCTGATCATTTTAACTCGTTTAACACATTTGATCACATTTATCATTTCCCATTGAACCATTCAGAATTGAATAGGATACTCGGATAATCACACATATCATACAATGCCAACGTTCCAGACATGGTCTTACATGTAATCACATATCGATGCCACTGTCCCAGACAGGGTCTTACACGAATCACATATACGATGCCGATGTCCTAGACATGGTCTTACACGTAATCACAAGTCAATGCCAACGGCCCAGATGTGGTCTTACATGAGAACACATATAGGAAATCATATGTCATGACATATGTATCCTAGCTATTCCTAAGGTTTGTACGGGGCTTTTCGGACGTCATATCTCGATTGAATCATAATTGTAAACATAGTTCGCAAGCTTACACATGTTGGACTACTAAATATTTATTCTCAAGCATTTCAAATCAGTATATATAAATTATATTTATTCAAAATTAACAATGTCTATTTACTTATAAACTTACCTCGGACAACGGTAATCGGAATGGGATAATTAATCGATGACTTTAGTTTTCCCTCGATCCAAATCTGATTTCTTTGGTTCTTGATCTAAATGTATTCAAAATAAACTAATTCAAACATAATTCTATTCAATTTAATCCAAAAACACATAAATGGGCAAATTACCATTTTGCCCCTAACATTTTACACTTTTTACAATTTAGTCCAAATTGCATAAAACACAAAATATACAAAATCTCAATACATCATGCTAGGCCGAATGTTCATCTTATTCATATAAGTCCATACATTTCATTTATTTCACATTTTAGTCCCTAAATTTATAATTTTTGCAATTTAGCCGTAATTACTCAAATTCATCAAAAAGTCCAATACAAAACATATTAATCCAAAACGTATCTTTCATACTTCATCATCAAACATCATAAAACACAATTGTTCATCAATGGCATAACTCAAAATATTCATCAAAATCATAAATTCAAGCATGGGTCTGATAGCATTCGAAGCAATGACCTTGAAACATAAAAATTAACAAAAACCGAGCTCAAATCACTTACTTAATTGATCATGCAAGGGCCGAATGTACCAAAGGCTTTAAACTCCTTTTTCTTTTTTTAGTTTCGGTCACTTAAGAAAGATGAACACCTATTTTTTTCATTTTACGTTTCATTATACATATATTATTATAATTACAAATTTAACCTTTACTAATTAATGTTTGACCATTATAAATCAAGGTCATTGCCGTCTGTTATTATTAGCCATGGTATATTTGCAACATAAATGCTCCATATTAAAAAGAAAAATGCAATTCAACCATTGCACATTAAACTACTAAATTTTCATTTTACTCGATTAAACCCTTTTATTAAATTGGGCATCCAAACGATAAAATTCTTAAACGAATATTTAGCACACACAAATTCACACATTTTTAACACCAAAAATAATTTTAAATTTTTTTTACTCGGATTCGTGGTCTCGAAACCACCATTCGCAAAAAGGTATAAATCGAGTTGTCACAACTCTCCCCCCTTAGGGATTTTTGTCCCTGAAGTGAATAGATTCAGATAGTATTCTTTCATTGAATCCTCTAGCTCCCAAGTTGCTTCTTCGACCCCATGTTTATGCCACAATACTTTTACTAATAGAATTTTCTTATTTCACAATTCTTTAACTTCAAGAGCCAGAATACGAATCGGTTCTTCGTCATTAGTCATATTAGACTGAATTTCAACTTCTGACGGATTAATCACATGAGAAGGGTCGGATCTATACCGTTGAAGCATCGAAACATGAAATACATTATGGATATTTTTCTAACTCAGGCAGCAACAACAATCTATACGCAACCGACCCAATCCGCTCTATAATCTCATATGGCCCAATAAATCTCAAACTCAATTTACCTTTACGACCGAATTTGAGTACTTTCTTCCACGGCGAGACTTTCAAAAACACCTCGTCTCCGATTTGAAACTCTATATCTCTACATTTCAAATCTACATATGATTTCTGTCGATCTGACGCTACTTTCAAACTTTCACGGATCACTTTTACCTTTTGTTCAGTCTCTTTAATCAAATCAATCCCGTGTATCTTGTTTTCACTAGCTTAGTCCAGTACAAAGGGGTACGACATTTACGACTGCACAAAGCCTCGTAAGGTGCCATTTTGATACTCGATTGAAAGCTATTATTGTACGCAAATTCAATGAGAGGTAAGTATCATTTCCACGTACCTTTGAACTTGAAATGCAACATCTCAACATATGCTCAAGTATCTAAATGATTTTTTCGGATTGACCATCTGTCTGGGATGGAAAGCAATGCTAAAATGCAGTTTAGTACCTAATATATCTTGTAGTTTCTTCCAAAACCGTGATGTAAACCTCGAATCTCTATCCAAAATAATAGAAATAGGTACCCCGTACAATCTCATGATCTGAGAATCATATAACTCAGCAAGCTTATCAAGTGAGTAATTGGTACAGACTGAAATAAAGTGAGCCAATTTTGTCAATCTATCCAGAATAACCCAAATTGCATCATTCTTGCTCGGTGTCAACAGTAAGCTGGAGACAAAATCCATCGTGACTCAGTCCCATTTCCATTCAGGAATCATGATCAGTTGAAGCAATCCAGAAGGTACCTAATGCTCTGCTTTTACTTGCTAACATATTAAACATTTCGAAACATAGTTAGAAATGTCTCGTTTCATATCGTGCCACCAATAATGCTATTTCAGATCATTATACATTTTCGTGCTACCCGGGTGAATAGATAACTGACTACTATGTGCTTTATTCAATATCATCTGAATCAACTCTAAATTTCGAGGAACACATATTCGGTTTATGAATCTCAAAAAACCCTCAACATCAACTAGAAACTCTAAATTAGCATTCAAGTCACATTGAGCCCGTTTTACTACTAAAGCATTATCGGTTTTCTGAACTTCGCAAATCGACTGAATAAATAATGGTTTTGCTTTTAACTCAACTATTATCACACCATCGTTAGACATAGCTATATGCACGTTCATTGTACGCAAAGCAAACAATGATTTTTAGCTTAAGGCATCTGTAACAACATTAGCCTTTCCCGAATGGTAGTCAATCACAAGCTCGTAATCTTTTAGCAGCTCTAACCATCGACGCTTGTCTCAAATTTAGATCTTTCTGAGTCATCAAATACTTCAGACTTTTATGATCAGAATAAACATGACATTTTTCACCAAATAGATAGTGGCATCATATTTTTAATGCACACACAATAGCTGCCAATTCCAGATTGTGTGTCGGATAATTCTTTTCATGCAGCTTTAGCTATCTCGAGGCATAAGCTACCACTTTGCCTTCCTACATCAAATTGTAGCCCAAACCATTTAAAGATGCGTCACTATAGATAACGAACTCTTTACCTCATTCTAGCTAAACTAGTACTGGAGCTTCAGTCAACAGGGCTTTCAACTAATCAAAAATTTTTTGACACTTTTTTGACCACTTAAACTTAACATCTTTTTGTAGTAGCTTGGTCATCGGGGTTGCAATCATCGAGAAACCTTTCACAAATCGTCTATAGTAACCAGCAAGTCCCAGAAAACTTCAGACTTAAGAAACGTTTCTAGGAGGTTTCCAATCAAGTATAGCTGAAATCTTGCTCGGATCAACCCAAATACCTGATGGTGAAACAAAATGTCCCAGAAAGCAAACTTCGTGCAACTAGAACTCACATTTACTAAACTTCACATACAATTGTTTATCTCGCAAAGTTTGTAACAAAAGTCTAAAATGCTCAGCGTATTCGATTTCATCACGGGAGTATATCAATATATCATCTATGAACACAACCACAAACTGATCCAAATACTGTCTGAAGATTCGATTAATCAAATCCATGAAAACAGCAGGTGCATTAGTGAGTCCAAAAGGCATAACCAAAAACTCATAGTGTTCATACCTCGTTTGGAAAGTAGTTTTAGGCACATCGAAGTCTTTAACTCGCAACTAATAGAAACCAGATCTCAAATCTATGTTTGAAAACATTGAAGTCCCTTTCAATTGATTGAATAGGTTGTCAATCCGTGGCAACGGGTATTTATTCTTTATAGTCACTTTATTAACCTGTCAATAGTCGATGCACATTCTCATAGTTTCATCTCTTTTTTTCACAAATAGAACTAGTGCACCCTAGGGAGAAAAACTAGGTCGTGCAAAACCTCTATCTAGCAACTCTTGCAACTGTGGTTTCAACTCTTTTAATTCAGTAGGTGTCATTAGGTTCGGAGCTATTGAAACTGGAGTCGTCCTCGGTACTAACTCAATATCAAACTCCCTGATAGGTGGTAAACTTGACAATTCATTAGGAAACACATCCGGATACTCGCACACAATTGGAACAAATTCAATCTTCTTTTCGGTCACTTTACTATCAAGCACATATGCAAAGTAAGCTTTGTAACGCCCCAAAAATTTAAGTCTTTAATTTTTGCTTGTTATGACACAAATTGCATGTTTGTTTTAATGTCTAAGTGATTTAGGTGTGTTGGGAGTATTGGAGAAGCTTGGGTTCAAGTCTTGGCTTTTGCACATTTTTTAATTTTGCTCTTAAATGAATCTGGACACTGGTATTTAAGCTTTGTAAATAATAGTGCTTGTATTACAACACAAAGAGAGCTTTTGGTCTAGTGGCAAGGTGGCGTGATATGTAACTGGGAGGTTTGAGGTTAAAGTCTTAAGATGCACAATGGAGTGTTTATTTTGCTGCTTGAGCTGTGTAGGTAGTGAAGTTGGACTGAACACAGCTAATGGGGACTTTGAATAGATTTTGTATGGAGTTGTTGAGGAAGTTGAGGAGTAAATCAAGGAAAATATCATGGAAAGATTAAAGGAGTGATTTATGGAGGAAAAAAATAGCAATTTGAGGAGAAGGGGAGTGTGTCCCAAAAATGGGTCTCTAGGCTTAGGAATTTTAGTTTTGGTGGAGTTGAATTCGGCACTTGCCTCTTTGAGCTGAATTGGTATAGTGTGTTGTGGCTGTTGTTATCTTTTTCAGTAGCTATTCTTATACTGCCTCTTTCCCTTTTCTGTTTTCGTGCATCTTTGTGTAGCCGAGTGTTTTGGGGTTGTTTTTCTTCTCTTATTTTGTAATACCGAATCACTTTCCTTCTTTTTATGTCACCTGCGCTCTTGCTTTAGCCGAATAGGTGTTTCTCTTTTGGTCTCATTTTTCTGCCTAACATTGCTCCTCTTTTCTCAATCCATTGCCGAATTGATCTTGTTCTCTCACCATTCATTCCCTTTCGATTTTTCTCCTCACTGATTCATCCTTTTTTCTATTTCCTCTTTTTTTCTTTTATTTCGGCTGATAGTCTTAGTTGAGATATCGACTTTGCTTTACTTCTGTGATCAGTCTACAAGTTGGGGGTAGCGATAGCATTCGGTAAGTTTGTCTTATCCTCTCCATTCTTTCTGTATAATCAAGTTTTCTTTCTAAATCAGTATTTTTTTTGGTGTTGTAACACCCCTATCCCGTGACGGTCACCAGAATAGGTAAGGGGCATTACCAGAGTTTCAGAACAGAATATTCACAATTTATAATATTCAGACAATAAGTCCCTATTGGAGATCTATAAGACCTCAAACATTTATTTAGATTCGGTCGGGACTAAACCGAACAAATTCACAAATTTCAGAATACATGTAAAATTTTCCAAATTCTAGAGGTCACACGACAGTGTGACCAGGCCGTGTGCCCCACACGAGTCTAAGGCATGCCCACGTGCTCAAGCCGTGCCAAAATAGAGCAGGCATACAGACTTTTTGCCACGGCCATAAGACACGCCCGTGGGTCTTGGCCGTGTGAATTTTTGTGCCAATACTGGAAAATTAACACGGCCATAAGGCACGCCTGTGTGCCATAGCTGTGTCACACTAAGCAGATTTGGTTTAAGTCATGCTTTCCACCCACTAAGGGTCAAACCTACAAGCCAAAATCATGCCACAAATATACCACAATCCCAACTATATTCATTGCCTAAAAACATACCTCAAGATGATCAAACCATTCAGATACATACTCCATTTCAAATCTCACACCAATCATATCCATAATTTAATCAAATTTCAAGATTAAACACTTGGTACACGTAACACCCCTTACCCAAGACCATCACCGGAGTCGAGCACGAGGCGTTACTGAACTTACCTTACTAATTCGGGGTATAAAAATTTACTTTTTAAAATTAATTCATTCACATTCATCCAATATCCCTAAAAAAAGGGCACTTGAGGCCCTAAATCATGCAATTGAAACGATTCAGGACCAAACTATTAAAAATTTTCTGATTACTTACACAATTTAAAACAATTTATTTCAGTATTCCTGGCAAGACTATCCACCTGCACAATAGGGACTAAATTAATTATAACTTGAGTTACGAAACTCAAAATTTAAATCTGTAATTTTTCCATGAAACTAGACTCATATATCTACAAACCATAATTTTTCCAAAATTTTTGGTGTGGCCAATTAGTACAGTTTATTAGTTAAAGTTTCCTCTGTTTCACAATCCTACTGTTCTAACCTCTCCTTACTAAAAATCAATCATCTCTTACTACTGCTTTCATATCATGATTTAGCTTGTCTCTAATGAAAATAGACTCACTAAGGAGTTTATACATATAAATTATGAATCGTAGTTCTTTTTATAGAATTTTTAGTGAATTTTTAAATTCAGAATAGGGGATCACGAAATCCCTCTGAACCAGTCTCACAAGAATTTAAATATCTCACAATACAAACTTTCTTTCTTGCCCTGTTTCTTTCCTATGAAAATAGACTCAATAGGCATTAATTCTATATCTCATTCACCATCTAATTCTATTACTACAATTTTTAGTGATTTTTCACATTCACGTCACTGCTGCTGTTACAGATCTGTTTCATGGCCAACTTTTTCCTCCTTCTTCATTTCTTTACATAAACTAACATTTAAGCATACATACACCCATACATGTTCTTACTTAGCCATTTCAATAGCTAACCATCATCAAGCATTCACATACCATTCTTTAGTCATACCATAAGTACATACACACCATAATGAGCAAGTCCTTATACATGCCATAACCCAAAACATTCCAAACGACAAAATACCGAGATAGCCTTTGATAGTGTGAAATGAGCTCCGACGTCCTCTTGATTCCCGGGTTGGCTCGACTACTCTATAAAAGAGAGAAAAGGAAAGGAGTAAGCTACAATACTTAGTAAGTTTACAAGTAAATAAATAACAACATTCACCATCAACAACTAAATCTTTATTATATTTCTCCACTTACTATTTAACTTTCCTGTTTATCATTCTTTTACCTGAACCTTCTCGTAACATAACCTGTATATTAGCCCATTGAACCATTTGGAATACTAAGGATGCTTGGGTTTTCCTGCCTGATAATAGCCTGCCAATGCCATGCTCTAGACATGGTCTTACATGGGATGTTCCTTGTCCTACTAAGCCATATATCTGATATGGACTTACATGGGATGTTCCTTGACCTGCCAATGGCATATATCTGATATGGACTTACATGGGATGTTCCCAGTCCTGCAAAAGGCATATATCCGATATGGACTTACATGGGATGTTCCTCAACTGTCTCAACTCGAAATGTCATGACATTCTGTATCCCATACATTCCCAAGGCTCAACGGGGCTTTCTAATACTTTTTCTCTGTTATCTCATCTTTGATTCAACTTGGAATATACTCACAAAATAAATGTATATATGCTGGAAATTAACAACATTAATATAAAATATCAAAATATTGCATTTATTTACCGTAAACTTACCTCGGTGCAAAATGCGATCGACTTGACAACTTAATCTTCTACCTTTTTCTTTCCTCGGTCTATCCCCAAATTTCCTTCTTGATCTATAATTAACAAATTTAGCTTATTTAATACCCACATTTATCAAAATAATCCTTAACTCTAACTTTGGCAAAATTATTATTTTGCCCCTAAACTTTTACATATTTACACTTTTGCCCCAAAGCTCTGAAATTAAACTTTTTCCCTAATTCTTATGTTTAATGACATGCTGATCATTTTCCCTAAATGGAAACATCAATGTCTCACTCTAACATGTACTTATGAACAATAGGTATTTTTACCGATTATACCATTTTACTCGTTTTCACTTAAAACCGACTGGCACAAGTTGTTTAACATAATTTAAAACCTCATATTCTATCATAAAACATCAAAATAAACACTTTTCACCTATGGGTATTTATCCAAATATGAACCCTAGGTTAAATTATTACTAGAACAAGCTAAATCAAGTTACCGGGACTCCGAAAACGTAAAGAACATTAAAAACAGGGCTTGGAATCACTTAATATGGAGCTTGGAAGCTTGAAACAAACCCTAGCTATGGAGAACCCTTGAAATTTCGTCCTAATGAAGAAGATGGACATATTTTGCCATCTTTTTCCCCTTTTTAATCTTTTAATTACCAAATGACTAAAATACCCTTCATTAAAAACTTTGCTTATTTCTACCTATGTTTGTCCATTTTTGTCCATTAAAACCTAATGGTATAAATACCATTTAAGGACCTCTACTTGAATTATGCTCTTCAATTAAATCCTTTAACATCTAGAACTCATATTTATGAACTTTTGCAATTAAGCCCTAATAGGCAAATTAGTCATGCAATGCATAAAAATTTCTATCAATACTTTAACACATACATTTAATCACTCGGTAAATCATAAAAATTAATCGAAATAAACTTTTCTATCTCGGATTCATGGTTTCACAACCACCATTCCGTTTAGGCCCTATTTCGGGATGTTACAGTACATACCTCATTCATACTATTACCAAATCTTACCTTTTCTTCACCTTCTCAAGATTCATGAAGATTAAAACATACAAATTCATATAGCCATTATATGCTACTCAATTTGACATCACAAGCCATAAACTAAAACCTAACAGAACATATCATTTGCTAGCCAACTCTCATGGCCTTACAAATGAACATATCTAAACTTAACACATAGACCTTCTAGCCTATACATGCTATACATAAACTTTGTACATTCAAAAGGTACCAAAATCAAGCTCGATAGTGTGGGGATGATCCTTCACTGTCCCCGAGCCCTCAGTAGCTATGATATCTGTAAAACAGTTGAAAGAATAAATAGAGTAAGCTACAATGAGCTTAGTAAGCCAAATACAAGAATATGCAATTCATAAATACCAATTGATAACCATTTTTTACATATATATATACAGTTATGTGTTAGACATACTCATTTCTCATTCATACCCATAGTTCACAACACCGTATTTTCCATTTTCATAAATTCAGTACAGAACAAACATAGTTGTATCAAACATCAATAATATGTATTCATTCGTATTTCTGAATTTCACTTCAATTCATTTCAGGATATTATAGAACATGGAAGTCTTGAACAATGCCGACATCCCTAAATGGACTTACATGTCGTTCAATACCGATGCCTCTATCCCGGATAGGGTCTTACACAAAACTCATGCGATGCCAGTGTCCCAAACATGGTCTTACACGGAAATAGATATCGATGCCAACGTCCCAAATGTGATATTACATGAAACCTCACAAATCAATGCCTACGTCACAGACGAGGTCTTACATGATATCGTTTCATCATTCAATAATCAGAATTGTACATCAGGCTCTTATGGCCGTCTAATACAGTTTATAATTCAAGCATCTTTACATACATCAATATAACGCATACTTGTATATGGACTTACCTCGTATAGATTTAACGGATTTGAGCCGACTATTCAACGATTTTGGACTTTCCTCAATCTAAGTCTGATTTCCTTGGTTCTGGGTCTAAATAAATCCAAATTCAACCATTCAATATTCCATTTCATTCAATCCAATCCATAAACTCTTATTTAGGGCATTTTGCATTTTAGCCTTCACAGTTTCATACTTTAACAAATTAGTCCCTAATACACAAAGACATCAAATTTACAAAATTCATCTAAAAACAAGCTTGGCCGAATATTTATGGCTTTCATAAAAGCCCATATAACACATTTATTAAACAAATTAGTCCTCCCAAAGTCTCATTTTCACAAATTAGCCCACATAGCTCAATTTCATCAAAAACTCATGGCAAAACATGTTTATTCAACACCTATCCATCATTATTCATTCAATTTCATCACAAAGCTTCAAATAGCGTCAATGGCATTTTTCATAAACTTCATCAAAAACAAAATTGAGACATGGGTATGGAAGATTTCGAAGCAACGATCATAGAAATGTAAAAATTATCAACAATGGATGAAATCTCATATCTTAATCAAGGATTAAGCTAGCCGAAACCTAGGAAGCTTATTTTCTTCTCTTTTCCTTTAATTTTTGGCAAAACCAAGTGAAAATGGCCATGTTTCTTTTGGTTTTGTTTATTAACACAGAATAATAAAACATTTACCAATATATCCCTTATTAAAACCATAATAAAACATATGTTTTAAGGTCATTTATGACCATTTAAACCTTTAATGGTTTAATTTCCACATAAGGCCATAATCATTAAAAGCTATTCCAAAAGCATATATGCAAATGTGACATGCTAATTTTATCACGTATACATTTTAATCCTTTTTCATAATTAAGCACAGAAACAGACAAATTAATTCACAAAAATTTCATTGATGCTAAATCATATATCATAGACACAAAAATAATATTAAAATATTTTTCAGACTCGAATATGCGGTCCCAAAACACTATTCTGACTAGGGTCCAAATCGGGCTGTTATAGGTGTTCACTCTTGATCAACTTTCTTCCCTCCTTATTTCTGATGGTATCACTTGCAGTTCATAGATCTTCACAAGGAGTGAAGGGGTTTTTCTAGGGGTAACGTTTGTAGCCACACCTTTCTTTTATCTCGCAATCTAAGATAAACTTGTGGGCTAGTATTTTAAGGTGAAGGCCGAATGCCCATTCTTCCCTATCCCAAATTTTAAGACTAATTTAGATATTGTTAGTCAATTCTAGCCTCTTGTTTCTGTGAATAATGTTAATGGGTCTTGTTGTTAATGCAGCTTTCGTTAAGCAGGGCATAGTCAACTGTTGATTAACATTTTAGACAAGTGTAACCACACTCGTTGATTAAGGCAAGTACTGACACTTCTTTTTGGGAGTAAGTGTTGTAAGTGGGTGTAACCTATTACCAAACGTTTAACTGAATGCCTTGATTGGTGTAGGTTGGTGTTCAAAGGCTATTCGCAAGCTATCACAAACAGGTGTGTAACTGTACACCAAAATCTTTAACTGTCAAACAGCCAGAAAGGTGTGTAATCACACCCTACTCCACTGTTAATCAGCAAAAGCCGAAAAGCTAAAAAGTACAGCATTTGAGGCCATATGAGCGTGCGAATGCTCGTGTGGTAAATTGAGCCCACGAATCATGGGCGTAAGACTATAGTGGCTACAATGAGCGTTCTTATGGGCTTTGGCTGTTTTGGGCCTTGTTGGGCCGAAATAGGCCGTGTGAGCCCAATGGTCTGGTAAGCCCACACGGATTAAATCCACGATACATTGAAAATACTAGACTGGGCTGTGTAGTTTGCATAGCCATGACTAAATCTAGGCTAAATTGGCCACACGAGTGTGTAAGCACACTAGTGCTAGGTAATGGGCCTTGGGCCCATTTACACTCTTATGACCATTAAAGCTATGTAAGTCACCCTAGGTGACTATAGACCTTCTAAGAGGTCAGTTTGTGTACCAAAATACCTACAAAAGGTAAAGTGACTATTTTACCCATTGTAGATAAAAATGATTGTTATACCCATAGAGGTAGATTGACTGATATATTTATGATATAGACATGACTGTTTCTGTGCATAACATTCTGCATACACGTATGATTTATGACATGACATACTGCATGGGATTGGGATATCGTTATGGAGGAAGTATACTGTACTGGTGGCTTTGTCACATATACTGTTACTGGCAGCTATGCTGCGATATTATTACTAGCAGCTCGGCTGCGATACTAGTGTGTTGGCTGGGTGGGTCAATTTAATCCCCACATGGTGTGTTGGTGGTACAGAGTGGTGGGCTTGGCTGGATTAGGATGGGTTGCACTATTGCATTATTGCACTATACTGTTATTGTATTGGGCTAAGGCCCACACTGATACTGTATTGGGCTAAGGCCACACTGCACTATTTTTGAGTAGCCCAGACTGTTACTACATTCGGTATACCAATTGACTGATGGGGGAATTGCACAATGAGTTTTTGTAAACTCACCCATTCTTTTTAACTGAGCAGGTGATCCCCAGCAATAGGCGATTTGGTGCTACGAGGAACTCGGAGATGGCCATATGACTATAGTTAACTTACATTTAGTTTTATTTATATTTACGGCTCTGCTTTGGGTTTTAATTATGTAATAAGGCCATTCATGGGATTTAATTTATAAATTGGGCTTTGTTTACTTCTTTTAAACTGTTAGTTTAGGAGAAGACGAGTTTTCAAAATAATAGCTTCTTTTAAAGACACGCAATTCAAAACTTCAAAGTTTTCCAAAAGCTTCTGCGATCTAAACCAATTTAATATACCAAAGGCAAACATTTTGACAAGATGATTTGATAATAGTAAAGAACTTAATTCACTAAAAGTTTACTATAAAATCACAAAAGGGTTTTTAACTGACGACAAGTTTTGATTCACAAATTCGAATTTTCTGAAATGTGTTATGATGTAGCACGCTAGATTTGGCCATAACGTCTGGGCCAGGTTTGTGGTTTTACATGTAGTGGTATCAGAGCCAAGTTGCAAAACTCAGCTGTGGAATGGGTTCTTGAAAATATTTGGAATCGCTAGAAGACTGCTCTTGAAATGTTTTGGAAGGTTTACAAGTGTGGCACACCGAGTCTCCGGCGCCAAATCCGTAAGTTTTCTTGATAACTGATGACTATTTTGATTGAAATACTACACAAAAATTACTTAAGATATGAGACTGTACAGTGACACTCTAGTTAGAGTAAACTGAAACTGTAGGAAACTAAAAACTATAGTGAGACCTCGATTTGTGAAAACAAACCTAATTACTATTTCTCATAAAACATCTACTAATAATTACTAAAATTGTAAAATTGATACATAAGATTTCTAAAGTAGATAATACACAATCGAAAATAAGCACTAGAGGTACTTGTAGAAGAGGTATGAGAGGCTGCGGTAGAGGCTATGGAAGTGCTAGGGCTGGGTCTTCAACATCGGGCCACATGCCTAACGCTGAGGCAAGAAGGCACTAGCTTCACTGGTAACTAAGATAGGATCATACGATCGGGTGGTTGGGGATGATGCACTATCCCAAGCTATGCTCTGAATTCTGAAGAGGGTCATAGGTACCAAGATGGGTGCTGTGGGCTGAGGGTCAATTTTAGAATGACTCCGGTCAAATGGAGCAAAAATTTTTAGGGGTATTTCTGGGGTAGCCCCTAATGTGGCTGAATACTGGTCGGAAGCCATGGAATGAATAATGGATGACCTCGATTGCACTTCTGACCAAAAACTAAAACGTACAGTGTCTTTACTGCAGGACGAGGCCTATCAGTGGTGGCTGACTATGAGAGAGGGTACTTAGGCCGATTGGTTAACATGGGAATTCTTTAAGGCTGCTTTTCAAGGAAAGTACGTGGGCGCAAGTTATGTAGATGCCCAACGAAGGGAATTTCTAAACTTGACCCAGAGAAGTAAGACTCTGGCAGAATATGAGCCAAAGTTCTTATGACTTAGCCGCTATGCTCGTGGGATGGTGGTGACTGAATATGAATGCTATGTGCGATTCGAGGACGGCCTTCAAAATGAGTTACGAGTCTTGATAGCTTCGCAAAAGAAGTTAGATTTTGCTACCTTAGTAGAAAATGCAAAAATCACCGAGGACGTAAGGCACTGTGTGTGACAACTCGAATTAGGGGCTAGTCAGAATAGTGGTTTCGTAACCACAAATTTGAAGTGAAAATTTTTAATTATGTTACATTTTGATGATATGTATCTGATTGAATATTAGAGTTAAAATACTGTTTGAAAATTTTACTGTATTGATGTTTAATTGCTCAATAAGGAATAAATTGAGAAAAGTGTAAAATGTGCCTATTAGTTGATAATTGGACTTGATTGAATTGTTACATGAAATAGGAAGCTTTTATGTGGCAATAAAACCATGAGTAAGTATTATGGACCAAAATAGCCTTACATGGAAAATCTCTAAGTAATAGATGGAAGGGCATTTTTGTTAAAAGTGAGTAAAAGACAAAATAGATGAAATAAAACATCATCTTCCCCTTGAAATACCCCATGTTTAGCCGAAAATCCTAAACTCCATAGCCAAGGGTTTCAAAATTTTTCAAGCTTCCATGTAAGTGCAATTTGGTCCCTTTTTCAATTATTTTTACATTTTTGGGCTCCTTGAAGCTTGTATTTCATTATTCTACCATTTATTTGAAGAAAATTTGAGGTATAAAAATTTACCCATTTGTTGAATGAGTGTCTTTGGCTCACTAATGGTAGATAATGGAAGTTTTAAATGCTATATGCATGTTTTAATGGATGAAATTGAATGAAAGTGCATAAAGAGGGACTAATTTATAGAGATTACAAATTATTCCTAAATGTGTGGAATAATGAATATTTCGGTGTTATATTTGTAAAAATGAGCTTTTTAAGCCTATGGAATAAAGAAAATGAAATTTTGATGTCTAAGGGACTAATTAGTAATTATTGCAAAGTTGAGGGGTAAAATTTAAAATTTGCCCCAAATGTGAACTGTGACCGTATTGAAATAGATAAATGATATCTGTGCTATATGTGTTAATTTAGATCAAGAAGCGTCTGAAAGAGCCCGTGATCGGGGAAAAGAGAAAGCCCTCTACTAATTTAGAAAATTAGTCATTTTTGGCAATCCAGGTAAGTTCTATGTAATTCTAGCGAATTCGATTAGTTCTATTAGAATATTTGCTTATATGATGATATATGGGTAATTGCTCTGTGAGGTGACTAAATGTATGGAAAATAGTATTGACTGTAAATTCCGATTGATCATTGTATGTGCTTCTGAAACTACGGATTTATTTATTATCTGTAAATCCCGATTGAGTAAGTAGGAATTGACATAGATAACAGTGACATGTCACTTGAGGCCCACTATTCGGACTGTTATAGTTACCCGGGTTCTAGGTAGTCTTGTATGTGTTGCAGACACCTTTAAGCTTGTGTGAGCAGGCCCGTGGTTAACTTCTGTACTATTACTGATTATAGCTTTGGGTACCGCACTGATTGTAGCTTCGGCTACCATACTGTTAGTAGCTTTGGCTACTTCATGGCTTCGCCACATCTGTATGGCAGTTATGTACTAACCTAATGATATATTGAACTGTTTCATTGCTATGAACTTCATATAACTTACTAAGCTATTGTAGCTTACCCTCTATTTTTCCATCCTCTGTAGATTGAGCTTATTAGATCAGGATCGTAAAGTTGGAGCCACGCAACACACTATCAAGCTTCTTTTGATACATTTCATATTTTCAAGTGTAATTTATGGCATGTATAGAACAATTGGTGGTTGTAATTGGCTATTTTGGTATGCCTAAGTTACATTACTCATATGATATTTTGTAAGTAATATTATAAATAAAGTCCTTTTAAGTAAAATTTCTCTTGAATTGGTTGGTTTTGATTTAGCATGTGCTTGAAGGTGTTTTAGGGAGGACAAGGCTTGGTATATAGACTGACACGGCTTGCACGACAGCGCACACAGGCATGTGCCATGACTGTGTGGGATTTGGTAGAATGCTCCACGTGTACATGGCATGGACGTACCTAAACCGTGGGTGATACACGGCCAGACCCTACAGGTGTGCCTCTAGACCGTGCCTCCCTTGCACCTTAATTTAAATTTTAAGGTACCACACGGGTAGGAGACACGGCCGTGTGTCTCAACCGTGTGGGGTACACGTCCTCCATACGGTCGTGTGGAGCGGCCGTGGCATAATGGATAGTTTTGTCCACGGTTGTCGAGCATGGGCGTGTAAAGACCATATGGTCTATCAACACGGCCATGCCAATAGTCACACGGGCATGTGATAGTGTTTTAAAAGCGGAAATTTTTCTGAGAGTCTGATATATTAGGATTCGAATCCTGACCATCTGTAATGTCTGTAATGTATTTGAAAACCTTTGATTAAGGTAATTCCGAGTTGAAGTGCATGCAAATCTGTAACTGTCCTCGAATAAATTTTGTAAGGTTTATTTTGAATCTGGTAATGCTCATTACCCGACTCTCGTGACAGTTTCGAGTAAGGGGTGTTACATTGTGAGCACGAGAATTGTGAAAAGGATAAGGGCAGAAGTAAGAGGGATTCAGGGCTCTCAGGTTCTTTTTGTGGGTATAAAAAGAATGCCAGGTTTAATGGGCCAGTTCAAGCTGGGATTCCTGTTGCGAGATCGCAGCCTTGTGTAAATTGTGGGAGACATCACCTGTGTGAGTGCTGGAAGAAGATTAGGGCATGTTTTAGATGTGGGTCTTTGGAGCATCAAGTTAAGAATTGTCATCAGAGACCTGTTCAGGTGCAAGCTATAGGACAGGGCTATGTACAACCAGTAAGAGGTGTCCAACAGCCAACGAGAGGTCGTGATCAGGCTAGAGGTGGAACTGGTATGGGATGAGGTTGTGGAGCACCAGGCAGAGGTGTTGGTAACATTGAGGCGAGGCAGCCAACCTTGGTATATGTTGCACGTCGCCGAGAGGAGGGTGACACCCTAGATGTTATAACCGGTACATTTCTAATTCGTAATGTACCTTACACTACTCTGATTGATATTGGGTCTACGCATTCATACATTGCATACACTGTGTTTGGAACCTTGGGTATCTTGTGTAAGAGTACTGTTAATGAGATGACTGTGATAAGTCAACTAGGCAGTCGGTAAAGGTAGACAAATTGTTCAGAAATGTGCCTCTAGAGGTTCAAGGATTTACCTTTCTAGTGAATTTGATAGAGCGACCATTTGGTGAATTTGACCTAATCTTGGGGATGGATTAGTTGGTAAAACACTGAGCAAGTTTAGATTGTGCGGCTAAGTGTATGACATTGAAGACTACTGAGGATGAGGAGGTGGTTGTGATTGGGGAGCGAAGGGATTATCTATCGTATGTAATATATGCTTTAAAGGACGAGAAATTGGTTTGTAAGGGTTATGAAGCATTTCTAGCCTAAATTGGTGATATGATTCTGAGGTTCCTTCTATCGAAGATACTAAGACTGTAAAGGATTTTCTTGATGTGTTCCTGATGAGCTCCCTGGGTTGCCTCCGAACCATGAGGTTGATTTTCGTATTGAGCTCCTGCTTGGAGCAGATCTAGTGTCCATCGTCCCTTATAGGATGGCACCAAAAGAGCTGGTGAAATTAAAGGCTCGAATTCAAGAGCTACTAGATTGAGGATTCATTCGACCCAGTATGTCTCCATGGGGAGCACCAGTGTTGTTTGTGAAGAAGAATGATGGATCCATGCACATGTGCATCGATTATCGGCAACTGAATAAATTGACTGTCAAGAATAAGTATACTTTGCCGAGGATAGACGATTTGTTTGATCAACTGCAAGGCGCTCCGGTTTTCTCCAAAATCGATCTACGTTCTAGGTACCATCAACTGAAAGTTAAAGAGGTTGATGTCTACAAGATAGCGTTTAGGACTCCTTATGGTCACTACGAGTTCCTAGTAATGCCGTTTAGGCTAACAAATGCACCAACAGCCTTCATGGACCTCTTAAACTGAGTGTTCCAACCCTATCTGGACTGGCTCGTGGTGGTGTTTATAGATGACATATTGGTGTATTCAAGAACCGAAGATGATCATGACAAGCATCTCTGAGTCATTCCGCAGATTTTAAGGGAAAAGCAATTATTTTCTAAGTTCAACAAGTGCGAATTTTGGCTACAAAAGGTGACATTTTTAGGTCACGTAGTGTCTGCCAAGGGAATCAGAGTTATCCTTGGAAAATTGAAGCTGTTTTGGACTGGAAACCACCAAAGACCATATCTGAGATTCAAAGTTTCTTGGGTCTAGCTGGGTATTATAGACAATTTGTAGAGGGGTTTTCACTAATTGCTACACAACTGACTAATTACTGCGTAAGGGAGTACCATTTAATTGGGCTGATAAGTAACAAAAAAGTTTTGAGAAAGTAAAAAAGGTTCTGACTGAGGTCCCTGTCTTAATACAGTCGGAATTTAGGAAGGAATTCACTATCTACAGTAATGCATCCCATGTCAATGTGTGTTGATGCAAGAGGGTAAGGTGGTGGCATATACGTCTCGCCAACTTAAGACCCATGAGGTGAACTACCCTACGCGTGACTTGGAGTTGGCCTCGATGGTATTCATACTGAAGATTTGGAGGCATCATCTATACGGTGAGAAGTGTACTATTTACACGAATCATAAAAGCCTTAAGTACCTCCTCACTCAGAAGGAGTTAAATCTTAGGCAGCATAGATGGATTGAGCTGCTTAAGGACTATGACTACTCAATTGAATACCATCCCGACAAAGCTAATGTGGTAGCTAACACATTGAGCCGTAAGGCTGTGTCTGACTTAAGAGCGATGTTTGCTCGTCTCAGCTTGTTCGATGATGGCAGCTTGTTGGCTAAACTGCAAGTGAGACCGACCTAGACTGAGCAAATTAAGGGTAAACAATTGATAGATGAGACACTGGTTTCTCATTTTCGACAAGTTGAGAATGGGGAGACTTTAGATTTTGGGCTAAATAGTGATGGAGTAGGGCTAAGGCCACACTGTACTGTTTCTGAGTAGGGCTTTGACCTAGACTGTTACTACATTCGGTATATGAATTTACTGATGGGGGAATTGCACACTGAGTTTTTGTAAACTCACCCTTTCTTTCTAACTGTGTAGGTAATCCCTAGCCATAGGCGATTTGGTGCTACGAGGGACTCAGAGATGGCCATACAACTACAGTTAACTTACATTCAGTTTTATTTATATTTACAGTTTCGCTTTGGTTTTTAATTATGTAATAAGGCCATTCATGGAATTTAATTTTTAAATTGGGCTTTGTTTACTTATTTTAAACTGTTAGTTTAGGAGAAGATGAGTTTTTAAAATAATAGCTGCTTTTAAAGACACGCAATTTAAAACTTCCAATTTTTCCAAAAGCTTCTGCGACCTAAACCAGTTTAATATACCAAAGGCAAACATTTTGACAAGATGATTTGATAATAGTAAAGAACTTAATTCACTAAAACTATTCTATAAAATCACAAAGGGATTTTTAACTGACGACAAGTTTTGATTCACAAATCCTGATTTTGTGAAAAGCGTTATGATGTAGCATGCCAGATTCAGCCATAACGTCTGGGTCAGGTCTGGGTGTTACAAGCTTTGCAACCCTTTCTTATATACTTCTGAGCCAACATCAAGGATATCACTGCTGGTAAACCATTCAGGTCATTAGATTCGATCCGAATAATCTCGTTATTCTGGCATCTCAAATCAATAGTCTTTCTTTGCAATTAACAATAGCATCATGCAAAGTTAGCCAATACATACCCAGAATTATATCGAATTCATCGAATGGTAACAACACCAAATCAGCTGGAAAGCATGAATCTCAAATCATCAATGGGCAATTTTTACAGACTTTGTCAACCAGAACACATCGACCCAAGGGGTTCGATACTCTAATCACAAACTCAGTAGACTCAACAGGCAAAGTATTACTGGATACTTACGTCTCACACACATATGAATGAGTTGAACCAGGATCAATCAATGCAATAACACTAGTATCATAGAAAGTGAAAGTACCAGTAATAACATCTGGGGATAAAGCCTCCTCACGAGCGCGTATAGCACTAGCCCTGGCAACTGCGCGAGTTTCAGATCGAACTGTTGTATCTTTCATTCCTATTTGACTACCATTCACATTACCTGTATTTCTGGGTAGTCTACCTCGCACTGACACATTTCCCTGTCTCGCACTCTAAACAGTGTTTTGCTCGGCTAACATCAAGCACTCTCGAAGAAAATGATCCATCGATCTACATTTAAATCAAGACCGATCGTGTAATCTGCAATCTTCGGGATGCCATTTACCATAATGCTTGCACTCGGGTCTATTCAGTCCAATATTTCCAACAATAGTAATCAAAGTGGCTCGTGAACTAATAGGAGGTCTATCGTGATCACGTCTGGAAAAGCCCACAGTAGCTTTAGACCGGCTAGAATCATCCCTAAACTTCTTCGATGCTGAATGAACACTCTTACCCGATGATCTTTTATGAGAATCTCTAGCTTCAGAATCAGCTTTTCTTTTCTCTTTCCTGAGCTCTTCGGCTTTGCAAGCTCGCTCAACAAGTACTACGAACTCTTTTATTTCAAGTATGCCAACAAGTAATTTAATATATTCATTCAACCCGTCTTCGAATCTTTTACACATTATAGCTTCGGTCGAAACACACTCTCAGGCATATTTTTGCTGAGTCTCACAAATTCCGCTTATATTCGGTTACGGTCATACGACCCTCTTTAAGCTCAAGAAATTCTTTACATTTCTAATCGATGAATCTCTGACTGATATATTTCTTGCGGAACTCAGTCTGAAAGAATTCCCAGGTGACTTGCTCTTTTGGAACAACTGAAACAAAAGTGTCCCACCAATGATAAGCAGAATTGTGTAGCAAAGATATGGCACATTTCAAACACTCATCGGGTGTACATGATAGTTCATCGAATACGTAGATAGTATTATCGAGCCAAAATTTAGCCCACTCAGCATCATCATCAACTGTGGCCCTAAATTCTTCGGCCCTGTATTTTCTAATTTTATCAACAGGGGGCTTATTTAATCTCTTCGGATCAATCATCTGAGATACCACAGGTATCGGAGGTGGATTATTTGGGGGTGGGGGTTGTTGAACAGCCAGATTTGTCCGGATATACTGAGTAAACCAATCATTCATCATTTGATAAAAGGCTTGTTTAGCCTCCCCCTTAGGGCTACTCAAGGTCGGCCGAGAATCAACAGGTGCTGTCCCTTGCAATGGAGCAGGTGCTATACTCTCGACATCATCAGCTACGGCTCGATCGGGATCCATTTACTATACAAAAACACATTTTTAAATATCAGGAATCATCACAGTATCACAGTATAAAATATGGCATGAATAGCTAGACTCTCACGCGCTACGTTAGTATAAGAATCAGCTAAACTGTAGCTCTGATACCAATCAAATGTAACACCCCTAACCCGTGTCCATCGCCGGAATGGGTTACAAGGTATTACCGGACAAGACATAAATTCTGAATAATCATATGAATACACTTGCCCATATCTATAAACCAATCAAACGCTATCATATATAACTAAATTAAATACTATACAAATCATATCATAATTCTTTTTAAACATATAACCAGTTACAAAGTTCATAAATAATAATGCTGCATATAAATTACCACATAACATATGCATAAGTCATTAACTAAACAAATATTTCATTTTAAATGTTACATACTTGTGATACTCAATTACCCATTAAAACATATCAAATTTACTATTCATATGGTCATAACCGAATGCATCGTGAGTAATGTTGTACTTTCATAGTATACTTTAGCATTAAAGCATAAAGCTCAAATCTATTTGGCAAAATTCACATATAAGCATTTTTCATCAAATAGAAAAAGTCACTATTCATGAGTCATTGAAATTGCATTAGCCAAATATGCACATGCTTATAATAAATCCACTTAGCCGTACCTAAAATCAACTAATAGCCATGTTATAATCGCTTTACTAAAACAAGTTATCAATTACCAAAAACCAAGTATACATATAACCTCAATTTCCAACAAACCGAATAGGCCAAACACCTTAAGCATATATACCATGTTCAAAATAAGCATAACACTCACATATATCCTTTAGTAATTACCAAAATAACTTTAATCATGAGTAATCATCATAATCATTTCCACAACTCCTATTAGCCGAACATATTAACCTAATAAGAACTATGATACATATATTTGCATAGACCTTGCTTAACCAAAACTAAGACATACCAAATTCAGTACACATGTATTCTTTCACAAAACCAAAATACATTAGTGCATTATAATGACTTCTGAACCAATTTTTCATGAACATATGTATGAGTCCAAATCATGAACAGCTCACAAATTATCAACCATATTTATTCCACCACATAACTGAATATCAAATGCACTTAACATTTTCCATTATAAATCGATTTACCTATGAACATATTTATTTACAAGCCAATGTAAAATAGCTATAACAAATATCATACACTTATAGTTAAACATGAATCAAACATATCTTATCTTCCATCTTACACACAATCAGAAGTTAATCCAAATTCAATACCAATTGCCGAATACATCCAACCATATTATCGAACATATCTTACGCATATCATATTTTATAAGTCAATTGTCATAACTAAATTCATTAATCAATTATGAACATATAACATCAGCAACTTTACCACATTTCTTTACCTCAATCGACGTACCTAATAACACTTTAACAAAGTAAACCAACAAAGTTCACATCACATATATGCATCAATATATAAACCATGTCCAAATCACAAAATCAAAACCAAACATGAACACCATTTGATAAAAACATGAAATCCAAGCTTCACAAAAATAACAGGCCATTTTTTTCATGGCATATTATATACATATCCCAAAGTCAAACATATTACAAACTAGCCTATACATGCCATGGGTTTGAATTTAAGCTTTTAAAGGTATCGAAAATAGTCGATAGTGTGATAGACTTCACTGACGATCCCCGAGCCTGACACTAGCTTCCACAATCTATAAAACAGGTGATAAACATTCATACAATAAGTTATCATTGCTTAGTAAGTCAAAATCAAATAAACAATTAAATAACATAATCAACTCAATTTAAACAAAATGAATTATACTTTAGTAACCACATATAATTTCAAGCTTATAGTTTCATATGAAACTATTACTCTCATAATTAAAAACTCATCATGGCCGAATATACATATATATACATTATCAATGCATTCTCCAATTTCAAAGTCATATTATCATATATAACCGATTATACTTATGCATTCATATACACATCTCATCATGGCCGAATATACATATATATACATTATCAATGCATTCTCCAATTTCAAAGTCATATTATCATATATAACCGATTATACTTATGCATTCATATACACATACTCATAAATCAAGCTTTTAAGTCATGTACTTATACCTATCATAAGACCGAATACACTTCTCATAATTACATACATTTTCAATAACATCACATATCATTTTTTTATCACATAACAAGTAACCAACTTATCTTATTTTCAACTAGATAATCAAATATCACATACCTGATCATTTAAACTCGTTTAACACATTTGATCACATTTATCATTGCCCATTGAACCATTCGGAATTGAATAGGATACTTGGATAATCACACATATCATACAATGCCAACGTCCCAGACGTGGTCTTACATGTAATCATATATTGATGCCACTATCCCAGACAGGGTCTTACACAAATCACATATACGATGCCGATGTCCCAAACATGGTCTTACACGCAATCACATATCAATGCTAACGTCCTAGACGTGGTCTTACATTAGAACACATATAGGAAATCCTATGTCATGACATATGTATCCTAGCTATTTCTAAGGTTCATACAAGACTTTTCAGACATCGTATCTCGGTCGAATCATAATCGTAACCATAGTTCGCAAGCTTACACATGTTTGGCTACTAAATATTTATTCTCAAACATTTCAAATCATCATATATAAATCATATTTATTCAAAATTAACGTATATTTACTTATAAACTTACCTCGGACAATGATAATCGGAACAGGACGATTAATCCGCGACTTTAGTTTTCCTCCAATCGAAATCTGATTTCTTTGGTTCTTGATCTAAATGTATTCAAAATAAACTAATTCAAAAATAATTCTATTCAATTTAATCCAAAAACACATAAATACAAAAATTACTATTTTGCCCCTAATATTTTACACTTTTTACAATTTAGTCCAAATTGCATAAAACACAAAATATACAAAATCTCAATACATCATACTTTGACCGAATGTTCATCTTATTCATATAAGTCTATACATTTCATTTATTTCACCTTTTAGTCTCTAAATTTATAATTTTTTCAATTTAATCCTAATTACTCAATTTCGTCAAAAATTGCAACACATATCTTTCATAATTCATCATCAAACATCACAAAACACAATTGTTCATCAATGGCATAACTCATAATATTCATTAAAATCAGAAATTCAAGCAAGGGTCTGAAAGCATTCAAAGCAACAATCTCAAAAACGTAAAAATTAACAAAAATCGAGCTCAAATCACTTACCTAATTGATCATGCAGGGTCCAAATGTAGCAAAGGCTTTAGACTCATTTTTCTTTTCTTATTTTTGGTCATTTAAGAAACATGAACACCTATTTTTTTTCATTTTATGTTTCATTATACATATATTATTATAATTACAAATTTAACCTTTACTAATTAATGTGTAACCATTATAAATCAAGGTCATTGCCGTCCATTATTATTAGCCATGGTATATTGGCAACATAAAAGCTCCATATTAAAAAGACAAATGCAATTCAGCCCTTGCACATTAAACTACTAAATTTTCATTTTACGCAATTAAGCTCTTTTACTAAATCGGGCATCCAAACGATAGAATTTTTAAATGAAAATTTAGCACACACAAATTCACACATTTTAAACACCAAAAATAATTTTAAAATATTTTTCTAACTCGAATTTGGGGCCCCAAAACCACCATTTCTAATAAGGTCTAAATCAGGCTGTCACAACGGGATTTAGTCCTTTTTATCAAATTAAGCATTCAAACGATAAAATTTCTTAACAAATTTTTCACACAATCATACTATCATACTGTAGACATTAAATGTAACGGCCCAGATTAGACCCCAGTCAGAATAGTGGTTTCGGGACCACATATCCTAGTCAGAAAAATATTTTAGCGTTGTTTTCTGTGTTTGTGTTTTTTGAATTAACTTCAGTGAAATTTTTGTGATTTAATTTTTCTGTTTGAGTGTTTAATTTGAAAAAGGATTAAAGTGCATAAAAGGCAAAATTAGTATGTTATATGTTCAATGTGTCTATTTGAATATGGTTTTTATTTGTTAAGGCCTTAAATGGTTATTAAACCAAGTGCAAAGGTGGTAGTCATAAATAGCCTTGACATTAATGTTTATTATGTCTATAAATGAGGGACAAATTGGTAAATAACTTATTAATGTGTTATTAATTAAATAAAACAAAAACATGGCCATTCTTATGTTTTAAGTTGCCAAAAAATCAAAGGAAATAATAAGGAAAAAAGAATCCTAGGGTTCGACTACATTCATCCTTGATTTAGGTATGTATTTTGGTTCGTTTTTGATAATTTCTACGTTTCTATGATCGTTGCTTTGTGTTCTACAATGCCCATGTCACAATTTCTATTTCAGTTAAAGATTTCATGAGATGCCATTGTTGATTTTATGAGCTTTGATGTGTTAATTGATGAATTATGGAAGTTTGTTGTGAGATTAATATGTTTTGCCATGAATTTTTGATGAATTTGAGCTTTTGGACTAAATTGTGAAATATGAAATTTTAGAGGACTAATTTGTGAGATAAATGAAATGTATGAGTTGGTATGAGCTTCATGTATATTTGGCTAAGTCATGGTCTAAGTGAGTTTTGAGTATTTTGTGATTTTATGAATTAGGGACTAAATTGTTAAAATGTGCAAATGTGAGGGCTAATTTGTAAAATGCCCTAATTATATGTTTTTGGATTAAATTGAATGATTTAGTGAATGAGAGAGCTTAATTTGAATTTATTTAGATCAAAAAGTAAAGAAAACGAAATTAGATCGGGGAAAGTCAAAAGTCGTTGATTAGCTGTTCGTAATCATGCGAATCTATATGAGGTAAGTCTATATACAAATAAATGCATTAAATTGAATTATATTTGCTATTATTTTGATTGAATTGTATTATATGGCTGTCGGAGCTGAATATGTGAAAGTTGAATTTAATTACGAGCATGTGATCAAGTCTAAAAAGCCCTGTCCGAACCTTAGGAATAGTTAGGATACTTATGTCATGACATAGTATCTGATATGTGTTTTCATGTAAGGCTACATCTGGGACGTTGGCATCGATATGAGATTAACGTGTAAGACGATGTCTAGGCCATTGGCATCATATTAATTCGAGTAAGACCCTGTCTGGGGCAGTGGCATCAATATCCGATTACATGTAAGGCCACGTCTGGGACATTGGCATTGTATGAGTTTTTGAGGTATCCACGTATCCTAGTAAATTCCGAGTGGTTCAATGGGCACTCTGAGAAAGTGAAGGAGAATACAAATGCACATTTGAACTTTGGTACGTATGAATGTATATGAAATTTAGAGAATAAGAGGTATGTATGTATATGATCACTTGATATGTGAGCTACATGGATAAGATATGTGAAATGGAGTAAGTGAATTTGATTAATTGAATCTGGGAGGGTTGTGACTTGTGATTATGTTATGCCATAAATCATGTGTTTAAAATGGTTTAAAATTGTTCTTGGTTATGGAATTTATTTGTGTATGGCTTACTAAGCCACTTCTAGCTTACTATGTATTTGTCTACTCTGTTTTATAGATATTGAAGCTATCGAAAGCTCGGGGATCATCAACGATCATTACCACACTATCAATCCTTATTCGGTATATTTAGTAAGCAGATATGTTGAATTATGGCATGTATAGGCTAGATGTCTTTGAATTATGTTTTGAAATGGCTTTAAGTTTTGCCATGAGATGTGGCTAACCAAATGGTTGTGATAACACTTGTTTTGGTGAGCTTTATGATACAAATATGCCCTAATGTGAATTGGTTATCTTGTTATGTGAATTGTTGTGAATTTGGTAAGTTTATCATGTGATTATATGTGTGATGTAATGAGTTAGGTAAGGTGTACATTGGTATGTCTTTATTTTCAGAATTGGATATGAATTGGTTTGGATGGTGAGTATGAATTGATTGATGATGAATTAAGTTATGTTTTGATTTGGTAATTGGCTAAAATGGTTGATCATTGTTGCATATAGAATGGCATACTTGGATGTTTTTTAGGTACTTGGCATTGGATGGGAAATGTGGCTTAAACAAAGCCCATTTTGTGCCACATGGCTTGAGCACACGGGTGTGTGTCTCGACCGTGTGACTCCTGCACCTTAGTTGAATTGGTCAGCATGTCACATGGGCTAGACACACGGGCATGCCTTGTGGCCATGGGTGCAAGTCAGTAGCTCCTAAAATTTCACACCGCCTAGGCACACGGGTGTGTCTTGTGACCGTGTGCATAAGTCAGTATGTATGCCCTGTTTTGCTATGGCCAAGATACATGGGCGTGTCTGGTGGCCTTTTGACACACACAGCCTGGTAAACGGGTGTGTGACCTTTTTAGTATTGAAAAATAGTTAAAGTTTCAAAAAAATTTTGAAATGGTCAATTTAGTCCTAACCTTCTTCTAATGCATGTTTAAGGTCTCGAAGACCGTCATAAGGGACTATCTGATTATGTTTGATTATGTTTTACAATGAATGATTGTGTAATAATTGTAAAAGTTCTATTTTGTCTGGTAACGCTTTTAACCCTAGTCCGGCGATGGATACAGGTTAGGGGTGTTACATTAAAAAAATAATAAATTAATTATTCCAACTTCAGATTTTTGGATCTGAAACCACTGTTTCGATTTGACTAAAAATGGCTGTTACAACTCTCCCCCTTTAGGGATTTTTCTCCCCAAAAATTTTACTAGCAAACAAGTTAGGGTATTGCTTTCTCATAGCTTCTTCATGTTCCCATGTAGCTTTTTCGACATCGTGACATTGCCAAAGAACTTTCACTAATGCTATGCTCTTATTTCTCAATTCTTTGATCTCTCCAGCTAAAATTCTATCGGTTCTTCATTATATGTCATATCAGGCTGAATTTCGATTTCTATCGGAGAAATGATGTGCAAAGGATCTGATCGATACTGTCGTAACATCGACACATGAAACACATTCTGAATCCTTTGTAACTCTGACGGTAAAGCTAGTCGATATGCTGTTGGCCTTATTCTCTCGATAATCTCATATAGCCAGATAAATCGCGAACTCAGTTTTCCTTTACGACCAAATTAAAGAATCTTCTTCCACGGAGATACTTTCAAAAATACTTTATCGCCGATTTGAAATTCAATGTCTTTACATTTCAAATCCGTATATGATTTCTTTTGATATGAAGCTACTTTCAAACTGTCATGAATTACTTTCACTTTATCTTCGGTCTCTCTAACCAAATCAACCCCATGAATCTTTTTCTCACTAAGCTCGGTCCAGTACAATAGAGTTCGGCATTTGTGACAATGCAATGCTTCATATGGTGCCATCTTTATGCTCGATTGAAAACTATTGTTATATGCGAATTCAACCAATGATAGATATATTTCCCAGCTGCCTTCAAATTCTAAAACACAACAACACAGCATGTCTTTGAGAATCTGAATAATTCTCTCAGATTTCCCATCTATTTGCGGATGAAAAGCAGTACTAAAGTGTAACTGCATACTCAAAGATTCTTGCAATTTCTTCCAAAATCTTGACGTAAACCTCGAATCTCTATCCAAAATAATAGAAACAGGTACCCCATGCAATTTAACAATCTTAGAGATGTACAACTCAGCTAGTCTATCGAGTGAAAAGTCTGTACATACTGGAATGAAATGTGTAGATTTCATCAAACGGTCAACAATAACCCATATAACATCTTTCGTTTTTAGAGATAAGGGCAGTCTCAATACAAAATCCATTGTAACTCTATCCCATTTCCACTCAAGTATCATCACAGGCTGTAGCAGTCCCGAAGGCACTTAATGTTCGGCTTTGACTTGTTGACAAACCAAGCCTCTCGATACGAACTCTGAAATGTCTTGTTTCATGCCCAACCACTAGTACAACTATTTCAAATCATTGTACATTTTAGTACTCCCTTGATGAACAGATAAACAACCATTGTGTGCTTCATGTAGAATTTTCTGAGTAAGCTCAGAATTTCTTGGTACACAAATTCTACCCCGGAGCAATAAGCAACCATTGGTTCTAATCTGAAACTCTGAATCAGTAGTTGATTCACACTGCACTCTTTTTGTAACAGCCCTAACTCAAATCCGTCGCTGGAATAGGGTTATGAAGTATTACCTAACAGAATACAATTTCTGTACATTTAATGATACTCATATAAAAATAGATTCTTTAATTACTAAGGATGAACAGATATCAGACGGATTCAAGATATCATGAATTACACGAAACCACAAACATGTACTTGTACTATAGATCATTATCACATAGCCGAATATAAGCATCGAATTGATACACTCAAAACTACCATTCAACCTAACCTATACATGCAACCTTAATAAAAACATCAACTAATCAAGCTTCCTTTTTAGTTAATGCATATAAGTGACCAAAAATATCATATAATAAGTACATATCAAAAGAACCAATTACCATACTTGCAACAAATCATCTTGTTTAACAAAATGCCTAGGTCACTAATCATATAATCATTTTTAAAACCTTAATCGAATACGATTGTAATTATACTAGTTATTACACCCAATGATCAAATTTCGTGTCAAATGCCGAATACCTACAACCATGTCTTTCCAAAACTTTCTCACATATACACTATGCATTTTAAAACAATCACAAAATAAGCAAGACTTGATCAGATACCAATCAATGTCATACTCATCTAGAATACACATATTACTTGATAATTCAATAATCATATCAACCATCGAATATGCATATATGAATATATATCATAACCAAATATATCATCCATAACCAATATATCACACATAACATTAATTCAAACCGTTGAACCTTACTTAACAAAACGAACAAGCCATTTTCGCATGGCTTGAATATATAAATACAAATTCAAGACAAAACTTGTTTTTCAAAAGAGTTTAGCCTATACATGCCATCATTTGAAACATGAAACCTTTTTAAAGTACCGAAATAAAGACGACAATGTGAATGACTTTGATATTGATCCCCGACCTCGTAACGTTCAGCCAAGATCTATAAAGCAGAATAACAGAAGCACTCGAAGTAAGCTAATTCGCTTAGTAAGTATTAAGCAGTTAAACAACTCAACTTAAATTATAAACAATTTATCAAAACACATTTATTCAATACACAAATGAACTTTCACAAGGTTTACATGGACCGAGTGCATAAACCATAGTTAGCATAATTCATATACTTCACATAACATCATAAAATTCATATTATCAATTATAACCTTAACCAATTATTCATACACATGGTCGAGTATAGTAACAAGACTATATAGGCCATACTAGCCACACATAGATTAATTATAAAATGATCGTACTCATCACATTCATTCGTTTAATAATTTCATCTTAAGCCATACGTAAAGGATGGTACAGATTCACTTATCGCAAAAAAATATATATAAATATATCAATACTTACTCACCTCCTCAAAGTCGAATTCCTACCTTATCTCATGATTCAATTTCCACGATTTTTCCATTTATGTGAATGTGAAATCTTATATTCATAGCATTGGAACAAATCACCGGTATACAACCTGCTAGGCTTTAAACCTGAATTTATCACCAACACAAGGCCTGCTAGACTTTAAGTCTGAAACACATTCATTGGCATTACGCCTGCTAGGCTCAAAGCCCGATAATAAACACCAGCTTATAGCTTGCTAGGCTCGAAGCCCGATAATAACCACCATATAATTATCATATCATCAAGATTCTCATACCTCAATTTACATTCTTTTAAATTTTCACATGGCATAAAGGTATAGTAAAGGTTTAATACCATTCAAGCATATCACTCACACAACTCAATTCATTTCACTTTACAACCGACCATTCGGCCTTAACAAAGATTAAAGTTTCATTCTCAATGCAAAGAGTTGCCATTCGGCCAAATAACATATTAAACTCTTATATAAATTTATACTTTCCTTTGATCATAAAACACTCTATTCATTCTTCTTCCATTTCATTCTCACATTCGGCAATATATATGTATATAAAGAATAATAATTATATCAAGACATTTCACATGTTCCACTACTCAAAACTTACCTCGGATGTTGTCGAACTACTACGTATCGACTATTCAACCACTTTCGTTTTCCCCCTATCCAAATTCAGCTCTCTTTGTTCTTGAGCTAAATTAGACAAACAAACAAAGTTCACTACTTCAATTCATCTCATGACCGAATACCATTTAACTTAACATTCGAATTCTTTTAACAAATTAATACTCAACTACAAATTTGGGTGTACCAACTATATAACCGAAAGTATTACCATGCTTAACCAAGAACAAGCCATACTCGAATTCACTCAAACATATTCATAGCTAACATAACATTTTCAATGATTTCATTTCTTTTTATTTCTCAATAAAGCTGAAAGCTAAATAAAATTTTTAAGGCATAACATTTGTCAAACTCACTCATACACACCTCAAATCTTCTTTTCCTAATAACATACATACATGTGGCATTTCACATTTTTAAACATCCCAAATTTTAACAACTATTCAAATCACTAGCTAGGATGTCATTCGACAACCACACAAACAAATATTAACATTTAAGCTTTGTTTTCTAATATTTAACAAAAACCTCACATTAAACCACATTAGCCGAATGCAATTACTCATGTTTGCCACTTATAGCAAAGTTTTACTAGTTTATACCCATATATAAACATTTCTTATTACACAACGTCAAAATATCAACAATTTAACACATCTTAACCATGGCCGAATGCATCATTTATCATAAACTCAAAAATTAACACATGGGCTATGTCAAGAGCTTTACAATCAACTCAAATTCACAAAATCTAAAAGAAATAACATGAAATCATACCTTAATTGGACACTACAATGGCCGAATGCCCTTGTTCTTTCCTATTTCTTTTTCCTTTGATGAATTTGGCAAAAACAAGAAAAAAATAAACATTCATTTTATGTTTTATTATTTGATACATATAATAAGATATTAGATTACTAAATTAGCCTTGCTAATTTTATTTCTTTTCCACTAAGTGTGGCTGAATGTGTCCATAAGTTTTTCCTTGGTCTATTTGCATCATAAATCCCCCATATTTAACGAACAACTATAATTCGGCACTTACACAACAACCCTCAAATTTTTCCTTTTTGCAATTTAAGTCCCTAATTAACAATTCAACAACCAATTTACAAAATTAAAACACAAGACTCTCACATATAGTAATTCACATAATAAAATCACAGAAAATAATATTTTTAATATTTTTTGACTCAATTTCGTGGTTTCAAAACCACTATTCCGATTAGGGTCAATATAGGGCTGTCACAACTCTCCCCCTTATGGATTTTCGTCCCCGAAAATCTTACCGGCGAATAGGTTAGGGTAACATTCTTTCATTAAGTCCTCAAGCTCCCAAGTCGCTTCTTCGACCCCGTGTTTAAGCCACAATACTTTTACTAACGAGATTTTCTTATTCTGCAGTTCTTTCACCTCGCGAGCCAAAATACGAACCGGTTCTTCCTCATAACTCAAATCAGGCTAAATTTCAATCTCTGATGGATTAATCACATGTGAGGGATCGGATCTATATCGTCTAAGCATTGAAACATGAAAAACATTGTGAATCTTTTCAAGTTCGGGTGGCAATATTAATCTACACGCCAGTGGCCTAATTCGTTTCGAAATCTCATACGGTTCGATAAATCTCGGGCTCAATTTGCCTTTACGACCGAATCTGAGTACCTTTTTCCATGGTGAAACTTTTAGAAATACTTTATCCACAATCTGATACTCTATATCTTTACATTTCAAGTCTGCATACGATTTCTGACGATCTGATGCTACTTTCAAACTTTCACAGATCACTTTTACTTTCTGTTCGGCCTCTTTAATCAAATCAACTACATAAATCTTATGCTCACTGAGCTCAGTCCAAAACAATGGTGTACGACATTTACAACCGTACAAAGCCTCGTAAGGTGCCATCTTGATACTCGATTGAAAACTATTATTGTCTGTGAATTCAACCAAAGGCAAATATCGTTCCCACGAACCACTAAACTCAAGGATGCAACATCTCAACATATCCTCAAGTATCTGAATAACACGCTCAAATTGACCATCTGTCTGGGGATAGAAAGTAGTGCTAAAATGCAACTTGGTACCCAACGCATCTTGCAATTTCTACCAATATCGTGATATAAATCTGGGATCTCTATCCGAAACAATAGAAGTAGGCACCCCATGTAATCTCACAATCTGAGAAACGTAAAATTCAGCTACCTTATTGAGTGAATAATAGGTACGAACTGGAATAAAATGAGCCGACTTTGTCAATCTATCAAACCATAACCCAGATTGCATCTTTCTTGCTCGATGTCAACGGTAAACCAGACACGAAATCCATCGTAACACGATCCCATTTCCACTCAGGTATTATAATCGGCTGAAGCAATCTCTAAGGCACCTGATGTTCAGCTTTCACTTGTTGACATGTCAAACATTTTGAAACAAATTCAGAAATGTCTCGTTTCATACCGTGCCACCAATACTGACATTTTAGATTGTTGTACATTTTCGTGCTACCAGGATGAACTGACATTCGACTATTATGGGCTGCGTTCAAAATCATCGGAATAAGCTCTAAATTTCTTAGAACACACAATCGATTTCTGAATCTTAAACAATCATTGTCATCAATCAGAAACTTTGAATCCTCTTTCGAATTACATTGAGCTCGTTTTGTTATCATATCATCATCAACCTCCTGAGCTTCCCAGATTTGTTGTATCAACATTGGTTTTGCTTTTAATTCCGCTACTAATGCATCATCAACGGACATAGACAAATGTACATTCATCGCTCGCAAAGCAAATATTGATTTTTGACTTAAAGCATCAACAACCACATTAGCCTTTCCCGGATGATAATCAATGACAAGCTTATAATCTTTCAGTAATTCTAACCATTGTCGTTGTCTCAAATTCAAGTCTTTCTGAGTCATCAAGTATTTGAGGCTTTTATGATCGGAATAAACGTGACATTTCCCTCCGAACAAGTAGTCACGCCAAATTTTCAAAGCAAAAACAATAGCAGCTAATTTAAGATCATGAGTCGGATAGTTTTTCTCGTGAGGTTTTAACTGTCTTGAAGCATACGCAACAACTCTACCCTCTTGCATCAAAACACAGCCTAAACCATTCAAAGAGGCATCACTATATACCATAAAATCTTTACCGGATTCTGGCTGAACTAGCACTGGAGCTTCGGTCAAAAGAGCTTTCAATTGATCAAAGCTTTTCTGACATCTTTTCGACCACTCAAATTTGACATCTTTCTGAAGCAACTTTGCCAACGGTGTTGCTATCCTCGAGAAGCCTTTCCCAAACCGTCTGTAATACCCAGCAAGTTCCAAAAGGTCCTAACTTCTGAAATATTCCTCGGAGGCTTCTAATCAAGTATAGCTGAAATTTTACTCGGATTAACTCGGATACCCGATGCGGATACAACATGTCCCAAAAAGCTGACCTCACGTAACCAGAACTCACATTTACTGAACTTCGTGTATAACTGCTTGTCTCGTAAGATCTGCAACACCAATCTCAAGTGTTCAGCATGCTCAGTTTCATCGCGTGAATAGATTAGAATGTCATCTATAAACACGACTACAAACTGATCCAAATACTGTCTAAAAATCCAATTCATTAAATCCATGAAAACCGCAAGGCCATTAGTGAGCCCAAACGGCATCACTAAGAACTCGTAATGTCCGTACCTCGTCCTGAAAGCTATTTTAGGCACGTCAGAGTCTCTAACTCGCAACTGATAATAGCCCGATCTCAAGTCTATCTTTAAAAATACTAAAGCTCCCTTTAGCTGGTCAAATAAACCATCAATTCGCGGCAATAGATATCTATTCTTTATCATTACTTTATTAAGCTGTTGATAATCGATGCACATTCTCATAGTTCCATCTTTCTTTCTCACAAACAGCACTAGTGCACCGCAAGGTGAAAAACTCGGTCGACCAAAACCTCTATTTGTCAACTCTTGCAACTGAGATTTTAATTCTTTTAACTCAGTTGGTGCCATACGATACAGAGCTATCAAAATCGGAGTCGTTCCGGGTACTAGCTCTATTCCAAATTCTACTTCCCGAATAGGTGGCAACCCAGGTAATTCCTCGGGAAATACAACCAAATATTCACAAACCACGGGCACTGTCTCAAGCTTTCTTTTCGTTACTTTACTATCCAGAACACATGCAAGATAAGCTTCACACCCCTTTTTCACATACTTTTGAGCCAACATCGAAGATATCACTGCTGATAACCCATTCAAATCAGTAGACTCAACCTGAATTATCTCATTATTCAAACATCGCAAGTCAATTATCTTTCATTTGCAATTCACTACAGTATCGTACACGGTTAACCAATCCATACCGAGAATGATATCAAATTCATCAAAGGATAATAACATCAAATCAACCGAGAAACAAAAATCTCAAATCATCAGAGGACATTTCTTGCATACTTTATTGACTAACACATAACAGCCCAAAGGATTTGATACCCGAATCACAAACTCAGTAAACTCAGCAGGTAGAGTCTTACTGGTTGCCAAAGTTTCACACACATAGGAATGAGTTGAACCGGGATCAATCAAGGTAATAACATCAGTATCAAAAAGAGTGAAAGTACCGGTAATAACATCTTGAGAAGAAGCCTCCTCGCGAGCGCGTATGGCATAAGCTCTGGCAGGTGCACGAGCCTCAGATCGAATAGCTGTATCTCTAGTCCCTCTCTGACTGCCACTAGCGTTACCCGTATGTCTAGGTGATCTACCTCATGCTGTAGTAGTACTAGGTCTTCCACTCGGATTAGTATTCTACTCTGCTATTCTCAGACAATCTCTGATAAAATGATCAGCTGATCCACATTTAAAACAGGAGCGGTCAAGCAATCTATAGCTCCCTGAATGCCATTTACCATAATGCTTGCATTTAGATTTGTCCTGATGATCATTGCCAACGCTAGCAATAGAGGTAGCTCGTGTACTCGTAGGAGGTCGATCGCGATCTCATCTGGAAAAGCCCGAAGTATTCTTGGATCGGTCTAAGTCATCTCGAAATTTCTTTGATGACTGCTGGAATGTTTTTCTCGAAGATCTTTTACGAAACTCTTTAGCTCTAGCTTCAACTCTTCTTTTCTCAATTCTGAGCTCTTCGGCTTTACAAGCTCGCTAAACAAGTACTACGAACTCTTTAATTTCCAGAATGCCTACCAACAGCTTGATATCTTCATTCAACCCATCCTCGAAGCGTTTACACATGATAGCTTCAGATGAAATACACTCACAGGCATATCTGTTGAGCCTTACGAATTCTCGTTCATATTTTGTAGCTGTCATTCGGCCCTGTTTAAGCTCAAGAAATTCTTTACATTTTTAATCGATGAACCTTTGGCTGATATACTTTTTATGGAATTCTGTTAGAAAGATTCCCAGGTGACCCGCTCTCTCGGCACAACTAAAACCAAGGTATTCCACCAGTGATAAACAACATCATGTAGCAAAGACACAACATATTTCAAACAATCGTTAGGGGTACACAATAGTTCATCAAACACGCGGATAGTATTATCAAGCCAAAACCCAGCCCGCTCAACGTTATCGCTAACAGTAGCTCTGAACTCTTCAGCCCTATATTTTTTAATTTTATTAACTTTGGGCTTACTCAATCTCAATGGATCGGTCATAGGAGGCACGATAGGTATCGAAAGTGGATTATTCGGGGGTGGGGGTTATGGAATAGCCATATTAGTTTGAACATATTGAGTGAACCAATCGTTCCTTATAGCATAAAGGCTTGTTTCATCTCATCATCTCGATTACTGGTATTTGTCTGAGAATCAATCGGTACTGTCCCTTGCGCGGGAGCAGGCGCTTCACTCTCAACATCGTCTGCTACGGCTCGATCGGGATCAGGATTCATATACTATACGAAAAACACATTTTAATTGTCAAAAGTCATCACACTATCATCTTATCACATCGTGACATGTATGGCTAGACTCACACGCGCTACGTTAGTCCTAGAATCGACTAAACCATAGCTCTGATACCAATAAAATGTAACACCCCTAACCCAAATCCGTCGCCAGAATAGGGTTATGAAGTATTACCTAACATAATACAATTTTCGTACATTTAATGATACTCATCTAAAAATTGATTCTTTAGTTACTAAGGATGAACATATATCAGACAGATTCAAGATATCATGAATTACACGAAACCACAAACATGTACTTGTACTATAGATCATTATCAAATAGCCGAATATAAGCATAGAATTGATACACTCAAAACTACCATTCAACCTAACCTATACATGCAACCTTAATAAAGATATGAGCTAATCAAGCTTCCTTTTTAGTTAATGCATATAAGTGACCTAAAATATCATATAATAAGTACATATCAAAAGAACCAATTACCATACTTGCAACAAATCATCTTGTTTAACAAAATGCCTAGGTCACTAATCACATAATCACTTTTAAAACCTTAATCGAATACGATTGTAATTATACTAGTTATTACACTCAATGATCAAATTTCGTGTCAAATGCTGAATACCTACAACCATGTCTTTCCAAAACTTTTTCACATATACACTATGCATTTTAAAACAATCACAAAATAAGCAAGACTTGATCAGATACCAATCAACGTCATACTCATCTAGAATACACATATTACTTGATAATTCAATAATCATATCAACCACCGAATATGCATATATGTATATATATCATAACCGAATATGCCATCCATAACCAATATATCACACATAACATTAATTAAAATCGTGGAACCTTACTAACAAAACGAACAAGCCATTTTCCCATGGCTTGAATATATAAATACATATTCAAAACAAAACTTACATGCCATCATTTGAAACATGAAACATGAAACCTTTTTAATGTACCAAAATAAAGACGATAATGTGAATGACTTCGATATTGATCCCCGACCTCGTAACGTTCAGCCAAGATCAATAAAACAGAATAATAGAAGCACTCGAAGTAAGCTAATTAGCTTAGTATGTATTAAGCAGTTAAACAACTCAATTTAAATTATAAACAATTTATCAAAACACATTTATTCAATACACAAATGAACTTTCACAAGGTTTACATGGACCGAGTGCATAAACTCTAGTTAGCATAATTCATATACTTCACATAACATCATAAATTCCATATTATCAATTATAACCTTAACCAATTATTTGTACACATGGTCGAGTATAGTAACAAGACTATATAGGCCATACTAGCCACACATAGATTAATTATAAAATGATCTTACTCATCACATTCATTCGTTTAATAATTTCATCTTAAGCCATACGTAAAGGATGGTACAGATTCACTTATCGCAAAAAAATAATATAAATATATCAATACTTACTCACCTCCTCAAAGTCGAATTCCTACCTTATCTCATGATTCAATTTCCACGATTTTTCCATTTATGTGAATGTGAAATCTTATATTCATAGCATTGGAACAAATCACCGGTATACAACCTGCTAGGCTTTAAACCTGAATTTATCACCAACACAAGGCCTGCTAGACTTTAAGTCTGAAACACATTCATTGGCATTACGCCTGCTAGGCTCAAAGCCCGATAATAAACACCAGCTTATAGCTTGCTAGGCTCGAAGCCCGATAATAACCACCATATAATTATCATATCATCAAGATTCTCATACCTCAATTTACATTCTTTTAAATTTTCACATGGCATAAAGGTATAGTAAAGGTTTAATACCATTCAAGCATATCACTCACACAACTCAATTCATTTCACTTTACAACCGACCATTCGGCCTTAACAAAGATTAAAGTTTCATTCTCAATGCAAAGAGTTGCCATTCGGCCAAATAACATATTAAACTCTTATATAAATTTATACTTTCCTTTGATCATAAAACACTCTATTCATTCTTCTTCCATTTCATTCTCACATTCGGCAATATATATGTATATAAAGAATAATAATTATATCAAGACATTTCACATGTTCCACTACTCAAAACTTACCTCGGATGTTGTCGAACTACTACGTATCGACTATTCAACCACTTTCGTTTTCCCCCTATCCAAATTCAGCTCTCTTTGTTCTTGAGCTAAATTAGACAAACAAACAAAGTTCACTACTTCAATTCATCTCATGACCGAATACCATTTAACTTAACATTCGAATTCTTTTAACAAATTAATACTCAACTACAAATTTGGGTGTACCAACTATATAACCGAAAGTATTACCATGCTTAACCAAGAACAAGCCATACTCGAATTCACTCAAACATATTCATAGCTAACATAACATTTTCAATGATTTCATTTCTTTTTATTTCTCAATAAAGCTGAAAGCTAAATAAAATTTTTAAGGCATAACATTTGTCAAACTCACTCATACACACCTCAAATCTTCTTTTCCTAATAACATACATACATGTGGCATTTCACATTTTTAAACATCCCAAATTTTAACAACTATTCAAATCACTAGCTAGGATGTCATTCGACAACCACACAAACAAATATTAACATTTAAGCTTTGTTTTCTAATATTTAACAAAAACCTCACATTAAACCACATTAGCCGAATGCAATTACTCATGTTTGCCACTTATAGCAAAGTTTAACTAGTTTATACCCACATATAATCATTTCTCATTACACAACGTCAAAATATCAATAATTTACCACATCTTAACCATGACCGAATGCATCATTTATCACAAACTCAAAAATTAACACATGGGCTATGTTAAGAGCTTTACAATCAACTCAAATTCACAAAATCTAAAAGGAATAACATGAAATCATACCTTAATTTGACACTACAATGGCCGAATGCCCTTGTTCTTTCCTATTTCTTTTTCCTTTGATGAATTCGGCAAAAACAAGAAAAAAAATAAACATTCATTTTACGTTTTATTATTTGATACATATAATAAGATAATAGATTACTAAATTAGCCTTGCTAATTTTATTTCTTTTCCACTAAGTGTGGCCGAATGTGTCCATAAGTTTTTCCTTGGTCTATTTGCATCATAAATCCCCTATATTTAAAGAATAACTATAATTCGACACTTACATAACAACCCTCAAATTTTTCCTTTATGCAATATAAGTCCCTAATTAACAATTTAACAACCAATTTACAAAATTAAAACACAAGACTCTCACATATAGCAATTCACATAATAAAATCATGGAAAATAATATTTTTAATATTTTCTTACTCAGTTTCATGGTTTCGAAACCACTATTCCGATTAGGGTCAAAATAAGGCTGTCACACTTTTAGCTTGCAATTCATTAGCTTCAAAAATTTGCTGAAGAAACAATGGTTTAGCTTTTAACTTAGCTAATACTGATCCATCATCAGACAAGGTCAACTACATATTCATCAGCCGCAAAGTAAACAAAGATTTTCTACTCAGAGCGTCTACAACTCCGTTCACTTTCCTCTGATGGTAATCTATCACTAATTCATAATCTTTCAACAACTTGAGCCATCTTCGTTGTCACAAATTCAAATCTTTCTGAGTCATTATATACTTCAAACTCTTTTGATCTGTAAATGTATTATATTTCTCACCGAATAAATGATGTCGCCAAATTTTCAATGCAAAAACAATAGCGGCCAACTCTAAGTGATGTGTCGAATAATTTTTTTCATGCAGTTTTAACTGTCTAGAAGCATAAGCTATCACTTTGCCTTCTTGCACCAAAACACATCTCAAACCATCCAATGACGCGTAACTAAAAATCACAAACTCTTTACCCAACTGAGGCTGAACTAAAATTGGTGCTTTAATTAACACTGCTTTCAACTTTTCAAAACTCTGTTGGCATTTCTCAAACCACTCGAACTTCACGTCTTTCAATAACAATCGAGACATTGATGTAGCAATCATCGAGAATTGTTTACAAAACATCGATAGTAACCAGCTAATCCCAGAAAACTTCTGACTTAAGATATACTTCTCAGTGGTTTCCAGTTAATAATTGTTGAATTCTTATTGGATCAACTCGGATGCCTTTCGCTGAAACAATATGTCTTAAAAATCCAACCTCTTGGAGCCAAAACTCGCATTTGTTGAATTTAGCAAATAGTTGCTTATCTCTCAATGTTTGTAATGCAATTTTTAAATGCTCGACATGTTCAGATTTTTCTCGGGAATAGATCAGAATGTCATCAAAGAATACAACAACAAATCCATCTAAATACGGTATGAAAATTTTGTTCATCAAGTTCATAAGGATTACCGGAGCGTTAGTCAATCCAAATGGTATAACAAGACATTCATAGTATCCATTTAGAATCTTTAACTCTCAATTGATAATAACCAGATCTCAAATCAATCTTCAAAAACACTATTGCTCCTTTTAGCTGATCAAATAAATCATTGATTTGTAGTAGAGGATACTTATTCTTAATTGTAACTTTATTGAGCTATCGATAATTGATACACATTCTCATCATCCCATCTTTCTTCTTTACAAACAGATCTAGTAAACCCCAGGGCTAGAAACTAGGTCGTGTAAAACTATTTGTTAACTCTTGCAATTGAGCTTTCAATTCTTTCAACTCTGTCGGAGCCATTCTATACAGAGCTATTGATATCAACGATGCCCCTGGCACTAATTCAATAGCAAATTCAACCTCTCGAATTAGTGACAACCCAGGTAACTCTTCTGGAAACACATCTGGATATTCACAAACTATTGGCACTAATTTAATCTTCGACTCTGACACTTTTGTATCCAGTATATAAGCAAGATATGCATTATAACCCTTTCTCACATCTTTCTGAGCTAACATCATCGATACTACAACAGTCAACTCACTCGTACCATCAGATTCAATTCAAAGAATCTCATTATTATGGCATTTCAATTCAATAGTTTTTCATCTATAATTCACAGCCGCATCATGTAGAGTTAACCAGTCCATACCCAGTATCACATCAAACTCATCAAATGGTAACAACATCAAATCAGCAGAGAAATAATAATCTCGAGTGATTAAAGGATAATTTTTTGCAAACTTGATCAACTAAGACATACTTTCCTAAGGCGTTCGATACTTTAATCACAAGTTTGGTAGACTCAATAGGTAAACTTTTACTAGACACTAAATGAAACACTCGTTACCCGTATCTGATGCCGGGATAAGGTACGAGGCATTACCTAACGATATCACAAGCAACCGTTCAACTTTAAATCATTGAAACGCGTCCCAATTTAAAACTTTTTCAAACATTACCCTATGGACCTTCATATGGGACTACGAGGCCTAAATCATGGTTTGGAAACATCCCAAGACCATTCCGGGCACTTAGGAAACTTTCATCAAAAACTGTTATAAACAGGACACATGTCGGTATGGAAGGACAACATGCCCATGTGGCCTCTAAACATAGCCGTGCTGATGGCTTATGTGCCTCACAAGGCCTAATCACCTAGGGAGACGCCCGTGCCCCTCGTCCGCGTGGAATTAACTTCTAACATCGAACCTACAGTGGTTTTCACATGGCCTAGCACACGCTCGTATGCTCAGCCCGTGTTCCTCACACGACCATGACAGGCCCGTGTCGCGGCCCTTGTGCAAAAACCTTTACACTCTGTTTCTGATCATCACTCACACGGTCGTGGTACATGTTCGTGTGCTGGCCGTGTCTTCTACACAGTTGAGACACATGGCCGTGTCTCATGCCCATGTGGTACACTAATGGACATTTAATTAATCACCTAAGGTGCAGGGGACACACAGCCTAATCACACGCTCGTGGGTGGACCGTGTGTCACACATGGCCTAAACACACACCCCTGTGTCTACCCATGTGGAAAAAAATAGGCTATTTACCAAGCTTCTTTGCCACCCTAAAACAAGTTCAAATGCATATTCAAACATACTAAGGCTTCAATTCTCAACCAATAGCCATAATTTGGAATCCACACAACTTATTATGATCATTCTAACCAACAAGCATACAACTATCCTAACAATTGCATTCATCAAACTACTTTGAATAATCATAAAACATCAACATTTGCATTCATTAACCAATGATAAACATCAACCAATACTTTTGGCCTTATACAAAATGAGGGACTTTCAAAGGCAAGGCAACACAATTGGCCCAAAATAAATGACATAACCTTAGTCTAGTTTCTATACATGCTATTTCTCAAAATACTTTAGTCTAACTATACCGAGTGATCCAGTCGATAGTGTGAACGAGATCTCCGACGTCTGATGATCCACTAGCTAGCTAGGCAGCACTAAAGGAAAATGGAAAAGAGAGGGGTAAGCATAAAGCTTAGGAAGTCTATATGCAAACATTTAATACCTTAATCATGCATTGGACATTTAAAATATAGCTCAACTATACCGATACTACCAAAACGTAAATTCACTTACTCATCCCACACCTTACCCAATATCCTCAACACAATTTTATGCACAAAGCTTATCTTATTAACAAATACATTCCCTGTACTTATTTATCACCATAATACTCATATATTTCATTTAAATGATTCCACAATATACACGTCCATGCAATAAACCATACAAGATACATTCGCACATAGCCATTCATAGTGACGTTAATAATAAGGTGGTTTCACACTTAGCCCACCATCATGAATAATTTATGGTAGTATCGTACATAGTCCACCTTTATCAATAATTTACGGTGGTTTCGTACATAGCCCATTTTTATCAATAATTTACGATGGTATCGCACTAGTCCACCTTTATCAATAATTTACGGTGGTTTCACGCTTAGCCCACCTTTATCAATAATTTTGGATAACAACGCACTTAGCTCACTAATTTCAACTATCATCTGATGGTTTCGCACATAGCCCACCTTTATATATAATTTTTATGAAATTTTACCCTTACTATCAATTTTCGCATTTTCATCCAATGATAATAACATTCAACCACGAATCATATAAGGCAATTATGAATAAAATCATTAATAAAAGAGGTATCGTTTACATATAAACTTAACTCAGTATACAAAATGTGGTAACTCGATCTATCTCAATCTACGAGCATGGGCTTCCCCTAGTCTAAGTTCGGGTCTCGTACTTCTTGATCTATTTGAATGCAAATTCACTAATTTTAATCACCAATTTAATCTAACCATTCAAAAGTCATAAATTTGGCAAAATGACCATTTTGCCCATAGACCTTGGCAAAATGACCATTTTACCCCTAGACTTAAAAAATGATTTTTATCGAATTTCCTCATTAACCGAGCCTAACCAAACTCTTTTTACTCTTATAGCAGCCCTGAATTCTCATTATTTCACAGAAATATCATCAATTACACAAACTTTGCATATTAGTCACTTTAGGTGTTTTTCACATGCACTCCTTCACAAAAGTTGTTTATTACTCAAACATAACTCTTTTTCTTCCAAAAAAAACTCAGCAATCAACATAATTTCATTCATGGCAACACTCTAAACTTTGCACCATTTTGCAAAATACACCCCTCAATAGGTAGCTCATGCTACAAGAGTTTCAAAAATGCAAAAATTTTCAAGAAAAGCCTTTGGATTCACTTACTTGTAAGTGTTTAAAGTCGCTGAAATTTTTGAGCGTCCAAAACCCTATAATGGCTACTAATTTTGGTGGTGAAGAAGAAACAAAAAGGATGACACATTTCTTTTCTTATTTTATTACATCTTTAGTCAAATTGGTCACCTAACACATACCAAATTTTGACTTTTCTAATTTTTTCGTCTCCTTTACTTCACATGGCCGACCAACCTTGAATTAAAGGGCCTAATTACCCTTTAAAACCCCCAAATTTTATTCTCTAGCCAATTAACACAATTTACTAGTAATTTGAAACTTTTACTCCTTATGCGATTTAGTCCTTTTACGCGATTAAGCCTTCAATCGTGTAAATTAATTCACCAAAATTTTCATGCACCCTTATAAATATGCCATAACACATAAAACAATGCCAACATAAATTTTTCAAACCTCAGGTCACTAATTCTGAAATCATGATTCTGACTAAGCCCAATTTTAAGCTGTTACAATTCTCTCCCCTTTAGGGATTTTTGTCCCCGAAAATCTTACCGTTGAAGAGGTTCGAGTACTGATCTCTCATTTCTCCTCTGGTTCCACGTAGCTTCTATGACTCCATGCCAATGCCATAATACCTTTACTAACGCTATACTCTTGTTTCTCAATTGCTTGATCTCTTGAGCCAAAATCTTAACCGGCTCTTCACCATAGGTCATATCCGATTGAATCTCAACCTCGATTGGTGAAATCATGTGCGAGAGGTCTGAGCGATAGCGGTGCAACATGGATACATGGAAAACATTGTGAATCTTTTATAGTTCAGGTGGTAAGGCTAATCGGTAAGCTATCGACCCAATTCTCTCAGTCACCTCATAAGGTCCAATAAATTGTGGACTTCACTTGCCTTTTCTACCAAAGCGATGGACTTTCTTCCACGGGGAAACTTTCAAGAACACTTTATCCCCGACTTAAATCTCAATCTCCTTTCTTTTCAAATTCGTGTAGGATTTCTGTCTATCCAAGGTGACTTTCAAGCAATCTCAAATTACCTTGACCTTTTCTTTCTTCTCATTAACCAAATCGACCCTGTGTATCTGATTCACTTTAAGTTCCGACCTATATAAGGGTGTTTTGCACTTGTGCCCACACAAAGCCTCATAAGGCGCCATCTGGAGGTTCCATTGATAACTCTTATTGTAGGCAAACTCGACAATCGATAAGTACCTTTCCCAACTGCCTTGAAATTCAAGAAGACAATATCTCAACATGTCCTCAAGAATCTGGATTACCCTCTTTGATTGGCCATCAGTCTGCAAATGGAAAGCCATGTTAAAATTCAACTTTGTCCCTAATGCCTCTTGTAACTTTTTCCAAAATCGAGATGTAAATCTCTGATCTCTGTCCAAAATTATCGAGAAAGGTACTCTGTGCAACCTCACTATCTTAGAAATGTACAACTCAACTAGTTTCTCGAGTGAGAAGTCTGTACGCACTGGTATAAAATGAGTCGATTTTGTTAATCTATCCACGACAACCCATACTACATATTTCTTATTTGGCGACAAAGGTAGCCCTGACATGAAGTTCATAGTAACCCTGTCTTATTTCCACTCGGGGACCATTATAGGCTTAAGTAAACCCAAAGGCACTTGGTGCTCAGCTTGTACTTGCTGACAAACTAGGCACTTAGAGACAAACTCTAAAATGTCTCTCTTCAATCCCGACCATCAATACATTTTCTTCAAATCATTATACATTTTCACGCTGCCCAGGTGAATAGACAAACAACTAATATGCGCCTCTCATAAAATACTCTGAATAAGTTTAGCATCCTTTGGTACATAAATTCCATTTCGATACATCAAATAGCCATCTGATTCATTACCCGTCTCGCACTGAGCTATCTTAGCTTGTAAATCTTTATCATTTTTCTAAGCTTCGACAATTTCTTGCAGAAACATTGGTCTGACCCTCATCTCGGCTAGGATCGATCCATCCTCACTTACGGTCAAATAAGTACCCAACACCCTCAAAGCGAGCAATGATTCTCTACTCAAAGCATCAGATACAACATTCGTCTTTTCGGGGTGATAATCGATCACCAACTCGTAGTCCTTTAATAACTCTAACCATCTTCATTGTTGTAGATTCAACTCTTTTTGCGCCATCAATACTTTAGACTTTTGTGGTCCATGAAAACTCGGCATCTCTCACCATAAAAGTAGTGTCTCCAAATCTTTAATGCGAAAACGACAGCGACCAACTCTAAATCACAGGTTGGGTAATTTTTCTCGTGTGGCTTTAGTTGTCTTGAGCATAGGCTATTACCTTGCCTTCTTACATGAGCATACACTCGAATCCATTCAAGGAGGCATCACTATGCACTATGAATTCTTTTCCTGATTCCAGTTGTACCAATACTGGGGCTTCAATCAACAAAGCCTTTAACTTCTTGAAACTCTATTGACACTTTTTCATCCACTCGAATTTGACATCTTTCTACAACAATTTCCTTATTGAAGTCGCAATTATAGAAAATCCTTTTACAAATCGTCAATAGTAGCTTGCTAGGCCCAAGAAACTCCTAATATCTCTTACATTCCTCAGTAGTTTCCACTCAACAATAGCCGAGATCTTGCTTGGGTCGACTCTAATCCCATCTCTAGACACAATGTGTCCCAAGAACCTAACCTCTCATAGCCAAAATTCACTCTTGCTGAACTTGGCGTACAACTATTTATCTCTCGAAGTCTACAATACGGTCCTCAAGTGCTCTGCTTGCTCACCCCATTACGTGAATAAACAAGAATATCATCAATAAAAATCACAATGAATTTGTCTAAATAGGGTAAAAAAATACGGTACATCAAATCTGTGAATACTGCAGGAGCATTTGTCAAGCCAAAGGGCATGACGAGGAACTCATGGTGGTTGTATCTCATCCGCAAGGCAGTTTACGATACATCTTGCTCTTTGACTCTCAACTGGTAATACCCCGACCTTAGATCAATTTTACAGAACACAGTCGCTCCTTTCAATTGGTCAAAAAAGTCGTCGATCCTCGGTAAAGGATACTTATTCTTCACTGTAACCCTGTTGAGCTGACGATAGTTTATGCAGAATCTCATTGAGCCATCTTTTTCTTAACAAATAAAACTGACGCTCCCCATAGAGAATAACTTGGTCTCGTAAAACCCTTATCTGTCAACTCTTGTAACTAGGTCCTTAATTCCTTAAGTTCCGTTAGAGCCATCCTATATGGAGTGGTCGAGATAGGAGTTGTGCTAGAGACAAACTCGATACCAAACTCTACTTCCTTTTTTGGAGGTAATCTGGGTAACTCTTCCGGAAACATATCCGGGTACTCGCATTGTAACACCCCAAACCCATCCCAAACGTTATGTCTGAATCTGGCATAACACATGGAAGTGTTTTTAAAAAACCAAGTTTTCATTGAAAACCCTTCTTGTTGAAAAATTTGTATAAAACCCTAATTTGTATTTGATCAATTCTTAACGTGGTTTATTAAAAAGATTATTCCCTATTAAAGACGTTACTAATTATAAAATCTTAATCGTTGCGGAAGCTTAATTTAAAACAGTTGTGGTTCTGGAAAAAAAAACTTGTTTCTACCACTAGCAATTAAAAAATCGTAATAAAATCCCAAATTTAAAAATCCAAAAGTTATAGAAGCCTTAATACATCCCAAATGAAAAGTAAAGATAAAGTAAACGAAACTACTAAAAATTATTAATCCATTTGTACTGTGTCCACCTCCGAGTCCTCTCCTACGTCGAGCCGCCCACTAAGGATCACCTGAAAAATTAAAAAGAGGGAGTGAGTTTACAAAAACTCAGTGTGTACGTCCCTCGATAGACACATAACATGAATTAAACAATTTGGGCCTAAGCCCTATTCAATAACGGTGGCCTTTGGGCCTTAGCCCATAGTGGCCTAAGTTGGGCCTGAGCCCATAACTCAACATATAGTGGCCTTAGGCCTTAGCCCAAATCACAACTATATGAATATGATTATGCAATGTGCAATTTCCCATAACCAACCCTGTACACCCCCTTCCAACCCTACACTCCTGTGGGGAGATACTCAACCCACCCATCCTTATACACCCCGTGTGGCACTAGTTTCGACACCACTTAACGTTGCAGCATAGCTGCTCATATTTAGAGTAGCACTGATTGCAGCACTACTTATCAGTGCAGCATAACTGCTCGGTGGCTAAAAAGCCTGCGATGGCTATAAAGCCTTTAGTGGCTAAAAAGCCTGCGGTGGATCCACTTTCGTCAAGCGACTATGCGACCCTTATATACACTTCCTCCAATCATAATCCTGACCCATATGCAATATAATGATACATGAATGCAACAGAAAACATATAACATACATAAGCCTTACTCATAACACATAAGGGTATTTTAGTCATTTTATCCTATAAGAGTTTTTTGGGTGAATCCACAAACTAGGGGTATTTCGATAATTCTGCAAACTAAGGGCTTTTCTGTAATTTTGTAGGTTACGAGTATCTTAGTGATTCTGCCCTACAGGGGTATTTTAGTAATTCTACCCTATAGAGATATTTTAGTAATTCTATCCTACAGGGGTATTTCAGTAATTTTACCCGACAGGGATATTTTAGTAATTTCTTAACACTAAGTGCCTAATTACGTACCATGTCCCATTAACAAGTTCTCGTTGGCTAAAGTGAACAGATACTATGCACCAGGTAGTATTCCAAATAAGAGGATGTGAGTCATTAAGACCGCTTAAGTACCAAGCTCTCCCTAGATCCAATCCTAGACATGCATATACCCATTGCCACACTTTAACCTTATGACTTTCCATAGTTACACTTAATTGGTTAATTAAGTTTTATGTTTGCTTAAGCAATCATTAGCTACTAGGCCTAAAAGTCTATTACCTAACCCTATGAAGTCCACATACATTTAAATGGCCCATTGGGCTCAATCACCATTATATGGCCCACTAAGCCCAGTCACATTTATACGGCCCATCAGGCCCAAATCTATTCCAAGCCATACAACCAACTTAATCAGCTCGTCGCTTATTACCACTTTACCAATTTTTGCTTATTTGGGCCCACAAGCCTGTCGGCCCATTCGGCCCATTTTGGCCCAGTTGGCCAAAACGTGAACCAAGTCTATAAGATCGCTCATGGGGTCTCTGGTATCTTTTATCGATTACCCTCATACATGTTTTCGTGCACTCGCAAGACTATTGTAGCCAAACCTTTAGCTTTTCAGCATTTCGGCTTTTTAGGATTTCGGCATTTCAGGATTTGCGAATCTATTGTGTGTGAAGTGTATGTACACACTTGCTAACAAAACGCGTTGCGAACTCCTTAGCCACGAACTTAAAATCAATGTCACTCAACTGTTAATCATGCACTTATCAAATACTATTACCAAAAGCCAAAATCATACCACTTCGCCTTACCTTGCGCGATTGAACCTAATCAAACTTTCAACGCTTGCTATCCCCGATCGATTCCCAGATTTGCATTGTAAAAAGTCTTATTATTAAAGATTGATTTGACAGATGACTAACATCCGTCGTAGTCACCCTTACAACTACTAATAACATTTGGCCAACCACCAAAACTGAAAATAGAGATAAACGCACTTACCAAACCCAAAGCACACTAGGAGTAATTCGGCAGAGACTTGAAAAAAAAGATTTGATCCCACAATTAAGCAGAAAGAGATGAGATGTCAATTTTGGTGTTTAGAAGCAAAGACAAAGTTGGTGATGGCACAACAGGGGATTCGGCCACACAGAATAGGAGAGAATTCGACACAAAATAAGAAAAGAAATCAGCAAATTGATTTAGCACCCAATCGGCCAAGGTTAAGGAACATGGAAAAGAATGATGAAGCAACAAGGAAATTGAGAGTAGAAGGTTTCGGCAAAGGCAATAAAGAAAGAGAGAATTTGGTAATACCCCTTAAGAACCAACAATGAAAATTCATAATACCCCCTAAAAGACCCAAAAATGACACTCATTTACTCCCCTAAGCCGAATTTACACACTCCACACTTCCCAAATCGGTACTCCTAATTTGCCTCCAAGATATTCTCCCCTTATCACTCTATTAATCTCTTCCTTGAATTTCTTTCCTTCAGAGTTCAACTCCAGTGCCACTACTAGCTGTTCATAGCATAAAAATTTTATCCCCAAATATTACCATGCTAGCACTCAAACCTAGGATCCCCTTGCCAGCTAATAATGCCACCTCACTACTTCCTAAGTTGCGCCACATAGCCACTACACCACAACCTCACTTGTGTCCTATTTCTTCTCTATTTATTTAAAGGTCATAACTCATAGGGCCAGGGTTCCATAAAGGCTGAAAAACAAAAATTTTCCTAACGCAAAATTCGAAATTAGGACTTCATAGACACCCCTAAATACTTCAAAATCACTAGCCCAACCATTTTAACATGCAATTTGTGTCGTTATCATACTCTCAAAAATTTTAAGCACACCCACGCCTGAGGTCTAATTCTTCTAAGCCAAAAATCAGGGTGTTACACGTATACCACTAGCACTGACTCAATTATTGTCTCCGATACTTGGATACTTAAAAAAAAAGCGAGATACAACTCATATCATTTCTTTAAATACCTCTGAGCAGTTAATGAAGACACTACTACCGATAGACCATCTGATTCACCTGATTCAATCGGGAAAATATCCCTATTTTCACATTTCATCTCAATAAACTTCTTTCCATAATTTATCACTACATCATGGGCAGTCAACCAATCCATACCTAGGATTACATCAAATTCGTCAAACGGCAATAACATTAAGTTAGCCAAAAAGCAATTACCTTTACTTATCAAGGGACAATCCCAACACACTTGGTCAACTAATACATGCTTGCCTAGTGGATTTGACACTTTTACCACAAATTCCGTAGACTCTACAGGTATACTCATGCTAGAGACGACTTTCATGCAAATATTTGAATGGGTAGATCTCAGGTCTATCAAAGTAGTAACGAAAGTGTTGTAGAGAGAAAATGTACCGGTGATCACGTCAAGGGAAGATGCATCTTCTCTAATACGTATAGCATAAGTTCTTCTTGGTGCTCTCGTCTTCGATCTCACTATGGAATCCTTCACTCTACTTTTACTCTTATCTCCACCACCGGTACCTCGCGATGGTCTACCCCTGCTATCGGTGTTACTCAGTCAGACATTCTGAAACCCCTCTTCCTCAGCTCTCTCAGGACAGTCTTTAATAAAGTGGTCCCGAGAACCACATTTGTAGTAGGCTCAACTATTTCCCAAATAGTCACCAAAATGCTGTCTACCGCATTATGAGCATTTAGGTCTATCCGGTCGGGCACTACCAACACTCACAACGGAGGTAGTTTGAGCTTTGGGCGCCATGTATTACTTATTTTTTCTTCTACACCAGTATCCTACCGAAGCAGTCAATCAGGTAGGGAACTCTCTTGATCTTTTAGATGAGGATTGATATGATTTCCCCATCTGTCTTTTCTTGAAGCCACAGAACTCCATATCAGCCTTTCTCTTCACTTTGGCCAACTCTTTGGCCTTACACGCTCTCTCCACAAGTACTACAAACCCCCGGATCTCTAGAATACCCACCAACAATCAGATCTCCTCATTCAAACCGTCTTCAAACCACTTACGCATGATGGCTTCGGTAGACTCACACTTCCGAGCATTCTTGTTGAGCCTCATGAACTCACGCTCGTACTCAGTGACTGTCATTCGACCTTGCTTCAATTCAAGAAATTCTTTTCTCCTTTGGTCGATGAACCTCTAACTAATCTACTTTTTATGGAATTCTTCCTGAAAGAACTCTCAATTAACTCTCTCTCTCTCGGTACCACCGACACGAGCGTATTCCACCATTGATAGGCTGCGTCCCGTAGGAGTGACACTACGCACTTCATGCACTCTTCCGGTGTGTATGATAGTTCATCAAATACACTTACCATATTCTCTACCCAGAACTTTGCCTTCTCAAGGTCATCATCACAGTTCGCTCTAAATTCATCTGCCCCATGTTTTTTGATTCTATCTACCGAAGGTTTTTCTCTCTTAACCAATTCCGCTCCTTAAGGAGCAGCAAGGCCATGTTGATAAATTAGGGGACGTGGGGAAAGCAGAGTGTTCGGGTTCGTACGAACGTACTCTGTATACCAAGCCTTCATCATTTAGAGGTAGGCTTCTCTAGCCCCTTTGCCCTGACTCATCGTGACGGGCCCAGTTTCTACTGGGGCAGTGCATTTAGCGGGAGCCGGTGTATTACTTTCCACATCATTCGCCATAGGCTGATCATGATCCATTACTATATGAAAACACAATTTAAAATCGTCAATAGTCGTCAAACTATCATTTTATAACTATGGCATGTATAACTAGACTCGAACACAAACTAGGTCAGTCCTATAATCGCCTAAACTATAGCTCTGATACCACTTAATTGAAACACCCCTTACCCGTATCTGACGCAGGGATAGGGTAGGATGCATTACCTCACGATACCACAAGTAACTGTTCAACTCTAAATCATTGAAATGCATCCCAATATAAAAATTTTTCAAACATTGTCCTATAGACCTTCATATTGGTCTACGAGGCCTAAATCATGGTTTGGAAACTTCTTGGGACCACTCCAGGCACATAGGAAACTTTCATAAAAAATAATTATAAACAAGGCACACACGCCCATGTAGAAGGGCAACAAGCCCATATGGCCTCTAAACATGGCTGTGTTGATGGCCCGTATGCCTCACACGACCTAATCACCTAGGGACACAACCGTGCCCCTTGTCTGTATGGAATTAACTTTTAACATCAAACTACAGGGTTTTCTCACGGGCTGGCACATGCCCGTGTGCTCAGCCCGTATTCCTCACACGGCCATGACACATCCGTGTCGCGTCTCGTGTACAAAAACCTTGACTTTCTATTTCTGACATCATCACTTACACGGTCGTGGCACACACCCGTGTGCTAGGCACGTCTTGCACACGGTTGAGACACATGGCCGTGTCTCATGCCCGTATTGTATTCTGATGGACATTTAATTTATCAACCTAAGGTGCAGGAGACACATGGCCTAATCACACGCTTATGGGCAGACCATGTGTCACACACGGCCAAGACACACGCCCATGTGTCTACCCGTATGGACAAAAATAGGCTATCTACCAAGCCTCTTTGCCGCCCTGAAGCAAGTTCAAATGCAAACTCAAACATACCAAGGCTTTAATTCTCAACCAATAGCCATAATTTGGCATCCGCCCAACTTATTACGATCAAACTAACCAACAAGCATACAACTATCCTAACAATTGCATTCATCAAACTACTTTGCTTAATCATAAAACATCAACATTTGCATTCATTAACCAATGATAAACATCAGCCAATACTTTTGGCCTTATACAAAATGAGGGACTTTCAAAGTAGCCAACACAATTGGCCCAAAATAAACGATATAACCCTAGTCTAGTTTCTATAAAAGCTATATCTCAAAATACTTAAGTCTAACTATACCGAGTGATCCAGCCAATAGTGTGACCGAGATCTTTGATGTCTGATGATCCACTAGCTAGCTAAGCGACACTAAAGGAAAATGGAAAAGAATGGGGTAAGCATAAAGCTTTGTAAGTCTATATACAAACATTTAATACCTTAATCATGCATTGGACATTTAAAATATAGCTCAACTATACCGATACTGCCAAAACATAAATTCACTTACTCATCCCACACCTTACCTAATATCCTCAACACAATTTTACGCACAAAGCTCATCTTATTAACAAATACATTCCCTACACTTATTTATCACCACAATACTCATAAATTTCATTTAAATGATTCCACAATATACACGTCCATACAATAAACCATCCAAGATAAATTCATAGATAGTCATTCATAGTGACGTTAATAATAAGGTGGTTTCGCACTTAGCCTACCATCATGAACAATTTACGGTAGTATCGCACATAGCCCACCTTTATCAATAATTTACGATGGTTTCGGACTTATCCCACCTTTGTCAATAATTTATGGTGGTATCGTACTTAGCCACCTTTATCAATAATTTATGATGGTTTTGCACTTAGCCCACCTTTATCAATAATTATGGATAAAAACGCACTTAGCTTACTAATTCCAACTATCATCCGGTGGTTTTACACATAGCCCACCTTTATATATATATTGATGAAATTTTACCCGTACTCCTAATTTTTGCATTTTCATACAATGACAATAACAGTCAACCACATATCATATAAGGCAATTATAAATAAAAGCATTAACAAAAGAGGTATCGTTTACATATAAACTTACCTCAGTATACAAAATGTGGTAACTCGATCTATCTCAATCTACAAGCTTGGCTTTCCTACGATCTATGTTTGGGTCACGTACTTCTTCATCTATATGAATGCAAATTCACTAATTTTAATCACCAATTTAATCTAACCATTCAAAAGTAATAAATTTGGCAAAATGACCATTTTACCCTTAGACCTTGTGTAACACCCCGAATTTTGGGCCTAGAAGAAATGGCCATTGAGCTTGGGGAGCGTTTGGAAGTTGGCACATAATACTTGCTGTGAAAAGAGTGACATAGATGAAGGCTTGCTTCAGTGGCTAAGTGTGCTGAGAAGTGTTAGAGAAGTGTTGGGTTCAAGCCCTTGCTTTTTGTGAAGTTTTTGGTTTTTCTTAAGTGAACCTTGGCTTTAGCATTTAGGCTTTTAGAATATTTGTGGTTAAAATGTGACACAAAAAAAAGCCTGTGGTTTAGTGGCAAGGTGGCGTGTAGAGTAACTTTGAGGTCTGAGGTTCGAATCCTAAGCTGCACAGAGAGTGTTATTTTTGTCACCTGTGTGGTAATGTGCTGGTGTTTGACTGAAACACTGTTGAGAGGAGTTTTAACTGGTCATAGAGGGATTTTAGAAGCAAATCATGGAGAGGATTATGGAGAGTTTTGTAGAGGAAAAGTAGTAGTTTGAAATGTAGGGGGATTGTGCCAAATTTTGGATAGTAATGGAATAAGAGTTCAGTTTAGTGTGGTAGGGGGAGTGAGTGCCGTATTTTCTTTGTCATTTTGAGTTTTTGCATTTTGGTTTTCCTCTTTTCTCTTTGTGGTGCCAAACTTTTTTTTGGATTTTACCATTCGTGCATTTTTGTTTTGGTTTTCTTTTGCTCTGTTGTTTTCATTTTGCCAAAAGTGCCAATTGCCGAAGCCTTTTCTTTTCTCTTCTCCATAATTCCCTCTGCCGTACTCTTGCTAGTTCTCTTTCCCCTCTATCCTTTCTTTTCTTTCTCAATTTGGCTAAATACTATGAACGTTATATTTTCGTGTCATTTCTATTTTGACGCTATTCTCTAACAATTTGTCGGCTATTCTAACATCCTTCCATATCTATCATTCAATTTTGGGTAAGTATTCTTGACTGCCTTCGAATAGCTTTTTTGTATTAACATTGTTCCCCTCTCTAACTTTTTCAGTTTTCTCCTCTTTTTCAATTTGGGATGACCAAATTCTTCCATCTCAGGGAGAGGGTGCCTTTTCGTGCCTCGGTGTTAGAGTAGGCTGATATCTACTCCTCTCCTCCTTTCGTCAATGTTTCTGTAAGTGATCTTTTGGATCCAAGATTGTATGCTTTGAGTTTTGACTGATTACTTTGTGTTTCCCTACCTTAGGTTGTATTTGTGGATTTAAGCCACACCTATGAATGGTCCTATCTATTAAGATCCTTGGATTATGCAGTTAATCGGCAAGAAGTGTGCGACTGATTTAGCCAGCGAACTAGGAGGATTAAAACACATATCATTCAGTCAGGGTAAGGTATTAAGTGTTTATTTGGGAGTAACATTATAAGAGTGTGTGAACCCTAATGACTTGAAAGCTAATTAGTTGCCTTGATTGAATGTTTGTTTAGGGGCTCGTGGACTTCATATGTGTTTTCGTAAACAGGTGTGTAACCGTATCCTATATTTGATAATCAGCTGAAAAGCCGAAAGAGTGTGTACGCTCACACTGAATAGACTATAAATCGGCCAAAACCAAAAAGCTGAAAAGTCGAAAAGCGAGAAGGTTGGGTCACATGGGCATGTGAACGCTCGTGTGGTAAAACTGAGCCCACGAACGTGGATGTAATACTGTAAAGGCTGCCATTAGCGTTCTCATGGGCTTAGGCCGTTTTGGGCAAAATTAGCCATGTGGGCCAAGGCCCCACACAGCTAATGTCTACATTATTAGGTAAAGATTGGTTTGGTTTATGTAGTTTGCATAGCCGTGGCTTAATTTGGGCTAAATGGGCCACACAAGCGTGTGGGCCCACTTGGGCAGGATAATGGGCCTTGGGCCCATATGCACTGATTTGCATGTCGGGCTTACATAAGTCACTCGAGGTGACTATAGACCTTCTGATGGGTCGATAGGTGAGTCTAGACCCATTCTGATGAAAATGATCGAATTACCCCTAGAGGGTAAAATGACTGAATTACCCTCATAAGGTAAAATAACCGTAATACCCCTGTAAGGTAAAATGACCATAATATCCTTGTAAGATAAAATGACCGTAGTACCCCTGCAAGGTAAAATGACTGTAATACCCCTGTAGGGTAAAATGACCATAATACCCCTGTAGGGTAAAATGTCCGTAATACCCCTATAGGATAAAATGACCATAGTACCCCTGCAGGGTGAAATGACCATAATACCCTTGTAGGGTAAAATAACCATAATACCCCTATAGGGTAAAATGACCGTAATACTCCTATAGTGTAAAATGACCGTAATAACCCTGTAGCGTAAAATGACCGTAATACACCTCTAGGGTAAAATGACCGTAATACCCTGTAGGGTAAAATGACCGTAATACCCCTGTAGAGTAAAATGACCGTAATACCCCTGTAGGGTAGAATGACTGTTATGCCTTATATGATATTGATTGATTGAGTATGTTATGTGATATTTATGTGTTTTGCATACATGCATGACATGATGCATAGGTTGGGTTATTGTTATGGAGGAAGTACTAATCTGTTAGGGTCACACTGGTCGCACGAGAAGACTATGGACCTACCAAAGGCTTAAAGTCGTATATTCGTACTGATCCAATAAGGTCGCACGGGTTACATGAGACGACTATGGACTGACCGATGGCTTTGTGCCATTCATACTATCAATGTCTTAGTGCTGTCCATTTTACCGATGGCTTGGTGTCATGCATATTTTCGATGGCTTAGTGTTGTCCACTTTACCGATGGCTTTGTGCCATGCATATTATCGATGGCTTAGTGCCTTTCATTTTACTGAAAGTAGGTTGTACTAACGGCTTAAAGCCTCTTATCTTACCGGTAGCTATCCTGCGATTCTGATTATAGGTAGTTAAGCTGCGATTCTATTGTTTGGCAGCCTTGCTGCGATATTGGTGTGCTGGCTAGGTGCCTTGATTTTATCCCCACATGGTGTGTTGGCGGTACAGAGTGGTGTGTTGGCTGGATTGATGTGGGTTGGACTATTACATTATTGTTCTGAGCTGATACTGTATTGGGCTTAAGCCCAAATATGTTTTGCTTCTGATTCTGCTACTGAAATGGGCCAAGGCCCATCTGATATTGTCTATTATAATGGGCTCAGGCCCAGACTGCTTCTGTATTCTGTGTATTTCACTGACTGTTAGTTTTTATATTAGGGGTATACACACTGAGTTTTTGTAAACTCAACTCGGTTTTAATTGTGTACGTAATCCCCAGCATTAGGTGGACCAGTGCTGCGAGGGACTCAAGGGTCGCCACACTGCTGCTTCCATTTTATTTTATTGAGCTTTTATTTACTTTTAAATTTAGTTTTGTGTTTTAATGTAATTAGGCCTCTCTCTAAATTTTTATTTTAATTTGGGTTTTTATTTACCATAATTTATATCTGCTAGAAGTAGAACACGGTTTTCCAAAATATTAACTGTATTCAAAACGTCATATTTCTGCAACACAAATTTTTAAGCTTCCGCAACGAACCATGTTTTGAAAGTAATAATGTTGTAAATTGGTTAACAAATGATAAAGACGATTGAGATTTTACCAAATAGGCTGTCACTTTCTAACGGGTTTCATCAATAAGAAAAATGTTTTTCAAAAACGCACTCCAATGTGACACTACCAAATTTGGGCCTAACGTTTAGACTGGGTTTAGGGTGGTACACTTGGCAAAATGACCATTTTACCCCTAGATTCAAAAATTGATTTTTATCGTATTTCCTCATTAACCAAGCCTAACCAAACTCTTTTTACTCTTATAGCTGCCCCGAATTCTCATTATTTCACATAAATATCATCAATTTCACAAACTTTGCATATTAGTCATTTTAGGTGTTTTTCATAGACACCCCTTCACAAAAGTTGTTTATTACTCAACCATAACTATTTTTCTTCCATAAAAACTTAGCAATCAACATAATTTCAATCATGGCAACACCCTAAACTTTGCACCATTTTGCAAAATACATCCCTTAATAGGTAGCTCATGCAACAAGGGTTTCAAAAATGCATAAATTTTCAAGAAAAGCCTTAGGAGTTACTTACTTGTGAGTGTTTAAAGTCGCTGAAATTTTTGAACTTCCAAAACCCCTCTATTGGCTGCTAATTTCGGTGGTGAAGAAGAAACAAAAAGGATGACACATTTCTTTTCTTCTTTTGTTGCATCTTTAGTCAAATTGATCACCTAACATATACCAAAATTTAACTTTTCTAATATTTTTGTCTCCTTTACTTCACATGGCCGGCCAACCTTAAATTAAATGGCCTAATTGCCCTTTAAAACCCCAAAAGTTTATTCTCTAGCCAATTAACACAATTTACTAGTAATTTGAAACTTTTACTCTTTATGTGATTTAGCCATTTTTCGCGATTAAATCTTCAATAGCGTAAATTAATTCAGCAAAATTTTAATGCACCCTAATAAATATGCCATAACACATAAAGTAATGCCAAAATAATTTTGTCAAACCTCGGGTAAGTGATTCTAAAATCACTATTCTGACTAAGGCCAATTTTGGGCTGTTATACTAAATTCATGCAGACATATGAATGAGTCAATCTAGGATCAATCAAAGCAATTACATCAGTGTCATAAAGAGAAAATGTACCGGTAATAACATCTGGTGATGATGCATCTTCGCAAGCGTGAATAGCATAAGCTCTGGCTAGTGCTCAAGCCTCAGATCTGATAGCAGAATCCTTAGTTAGATCTTTGCTACAAGTCACATTTCTAGTATTTTGGAGTAGTCTCCCTCTAGAAATTGTATTACTCAGTCTTGCATTTTGAAATTTGTCTTTCTCCGTTAACTCAGGACAATCCCGAATAAAATGATCTTGTGAGCCACATTTAAAACAAGCTCTGGTGTTCATCCAACAATCTCCGAAATGTCATCTACCACACTGTTGACACTCAGGTTTGTGGGCCTTGACACTACCAAAACTCAGCACTGAAGTGACGTGAGCTTTCGAACTTGTGTGTTCCTTCCCATGATCTCTATCTGGATGAAGCAGTTGAACGATTATAAGAATCTCTGGATTTCTTTGATGATGAATGATAAAGTTTACTCATTGACCTCTATCTCGAATCTTTCGCCTTAGAATCAGCTCTTCTCTTTTGTTTGCTAAGTTCCTCAGCCTTGCAAACTCTATCAACTAACGCAACAAATTCTTTCAAATCTAGAATCCTAACTAGAAGTCCAATACCTTCGTTCAACCTGACTTCAAAACACTTACAAATAATTGCCTAGTGGAAACACATTCTCGAGCATATTTACTAAGTCTCACAAATTCTCTCTCGTATTCTAATACTATCATTTGACCCTGTTTCAACTCCAGAAATTCATTATGCTTTTGGTCAATAAACTACTAACTTATGTATTTCTTTCTAAACTCGGTCTGAAAGAATTTCCATGTGACTCTTTCTTTCTGCACCATAGAAATTAAAGTATTCCACCACTGGTATGCAACATCTTTCAGAGGTGACACAGCGCATTTTACACATTCATCTGGTGTACTAAATAATTCCTCAAATACCCAAATCATATTTTCAAGCCAAAACTTTGCTCTCTCAGGATCGTTATCAACTGAAGCTCTAAACTCTTCAGCCCCGTACTTTCAAATTTTATCCACAGGTAGCTTACTTAAGCGTAAAGGTTCCAAACCTTGAGGAGCTACGGCAGCGATTGAGGAATATGTAGGGGTGGAGGCTGTTAAGCAGCTAAATTTGTTCGAACAAACTCAATGAACCACTCGTTCATCATTTGGAAGAAGGCTTCCTTTGCCTCTCCTCCCTGATTACCCGATACAAGTCTCGACTTAGATTGCGTTACTCCGTGAATAGAGGCTGGTGCATTACTCATAACATCATCAGCCATTGCTCAATTGGGATCCATTACTATATGAAAACACAATTTAAAACTATTAGGAGACATCACACTATCATGGGTTATATATGGCATGTATAGCTAGACTCACACTTGCTATATTAGTCCTAGAATTGAGCAAACTGTAGCTCTGATATCAATAAAAGGTAACACCCCTAACCCATATCAATCGTCAGAAGAGGGTTATGGAAAATTACCGAACTTATACCATAATTAAGCATACACTTCACATACAATTTCCAATACCATATAAACATCATTCAATTTTAATCACATTATCCCCATTACGAGCCTACGAGGCGCAAAACATGCATTAGGAGTGGTTCAAAACTAAACCGATAACTTAAGAAAATTTTGGGAAAACATTAAAATTTCAAAGTATAGGGGACACACACCCGTGTGGCTAGGCCGTGTGAGAAGACACACCCGTGTCACAGGCCGTGTGGACACTCGAAATGGGATCACGTGGCTATGTCCCAGACCATATCCTACCCCGTGTAACTCTCTGACTTGTGTCACACGACCAACCACACGCCCGTGTGACTCGCCCGTATAACTCACTGACTTGCTTCTATTAAAAACTACAGGAGACACATGTTCATGTCACCTGACTGTGTGTCACACACGGCTAAGACACACGCCCGTGTCTCTGCCCGTGTGAACAAAAATAGGCTACTTTCAAGCCATATTTCTCATCCACAAGGCATTCACCTACACAAACCAAATTTGCATATGACCATGTCTCTAAATGGCATTTAAACTCATCTAGACAAACTTCAATTCATGCTATATCAATACCATCAACCTTAACGTACACAAGTATCACAATAAAGCATTCAACCTCATACCAAAATCACATTCTAATTCATCAATATGGTCACTTTCTATTATGCATCACTTTACCTAAACCATAAGCATACAAGTCTCAAATTTCAACCATTTGGTACTCCGTATACCAAATCACAACAAGCATTTATATAGCAATCATGCACAACATAACAAAGGCCATTTACACATACATATATATCAACAAGTATGACAAATTAAGCCAAGTCACATAGCATTACGCATAACCAAGCATTCATCATTTATAAGCCAATTCAAATGGCTAAATCCATTACTAAACTATAGACCAAAATGACCATAACTCCTACACATGCCATATAACCAAAAGTACAAGTTCAAAAGTACCAAAGTGATAGCTTGATAGTGTGATGAGATCTTCGTCGACTCCTAAATTCAAGCAAGCTTCGATATTCACTATAAAACACGAAAAGTAAACAAAATAAGCTATAAAGTTTACTAAGCTTGTATGCTTAAAGTAAAATTTACCAAATATGCTCAATTTAAATAATCATCCTATCATGATATAATTCATATTGATCCACAAACCTTTCACATGTTCATTCATAAGATTAGATATGAAATTCACAGGTTTCTTCAATTCAATACTCGTATAGTTCATGTACATACATGTAGCAACTTGTATTAATCTCATATCCATCCACATATCTGATATACCCGTTCAACCATTTAGAATATTATCGGATACTCAGAAATCTCGCACCCTAAGTGCCACATGCATAACCGAAGCTATCTCAATCTCAAATAATGCTCACTCTTGAGCTACCAATAAGTTTGCTCACACAAGTTGAATGTCAAGACGTAACTACACAATGCTGCTTACACAAGTTGACGATAATCCACAACACATACCGAAAAACTCAACCACTAGTAGGATGTATACGACAAGCACCCAAATCACATAATCTGAGCAACCTCTAATGACATGTCATTTGTATCCTAATCTATTCCTAAGGTTCAACCGGGATTTTCACACCGTCAAATCTTCGTCAAACATTTTTGAAGGATCGTATTCACAATTAATTCAATAGTAATGTAAAAGCCTAGTTTAGACCCTAGTCAGAACAGTGGTTTCAAGACCACAAATCTGAGTCAATAAAATATTTTAATATTATTTTTGGTGTCTATAGCTTGTTAATTTATACGTGTGAAAATTTCGTGTGAAAATTTTAGCGTTTGTGTGCTCGATTTAATTAAAAGGACTTAATCACGTAAAATGTAAAAGTAGCTAGCTAATTGTTAAAGTGCTACATTGCTATTATTTTTATAAGTGGGGTTCTTAAGATGAAATTTCACCCTTGGAACCATGCATGGACGGTATTGGACTTGTCATATGTAGTTTGGTTATTAAAATAAAAATGTTAATATGGTAAAAATGCAAATTAATAATGACATAATAAAAAAATTTAAAAAGCCAATTAAGGTATGTATTTAGCTCAATTTTTGATAATTTTTATGTTTTTTAGATCGTTGTTTCATATTTTAGCTAGCCCATGCTTGAATTTGTGAATTTAATGATGTATTCATGAATGTCTATTATTGATAGCTTGATGGATTTTGTGTTTGATGATGAAAAATAAATATATGTTATTAGATTGTTAAGTTTAATTAAGTGATTTTTAGTAAAAATGCCTATTTAGAACTAAATTGTGAATTTTGTAAATTGAGGGGTCAAAATGTGAAATAAATGAAAGAAGCGGGCTGCTGTGACCTTAGTGAAATTCTGCCAAGCATGGGTGTGGTCAAATGTTGAATATTTTGTGTTTTGTGAAATAGGGACTAAATTGTAAAAAAATGAAATGCCAAGGATAAAAGTGTAATTTATCTATTTATGTGTTTTTGGACTAAATTGATTGAATATATTATTAAACAAGTTAAATTTGTATTAATTTAGATCAAGAAAAGAGGAAAACATAATTGGATTAGGGGAAATCTAAAGTTGTTGAATAATCGTCTTTGTTCGTTTGTCGTTGTCTGAGCTAAGTTCATAAGTAAATAAATGTCGTTAAATTCAATTGTATATATTTTATTTGTGCCGAATTGAATTATTACTTGTATATATATATGTTCAAGCCGAATTTGTATAAGTATGGGAGAAATATTTACAAGACTGAATTGATCGAGTTACGACGTCTGAAAGCCCCGTACGAACCTTAGGAATAGTTAGGATACATATGTCATGACATAGGATTTTGATATGTGTTTTTGTGTAAGACCACGTCTGGGACATTGGCATCGACTTGTGATTTACGTGTAAGACCATATCTGGGACATCGACATCGTATTTGATTCTTACAAGACCCTATTTGGGACAGTGGCATTGATATGTGATTACATGTAAGACCACATCTGGGACGTTGGCATTTTATGAGCTTTTCAACTATCCAAGTTTCCTTATTGATTTCGAATGATTCAACAGGCAATATCGAGTTAAGGTCGTATGTGAAATCGAGCTAAAAGGTCAGGTATGTGCCAAGTTAAATGATTGAGTAGTAAGGTAAGTAAATACTTTATATGAATATATGAAATGTGCATTATGAAAGTGAGAATTAAATATGCTTATGAAAATATGTATATTCGGCCAAGTGGATAAATAATGCTAAAGTATATGTATTGATATATGAAGTTGCAAGTTTGATAAATGTACATGTGGTTATGGTTAGCATGATTCGGTTTAGTTAAATAGAATTATGAATGTCATTGAAATAGTTTATTTGCTTTATGACTTACTAAGGTATTTAAGCTTACTATGTGTGTATGTTCTTTGTTTTATAGATTTTGGAAGCTAGTTACGAGCTCGGAGATCTTCAGAGAAATCCGTCACACCATCAATCGCTATTTTGGTAATTTTTTAAAAGTTGAACTTTGAACCTATGGCATGTATAGTCTAGCTTTTGTTTCTGTTAATTTTGTATGTGTATACGAACAACCATGCGAAAATGGCTTGACTATAATATTATGGCTTGTGTGTATTTAGTCATGGTTTAAACTTATATTGAAAGAATTTTCATGGTATATATGTTGTGGAGCTTGGTTATGTGTTTCGACAATATGATAATATGATGGATATTTATTGAGTTAGGATTTATAATATATTAGTTAAAGTAATATTTAAGTCATATGTGTATCGTGTATTTGTTATATGCTTACGGTTTAAGGTAATGATATGTATAGCTTATGATTTGTTCATTATGGTAAATTCGACATATTGGTATGTTATGTCTTTGATGATTTTTTTTATGATTCAGTTTAAATGAAACAATTATGGTTGATGGATAGGTTTCGATTGTGGCATAGTATTGATTTAATTGGGATGCATGATTTGTATCATAAATTGCTTTGAAAATGATAGATGATATGCTTATGTGTTTGGCTATTTTAGATAGATTGAATACATATACATACATATGCGCATATGTCATGTTCGTTACTGAAGTGAATTGGTTGAGTAGATGTAAATTGATATAAAGTTTAGACATTAATATGCTAGTAAACTAGTTATGCTATGAACCTATTAATTGTGACCGAAAATGGTTAATAATATTATAGTAAAGTGGATATCATTTGTGATTATTTTTGATAGTTGAATACAAATAATGGATATGATTTAATTATGTATAAGAAGTTTTGTTATAATGCATAGCCTTTGAAGTTGGTATGTTTGATTCGACCAAAATGTTTAGAAAATAGTTAATGTTATTCAAATAAGTAGTGCATGATTTGGATTTAGCTTTTATAGGTTAACTTGCTAGCCGAACTGAGGATAGGATGATTGGCAATGTGTGCACATGAATTATGTTTGAATGGTTCAAATTTGACATGGATAATGCGTATAAGGTTTTTAATACTCAATGAAATGTATTTGTTCAATTGGTATAATTGTTAACATCGCATATGATATTAGATATAAAGCTTTTTGATATGATTTGTTTGGTCTATTAAGTGCATGTATACAATTATGAGATAGAATATTTAATATTTATTAAATATTCGAATATCATTATAATGATAATGCACATGATTCGTATATGTATTTTAAAGCATATTTTATATGTCTTTGAGGCATGCTTATTAATGTGTAAATATGATTATATGCATAATATGAATTCGGTTTAAATTGTGAGATATGAATTGTATTTGTATTCGATTACTAATGCATGTTTAATATTTAATCGGCTATATACTTTATTTATGCAAATATTCTCGGTATGAATATGTGATTGTTTGGAGATTGTATTTTGTTCGGTAATACTGCGTAACCCTGATCCGGCGACGGATATGGGTTAGGGGTGTTACAAGTAAAGTATTTAAAACATAATTATATTCAAGCTTATTAACATACAAACTTACCTTGATCGCAAAAATGACAAAATAGATCGACTAGTTCGATACTTTATTTTTCCCCCAATCTAGATCCAAACTTCACTTTTCTTGATCTATATAATATCAAATTAACTTATTCAATTAACATTCTATTCAATTTAATCCAAATTCCATATTATGGAAAAATTATACTTTTCCCTTAATATTTCAATATCTTTACAATTTAGTCCTTTGCTCATAAAAATGCAATTTCATTCAATTTAGTACGAACCCATGCTAGTTGAATTTCGTATATGCTTATATCAGTTCATATTTTTCATTTATTCACACATTTAATCACAGAATTTTCACATTTCTCAATTTAACCCCTATTTGACATTTTCACTAAAAATCACTTTACAAAACTTGTTAATCTAATAACACGTAACACCCCTAACCCGTATCTGTTGCTGGAATAGAGCGACAGAGCATTATTGGACTGTCACATCATTTAACATATAATCCACATGCATTTCACATTTATCAACATACATCATTCATATATATTTATAAAGTCCCTAATACGAGCTATTGAAGCTCAAATCATGCCTTAGAAATGGATTTGGACCAAACCGACAACTTATAAAAATTTTTAGGAAAACATAGAAAATTTCAAAAAATAGGGGACACATGCCCATGTGGCTAGGCCATGTGTCTCACATGGCCACTAGACACACCCATGTCACGAGCTGTGTGGACATTCGAAATGGGATCACATGGCCGTATCCCAGCCCATGTCCTACCCCGTATAACTCACTGACATGGGTCACACGACCAACGACACGTCCGTGTGTTTAGGCCTTGTAACTCACTGACTTACTTTCATTAAATGCTTCAAAGGATACACAGCTGTGTCACACGGCTGAGACACACGCCCGTGTCTTTGCCCGTGTGGAAAAAAATAGGCTAGTTTACAAGCCACATTTCTCGCCTAATTTGCATTTACCTATACCAATCCAAAACACATATAACCAATACATAGATTGACATCAAATCCAACCAAAACAAACTTCAATTATGTCACTTCCATTTTCCATTAATACAAGTGCAACGTACTTTACAAATAACCATTCAATCTATATCAATTTCCCTTTCAATAATTTGCCTAATAGGATACATTCAAGCTAGCATCATTTGTGTCTAAAAATCCTATGCATAATATGTCTCAAAATTCAACCATTTGGTCATCCAAATACCAATCCATAATCAAGCATTTCCAAAGCAATTATACATCACATATCAAAATGACCATTTATTCCAATATATAAACATCATCAAACTTGTCGAAGCAAACCACATCACATTACATATACATAGCTAAAACATTTATCAAGTTAAGCCGAATCACATGGCTTAAACATATCAAAACATATAGACTTCAATAGCCAAAATGACTTATACACATCTTATAATTAACTAGCTTACACATGCCATATTACACCATTTCTTAAAGTTTAAAAGTACAAAATTGTCAACTGGATAGTGTGATGTAAATCTCCGATGACTTCCGAATCGAGCAAGCTTCCAAATTACTATAAAAGGAAATAAAACAGAGTAAGCTATAAAGCTTAGTAAGCTCATATAATGGAGACTTAAACTTACCATTCATTCATAATTTAAGCAAGTAACTATAACATAATCCAACCAATTTGCCAAATGCCTAAGCATATAAAATCATTAATAGATAAGTACCACAATGTCCATAAAATCATCAAGTTATTATAGACGAAATCAATAAGCATTTAAGCTCATGTATTTATAACTTTCATTCCATACTTTAACTCACCATATAACATCAATTCCATATAATTTGCATAACATTTGTACCATTTCATTCTCATTCGTATAACCTGTAATTAATTCATATATCCGGTAACAGAGTTATGCCTGTTGAACCACTTAGAATATCGATAGATATGCAGGTGGTACACTCTAAGTGTACTAATCGGTAATCTATCAATTCATGAACATATTCACTCTTTAAAGCTATAATCAGTAAGCTCGTCCTGAGTTGAGGGACAATAAGCTCCATTGAGTTGAAAACAGTAAGCTCTTATGAGCTGAATATCGGTAAGCTCATACGAGCTGCGATAAATTCACAACACATGCAGGATCTCAACCAAAACGGCAAACCTAGTGACATGTCACTTTTATCCTACGAATTCCTACTGTTCAAACAGGGCTCAGAATTCATCAGACTTTAACATTTAGGCATTCATTACACATGTAATCTATTTTTCCAATTCACATTCATCCATTTCAATCTAATACATATATTTAAATGCTTAATTTTAATTATATAAGCTTACCTCGTATAGCTCGAATGCAAACTATCGTTTATTCGTCCACTTTTCCTTTTCCCCAATCTAATTCTAATCTTTTCTTTTCTTTATTTAAATAATATCAAAAATAATTCATTCAATATCTATTCTATTCAATTTAGCTCACAATTTACATTTTAGCAATTTTACACTTTTGCCCCTAAACTTTCATCTTCTTTACATTTTAGTCCTTATTACATAATTTACAAATTCATGCAATTTCATCCTACCTATAACACCTCAAACCCGACCCAGACATTATGGTCGAATTTGGCAGCGTAACATTGAAGGGTGAATCATAAATTCGATGTCGATGGCAAACCTTGAAAGCTGTAGCACCCTAACCCGTATCTATTGTCGGACTAGGGTTATGAGCTATTACTGATCAAAACATATCATCATACAATTATATCACATACAGATATAAATTATCTTCACATTAAAGTCTTTCTCAGTTATATAGTCCTTTAAGAAGGTTTATGAGACCTTAAACATGCATTAGAAGAAGGTCAAGACTAAACCGAAAACATTTACAACTTTTATGAAACTTAGAAAGATTTTTCCTTTATATACAGGGCACACGCCTGTGCGGCTAGACCATGTGCCTCACACGGCCGTGCCTTAAATCAACCTTAGCCCATGTGCAACACTAACTAGGTGCACAGTCACTACGCACGCCCATGTATCCAGTCCGTGTGTCATCCTGACTTCATCCACACGGTCACTAGACACGCCCGTGTGTCTAACCCGTGTGCAATACTGACATAAAAACTACAAAATAGGGGTTACACGGTTGAGTCACACGCCTATGTGCTCTGGCCGTGTGGCACGAAATAGGCTTCGTTTAAGCCGTTTTCCTACCCCAATTTATCTTGTACCAGCAAGAAACAATATGCAATATATACAACCCAGTTCAAGCCAACATTATGCTCTGAAACATTCATCAAAATCATCAAATCATTCACAACCATTTCAAATATATCAGTTTGACCATTTCACTTAGTATTTCATGAGTAACAATATATGTCATTTCTAATCACATTTTCAATACCAAAACCAACTCATAATGTTAACCATAAGCTAGACATAACACATAGCATGATATATTCAATTCAAAACACATATTAACTTATCAACTTATACATATCATTACACAATACCAATTTATATAACAAATATATATATACACATCTACCTTGTAGCTGAAGCACCACATTATATACATACAAAGACCAAACCATCGAAACCAAACAACTCTAACATTGTATCAAGAACACATAATAAACCAAACTTAACATAATAATCAAGCCAAATCATAAATCATCCCACTCAATGATTATAAGAAGATACCAACCACATACAATATATATATCATGACTGAATCATTAATCCTTGAGCAAACATATCAAGTTCTTCATCTAAATATTACATGAACAAGATAGATAAGCTTGGACAACAATCATAGCCATTTTTGCATGACTAAATATACAACATTTCAACACCAAACATATCCAAACTAGCCTATACATGCCACATAACCAAATCATAAATCATTTAATTACCGATACGAATACTGGATAGTGTGATGAGACCTCTACTGACTTTCAACCCGAGCAAGTTTCTGAAAATCTATAAACATAAGAAAGACACACCGAGTAAGCTTTGAAAGCTTAGTAAGTCATTAGCAAATAAATCATGTCATGAATATATAATTCAATTTGTACAATTCATATTTTATTAACCACGTCTCGTTTTCATGTATCATACACATCGACAATCTCATTTATACTCACCGTTTATACTTACATTTCATTTCATTGCCATGTATTTCACATCTTATCATTGGGAATATATTTACTTTTCATTCTTGAATATCATAAATACATGGTACATACCTGAATCTGATGTACCTTAAAAATACACATTTATGTACCCACCTCGTACGAGTCTCATACACCTTTCTGTACCATCTCGTACACATCTCATACACATTTTTGTACCATCTCGTACACATTTCATACACATTTCTGTACCATATCGTACACACCTCATACACATTTCTGTACCACCTCGTACCCATATCATATACGTTTCTGTACCATATCGTACACATATCATACACATCTCTATATTATCTCGTATACATATCATACACATATCATACACGTTCTGTACAATCTTGTACACAAATCATACACATTTCTTCTTCCATTTACCTATTAAACCATAATGATAGAGTTTGATTAGGCAAAGATCTCATACGATAAGTACCTATACCATGGTCCGAAACCAAATCAAGGTAACTTATCTCCGGAGTACCTATACCATGGCCCGTAGCCAAATCAAGGCATAACTCGCATCCGAAGTGCCGATATCATGGCCCGAAGCCAAAATCAAGATATAATCTTAATTGAATCATTTCGAACTACCATCGAATTATTATTAAATCATAGTCAAACACTTCCATAATCTAATATTTAAAATTTATACAATATTACGGTATATACATACAACTTTAATAGAGTTCGTTATACACAACTTTATCAAATTCACAAATTCAGTCAAAGCAATATAGGAACCGATTCCCAAATCTTAATTCAAATTGGCACATAAATATATAAAAATATATTTATTTCCAACTCAATTCAGCATATATAATATGTATACTTTTCAATTTAACAACATTTATTTACTTATGACTTACCTCGTACGGATATGAACAGACCGAACGACTATTTGACAATTTTTGACTTTCTCCGATCCCAAATCTGATTTCTTCTTTTCTTGATCTAAATCAATATAAATTTGACTTATTTAATCAAATATTCAATCAAATTCATCCAAAAACACATAAATGGGCTAATCAATGGCCTAATTTCGCTTTAACGCCCTCTTATTAAAAGAACATGGTAAATAAGCACCTTATTAATTAGCATGCTAATTTTGTATTTTACGCGATTAAGTCCTTTTATTAATTTAAGTACCCAATCAGTAAAATTTATTTACAAAATTTTGACATATATCCAATAATATGCTGTAAATACCAAAAATAATATTAAAATAATTTGATGACCTCGAATTTGTGGTTCTGAAACCACTATTCCGATAAGGGTATAAATCGGGTTGTTACAACTCTCCCCTTTTAGGGATTTTTGTCCCCGAAAATCTTACTAGTAAGTAGATCCATGATTTGCTTCCACTGTAACACCTCAAACCCAACCTAGAAGTTACGCCTGAATCTGGCATGTCACATTGAAGTGTTTTTGAAAACCTTGTTTACATTAACAACCCTTCCGTTTAAACCTTGTGTAAAATCTCGAATTTTGTTTGCTTATTTTCAAAACGTGGTTTATTAAAAGCTATTCTCTTGTAAAACGTTATTACCTTTAAAACCATATTTATTGTGAATGCCTTACTTAAAATTAACTGATTTACGAAAACGTGAGGTTTTAAAAAAAACATTTAACATTTTGGAAAACCTTAATTTTGCCACTAACAGAAATAAGTCAAAGTAAATAAAAACCCAATAAAGGCCTTATTAAAACCCAAATCCAAATTAAAGTACTCATGAATAATTAAATAAAAAAATAGAAGCAGATATGTGGCCATCTCCGAGTCCCTCGTAGCACCGATCCTCCCAAGGCTGGGGATTACCTAAGAAAAATTAATAAACGGGGTGAGTTTATGAAAACTCAGTGTGTAATCCCTCTACTAAGGAAACAATCAGTATATAAAAACAAAAGTAGTAACGGTACAGTCAATTCAGAGTATATATGGGCTAAAGCCCACTACAATAGCATTTGGGTCATAGCGCATAACAGAATCAGTTGGTCCAAGCCCAACCAATTATAGAACATAATAACAGTTTGGGCCTAAGCCCATTACTGTAGAGAGTAGCATATGGGCCTTAGCCCACTATAGAATTAGAATCCATTGGGCTTTAGCCCAATTCAATAAGGGAATCAGAATCAGAACTAGAATCAGAATCAGAATCAGCATCATAATCAGAATCAAAATTAGCATCAGAATCAAAATCAGAATCAAAATCAGCATCAGAATCAGAATTAGAATTGGAATAGTATATGCATGAAAGCCCAACCCAGTCTAACCATCACACCACCCGTACCACCCCTGTATACCATGTGGGGAATAACTCGACCCACCCAGCCTACACACCAATATGCATCCATACTGCTAATAATAGATAACGTGGCAGAGCCACCAGAATCAGATTATGTGGCAAAGCCACTAGCATAGAACTTCCTCCAAATCAAGCCCAACACCTTGCAGAATATCGTGTATGTCATGCTCAATCATCACACGTGTATGCATAATGGCCATGCTTAGTAATAGCCATTTAAGCATATGTTAAAAACATATCAATCACACACACGGTCATGTCAGTCATAACAATGCCATACGATCACAAATAGATTAGTCAAATACATAGTCCAACTCAGTCACTTGCCCATAAGGGCAAAACAGTCATTTTACACCGTAGGGGCAAAATGGTCATTACCCCATAGGGGTATCTCGGTAATTTTACCCTATAGAGGTATTTTAGAAATTCTACCCTATAGGGATATTTTGATAATTTCAAAAAACCAGGGGTATTTCAATGATTTCACAAATTAGGGGTATTTCAGTAATTTCACAAATCAGGGGTATTTCGATAATTTCGTAAACTAAGGGTATTTCGGTAATTTTGCAAACCAGGGGTATTTCTATAATTTTGCAAATCAGGGGTATTTTGATAATTTCACAAATCAGGAGTATTTCGGTAATTTTACAAATCAGGGGTATTTCGGTAATTTCGCAAACCAAGGGTATTTCGATAATTTTACAAACTAGGGGTATTTCGGTAATTTTGCAAACCAGGGGTATTTCGGTAATTTCATAAATTAAGGGTATTTTGTTAATTTCGTAAATTAAGGGTATTTCGATATTTTCTCAAACAAGGGGTATTTTAGTAATTTCACAAACCAGGGGTATTTCGATAATTTCATAAACTAGGGGGTATTTTGGTAATCTTGGAAATTAGGGGTATTTTAGTAATTTTGCAAATCATGGGTATTTCGGTAATTTCATAGCTCAGGGGTATTTACGACCTAACCTATAATCATTGTCGCCTCGAGTGACCTAAGTAACCTAGGCAGACATAACGGTGTAAATGGGCCTAAAGCCCATTACTCGGCCCAAGTGGGCCCACACGCTCATGTGGCCCTTTGGCCCAAAATTAATCACGGCTACACAACTCAAATCCGTACTTAACATAAAACATACCTTTTTATACGTGTGGCCTTACAAGCCCAATGGGCCCAAACAGCCCATTTCGGCTCAACGTGGCGCAAAACAGCCTAAGACCACGAGAGTGCTCATGGTGCCATCTACGGTCCAACCCCTATGTTCGTGGCCTTGGATCACTACACGTGCGATCACACACTTGTGTGGCATCGTTTGCCTGCATTTTGGCTTCTAACATGTTGCCAATCTACAGTAATAGCAGTGAACAACACATACTTTTGGCTTTTCAACCGATAATCAAACATAGCCTATGGTTACACACATATTTACTACTTTTACACCTATTACCGTTTATAAAGTTTGGATACACACCTTTCCTGCGAACACCTGTGAATAGCCCTTGAGCACAACGCGTTGTTTGGACCACCTAAAGTTCACACCCACCTGTCGACTAAGAATAACAGATCCTTCCTTGATTAGTAACAACAAATCAATCGACAGTCCATACTTATCAGTAAAAGACAAATAATCAAATAACACATTGATCTTAAGTGAAGAACACACTTACCAAAAGTGCAAGATTGAGTAAAAGATAGAGAAGCAATCGATCTCCTAATCCCAGGAGACCACCCACAAGACTGGTACAGCCCAGGCCTACAAAGCCTTAGCGACTGCTGGTAGGGAAATAAGGTATTAAGAAATTCATCCATCGACAGAGAGAGTATAGACGAAAGAAAAAGCCGAAGTCAATTGAAAGAATAGGACCTTAAGGCCGACAGAGTTATAGAGGGAAGAGATGGAAGATTCGGCTTTGGAAATAAAGATTCAAAGGAGAAAAGATCCAATAAAATTAATCGAATAGAAAAAGAAAGTAAGACGAACCTATGGCTCTAACCGATTGCCAAAAAGTCATTCACCAACTTGACACAAGGTTTGAGAAAAGTATAGCCTTCGGCCAAAAGAAAACCAGATGCTTGAGAGAGAAGAGCAGAAAGCAAAAAGGAGAGAGAAAAGAATGACTAATAATCAGCTTAATGAAAAGTAGTAACAGCAATAAATGGAAAAGGGAGATGAAGAAGAAATCGGCTACTAAATAGGGGATAACCGAAAGCAGAGTGTCTTGAAAAAGAATGACAAAAATACCAAAAATGAACAAAAATAAAAACACCAAAATTCCCTAGCCAAGATTTGGTTATACCAGTAATACCAAATGCCGAAAATGAACTTATTAACCCTCCTCAGCTGAATTTGCACTTCCACCCCTCCCAAATCGGCACCAACTCCCCACAAATCAAACTCCCTTAATTTTCTCCCTGATATGCACCATGAATTCCTCTGTAATCCACTCCCTATCACCCATTCAGTTTTCAAGACCAAGTCAACCTTCAACCACATATAATTCCACTCCAACTCAACCTCTAGCTGTCTAGTGATGCAAAATAGAAATCCATCACCTGTAGTGGGATTTGAACTTTAGTCCTCTCTGTTGATGAATCACGCCACTTACCTCTTTGCCATCCAACTCTTTGTGTTATAAACCCAACACATTTAACTATAAAGCCCACCTAATCGCTTCCAGATTTATTTAAAAGAGAAACCAAAATAAATTGCAAGGGCCAAGACTTGGACCCAGGCTCCCTTGCATACTTAATGACGCCACAACCACTGGACTACAAGCTCTCTTGTGTCATTTTGCCAACGTAACATTTTATAAGGCCTACTTCCCAGCATTCAGGGTTTATACACTTTTACCAAAATTTTTGCTAAAGCCCAGGTTTGAACCCAGGACTTCTCTAACACTCCAACCTCTTCCTAAATCACTTAGCCACTAAACTAAACATGCCATTTGTGAAATTTTCCTCACACAACTAACATCCAATTTCTCCGATACTCGTAGCCCATTTCACCTAGGCCCAAAATTTGGGGCGTTACAATTCTACCCTTTTAAAAAAATTTCATCCTCGAAATTTCCAACTAACAAGGTAGTAGCGTAACAACTACCCCACTGCGCTACCGCTACGTACTCTAATCCCAAAACATCTAATCATAGAAGTAGACAAACATTTATCAAGCACGCATACAATTCCTATAATCAAACTTTGTATTCAAACAAAACACACCCGAGTTAAAAGGGATTGGGCAATCCCGAGCCCAATGCTCCTTAGACCCACATCTGGGGCATGCTCTTATCTTTCTACGGCATTCACCTGTATGGTGCCCGTTGCAGTGCTCGGAAGCCGAAAAGTTTGGACGTGTGTTACCACTTTCACAGAATGAGGCTCTGTCCACTGAGAGCTATGACCTCTCTTCTTCTTACACTCCAAGCACCCCACCTGAAGCGTTTCACTGATCTCCCTAACTTTGGTCTCCAACACTTCTTCTACCATTTCCTTTATTAACTGAGTCAGTGCCTCAATCACAAGCTCTGGGTTATCACTACCCGAAGTTGGCAGACTTTGCTTACCATTAGAATCCATATCAATACTCTACATTATCAGCACATATATCAAATAAATACAAAAAATCTAGATTCAAACATTTCATAAGACTTACAGAATCGGCGCTGGAGACTCGTGTGCCACAGTTCCAGTATAAACATTCCAAAAACAATCAAATTCTTCTAAAATCAAGATTTAGTAAATTTAGCAACCCTTACTCTAAGAAAAATTCCAAAAAAAATCAATTTTCAAAACAACTTAAATCATAAAAAATAATCTTAAGGAAAAACCCAACCCACAACCAAGTTTAGCAACCCAGGCCCTGATACCACTAAACGTAACACCCCAAAACTGGCCTAGAAGTTATGCCCAAATCTGGCATGTCACATTGAAGTGTTTTTCGAAAACCTTGTTCACATTGAAAACCCATCCGTTTAAACCTTGTGCAAAATCTTGAAGTTTGTTTGCTTATTTTCAAAACGTAGTTTATTAAAAGCTATTCTCTTGTAAAATGTTATTACCTTTAAAACCTTATTTGTTATAGATGCTTTACTTAAAAGTAACCGATTTACGAAAACGTGAGGTTTTAAAAAAACAGTTAACATTTTGGAAAACCGTTATTTTACCACTAACAGAAATAAGTCAAAGTAAATAAAAACCCAAAGTTAAAATCCAGAATTTATAAAGGCCTTATTACAACCCAAATCCAAATTAAAGTACTCATGAATAATTAAATAAAAAAGATAGAAGCAGATATGTGGCCATCTCTGAGTCCCTCGCAGCACCGATCCTCCTAAGGCTAGGGATTACTTGAGAAAAATTAATAAACGGGGTGAGTTTATAAAAATTTAGTATGTAATCCCCCTACTAAAGAAACAGTCAGTATATAGAAATCGAAGCTGTTAGGCCAGAGCCCTTTAGCAGTAACGGTACAGTCCAATTCAGAGTATATGTGGGCTAGAGGCCACTACAATAGCATTTGGGTCACAACCTATAACATAATCAATTGGGCCTAGCCCAACCAATGACAAAACACAATAACAGTCTAGGCCTAAGCCCATTACGGTAGGCAGTAGAAGATGGGCCTTAGCCCACTACAAAATCAGAATCCATTGGGCTTTAGCCCAATTCAGTAACGGAATCAGAATCAGAATTAGAATCAGAATAGCATCAGAATCAGAATCAGCATTACAATCAGAGTCAGAATCAGAATAGTATATGCATGAAAGCCCAACCCAGTCCAACCATCACACCACCCGTACCAACCCAACACACCATGTGGAGAATAACTCGAACCACTCAGCCCACACACCAATATGCAGCCATGCTGCTAATAACAGATAACGTGGCAGAGCCATCAGAATCAAATTATGTGGCAAAGCCACTAGCACAGAACTTCCTCCAAATCAAGCCCAACCCTATGCAGAATATCGTGTATGTCATGCTCATTCATCACACGTGTAAGCATAATGGCCATGCTCAGTAACAATCATGTAAACATATGTTAAAAACATATCAATCATACAACCATGGTCATGTCAGTCATAACACTGTCATACGATCACAAACAAATCAGTCAAATACACAGTCCAAGTCAGTCACTTGCCCACAAGTGCAAAACAGTCATTTGACACCTTTAGGGCAAAACGGTTATTTTACCCCACAGGAGTATTTCTGTAATTTTGAAAACCAAGGGTATTTTAATAATTTCGTAAATCAGGGGCATTTTGTAATTTCGTAAATCAATGGCATTTCGGTAATTTAGCAAACAAAGGGTATTTCGGTAATTTCACAAATTAGGGGTATTTTGGTAATTTCACAAATCAGGGGTATTTCGATAATTTCATAGATCAGGGGTTTTTACGACCAAACTAGTAGTCCATCGCCGCCTCGAGTAACCTATGTAACCTAGGCAGACATAATTGTGTACATGGGCCTTAAGCCTATTACTCGGCGCAAGTGAGCCCACACCCTCGTGTAGCCCTTTGGGCCAGAATTAGTCACGGCTAACAACTCAAATCCATACTTAATATAAAACATACATTTTTATTCGTGTCACCCTACAAGGCCAATGGGCCCAAACAGCCTATTTCGACCCAACGTGGCCCAAAATAGCCCAAGACCACGAGAGTGCTTATGGTGGCCTCTACGGTCTAACGCCTATATTCGTGGCCTCGGATCACCACACGTGTGACCGCACGCTCGTGTGGCATCGTTTGCCCAGCATTTTGTCGATCTACAATCATAGCAATGAACAACATATACTTTCAGCTTTTCAACCAATAATCAAACATAGCCTACAGTTACACACATGTTTACTGCTTTTACACCTTTACTGTTTACAAGGTTTTGATACACACCTTTCCTGCGAACACCTGGAAATAGCCCTTGAGCACCACGCCTTGTTTGGACCACCCAAAGTTCACACCCACCTTTCGACTAAGAATAAAAGATCCTTCCTTGATCAGTAACTATGAATCAATCGACACTCCCTACTTACCAGCGAAAGACAAATAATCAAATAACAAATTAATCTTAAGTGAAGAACACACTTACCGGAAGTTCAAGATTATGTAAAACAGAGAGAAGTAATCGATCTCCTAATCCCAGAAGATCACCCATAAGATTGGTACAGCCCACGCCTTCAAAGCCCTAGCAATCGCTAGAAGCGAAAGAAGGTATTAAGAAATTCATCCATCGGTAGAGAAGGTATAGAGGAAAGAGAAAGCCGAAGCTAATCAAAAGAACAGGAACTGAAGGCCGACAGAGTTATAGAGGGAAGAGATGGAAGATTCGGCTTTGGAAATAAAGATCCAAATGAGAAAAGATCCAATAAAATTAACTGAATAGAGAAAGAAAGTAGGATGAACCTATGGCTCTAACTGTTTGCCAAAAAGTCATTCACCAAATCGACACAAGGTTTGAGAAAAGTCTAGCCTTCGGCCTAAAGAAAACCAGATGTCTGAGATAGGAGAACGGAAAGCAAAAAGGAGAGAGAAAAAAATAACTAATAATCAGCTCAATGGAAAGAAGTAACATCAATAAATGGAAAAGGGAGATGAAGAAGAAATTGGCTACTAAACTGAGGATAACAGAAAGCAGAGTGCCTTGAAAAAGAATGAAAAAATACCAAAAATGAACAAAAATAAAAACACCAAAATTCCCTAGCCAAGATTCGGCTATACCAGTAATGCCAAATGCCGAAAATGAACTTATTAACCTTCCTTAGCCGAATTTGCACTTCCACCCTTCCAAATTGGTACCAACTTCCCACAAATCAAACTCCCTTAATTTTCTCCCTGATATGCTTTGTGAATTCCTCCTTAATCCACTCCTCATCACCCATTCAAATTTCAGGACCAAGTCAACCTTCCACCAAATAGAATTCTACTCCCACTCAACCTCTAGCCATCCAGTGATGCAAAATAGAAATCCATTGCCTGCAGTAGGATTTGAACCTTAGTCCTCTCTGTTGATCAATCACGCCGCTTACCTCCCTGCCATCTAACTCTTTGTGTCATAAACCCAACACATTTAACTATAAAGCCCACCTAATCGCTTCTAGATTTATTTAAAAGAGAAACCAAAATAAGTTGCAAGGGCCAAGACCTGAACCTAGGCTCCCTTGCATACTTAATGACGCCACAACCACTGCACTACAAGCTCCCTTGTGTCATTTTTCCAACGTAACATTTTATAAGGCTTACATCCTAGCATTTAGGGTTTTATACACTTTTAGCAAAATTTTTGCTAAAGCCCAGGTTTGAACCCAGGACTTCTCCAACACTCCCAACTCTTCCTAAATCACTTAGCCACTAAACTAACATGCCATTTGTGAAATTTTCCTCGCACAACTAAAATCCAATTTCTCTGATACTCGGAGCCTATTTTACCTTGGCCCAAAATTCAAGGAATTACATCCACAAAGTACATTCAACTTTACACATGGTTTCAAATTTCAATTCTCTTTAATCTCATAACTGAGATTTTGGCCTATCTTTCGTTATACAGTATATCAAGCTGAGACTATTTATAAATATATTGACTTACTTTCATTTCTAATCAATTTCTTTGATAACATTAATACCGCGAATCATTTCCTCACAAAGCTCAGTTGCGAAATAACGAAATTCGGTAACTGCTACCATATAATACCTCATATGATGTCATTTTTATGCTCCCCTGATAACTTATCAAACAGTAATAGTCTAATGACAAATAAATATTTCAAGAATTTGATTTGCATTTCCCGAATTCAATGCAATCCCATACTTACAAATTACTGAAATTTCTTTTAGAATCACAATATAAGTTCCTGATTTCAAACAAAACAATGATAATTGGAACCATATGCAGACCTACTATTTTAGGAACAGATAACTCAACTATTCTATCAAAAGAGAAAATCCACACGTACAGAGAGATTTCTTTAAGCAGTTGTTAATAATCCAGATCACTCTATCTTTTTCTATGATAATAATCCTGATGCAAAGTTCATCAAAATTCTATTTCATAAGTATTCAGATATCAACTCATACTGAAATCTATTGATAGCTTAGGCATTTGAACGTAAAGTCAAAAACAAAACATTTTATACTCATTCATCAATGCCACTTTCTTAGATTATCATGCATCTTGTTACTCCCGTATGAACAGACTAACTAACACCGTGAGCCACCTGTAGTAATGGTTATTCAATCTCAGAGCTTTCAATGTAGATACCACAATTGGCAACCCAATCAAATCACTAGATTCAATTTGGACTATCTCATCATTCTTGCATCTCAAATCAATAGTTTTTTCTGTTTGCAATTTACAATAACATCATGCAAAGTTAGCCTGTCCATACCCAGAATTATATCAAACTCATCAAAGGGTAATAATATTAGATCAGCCAAAAAACTAATATCCCGAATCATTAACAGACAATTCTTGCAACTGAGACTTTAATTCTTCCAACTCTGTCAGAGCCATTCTATACAGAGCTATTGAAATTGGAATAGTTCCCGGTACTAGTTCAATAGCAAATTCACTTCTTGGATCGGAGGTAATCCTGGAAGTTCTTCAGGAAAAACATCAGGGAACTCACAGACAACTAGTACAGATTCTATTTTCTTTTCATTTACTTTCGAATCAATCACATATGTAAAGTAGGCTTCACAGCCCTTTTTCATATATCTCAATCATCTTTTCAAGTAAATGATTTCAATCAAACTAAAACACTAAATCAGTCTTTTCAAACAAATATGTTCTTCTCGTTAGAAGGATAACCCCAGACATATCACTATACAGACTTGATATTGATCTTTTATCACTTTCTCTTTTATCGATGTTGAATCCTTCATGAAAACTAGAAAGGGATTTACAATAAAACTGTCCCATATATTAACCATCGAAACTCTAAATTATAATGGAGTCACTTTAACCAGGTAGAAATCATTGGGCCTTAATGAGAATGATGCCTCAACCCTATAAATAGATATTATCCTTGCTGTTAGGAAAGCAGTCAAACACAAAAGAGAATCAAATCTCGTTTATACAGCAACCAATAAAAAATACAACTTCTATAATTCTAATGAAAGTACCATTGTACTCTCACATTTCGAACCAGAGTTATAATCATAATAGACATAGTCATCTCTATCAAATAGATATCTCTTGCAGGTATTCACATGGAGTCATAAGAAAATCGAGATAGCGAAATTTCAATGTCTAAAGCTACAAAGAATATTTAAGGATTACATCCCATAAAGAATGATATCAATTCCGATGATATCCCAGATAAGATCCAGAAGGAACAATGTCACTAATAAATACTGAAATCCATAGTAATAGAAGTAATATAATCTTCACGTATATTCAATAGAACAATATCCAGTAGAAATAAAATATTAGTATCATATAGATTTTATCATCTACTTTCTTATCATTACATTAGAACAGAATACCAGAGAAAGATAGATCAATGCTAATCAACCCAAACAGATCAACCATGCTTTCGTCTATCAGTACGTTTAACTAATGTTCTCAAATGATAATAATTTGATCTTAACATAATCCGTTACGTATGGTTCTGAAAATAAATGAACTCATTGCATACTCAGAAAAGATCATAGTAATTGTCTGACCATAACCACTGCACTCAGCCATCAATACAATTCAATCTTTATTCAAAGGTCTAACTCTGTCATTAGAAATTTTCACATTATCCTTTCACCAACAGAAGTCAATTCAGAAAAACTTCTAGTTAATATTTTCTTTAGATAACATACCTAAATAGGTAATTTAATTGGAGTTAATTTCTTCTAGAACAATAACTTTGTATAATATGAATAGTCTTCAGAACTATCCCATAACTCTTTTAGTACTGTCTTCCTTTGCTGATTCATTCCCTTTTTGATCACATTAGTAATCTATCATATACAGATCACTGTAACTCTACTCTCATAAGCTTATTCAACCCAAAATCTTACGGATTTCATAGTAACATTTCACTGGTAAGGGGGTGAGGTTAATAAAGCCTCAAATTCAACCTGTACATAAATGTACATAACATGTAATTTCACAAATAGCCAGTTCATTATTGATTTAACATTCTCAAATCATTTAATAAACATGTTCTTTTAATCACTTTTACATATATCACATAGTTCATATGCTAACTCAAATCACTAATTCACAATCACAACATTCTTATAGCAATCATATATCACGTATCACAACTCAGATACTCATATCATTTCATTATTTATCAATGACAGAATATCTTGTATTCTTATTCATACCTTTATGAGTCTCAACTCATCATCGACACATTTTCACTCAAACATTTGAGCACATATACTATACTACAAGAACTAGCTTAGTTGGAAAACTTATCTGTCTCATCCAAACAAATTTTCGTCAGAGTCGGGAGATATCACACTATCACAGATTAGATGTGGCATGTATAGCTAGACTCACTTACACTATCGTAGTCCTAGAACCAACTAATCCATAGCTCTAATACCAACCAAATGTAACACCCCTAACCCCTATCCATCGTCGGACTAGGGTTACGAGGTATTACCGATCAAAACATATCACTGAACATTTATATCACATACAGATATCAATCATCTTCACATGAAAGTCTTTCTCAGCCATATAGTCCCTCAAACATGCATTAGAAGAAGGTCGTGACTAAACCGAAAACGTTTAAAACTTTTATGAAACTTAGAAAGATTTTTCCTTTATACACAGGGAACACGCCTGTGTGGCTAGACTATGTGCCTCACACAGTCATGCCTTAAATCAACCTTAGCCTGTATGCAACACTAACTAGGTTGCACGGTCACCAGACACACCTATGTATCCAGTCCGTGTGTCATCCTGACTTCATCCACACGGTCACCAGACACGCCCGTGTGTCTAACCCGTGTGCAATACTGACTTAAAAACTACAAAATAGGGGTTACATGATTCAGCCACACGCCCGTGTACTTTGGCCGTGTGGCACGAAATAGGCTTGGTTTAAGCCATTTTCCTACCCCAATTTATCATGTACCTACAAGAAACAATATGCAACAAATATAACCCAGTTCCAGCCAATGTTATGCTTTGAAACATTCATCAATATAACCAAATCATTATCAACCATTTCAAATATATCAATTTGACCATTTCACTTAGTATTTCATGAGCAACAATATATGTCATTTCTAATCACATTTTCAATACCAAAACCAACTCATAATGTGAACCATAAGCTAGACATATCACATGGCATGATATATTCAATTCAAAACACATATTAACTTAGCAGCTTATACATATCATTACACAATACCAATTTATATAACTATATATATATATATACACATCTACCTTGTAGCTGAAGCACCACATTATATACATACAAAGACCAAATCATCGAAACCAAACAGCTCCAACTTTGTATCAAGAACATATAATAAACCAAACTTAACATAATAATCAAGCCAAATCATAAATCATCCCACTCAATGATTATAAGAAGATACCAACTACATACAATATATATATCATTATTTAATCATTAATCCTTGAGCAAACATATCAAGTTCTTCATATAAATATTACAAGAACAAGACAGTTAAGCTTGGACATCAATCATAGCAATTTTTACACGACTAAATATACACCATTTCAACACCAAACTTATCCAAACTAGCCTATACATGCCACATAACCAAATCATAAAGCATTTAATTACCGATACGAATACTGAATAGTGTGATGAGACCTCCACTGACTTTCAACTCAAGCAAGTTTTCGACAATCTATAAACATAGGAAAAACACACCAAGTAAGATTTGAAAGCTTAGTATGTCATTAGCAAATAAATCATATCATGAATATATAATTCAATCTGTATAATTAATATTTAGTTAACCACGTCTCGTTTTCATGTATCATACACATCAACAATCTTATTTATACTCACCTTTTATACTTACATTTCATTTCATTGCCATGTATTTGACATCTCATCATTGGGAATATATTTACTTTTCATTCTTGAATATCATAAATACATCGTACATACCTGAATCTGATGTGCCTTAACTATACACATTTATGTACCCATCTCGTACGAATCCCATACACCTTTCTGTACCATCCGGTACACATATCATACACATTTCTATGCCATATCGTACACATCTCATACACATTTCTGTACCATCTCGTACTCATATCATCTACGTTTCTGTACCATATCGTACTCATATCATACGCATTTCTATATTATCTCATATACATATCATACACATACATACACGTTCAGTACTATCTCGTACACATATCATACACATTTCTTCTTCCATTTACCCATTAAACCATAATAATAGAGTTTGATTAGACAAAGATCTCATACAATAAGTACCTATACCATGGTCCAAAATCGAATCAAGGTAACTTATCTCCAGAGTACCTATACCATGGCCCGTAGCCAAATCAAGGTAACTCCTACGAAGTGTCTATACCATGGCTCGTAGCCAAATCAAAGCATAAATCTCACCCAAAGTGCCAATATCATGGCCCGAAGCCAAAGTCTTAATTGAATCATTTTGAACTACCATTGAATTATTATTAAATCATAGTCAAACACTTCCATAATCTAATATTTACAATTTGTACAATATTACAGCATATACATACAGCATTAATAGAGTTCGTTATACACGAACTTTGTCAAATTCACAAATTCAGTCAAAGCAATCTAAGAACTGATTTCCCAAATCTCAATTCAAATTGGCACATAAATATATAAAATATATATTTATTTCCAACTCAATTCAGCATATATAATATGTATACTTTTCAATTTAACAACATTTATTTACTTATGACTTACCTCGTACGGACACAAACAGACCGAACGATTATTCAACAATTTTCGACTTTCTCCGATCCCAAATCTAATTTCTTCCTTTATTAATCTAAATCAATATAAATTTGACTTATTTAATCAAATATTCACTCAAATTCATCCAAAAACACATAAATGGACTAATTACACTTTTGCCCCTGACATTTCACAATTTCACAATTTAGTCCCCATTTCAAAAAAACATAAATTACTCAAATTTTCAACAAACCCAAGCATGGCCGAATTATTCCTTGGTCTCAAGCAGTCCATTAATTCAATTATTTCACATTTTGATGCCTCAATTTACAAATTTCACATTTTAGTCCTTAATATAGATTTTTATCAAAAAATCACTTAATTAAACATGATAATCTATCAACCAATATTTATTTTTTTCATCATCATACCACAAATTCATCACATTATCAACAATGGTAGATCACAAAATTCATTTCAATTCTGAAAATTCAAGCATGGGCTTGCTAATATTCGAAGCAACGATCACAAAAACATAAAAATTATCGAAAACCAAGCAAAACACATGCCCGATTTAAGGCTTCAAAGGTGCCGAACTAAGACAACCTCCATGGTTTTCTTTTTCTCAACAATCAGCCATTATAGATAAAAAAAAATGCATGTGATGTTTTTACCTTATGTTTTATTATAATAACTTATAATATTCATTTATAAAACTAACCTTTCTAAATTAATTTACTAATAACATAATGCATGTCCACCACCGTCCATTCATTAATCAATGGCCTAATTTCACTTTAAGGCCCCCTCATGAAAAGAACATGGTAAATAAGCACCTTATAAATTAGCATGCTAATTTTGTATTTTATACGATTAAGTCCTTTTATTAAATTAAGTACCCAATCAGAAAAATTTATTTACGAAATTTTCATATATATCCAATAATATGTCGTAAATACCAAAAATGATATTAAAATAATTTTACGACCTCAGATTTCTGGTTCTGAAACCACTATTCCGACTAGGGTATAAACTGTGCTATTACAAAAATGTTTGATCATTCGCGGTTTAAAGCAGAGCTCACAAAACAAGTTTCTCTTTTCCAAAACTAGCCTCGTCTGAGGAGTACTTTAGTTTAAAATAGTTACCAGTGGAAACACATCTTGTTTAAACCCTAAGTTGTTATTTGAAAACCTCAAATTTTATATTCATTGTTAATCTCCTATGTTTCAATTAATGCGGAAGCTTTTTCTTTGTTAATTTTGGCATACTTACGTTTGATTTGTAAATCATTGTCTTCTTTTTAAAACACGAAGCTTAAACCTAGAGGCTAATCACTTAAGTGTAAAAAAATCCCAAAATTAAAATGAAATCGGAGAAAGGCCTTATTACATCAAAACCTGAAAAGAAAGCAGTTAAAGTAATGGAAAATAAATTAAAATAAAATACTAAATTTCAACTGTCCATAGTGTGGCCACCTCCGAGTCCTCGAATACGTCGAACCGCCTACTGAGGATTACCTGCAAAATTAAAAAGAGGGGGTGAGTTTTCAAAAACTTAGTAAGCACATCCCTCATCGATCATATAGTATGGATCACATCAAGTTGGCCTAAGCCCATTACAATAACAGTGGCATTTGGGCCTTAGCCCACAGTAGCCTCAGCTGGGCCTAAGCCCATAACACAATCAAAATCAGAATATGCATGCACAAATACCTAACCAGCCTTGCACTCCGTATCCCGTCCAACCTTGTACTCCTGCGGGGATTACACCAACCCACCCATCCCTACACTTCCAATGTAGCACCAGTTGCGGCACTAACCAATATCGCAACAGACCTAACAATCATATAGTGGGCTTAAAGCCATCGGTGGATCCACAGTCGTCAAGCTACCATGCGACCCTAAGAAATCATATACTTCCTCCATTCCATGAACCCATCCCCATGCAACATAATATCACATGAATGCAAACATATCATAAATGGCATACAATATCTAATAATCATATATCATGTAGGGGCATTTTAGTCATTTTTCCCTTTAGGGGCATATCGATCTCTTTTTCACTGTAGGGTCTAAGTACACTTATTCTAATCAATAAGTTCACGGTCGTGCCGCATCACTGGTGCAACCTTTAGCAATTCGATGGTACCATTGGGCTTATTAGCCCAATATGTGGCCCAAGTGGGGCCCACACTCACGAGAGGCACACTAAGCCCAAAAATTAGTCTTGGCCATGTGGACGACATGACTAGCTCACTAATTTCTAACCATCCATGAGATTTGCTAGTGTGGGGCCCATTGGGCCCACTTGGCCAATTTTGGCCCATTTGGCCTAAAAGTAGCCCCAGCCCATGAGATCGCTTACGGGGCCTCTGTCATTGAATTGACTTCTCCTACATAAGTGTTCGTGGCCATACTTTCTGTAACACCCTAAATTTTGGGCTGAAGAGAATTAGGCTTTGAGTATAGGAGGAATTTGGATTTTTGTTGGAGGAGAAAATTTTCACAATGGCATGTTTGGTATGTTGGTTAAGTGATTTCAAGTGTTTAGGGATGTCTGAAAAGTCTTCGGTTCAAACTAGGACTTTAGCAAGAATTTTAGTTTTTTCCTTAAAGTGGATTTGGCATAACTGGAAGGCCTTATTAATATTTTTGGTTGAAGCTTGACGCATTGAAACAGGTGGTCTAGTGGCAAGGGGCCGTTAGTAGCAAGCATGTGGTTCGGGGTTCAAGTCCTGGCCTTAGCAAAATTTTTATTTTCGCCTAAGCTAGCGTTTAAGCCTTATAGTTAGTTCGGACTGATTTACGACACAAGAGAGCTTGTGGCTTAATGGTAAGAGGCGTGTTAAGACTACTGGGGAGTGTGAGTTTGAATCTCAGGCCATGCGAAGTTTTGGTTTTTTTTTTTAAAGGGATTGATTCTAGCAGGTAAGGCTTATAATTAGTTATGATGGTTTCATGACATAAGAAGCTAGATGGCAAAGTGGCAAGCGGCGTGTAGGGAGCTTAGAGGGCTGGAGTTCGAGCTACCTCTTGTGCATGGGAAGGAGTTGGAGTTTGACCGAAACTCCTCTAGGCAGTGGATTGAATCGGTCAAGTGGTAGAAAATTTGAAATAAGTGGTTGTTGTTTGGTGGAAGGAATTTGGATTGAATTTAAAGTAGGTTGTTGGCTAAAATCAATGAGCGAATAAAGGAAAATTTGAATTGGAAGGGGTTGTACTGAAAATAGGACTCTTGGTGTTAATTCAGTCATAGGCTAGGAGGGGTGCCGATTTTACTTTTGGGAGTTGCCTATTGCCTGTTGGATTTTTTTATGTATTTTTGTAGTAACCGAATTGGTATTAGGGCACTTTGTTCGGATTGCCTTATGTTTTGTTTCACTGAACTTATTGCTTCTCTCCCTTTTTTCTTTTTTTCTCAAACATCTTCTCTTTGCCTCATTTCCAACTTCAGTTTTCTTTTGTTCTTACTTTAGCCGAATCTCTTATCTCCTCCTCTCCTTTGTTTTTCTCAATCAATTTTTCCATAGCCGTTTGTACCTTATCATCTTTAATAGCTTTCCATTTTTGTTCCTTTTGATCTAACCGATTCTTTTTTTCTCTATTCTCTATCTCACTGTTTTTACATTTGTTCTTCTCTGAACTGAATTTGACCTCTTTCCCTCTCTTTTTGTGTTATCTTGCTGGGCTGAATTCACATTTGGCACTCATTCTTCCCTTCGTTCGTTTCTCTTGACTGATTGTCTCACCTTCTTCTTTTTGTCCATCTTTTGTGTTGGAGCTCAACCATTTGTACTAAGGACCGCTTGCCGAATTGTTCTTCCCTTCCTTTCTGCCGATTGTTTGGAGGTAGGTATATTTTAGTTTTTCTTATGTTATTCTTATTTCTTAGGTTTTTCACTACTAAAAACCATATATAGCGGGTAGCAACTGCTGATTCTTTGTTCTTTGGGTTTATGAATAAGGTCAGTGGGTTCAAGCTTGTAGAGTGCAGAATCCTCTGAATATCCGGGATTTCTCCATCATCAATCGTTTGAGGTAGGGGATGTTTTGGGCCGAATGCTTTATTGTTGTATATTAGGACTTTAAGTTGTTGACGCTTAAATGTTTTGCTAATAGGAGGTGTGTTATTATAGTTAGTTGGTCAGGAAGTGTAATCGGTGGTAGTCAGTGGTTCTATCGGATCCAAGAGCCTTCGTGCGCATAAGATTCTGTATGAGGGAGTTAGTCGCACAGCACATATACAAGTGTGTATTTTCACACTTTTAGACTACAACAGCGATATAACAAAATGTTGGTAACCCACAAAGTCGAAAGATGGGCTTACATGGGCATGCGAACGCTTATGTGATTGACCAAGCGCTCAAATTATGGGTTTACATCGTAACCCAATCACCATGAGTGATTTTGGTGGTTTTGGGCCAAAATGGGCGTAATGGGCCTGTGTGCCCACATGAGTGGAAATTTGCAAACTTATGTATATTGTCAACCCGATTACTATACTCGCTTGGCTTAGGTCAAATCTACGCTCGGCGGGCCACGTGACTGTGTGGGCCCACATGGGTCGGCTTAATGGTCCTTGGCCCATAGACTAGTTTCTATACTGATATAATTGCATGTGTTACTAGGCGACCGTGGGCTTGCTTTGTGGGGCTCAGGGTACTTAGACCCACACTGGTAAATGACTTAAATGCCCTTAAGGGAAAATTGACCAAAATACCCCCGTAGGTAAAATGTTTGTTTTGACCCTATAGGATATATAGATGCTTATGTTTTCCATGAGATGATCTAATTATGTATATCTATTTTGTTTAATGATAAGTGTATGATTTGTTTTCTGCATACTAGCATGCCATGATTTTATGTTGTATTACATTAGGGTGGGTTTGTTATTGAAGAGAAGGAAATCTGAAAGGATTTTAGCCTAATATCTGGGAGCTATGTTACGTATATCTGACATGTGCCATTTTACGGTACCATACATGGTGTGTAGGGTTGGATGGGTCGATTTTATCCTCATACTTGGTGTGTAAGGCTGAATGGGTCGATTATATCCCCTCATGGTGTGTAGGGTTGGATGGAGATAGTGTGCAAGTTTGGTGGGCATGTTATATGTTTTTGTAACATATCTGTTCTAATTCTGCATCTGAGTGGGCTAAGGCCACATCATTTCTATATCAGGCTCAAGCCCAGTCTATTACTGATATTAAAATGGGTTCAGGCCAGTTTGTTCTGCATGACTCTGTTGTTTTTATTTTGGGCTCACGCTGAGTTTTCGTAAACTCACCCAACTATCTAAATGTGCAGATAATCCCCGGACATAAACGGTTCGACGCTGTGAGGGACTTGGAGTAGGCCACACCTTTAAATTAGATTTGGACTCTATTTACCTTATTTATAATTTCCGGGTTGTAATAAGGCATCTCGTAATTTCTAGATTTTTAATTTGGGATTGATAGTTATTATGATATATATCTGTTTAATGTAGAACTCAATTTTCCAAAAACGTAAACTGCTTTCAAATCAACAAGTTCCCGCAAATTTTCAAAGTTTTATAAGCTTTCGCAACTTACTTGGGTTTTCACTTATAACAATGAATAAGGTTTTGAAAGTAATTATGTTTTCAAATGGATAACAAATTGCTCAAATGTTTTGAGTTTTTCCCAAAGAGGCTTTAACCTTCAAATGACCTTGTTTTAACTTAGAAACCTTAGTTTTCTAATGAGTTTTAAAAGAAAAATACGTAGTTTTCAACAGCACTCTAATGTGACACGCCGGACTCAGGTCTAACTTTTAGGTTGGGTTTGGGGTGTTACACTTTCATCTTTTCAGCTTTTCAACATTTCGGTATTTTGGCTTTTGCTGATCTATAGATAGAGTGGTGTGGGTACACATCTTTTTGAGAAACCGCGCTCTAGACCTCGAGCCTCAGACCTTATCTAAGTCGACTTATACCTCTTCAAACCGTTGATTTACAAATTAATCTCGCCTTCTTGTGGTTTATCCAGACAATCGGCCAATAAATCAATGAAACCCAGTAAACCCTCAAGAGAGGAACAGATCCAACACTTCAGAGATTGGAGAAACAAATGGAGAAAAGATTAGTATTCAACTATGAAGACAGGAAGTATATGGCTACAACATCCGGCCACAGAACCAACAAACCTTTGTCGATACAGATTAAAGTAGATGGGGAGGAAGTGAACCGGTCAAGAACAACAATCCAAATTTGATCGAAAAATAGAAGGGAAGAATAAGAAAAGATGATTACTATCCAACCTAATCAAAGATCAAGAGAGAAAACTAAAGGTTGATAGAGATGAAAGATGAAGAAAAATAAATAAAGAGAAGGAGAATTTGGTTTTAGGTATGTGAGAAGAAGAACTTCGAATGAGTAAGAAAGGAGGTGCGGTTTAGAGATGGAAGGATTAAAAAAAAAGGAAAGAATTGTGAAGAAGAGGAGTGAGGGAGTAATCGGCCACCAATTAAAACAAGTAGGTTAGGCACAAGATCTAGTCTTATTGGTAACACAATTTCAGCTAAAATTGCAACGTGAAATCAAGAGTAGAAAGAAAGAAATGGCTTAAAAATGGAAACAAAAGAAATAACCTGAAATGAGAATCCCCAAGGCAAAAAACAAAACAACTTCAACAGAAAATGCCAACGCAAACTAGCAAGAAGAATCTGGCACTCCCCTTACACCACTCAACCGAAACCTATGCATACCTAAAGTCCTATTTCGGCTCTAACTCCCCAACAACTCAAACCCCCCAGATTTCTTCCCCTTATCACTTCATAAGTTTCTCCTCATCCTACTCCCACCGCCCATTCAAACTCCAAGACCAATTCAACCTTCCACCGCATAGAATTCTACTCAATTTCTACCACTTACACGGCACAGGTGCAAAATAAAACCACTATTGCACCATCCAAGCCTCGAACCTCAGTCCTCCCACCTTTATGAGGTGTCACAAGCCACCTGCACCTTAGGTTCCTTGTTGTCAAGTTTACTCATCAAACTTTAAGAACATACAACCTAGAGTCAGGTTTTCCCTCAAAGTTAAAAACCACAATTTTTCCTATACCGAAGCTTGAACCCCGAACTTCATAGGCACCCCTTAACACTTCAAAATCATTAATCCAACGGTGCTAACATGCATTTATAGCCAAAATACACAAAATTAAAAAGCACAAGTTTTTGGGGCTTTACAACTCTACCCCCTAAAAGAAATTTCGGCCTCGAAATTTACCTGGTTAAAACAGAATAGGGTATTATTGCCAAATCGCCTCTTCGAGCTCCCACATGGTCTTTTCTAAATAGTGGTTATCCCAGAGCACTTTAACCAACGGAATAGATTTCCTTCTCAGTACATTTACTCCACGATCCAAAATCTGCACTGGTTCCTCCTCAAAAGTAAGGTCTGGCCTAACCTCGTTCTCCTCGGTTGAGACCACATGTGTGGGATCAGAATGATATCGTCTTAGCATTAAAACATGAAATACATAATCAATCTAATTCAACTCTGGAGGCAGTTCAAGTTTATAGGCAACTGGTCCTACATGCTTTAGTTCTCGGTAAGGCCCAATGAATCTAGGGCTTAATTTACCCTTCTTGTAACACCCCAAACCCGGCCCAGACATTATGGCCAGATCTGATGTGTCACATGGATAGTTAAGACGCCTCGTTCCTTTGTTAACAATTTTAGGAAAATCACTTTAAGAGTATTAAGGAAAATAACAGGTTAATTAGTGAAAGTCTTACCCACTATCAATTGGTGCTTAATTCTTTAGAAGGTCTTATCTTGTTATTAGGTGATCCAGTTGTAACATACGATGTGTTTGAAAATGTTGATTAGTTTTAAATAAAAACCCGTGCAGCCTTAGTCTATTCGTTTTAGGCAAGTTATAATTAATTAAATAAAAATAAAAATAAAAATAAAATACTTAATGAGCGGCTTTATTACAAATTAAAAACCCAAAAGAAAGTAAATTAAAGAAAAATACTGACATAAGAAATTTTGAGAAAAATTAACGAAGTGCAATTCTCGTGGCCACTCCAAATCCATCCAGCTCCAAGTCCTCTAAGGTTGGGGCTCACCTGCATAGATGAAAAGAAAGGGGTGAGTTTAGGAAACTCAGTGTGTAAGCTAAACCCAACCAGAGTCCAGATCAGTACAAGCTTATCTAGGCCTAAGTGCTATCCAGATACAGTATTAACTAGGCCTTAGCATTATTTAGTAAATAGTAATTACTGGGCCTTAGCCCTATTTAGTAAATAGTAATTACTGGGCCTTAGCCCTATTCAAAAATCAGTGTGGGCCTTAGGCCCATTACAGTAGCAGATCAAAAAATTATGCATGAATGCAAAGCCCAGCCCAATCCAGCCCTACACACCACCCGTACCAGCCCTACACACCATGTGGGGAATCATTCAACCTACCCAGCCCTACACACCACAGTCATAGCTTAGCTACTTAATCAGATAACGTGGCCAAGCTAATAAAACAGTAATACAAGGTAGGGCCTCTAACAGTAAACGTGGCATTGCCACTTAGCACTTCCTCCATCAAAACCTAATCCCATGCAATAGTGTATATAATGTCATGGCATACAGTGAACAGATTTAATTTAGCATGCAATTCAGTCAACTTAGCCTTAGGGGTAAAATGGTCTTTTAGCACCTAGGGGTAAAACAATAATTTTCATGCTTGTTACAGTTTGTTAGCCTCCTTAATGGAATCTAGATAGCTTATTTAGCCCATTTTGTTACTACCGAGTCATCGGCCATAAAGCCCCTAATGTGTGCTATGGTGTCCACTAGCTGTTATGGCCCACTAAGCCCATATTTTATCCCCGTTTCAGTAGAATTAACAGTCCAACTACTAGATTAAACTTACCGCACATTTCCACCCATATGGGCCCGTAAGCCCATTGGGCCCAAATTCGGCCCTTTGAGGCCCAAAATCACCAACGTGCACGAAAACACGCACACAACACTCTTATCATTTGCGATTATCGATTTTACAGTTTTAATCGACCCAGAGCATTCGCACTCTCGCAAGCCCTCGAAATGTCAGAATTTTGATAATTCAGCTTTTCGGCTTTTGCCGATCTAGTCTACTAGTAGGTGTCAACTACACACCTGATTTGCGAGATTTGTAAGAATCCCTCAAACGATCAACCTACAGTCGTTTAAACCATATGTCAATTGAAATCTAATTGAATAATTCACAACAACCTAAAATACCTATTCGGCGATCATAGACATTGTCAACACTTACCTTTGCCGAATCCAATCACTAGATCTTGGTCTATATTGCCTCAATGGCCCTAGCCTCCATTGCTCCTTGCTAGATCGCCCCTTCTTTGAACTAATACACACCAGAACTGGATGAAAGAGGCTAACAAAGCCCTTAGTCCAAAAAGACAGCCACCCTAAGTAGTTAGGGGTTTTCGGCTTTTCGTGAATCACAAGATAAAGAATGAAAAAGGTTTCGAAAACTTACCAAAGATCTACTTGCCAAAGAAACGTCCCAAAATACCTTCCTATTCCAGATATGTGGTAGGTCTAACCCAAAATAGGAGTAGAGAATAGATCTAAGTGATTCGGCTATTGGAACCCACTCTAGAGTATGCTTATTTGGGTTTTGAGAGAAAGATAGAAGAAGAAGAAGAAAAAGAAAGGGTTACAAAATAGAAGAGGTGATTGGCAGAGAGATAAGAGGTTAAGATTTGGCTCTTTGAAAAACTAACAATGGAAAGAAGAAGGAGTTGGAACAAAGAGGAAATTAGCAATAGTGGATTATGTTTTGGCTTTTTGAGGGAATTTGGCTACCAAAGATTGAGAAGGGAGTCTTTACTTTAATTGATGGAGAAGAGGTTAAGAAGAAGAGAAGAGAGTGTAGAGAGGAGAGGAGAATACTTGGTTCAGTTTTTGGCAGAAAAGGGAATGAGAGATTCGGCTTGAGGTAAATCGGCAAAACAAGGCTAATACTTTCGGGATTTCGGCTTTTAGAAAAGGTAAAAGAGGAACTTGATAACCAGAAAGGTATAGTCAGCACCCTAACCCTTAACTAGCTAGCACTCGAGATGCACCACAAGGTAAAACCCAAAGAAAACAATAAGCGAAAATCGACACACTCTTACCAAAATGCCGAAAATGCTAACACTAGGGACCCTAGTCGAATATGCATCCCTCTACACTCCTACAATAGGTCAACACCTCATCCCTTTCAAAATTCCTAAAATTTTCTCCCCTTCTCCCTCCTTGATTCAATCTCCTGAGCACTTGGAACTCCCTCATTTAGAGTTTCACTTAAAGTCCATCACATGCCTTACACATACATTAAAAATAAAACACCACATTGCTTACCATGAGACATGAACCTTAGCCCTTGCACAACTTCCACACGCCTCCCTTGTCTCCTAAATGGCGTTACATTGCCACCCTACCACTGGTCATCTTGTGTCTCAAATTACCCACATTTTTTTTAAAGCCCACTCAGTCAAAACCCCTTCTCCCTTAGGTCTAAAATTCTAAAATTCTACCGGGTTTTTACTTAAACTTAGGGCTTCTAAAGGCCCACTAACACACTCAAAACATAATTTAATACATCCAGAAAAACAAAAATCAAATTCAAGCAAAATCTCAAAAATCCTGAAAATTAGGGCGTTACAACTCTACCCCCTTAAAGAAATTTTGGCCTCGAAATTTACCTGGTCCAAATAGATGAAGGTATTGTTGACGCATCGCCTCTTCTGGCTCCCACGTAGCTTCTTCTTTGCCATGATTGGGCCAAAGTACTTTCATCAAAGGAATTGTCTTCTTTCTTAATACTTTGACATCTCGATCCAGAATTTGCATAGGTTCTTCTTCAAAATTCAAGTCAGGTTTCACCTCAATTTCTTCCACTGGTACAACATGAGAAGGATCAGATCGATGTCGCCTTAGCATGGGGACATGAAAAATGTCATGAATTCGGTCTAACTCCAGCGGTAATTCTAGCTGGTAAGCTACCAGACCTACCTGTTTAAGAACTCGATAAGGCCCGGCAAACCGCGGACTCAACTTGCCCTTCTTACCAAATCTTAATATTTTCTTCCAATGCGAGACCTTCAAGAAGAGCATATCCCCTACGGAGTACTCAATTTCCTTACGCTTTAAGTCGGCATAAGATTTCTGTCTATTAGATGCTTCCTTTAACCGATCTTTGATCAACTTAACCTTGTCTTCTGTATCTGCACCAACTCTGGCCCAAGAACCAGACATTCTCCCAATTCAGTCCAACAAGTAGGTGTATGACACCTTCGCCGATATAGTGCCTCATATGGAGCCATTCGAATACTCACCTGATACCTGTTTTTGTAACCAAACTCCGCTAATGGCAAGTAATCCTCCCAACTACCTTGAAAGTCGATCGCACAGCCCCTCAACATGTCCTCCAGAACTTGAATAACCCTTTCCGACTGTCCATCCGTCTGAGGGTGAAAAGTATTGTTGAAATCTAACCGCGTCCCTAACGCCTCATGCAACTTCTACCAGAATCGAGATGTAAACCTAGGATCTCGATAAAAAATAATCATAATTGGCACTCCATGAAGTCGCACTATCTCTGCCACATACAACTTAGCTAATTCCTGGAGTGAGGAATCAGTTCAGATAGGTATGAAATGAGCAGACTTGGTTAACCTATCCACAATTACCAAACTGAGTCTTTCTTGGTAGGCGTCAAGGGTAGCCCACTCACAAAGTCCATGGTTACCCTCTCCCACTTCCAAAGTGGAATCTTCACCGATTGCAGAAGTCCAGAAGGTAGTTGATGCTCAGCTTTCACTTGCTGGCATGTCAGACAATTCCCCGCAAATTTCGTTACTTCATATTTAAGTCCAGGCCACCAGTACAGCTCTCGTAAATCTCGATACAACTTATTCCCTCCTGGATGCATGGCACAAGGTCTGCCATGAGCCTATCTCCAAATTGACTACCTCAAGTTAGAGTCCTTCGGAATACAAAATCTTTTTCGAAAGCACAGAACTCCTTCACTATTCAGTCCAAAATTAGAAGTCTCATCACTTTTAACTTGCTAGAATCGAGGAACTGGTGACTCATCCTCTAACTGCTTCTCCTTAATCTGCTTAATCCAAGTTGGTCTCACTTGTAACTCTGTTAACAAACTACCATCGCCATATAAACTCAGACGAGCAAACATTACTCTTAACTCAGTTACAGCTCTCCTACTCAGTGCATCAGCCACCACATCTGCTTTGCCTGGGTGATACTCAATCGAACAGTCATAGTCCTTAAGCAATTCTATCCATCTTCGTTGCCTACGGTTCAACTCCTTTTGAGTCAACAAATACTTGAGACTCTTATGGTCTGTGTATATAATACACTTTTCTCCATACAAATAGTGCCTCCAGATCTTTAACGTAAAAATTACCGCTGCCAACTACAGATAATGCGTAGGGTAGTTCACTTCGTGATGCTTAAGCTATCGTGATGCATAAGTGACCACCTTACCCTCTTGCATCAGTACACAGCCCAACCCAGCATGCGACGCATCAATATACACCAAGAAATCCATCACAGACTTCGGCTGAATCAATACTGGCACCTTAGTTAGACCCTTCTTCAACCTATCGAAAGCCTCTTGTTGTTTGTCAATCCATACAAATGATACTCATTTCCTCAAAAGTTTCATTACTGGTGCAGCAATCAAAGAAAATCCTTCTACAAACCTTCTGTAGTACCCTGCCAAACCCAAAAAACTCTGAATTTCTGATACAGATCTTGGCGGCTTCCACTCCAGAACCTCCTCAGTTTTTCGAGGATCCACCCTAATCCCCTCAGCAGAAACAACATGACCTAGAAACGTCACCTCTCACAACCAAAATTCACACTTGTTGAATTTTGGATAAAGTTGTTTCTCCCTCAATACTTGCAGAACAATACGGAGATGCCCATCATGCTTCTCCTCAGTTTTCGAATACACCAGAATATCGTCTATGAAGACGACTATGAATCGATCCAAGTAAGGTTGGAATACCCGATTCATCAGGTCCATAAAAGCCGCAGGTGCATTCATCAATCCAAAAGGCATTACCAAAATCTCACAATGACCATACCAAGTTCTGAATGCTGTCTTACGAATATCCACCTCTTTGAACCTTAATTGATGATATCCAGATCGAAGATCGATCTTGGAAAATGCCGAAGCTCCTCTTAACTGGTCAAACAGGTCATCGATCCTTGGCAGAGGGTACTTGTTCTTAATTGTCAGTTTGTTCAACTGGCGATAATCGATGCACATACGCATCGTCTCATCTTTTTTCTTCACGAACAGTACTGGTGCTCCCCATGGAGACACACTTGGTCTAATAAAACCTCTGTCCAACAACTCTTGGATTTGTGCTTTTAACTCCACTAGCTCCTTTGGTGTCATCCTATAAGGCGCGATGGACACTGGAGCCATTCCAGGCAACAAGTCGATTCCAAATTTAACTTCACGATTCGAAGGCAACCTAGGAAGCTCCTTAGGAAAGACATCTTGAAACTCTTTGACAGTCCTAACCTCTCTTATAGTCATACCCTCAACATCAGACTGACTTACATATGTCAAATACGCCTCGCAACCCTTGCGAATCAGCTTCTCAGCCCTTAAGGCCGAAATAACATTGGACAAGTAATCCCTTCACTCCCTATAACCATCACCTCCTCATCCTCCGTGGTCTTTAACACCATTCGTTTAGCCACACAATCCAGAGTTGCCTTATGCTTAACAAGCTAGTCCATTCCTAAGATGAGATCGAATTCTCCAAACGGTAGCTCCATTAAGTCCGCAAAGAAAATCCTACCTTGGGTCTCTAAAGGCACATTTCTAAAGAGTTTGTCTACCCTAACCGAGTGACCCAGTGGACTTATCACAGTTACCCCACTCACAGTTTCCTCAGAGTGCACACCCAACGTCCCAGATATATAACATGCAACATACGAATGGGTAGAACCAATATCTATCAAGCAGTGTATGGCATGCTAGAAATAAAAAACGTACCAGTTATGACGTCAGGTGCGTCACCCTCCTCTCGGCGACAAGCAGGATACACCAACGCTGGCTGATGAGCCTCAGCATTTCCAATGCCACTACTTGGTGCTTCATGTCCACGACCATTTTCGTTGCCGCCCCTACCTTGACCACGGCCTCTCGACTGTTGTGGTCCACCTCGCACCAGTTGAGCAACCCTCTATTTAGTAGCTTGCATCTGAGCTGGCCTTTGAGGACACTCCTTAACTCTATGCTCCTTGGATCCACACCGGAAACATGCTCCAGTACGCTTCCAACACTATCTCAGATGCACTCTACCACAACCCTGAAAGCCTGCGGTCTAACCACATTCACCGAAATTGCTCAAACTGGTTCGTCCACTCTAGCCCTTTTTACATTTCTGCCCTAGCGCCCGAGGGTCCAGAATCCCTCTTGAATCGATTTCGATCCTTCTCACAGTTCTGTCGCTCCGTGCGTTTGACCTCCTCAGCTATCTTAGCCTTTTCCCCTAAAGCAACAAAGTCATGCTCCCTCTGCGGAGCAATCAGCACCCTAAGCTCATCCCTGAGGCCATCCTCAAATCGTATGCTATGTTCATATTTTGTAGCAACTATTCCACTAGTGTACCGGATCAACCTTAAGAACTCAGCCTCGTACTCAGCAACAGCCTTATTACCTTGGGTCAGGTTTAGAAATTCCTTCCTTCGGGCGTTCACATAGCTCGTCCGGACGTACTTCCCTTTAAAGGTCATCTTAAATAGCTCCCAAGTTACCCTCTCAGCTTGGGTACTATCCCTCACACTGATCCACCATTGATAAGCCTCGTCTCGTAGTAAAGATATTGCTCTATTTAGCTTCTGCTCCACTGAGCAGTCTAAGTCATCCATGATTCGCTCTGTGGCCTCCAACTAGTATTTGGCCACATTTGGGGCTACACTAGATACGCCCCTAAAAATCTCCTCTCTATTAGCTCAAAGTCACTCAGATATAGATCCCCGATTCACAGTCCCTGCACTCGCTCCAGCGACCCTTTTCAGAACCCTTAACATTGCCTGGGACAAAGCATCGTCCACTGCAGCCTGATCATACGCCCATTCTCAGCTACCGGCGCCGGTCGTGCCTCCTCAACTGGCATATGCCCAGAAGATGAAGACCTAGCTTGTACACTACTTCAGCTACGTCCATGGTCTCCTCCACGAGCTGCCCTTGTATTCATATCGTATTATCTGATTACGAATTTTATGAATCAATTCAGTATTTCAGTGTTTACTACAAATGTCCTATGTACAGATAGTATTTCAGACTTTGTTTTCACAAAATCGTAGCCTAGCTACTGTCTCAGTCTTCTAGGGTTTTAGTTTTTCCTACTATATTAGTCCCAACAGTTTCAGTATTACCCTAACTACTGAATCTTAGTAGGGTCTTAGTACTATCTACAGTAATATAACAGTAAATTACAGTATAGTAGAAATAATTACAGACTTGGTGCCGGAGATTCGGTGTGCCACACTTCGAAATCCAGATTGCAGGAAACCAAATTGTAGTAAAATTTTGGTAAAACTAAACTTTATTTTTAAAGTGGAAGCTTAAATAAAATAAGTACCTCTTGAAGAAAAATAAACTTAAAAAGGGTTTTCCAAAACCGGTTTTCAAAATACCCTTTTTGGGCCTGACTTTAAATTCTAAGAAAACCTTTTTGGACCCGATCCACAACCAAGTTGTTGCAACCAAGCTCTGACACCACTAAATGTAACACCTCAAACCTGGCCCAGACGTTATCGCCAGATCTAATGTGTCACATGGACAGTTAAGACGCCACGTTCCTTTGTTAACAAGTTTAGCGAAATCACTTTAAGAGTATTGAGGAAAATAACAGGTTAATTAGTGAAAGTCCTACCCACTATCAATTGGTGTTTAATTCTTTAGAAGGTCTTATATTGTTATTAGGTGATCTAGTTGTAGCGTACGATGTGTTTGAAAATGTTGATTAGTTTTAAATAAAAACCCGCACAGCCGTAGTCTATTCGTTTTAGGCAAGTTACAATTAATTAAATAAAAATAAAAATAAAATACTTAATAAGAGGCCTTATTACAAATTAAAAACCCAAAAGAAAGTAAATTAAAGAAAAATATCGACATAAGAAATTTTGAGACAAATTAACGAAGTGCAGTTCTGGTGGCCACTCCGAATCCCTCCAGGTCTAAGTCCTCTAAGGTTAGGGCTCACCTGCATGGATGAAAAGAAATGGGTGAGTTTGGGAAACTTAGTGTGTAAGCTAAACCCAACCAGGGTCTAGATCAGTACAAGCTTATCTGGGCCTAAGCCCTATCCAGATACAGAATTAACTAGGCCTTAGCCTTATTCAGTAAACAGTAATTAATGGGCCTTAGCCCTATTCAGAAATCAGTGTGGGCCTTAGGCCCATTACAGTAGTAGATAAGAAAATTATGCATGAATGCAAAGCCCAGCCTATCCAGCCCTACACACCACCCTTACCAGCCCTACACACCATGTGTGGAATAACTCAACCCACCCAGCCTTACACACCACAGTCACAGCTTAGCTACTTAATCAGATAACGTGGGCAAACCACTAAAACAGTAATACGAGGCAGGGCCTCTAACAGTAAACGTGGTATTGCAACTTAGTACTTCTTCCATCAAAACCCAATCCCATGCAAAATTGTATATAATGTCATGGCATATAGTGACCAGATTTAATTTAGCACACAATTCATTCAACTTAGCCCTAGGGGTAAAATGGTCTTTTAGCACCTAGGGGTAAAACAGTAATTTTCCACCCTTAAGGGGTATTTCAGTAAATTTGCTAGTTTTTAGGGTTTCATGCTTGATATAGTTTGTTAACCATCTTAATGGCATCCAGCTAGCTTATTTAGCCCATTTTGTTACTACCGAGTCATCGGCCCTAAAACCCCTAATGGGCCCTATGGTGTCCGCCAGCTATTATGGCCCACTAGGCCCAGATTTTACGCTCGTTTTAGCAGAATTAATAGTTCAACTACCAGATTAAACTTACTGTTCATTTCCACCCATATGGGCCCGTAAGCCCATTGGGCCCAAATTTGGCCCTTCGAGGCACAAAATCGCCAACGTGTACGAAAACATGTACACAACACTCTTACCATTTGCAATTACTAATTTTACCATTTAAACCGACCCACGAGCATTCGCATGCTCGCAAGCCCTTAAAATGCCAGAATTTTAGCAATTTGGCTTTTCGACTGTTACCGATCTAGTCTACTAGTGGGTGTCGATTACGCATCTAATTGCGAGATTTACAGGAATCCCTCAAACGATCAACCTACAGTGGTTTAAACCATACGTAAACTAAAATCTAATTGAATAATGCACAACAACCTAACATACCTATCGGCCATCATAAACATTGTCATCACTTACCTTTGTCAAATCCAATCACTAGATCTAGGTCTAGATTGCCTCAATGGCCCTAGCTGTGACATCCCTAATTTGACCCTAGTTGGGAAGTAGTTTCGGTACCACAAGACTGAGTCATGAAGATAATTAAATGTTATATTTTATGCCTAGTATATGTGAAATATCATGTTTGAAAATATCATGTCTTAATTTTGTCATTTGAATGTGAATCTCATTAAATAGGACTTGAGTGAGAAACTTTGAAATTATGATAGGTTAAAATTAGAGGACTTAATAATGCATAGTTTACAAGTTGGGGACTTGCATGTCAAATAGTCCACTTTGATAAATAGTGGACGGTAATGATGATAAAATTTGGCATTTTGTGTTTTGTACTTTAGTTAATTAATATTCAATTGTTTTTTTTTAATAAATAAACTTATTATATGTTATAAAAAAAACATGAATTAGTTTAAAATAATGGTGATAAAAACAAAGTCATCCATCTTTCTCTTCTTCCATTGCAGAAACTAAGGCAAAAGAAAAGAAAGGATTCAAGCTAGGCATTCGGTTCTTTTAGGCTTGATTAAGGTATGTTACCATGTGATTTCTTAGTAAATTTTGTGAGTTTAAGTTGATTATCAAGCTATTGATTAAACCCATGCATGAATTTTGATAAATTTGGGAAATATACATTCGGTCATGGTCTTAAATTGTCAAATTTCTTGTGTTTTGATAATCTTGAGTTTCTTGTGAATTTTATCTTAAATTCACAAATGCATTCCTTGACTTGATGTGGGTTCATGATCGGTATTGAATAAAATGTCACAAATTTTGGAAATTTTGATAGAAAAACTACGAAATTTGAAATGGAATGGTGGAACTTGATAAATGAGAATTTGATGAATCTTTTGATGTTAAAATCTATGAAATTACTAATGTATAAGTTAAATTGAGAAGAGGAATTCGGGTATGACTTAATTGCTTACATCTAGTATTCGGCCATAGCATAAAAATTAGATGTTGGATGTTTTAAATGACTTGAACATTTATAATTTGAGTTGGAGCTTAGTAATTCATGTTTAATAGTTAAATTGAGCTTGAATAAGTGGAATTATGTGAATTTTTAATGAATTGAGTTGGGAAAGTAGAAATTTGAGTTTGAAACTTGATTGATGGTGTTAAGGGCCATTATGAAAGTTATATGTACACAGTTTATAAGTATTATTATGCTAATTATTAAAGCTTTGGTTTTGTATACTTACGATTGTAGAAGATATATATATTATGAGTGGTGCTTTGATGTTCTTGGATTAGTATTAGTAAAGAGATGAGTGTTGATCTAGTTGAATATATATATATATATGTGTGTGTTTTAATTGCTATTTGATAATCGGTCAATGTGGCTATATGAACATATTTTACCAAATATAGACTTAAGCCTATGATTGCGTGTCCTTGATGTCTTAATAAGTGGATTAAAGTGGTAGTGCCGATTATAAAGCTTATTATAAAGTGAAATTACATATGTATAAGCATTAATAAGGGCATACATTCGATCAATTTAAGTCTTAATGATGTGAAACCTATGTTAGATAAAAGTAGCAATGTAAGAGTAAGTTAATTCATTAGTAGCCGAATGCATTTTAACCTAAGGAATGTTTGAGTTTGAATGTATTTGTGGTAAAATGAATTGAAATTTGCTATATATGTGTTAAGTGTAATCAAGTGGTATTAAGATTTTATATATGAGAATTAATAAACAAATGCTTAAAGACTTGACTTTATGCTTTGATAAAATGGTTTTAATAGTGTATGACATTTGGTTTGAGCATGTGTATATTTGGCTACTTGATAATTTTAAGAGTGAATTGTTAAAGTTGAATTACGAATATAGGAATTTGATGTTATGTATATTCGGTTAGTCATCGACATTGTGGCTATAAGGAATTGAATAATCTATTAATCTCAAATATATTTGAGATGAATTGAAATGAAATTTCTGAATGCATGTGTGTGTCATTTAAAAAAAATAGTTTTGTTGTTTTTAATGAAATGATATGGTTATTAAACTAGTTCTAATTTGTTGATTAAGCTCAAGAGCATAAAGAGTCAAAATTGGACAAAGGGAAAGCTAAAGTAGTGGAATAGCCGATCCATAGCTACTCGAACATATCCAAGGTAAGTTCTTAAGTATTTGAGAGTGAGATTCCATATGTTTAAGGTAGTTTACTATGGAAGTTGAACATCTAATATTATTCTTTAATATGCCAAAAGTATATGAAATCTAGGCTAAAAGCCGAATGTGATTAGAGTGCATTTATATGAAATGATTATGATATGTGCTATGATGCAACAACTATACTTATGAGATTTATTGGCTCATAAGAACTTGCGTACAAAGCTAATTGAGCTTTAACTATTTGTAAAATGGCGAAACATTTCAGAAGTTTTGAGAAGACATGAGAAATTGTATAGTAATGTGATATTATTATCGGGCCTTGAGCTTAGCAGGCACAATGCCGGTGATTTCATTATCAGGCCTTGAGCCTAGCAGGCATAATGTCAGTGAAGAAACTTCAGACCCAAAAGGGTCTAGCAGGCTTTAAGCCGGTGATAAAACTCGGGTCTTGTACCTAGCAGGCCAAAAGCCGGTGACTTGATAAAAGCTTATGACTATGAGATTTTGTGTTAAATTAGCAAAAAGGAAATCGCACTGAGCATTAAGTTATTCAGATATGTGACACTTACCTATTGATATGGTAATGAATTTAATTGATTAATGAATTTGATGTTTGTGAACATTCAATTAGTGTGATATTACTCATGAAAGTAAAATGTGTTTGAAAGTGACTTTGAAATAAGAAGAAATGCTTAAATGTGAAGTGATTATATATGTACTTATATATTCGGCCTTTGAGAAAAATAAGATATGAAAGTATGTGATACATTTTGTGATTAAAGTTGATATTGAAGTCTTGATATGTTTGTGTTTATATGGATTTGAAGTTAATTTAATGACTTGTTTAATTGAGTTAAGTTATTTAAATTACTTAAGACTTACTAAGCTAAATTGCTTACTTCGAGTGTATTTGTACTCTATTTTATAGATCACGTTTTGAAGCTACGAGCTCGGGGATCAGAGTTTGAAGGCATCCACACTATCATCAGGGTTTTTGGTACTTTTGATAATCTTTTGGAAAGAATGGCATGTATAGTTTACTCTCTTTTGATTTGAACGATATTTTGAAATTGTATATATATGTATAGCCATGCGAAAATGGCTTGTCAAATTCACTAAGCATGAATGTGAGTATTGATGAAATTATATGGTTGCTTTTGATAAATGTTCACTGAGAATATCTTGATAGATGCCACAAGTATTAATGATTAATTTCATAGTTCTAAAATAATCTTGTGCTCGACTTTGGATTGTAGGAATTATTATTTGAATAGTAAAGACTATGCATGTTTTGAATTGGCAAATAGTACATTGAATCTTATCAACTTCGATTATATGGTACATCGATTTGACTATAATATTTTTATAACATAGGAAAAAAAAAATTATTAGATGTAAAGTTCACATCGGAAAGGAAATCCATACTTATTTTTGGTTAAGGTTAAGTAATGTTGTATTTGGTAAATTGCATTTAGTTGGGTAATACCTGGTGATCCTATTCCGGAGATGGATGAAGGTCGTAGGGTGTTACACTAGCCTCCACTGCTTACTAGATCGCCCCTTCTTTGAACTAATACACAAAAGAATTGAATGAAATAGGCTAACAAAGCCCTTAGTCCAAAAAGACAGCCACCCTAAGTAGTTAGGGGTTTTCAGCTTTTCATGAATCACAAGATAAAGAATGAAAAGGGTTTCGAAAACTTACCAAAGATCTACTTACCAAAGAAACGTCCCAAAATACCTTCTTATTCCAGATCTATGGTAGGTCTAACCCAAAATACGAGTAGAGAATAGATCTAAGTGATTCGGCTATTGGAACCCACTCTAGAGTATGCTTATTTGGGTTTTGAGAGAAAGATAAAAGAAGAAAAAGAAAAGGTTACAAAATAGAAGAGGTGATTGGTAGAGAGATGAGAGGTTAAGATTTGGCTCTTTGAAAAACTAACAATGGAAAGAAGAAGGAGTTGGAACAAAGAGGAAATCGGTAATAGTGGATTCGGTTTCGGCTTTTTGGGGGAAATTGGCAACCAAAGATTGAGAATGGAGTCTTTACTTTAATTGATGGAGAAGAGGTGAAGAAGAAGAGAAGAGAGTGTAGAGAGGAGAGGAGAATACTTGGTTCGGGTTTTGGAAGAAAAGGGAAAGAGAGATTCGGCTTGAGCTGAATCAGCAAAACAAGGCTAACACTTTTGGGATTTCAGCTTTTAGAAAAGGTTAAAGAGGAGCTTGATGACAAGAAAGGTATAGTCGGTACCCTAACCCTTAACTAGCTAGCACTCGAGATGCACCACAAGGCAAAACCCGAAGAAAACAACAAGGGGGAATCTGCACACTCATACCAAAATGCCAAAAATGCTAACACTAGGGACCCTAGCCGAATATGCATCCCTCTACACTCCTCCAATCGGCCAACATCTTCTCCCTTTCAAAATTCCTAAATTTTCTCCCCTTATCCCTCCTTGATTCAATCTCCTGAGCACTTCAAACTCCCTCCTTTAGAGTTTCACTTAAAGTCCATCACATGCCTTGCACATACATTAAAAATAAAATACCACATTGCTTACCATGAGACTTGAACCTTAGCCCTTCCACAACTTCCACACGCCTCCCTTGTCTCCTAAGTGGTGTTACATTGCCACCCTACCATTGGTCATCTTGTGTCTCAAATTACCCACATTTTTTTAAAAGCCCACTCAGTTAAAGCCCCTTCTCCCTTAGGTCTAAAATTCTAAAATTCTACCAGGTTTTTACTTAAACTTGGGCCTTATAAAGGCCCACTAACACACTCAAAACATAATTTAATACATCCAGACAAACAAAAATCAAATTCAAGCAAAATATCAAAAATCTCAAAAATTAGGGTGTTACACTTTCGCCCAAACCTTAGTACCTTCTATCATTAGGAAACCCTAAAAAACACAAAGTCCCCCATTGCATACTCAATCTCTCGGCATTTAAGATCGGCATATGACGTTTTCCTTATCTTTAGTATCAACTACTAACTCTGGCCCCAGAACTCGTCGTTCATCCAACTCGGTCCAACATGTAGGAGTCTAACACCTACGACAATATAATGCTCCATACGGTGCCATCCCAATACTCGACTGATAGCTATTATTATACGCAAATTCGGCCAACGGCAAAAAGTCTTCCCAATTGCCTTAGAACTTGATTACACAACCACTTAACATATCTTCCAATACTTGAATTACCCTCTCCGACTGACTGTCTGTTTGAGGGTGAAATGCCGTACTGAAGTCGAATCTTGTACCCAGTGCCTCGTGTAACTTCTTCCAAAAACAAGATGTCAAATGACGATCTCTATCAGATATTGTGGAGACTGGTACCCCATGAAGTATTATAATCTCAGCCACATACAACTTAGGCAGCTTCTGTAATGAGTAATCAATTCGAACCGGTATAAAACAGATAGACATAGTTACCAATCCACAATAACTCATATCGAATCTTTCTTAGTAGGCGTCAGGGGTAGCCCACTAACAAAGTCCATAGTCACCCTCTCCCACTTCCAAAGTGGAATCTTAACTGGCTACAGTAATCCTGAAGGTCACTGATGTTTTGCCTTGACTTTCTGACATGTTAAACACTTGCTCACAAACTTAGTAACCCTACGCTTAAGTCCTGGCCAACAATATAACTCGCGGAGGTCTCGATACATTTTGTTACCGCCAGGATGCATAGCATAAGGACTACTATGCGCTTCTCGTAGTATCGCCTGCCTTAAATTCGTATCCTTTGGCATGCAAAATCTCCCACAAAAACACAGTACCCCTTCACTATTCACTACAAAATCTAAAATTTCCCCTTTCTCAACCTATCAAAAACGAGGGCTCAGAGTCTAATCTATCAACTGTTTCCCTCTAATCTGTTCAATCCACAACGGCTTAACTTGAAGCTTTGCCAGCAAACTTGTAACACCCTAAACCTGGCATAGAAGTTAGGCCCGAATTTAGCGTGTCACATTGAAGCGTTTTTCGAAAACCTTGTTTCCATTGAAAACCCTTCTTATTAAAACTTGTTGCCATTTAAAACTTGTGTAAAATCTCGAATTTCGTATGCATATTTTTAAAACGTGGTTTATTAAAAGACGTTCACTTGTAAAATGTTATTACCTTGAAAACTTAATTATTACAGAAGCCTAATTTAAAAGATATGTGAAAATATGATATTTTGAAAATTAGTTGTTGTAAAACGTGTCCAACTTCTAGCAATTATAAAACAATAAATAAAATCCCAAATGTAAAAACCAAAAAGTTTAAAAGGCCTTATTACAACCCAAACCAGAATTAAGTACTTAAAAGTAAATCAAGACAGAACATAAGCAATGTGTGGCCTTCTCCGAGTCCCCCGCACCACCGATCCTCCTAAAGCTAGGGATTACCTGCACAATTATTAAACGGGGTGAGTTTTATGAAAACCTAGTGTGTAATCCCCTACTATATAAAACGAACAATTAGTCATAAAAAAGAATTAAAAGTCTGGGCCCCAGCCCTACAATAGTTCCAATATCAATTGGGCCTTAGCCCACTATAACAGAAAGTACTAGATGGGCCTTAGCCCATTATAGAATCAGAAACATTATTAGAATTAGAATCAAAATTAGAATTAGAATCAGGTGGGCCTAAGCCCAAAACAGAATCAGTAACAGTATAATACAGATATGCAGAACAGACTAGGCAGAAGCCCTATACAGAACAGATCAGTCTGGGCCTTAGCCCTCTATAGAATAGTGTGGGCGTAAATGCAATCCCAACCTAGTCTAGCCATCACACCACCCGTACCAACCCAACACACCATATGGGGAATAACTCGACCCACCCAGCCCTACACACCAATGACGCAACCATGCTGCTAATAACAGATAACGTGGCGAAGCCACTGGAATCAGAATATGTGGCAAAGCCATTTGCACAAAACTTCCTCCAAATCGATATCCCAACCCAATATGTCATGTATGCTATGCTCAATCATCACACATGTATGCAGAATGGCAATGTTCAGTATCAGTCATTTAAAGACATTAAAACATGTCAATCACACAACCACGGTCACATCAGTCAAATCACTGTCATACAAACATAGTCAAATCCGTCAAATACACAATCCAAGTCAGTCACTTTCCCACAAAGGCAAAACAATCATTTAACACCCTAGGGGCAAAATGGTAATTTTACCCCACAGGGGTCTCTCGGTAATTCTACCCTACAGGGGTATTTCGATAATTCTACCCTATAGGGGTATTTCGGTAATTCTACCCTATAAGGGTATTTCGATAATTCTACCTTATAGGGGTATTTCGGTAATTTTGCAACCCAAGGGTATTTTCGTAATTTTACAAACTAGGGGTATTTTGGTAATTTCGTAACCCAGGGATATTTCAGTAATTTCACAAACTAGGCATATTTCGATAATTTTGTAAATTAGGGGTATTTCGGTAATTTTACAAATCAAGGGTATTTCGGTAATTTTGAAATCCGGGGTATTTTCGTAATTTATAAACTGGGGTATTTTTGAAATTTTATAAATTGAGGGTAAAATGGTAATTTTACAAATCAAGGGTAAAACGGTAACTTTACAAATCAAGGGTAAAGCGGTAACTTTACAAATTAGGGGTAAAATGGTAATTTTACAAATCATTGGTAAAATAATACTTTTACAAATTGGGGGTATTTCTATAATTTTGCAAATCGGGGGATTTATATAATTTTAAAAATCGAGGGTAATTCGGTAGTTTTGTAAATCGGGGGTATTATAGTAATTCTACCCTATAAGGGTATTTCGGTAATTTTATCAATCCCTCAGAAAGTCTACAGTCACCTCGGGTCACTCAAGTATTCTAAATAGAGATAACGTTACGAATGGGCCTAAGGCCCATTCTCGGCCCAGGTGGGCCCACACGCTCGTGTGGCCTTTTAGCCCAAAACTAGCCACAAATATGAGATTCACCTAGTCTAGTCCAATATTTACTACACAATCATACAATTTCCTCGATTGGGCCCACGAGCCCTTTGGGCCCACATGGCCCATTTCAGCAGTGTGGCATTTGCCGTTCTACAGCTAAAGTAGGGTGAAGTACACATCTCATAGGTATCTGAAGTTAATCCGCGTTTTGAACGCTGCTATGCCCAGAAGCCAACAATAATCGCACCCTTGACTCTCCAATGGGGTGTGTCGATCAACTTCGGTCACCACCACCGTGACCTAACGGCATACAGATCAATGAATGATCCAATGCTTAACCCAAACGAACACGCCACAACATGAAAGGGATAAGCCAAGAAAGGTATGCTTACTCTCCTCATGGTTTGCTCTCTTTAAAGGCAGTTTCTCGCCTATTCTCATGTTAGCTTCCCGATATGGGATTCTCCATCAATCACCCAAAACCAATTGATTAGCAAAATAACCAACTATTGAGTGCAAAAGGATTCGAACCAAAGTCCTCTGGATAGCCCTGTCAAGCCACTACCACTCGTACACAAGCTCCTTTGTGTCATAAGTCCAACTCATTTAACTTTAAAGCCCACCTGCTCGCTTCCAGATTTATTTAAAAGAAAAACCAAAATAAATTGTAAGAGCCAAGACTTGAACCTTAGACCCCTAGCTTCCCTTATGGCATCACTTCCTTGCCACTAGACCACATCTCCTTTTGTGTCCTGCTTTCACCAAAAATATTCTTAAAGTCTACCTACTAACGTCAAGGCCCCCATAAGAGAAAAGCATAATTTTTTGCTAAGGTCCAGGTTTGAACCCAAGACTTCTCCAACACTCCCAAACCTCTTAGCCAACATAACAACATGCCATTCAGCGTACATGGGCCCAGGGCCCATTACGCAACCCAAGTGGGGCCCACGTGCTCGCATGGCCCACTAAACCAGATTTGCCTACAGCCACATGGACGACACAGCTGGCCCACTAATTCCCGCAAGTCCAAAGGCAACCACCCATGTGGGTCCACAAGCCCATTGGGCCTACGTGGCCTACTCTTCCAGGCCCAATCTCGGGGCGTTACAAAACTACCATCGTCAAACAAACTCAAGTGGGCGAACATAGCCCTCATGTCAGATATAACCCTACGGCTCAATGCGTCGGCTACCACATTCACTTTACCAGGGTTGTATTCAATCGTGCAATCATAATCCTTTAGCAGCTCAATCCATCTACGCTGCCTAAGGCTTAAATCCTTCTGAGTACGGAGGTATTTATGACTTTTGTGATACGTATAAATTATGCACTTCTCTCCATACAGGTAATGTCTCCATATTTTTAGTGCGAAGACCACTGCAGCCAACTCAAAGTCATGGGTTGGGTAATTCACCTCGTGAGTCTTAAGCTGGCGTCACGCATATGCTACTATTTTACCCTCCTACATCAGTACACAGCCCAAGCCAACATGCGATGCATCACTGTAAACCGTAAACTTCTTCCTAGGCTCTAGCTGAATCAAAACAGGGGCCTCCGTCAAAACCTTTTTAAGTTTCTCCAAGCATTCCTACTGCTTATCTGTCCAAACAAATGGTACCCCTTTGCGCAACAACTTATTTAGGGGTGCAGCAATGTAACACCCCAAACCCGGCCTAGAAGTTAGGCCTGAATCCGGCGTGTCACATTGAAGTGTTTTTCGAAAACCAAGTTTTCATTGAAAACCCTTCTTGTTTGAAAATTTGTGTAAAACCTCAGTTTCCATGTGATCAATTTCCAACATGGTTTATTAAAAAGATTATTCCCTATTTAAGACGTATTACTTACAAAACCTTAATCGTTGCGGAAGCTTAATTTAAATCAGTTGTTGTTTTGGAAAAACAAACCCGTTTTTACCTCTAGTAATTATAAAACCACAAATAAAATCCCAATTTTGAAATCTAGAAATTTAAAGGCCTTATTACAACCCAAACGAAAATTTAAGGTAAAGTAAAGGAAACTACTAAAAATTATTAATCCATTTGCAGTGTGGCCACTTCCAAGTCCTCCATCCGTCGAACCGCCTATTGAGGATCACCTGAAAAAAATAAAAGAGAGGGTGAGCTTTCAAAAACTCAATGTGTACGACCCTTGTCAAGTAATGGCATGCATAAAACAAATCAGTTTGGGCTTCATCCCAATTCAAATTCGGTGGCATTTGGGCCTTAGCCCACAATAGCCTTAGTAGGGCCCGAGCCCATAATAAGTTTCACCTATCACATTTGACTGGGCCAAAGCCCTTTTCAATTTCAGATCAGCATATATGTATGCAATGCTTATATACCCCATCCAACCTGTACACCCCCTTCTAACCCACACTCCTGTGGGGAGATACTCGATCCACCCATCCTTATACATCTGGTGTAGCACCGGTTACGGCACCACTAATTGTTGCAGCGTAGCTACTTATATTCGGTGTAGCACTGGTTACGACACTACTTATCAGTGCAGCAAAGCTTCTTATGGCTTATAGGCACCGATGGATCCACAGTCGTTAAGCGACCATGCGACCCTTATATACACTTCCTCCAATCATAATCCCAGCCCAAATGCAATATAATGATACATGAATGCAACAAAAATCATAGAGCATACATAAATCTTACGCATAACGTATAGGGGTATTTTAGTATTTTTACAAACTAATGGTTGTTCTATAATTTTGTAAGTCAAGGGCATCTCAGTAATTCTGCCCTACAAGGGTATTTCAGTAATTCTACCCTATAGGGGTATTTTAGTAATTCTACCTTACAGGGGTATTTTAGTAATTTCTTAACACTATGAGTCTAATTATGCCACTTGGCCCGTCAATAAGTCCTCGTTGGTGAAAGTGAACGGATGCTATGCACCAGGTAGGATTCCAGAGAAGAGGAGGTGTGTCATTAAGACCGCTTAAGTACCAAGGTCTCCCTAGATCTAGTCCTAGACATGCATATACCCATTGCCACACTTTAACCCTATGACTTGTCCACATTTTCACTTAATTGATTAATTAAATTTTATGTCTGCTTAAACCATTATTAGATACTAGGCCCAAAAGTCCATTACATAACCCTAACAAGTCCACATACATTCATATAACCCGTACGGCCCAATCACATTTATACGACCCATCAGGCTTAAATCTATTCTAAGCCATACAACCAACTTAATCAACTCGTCACTTATTACCAATCTACCAATTTCTACTTATCGGGGCCCACGAGCCCCTCGGGCCCATTTGGCCCATTCTGGCCTAGTTGGCCAAAACATTACCCAAGTCCATGAGTTCGTTCATGGGGTCTCTGATATCGTATCGATTACCCTCATATGGGTGTTTGCGCACTCGCAAGACTACCATAGTCGCACCTTCAGCTTTTCGGCACTTCAGCTTTTCAGCGTTTCGGGATTCACTGATCTATTGTATGTGTGCTGCGTATGTACATACCTGATAACCAAACGCGCTACGATCTCCTTAGCCACGAACCTACAATCAATATCACTCTTCGATTAATCATATGCTTAACAAATATCCTCACCGAAAATTGAAATCTTACCATGTGACACCCCTAATTTGACCCTAGTCGGAAAGTGGTTTCGGGACCACAAAATCGAGTCACAAAAATAATTAAATGTTATATTCTATACTTATTATTTGTGAATAAGGATGTGTGAAAATTTCATGCTTTAATTTTGTCATTTGGATGTGAGATTAGCTAAAAAGGACATATTTGAGAAACTTTAAAAATATGATAGGCAAAATGTCCAAGTGATTAAAATGTTAAACTGCTAAAGTTGTGGATTTGCATGTCTATTTTACCAATTGTAAGTGAGTGGACGGTAATGATGATACAAATTTGACTTTTGTTTTGTATTTTATGTTTGTTAAGTAATATTTATTAGTTTATATTATAAAAACAAGAATTTTATTAAGTAAGTGGGGGATATAAACAAGGAAAGCACTTCCATGTCCGGATAAGTGCCGAAATCAAAAAAAAAAAAAAAAGAAGATAGAATAAAAGATCAACTAGGAGTCGGCCCTTGCAAGCTTGAGATTGAAGGTGAGTTCATTTTAGTTTAGTTAATAATTTATATTTTTGAGCTCCTTTCTTGATTTCTTTTTAAACCCATGAATTAATTTGTGGAATTTTGGCTATTTGACATTAGGTCATGCTAGGAAATGGCAAAGTTTTGTATTTGATAATGGAATTTGATGTATGAAAGCTTGATGGATCCTATGGTATTTAAAAATTCACGAAAGGAAAAATTTTAAGCTTAAATTGTAAATTTAAGCTAAGTGTGGCTATTGTATACTTAAATTGAGATTCCGCCATGACTTCGTGCGTGAGGAATTTGGTGTTGGATGATTATATTGCTTTGATGTTGTTTGATACTTTTAAGTAGTGAGAATTGATAATAGATGAGTTAAGCTTGTTAAACTTTAAATTTGGTTGAAATATGAGCATTCGGCTAGAGAGGTATTTTGGTGTTTTGAAGTTTTAAAAATTTTAATTGGTTACTGGATGAGCCCTAAGCTTGTTAATCTTCGGTTGTGAAGTTGTAAATTGACTTCTAAATTAGTAAATTGAATATTGTTTATAATTCGAGGTCATTGAATTGGTGATAAATAACATTCGGCTGCTGTGTCTATATGGATTTATATATATATTGCCGCATGTGAACCAAGTTAAGTTGAATTTGATTATGATTTTAGTTAAATAAGATTATGTGATTGAAGTAGATGTGAATATTCATGTGTATAATGAATTGACCGAATGTGGATTAGCAAAATAATTTAATTGATGAATTTGTTTAATATAATGACTGAATGAAATTAATATTAATGCATGGCTTAAATTGGTTATAATAATGATCGATTAGGTCCATTGTTAAGGAATAAGTGATTTTAAATGTATTTGGGATGAAAGGATTTGAGTATGCTGTATATGTGATAGTAGAAGGAGAAATTGTTTTTACTTGAATTTGTTTACTTATTGTTCAATTGAGATTTCATATGCTGTCCAATATGAATATGTTAAGTCAAGTTTGGTTGAGTTTGAGAGCTATGTGCATTTGATCATAGTATATATCTGCAACTTAATGGTGTCTTAATGTTGCATATTGAAAGTATTTGTAAAATGAGTCTATGTGTGTTCAGTGATATGGTTTTTAAATAGATAAGTAAGCTAAATGAAATACGAATAATATGCATACATAGAGGAAAGAATACATTCAGCCAACCTAGGTTCTATGTTATTTAAAATGGAAATTAATTATGTTAAGTGACAAGAGGTAATTGACTAAAGTGATTTATATGTACTTGGTTTATATACTTGATTAATGCTTGTTTTGAGGAATTGATAAGATGATTAAAGTAGTTTACTTGCTTAATCTAAGCTTAAGATCACAAAGAGACAAGTGCGGATAAAGGGAAAGCTAAAGTGGTTATATAGCCGACCTGTAGTGGTTCAGATATACTCGAGGTAAGTTTTAAGTTTTTAAATAAAATGAATATGAATTATGTATATACGTTAAAGTCAATGACTTTTCTAAACGATGGCATATATGATGTTATGTTTAAATATGTGAATGAGAACTTTAAAGAGTAAATTTGTATAAATCTGCTTGGGACAGTAGCAGTAGCGTGATTTTAGAAAATCACCATAAATTTCTGGAGTGAAACTAGAGGCTGACTAAAATATGTAATCAAAGCTTAATGAGTCTAGTTTCTTATAAAAGAAACCTTGTAAGCAAAGGAATTTCCTATAGAGAGATATTTAAAGTTGTGTGAGACAGTGTCAGAATGACTCCGAAATCCCCTATTTTGTATTTAGAAAATCACTATAAATTGTATAAAAATTGTTATAAGATAAAATTTATATGATTAGACTCCTTAATGAGTCTAGTTTCGAATAAAATAAGCAAATACATATTTTGAATTCTGTACAATGAGAAATTTGATTCGTAGTGAAGAGTGGTCAGTATAGTCAAACAGTGAAATAGGGGAAACTTTAAGAAAATTTTAGTATTGATTGGCCAAACCAAAAATTATAAAAATTTTATGGATAGAAAATATATGAGTCTATTTTCAGGTAAAATTAATGGTACTTCATTTAGAGTTTCGTAGCTCTAGTTACAAATAATTTAATGACTGTTGCTCAAGAAAACAGCTTGTAGTGAATCTGTGATTTTGTTGTAAACATTGATGAAACTATTTGAGCTGCTTATAAGCTATTGCTGAAATTGATGTGCAAGATAAATATATAGGTGGTGAGGCCAAAATGGCTAAAATTTAAATGTGTGCAAGTTATCCAAATGGCTATCTTATAAACGTAAGCAATGTATATGTAATTTGTGTTGATGGTTTTATAAATTGAAGGTGTAGTGACATATATGTTGTTTAGCCGAATGGTTGTCATGATAAGAATGTAAGTCATGTGTGTACTTGCTTATTTAGTTGGAAGTTTACTGAAAGGGATATATAAATATATAAATATGTATTAAAGTCGAATGATATTATGACATGAAGTTAAGGTGCATATTATATGCTTATATTCGAATGAGGTTAATGAATTTCAAATGTGATAGTTTGTGTGAAATATGGTAACATGTGATTAAATATGCATGGAATTTGGAAAGAATCCGGGTTAAGACTCGCTGACTACGTGATGTGGCCTAATGGCTCTTGTGAAATGAGACTAACTATATTGAGATACGAATAAGTTCGAAAGAAGTGGTACCTTATTAATGTGTTTCCGTGATGGGAAAATCGAAGGTATGTGAATCGATGTGTATACAACTTTGTGAATTGACTATGATGATATGTCCGGGCTTAAAGTCCCACAGGCTTGGTGCTGGTAACTGGATTCGGATTTCTAAATCTAGCAGGCTATGGCTAAGTGCCTTGAATTATTTCAAACCGAAGACCATTTGTATATCTTTAGGATAAGGATTTAATTAGTTTCATGAAAATCTACTAATTTGAGTTGTATGCGGCAGGATGTGCAAATACAAGGTATGGATGGCGTTGGTCATTTATGTATATGTGTTAAGGAATATGTTTAGTCTTTTATATACTTATACGTAACTTTAATACTTGTCATGATTTGATTATTTAAAAATATTAATGTGAATATGAACTAAAGAATTAAGCTCCTAAATACATATATACATTTATGTGTGTGCACGAAATGAGTGCATATGAATAAGCGGTTAGAGGTATTGAAAGATTGAATTGGTAATTGGTAACTATGGAAACTGTAAGTGTACAAAGGTTAAGTATATGATAAGTGATACTTACTTGCTATGTGAACTCAATTTCGGTTGAATTACAAATATGCTTGGGGAATCACTTATGAGATGGTTATAAGTTATATTCAACGAGTATTGACTCTATCAAATTGTTTATGTAATATTAAAACATGAATATGTGTATCCAAATATGGAAATCGAATGTGATTATAGTGTTATGTTTTAGTTCGACTGATTAAATTAGAAGTAGCATTGATGTTTTTAAATGCAAAGGGGTATATACTCTTAAATTTGGATGAAATAGATGAATTATATGTGTATACATGGGGTTTAAACTATTTGACCGAATGGTGATATATCTTGACATTTCGAAACGTGATTTGTGCAAGGCCTAATCTTAAGCGACTCGGTAATAAATCAACAATTACGGATGTTAGCACATTAAGTTGGCCAGGTATGTATTATGTACTTGTGTAGGCTTATTAAGCCGATCGAGACTTCACTTGGATTTTGTGTAAGTTATAAATGTATTTAATTTAGCAAAGTTAATTGTTTTACTTAAGACTTACTGAGCCTTGGAATCTTACTTTGTTGTTACGTTTCTCTGTTTTATAGATTATCAATTTTGGCCTTTGCTCGGGGATCGTCAGCAACTCGTCACACTATCACTATCCACTATTTGGTACTGCTATGTTTTGGATCATCTTATGGCATGTATAGAATAGATTAGTAGCGGAATAATATTTTGGTTAATGTATATAAGCCATGCGAAAATGGCATCTTTTGAATGTGTATTTATAGAAGTTTAAATTTTATCCCTAGCTGTATTTAGCATTTATCTAAATGAATGATATTTATTTCAAGAAAAAGTTCAAAATTTTACTATTCTGACATGAGTTACAAGTCCGGTAATACCCCTTACCTATTCCGGTGACGGTTACGAGATAGGGGTGTTACATACCATTTGCCTTACCTTGAGCAACAAGTCCTAATAGCCCTTCCTTAATCACTAATCGCGATTATTTCCTAGATCTGCATCAACCTTAACCATTAAAGACTAAATAACAGATGACTCACATTCGGCATGAGTCACCCTTTCATTACTTATGACCATTCGGCCAACCTCTAAACTGGAGTGAAGATTACTTACGCAAAACATGAAACGCAAGGAATGATTCGATAGAGATCTGGAGAATAGAGATTTGATATGAACCCCTACAAAGTCGATTATGATAGTGAGGGAGATGAGAAGTTGGTTCTTAGCAAAACCAATTGAAAGAGTAAAGTCCTTACCAAGAATCAGTCAGCCAAAGTTGAAGAAGATAAAGGCGACACAGAAGGGATTCAGCCAAAGTGTATTCGGCTTTAGAGTCTGATGTGTGAAAAGAGATATTCGGCACAAGATAGGAAGAGAAAGAAGAAGAAGAATTCGACTAATGCCGATGAAGAACCAAAAGAGAATTTAGAATAGAGGGAGGATGAAAAGGTCGACACAAAATAAAGAAAAATGTTTCGGCTTCTGGGTACTTGAGAGAACAAATAAATCACGAAAGAAAAGAAATCACCTATTACCTAGTTGCATGAAAGCAAATCGTACCAAAAGAGAAAAAAATGCCAAAAATTGTCAGGAGAATTCAGCATAACACTTACTAAAGCCGAAATTGCCTTCCCCCAATACCTATTCGGCTCCAACTCCTCCTACCCTCCTATCTCTTAACTTTTCTCCAAGATAAGCTCCCTAATCCACTCCTTGATTATCTTATATGAACACTCTCATTAGAGTCCACTTCAACGCTATTACTAGCCATCCAAAGTGTAAAAATAAATTCCCAAATAACGCCATGCTAGCACTCGAACCTAGGATCCCCTTACCTGCTAATGACGCCACCTCCCTGCTCCCTAAGTGGTGCCACTTAGCCACTACACCACAACCTCACTTGTGTCCTATCTCTTCTCCACTTATTTAAAGGCCATGACACTCACAATCAGCGTTCTTTTAACATTTAACTGAATCACACCATCCCAAAGCTCAAACTCTGAACTTAACAAATGGCCCTTTAACACTATAAAGATTCTTAACTAAAATATCAAACACACTATACACATCTTAACCACAAAAGAAAGTTCAGGATTTTTGGGCTTTACAAGCAATCAACAAAAACCCATCAACAAACCGTCTATAGTACCTTGAATTTCTAACACTGTCTTAGGCGATTTCTAGTTCAACACTGCTTCAATTTTTCAAGGATCAACCCTAATCCCCTCATCTAAAACCACATGACCCAGAAAAGTGACTTCTCTCAACCAAAATTCACACTTGTTGAATTTGGCAAACAACTGCTTCTCCCTCAAAATTTGTAACACAACTCATAGATGTGCATCATGCTCATCTTCGTTTCTTAAGTGCACCAAGATATCATCTATAAACACTACCATGAACCAGTCTAGATAGGGTTGGAACACTCGATTTATGAGATCCATGAAAGCGGCTGGTGCATTCGTTAGCCTAAACGGCATCATAAGGAACTCGTAGTGACCATAACGAGTCCTAAAAGCAGTCTTGTAACCATCGGCGTCCTTAACCCTCAGTTCATGGTACCCTGAACGAAGGTCAATTTTTGAGAAAACTGAAGCTCCTTGGAATTGATCGAAAAGGTCATCTATCCTTGGCAGAGGGTACTTGCTCTTGATGGTCAACTTATTCAACTATCGATAGTCAATGCACATTCGCATGGACCCATCCTTCTTTTTCACAAATAACAACGGTGCTCCCCACGGAGACACGGTCGAATGAACCCTCAGTCTAGCAATTCCTAAATTTGAGCTTTTAGTTCCACTAACTCATTCAGTGCCATCCTGTAAAGGGCGATGGACACCGGAGCTGTACCAAGTAGAAGCTCGATTCCAAATTCAACTTCTTGTTTGGGAGGTAATCCAGGTAGCTCATCGGGAAAAGCATCGAGAAATTCTTTAACCATTCTCAAATCCTTAACAGTAGGACCCTTAGAATCCATATCACTAATATAGGCCAAATACGACTCATAGCCTTTACGAACCAACTTCTCGGCCCTTAATGGAGAAATTAAATTTGACAAATAATCTCGACGTTCCCCAATTACCACCACCCCCTCATCCTCTACAGTTCTCAGTACCATACACTTTGCAGCACAATCTAAAGTTGCTCGATGTTTCACCAGCCAATCCATGCCAAAAGGCAATTCCATCAAGTCTACTAAAAAGGTAACCCCTTGGACTACTAAAGGTACATCCCTATACAATTTGTTCACTTCCACAAGCTGGCCTAGAGAACTCAACACAGTAACTTCATTTGCAGTCATTTCAAACACATCACTCAAGGTCTCAGTCATATTGCATGCAATATACGAATGTGTCGACCCAATGTCAATCAATGCAGTATAAGGTGCGTCATGAATAAAAAATGTACCGGTTATCACATCTGGGGCATCTCTGTCCTCTCGGCGACGAGCAGCATAGACCAGGCTGGTTGCCTTGCCTCGGTATGTCCTGCACCTCTACCCGGTGCTCCAGACCGAGTCCCAAACCATTACCACCTTTGGCCTGACCACGGCCCCTTGGTGGCTGTTGACCACCCCTCGGCGACTGTACATTACCCCTACCAACAGCTTACATTTGATCCGGTCTTCTGGGACACTCACTGATATGATGCTCCATGGAACCACAACTCAGACAGGCTCCCGTCCTCCTCTAGCACTCACCCACATGGCCTTTCCACAAATAGTAGAGGGCAGCACCCCAGTAGTAGTCGCAGGGGGCCCAGCTCTGACTGGCCTATCCACTTTGGCCCTTTTCTTAGGCCTCTGCACAGCACTGAAAGCTCTAAATCCCTTTTATTTTTTCCCTTTTCTCTACCCCGATTTAGGCGTTCAGTGCGCTTCACATCTTCAGCGATTTTTGCTTTCTCCACCAGTGTTGCAAAATCACGCTCCCTCTGCGAAGCTATCAATACTTGGAGACTATCCCTGAGGCTGTCTTCAAACCGGACACAGCGCTTGTAGTTGCCACTATCCCTTTAGCATACTGACTGAGTCGTAGAAACTCTGCCTAGTACTCCGCCACAGATCTGTCTCCCTAGGTCAAATTCAAGAATTCTCTCCTCCGAGCATCCACATAACTTACGCCCACGTATTTTCCCTGGAACGCAGATTTGAAAAACTCCCAAGTTATCCTGTCAGGTTGAGTGCCTTGTTTCACAGTAAGCCACCACTAGTAGGCTTCCTCTCGTAGCAATGATACCACACCTTTTAGCTTTTCCTCGGATGTACAGACTAAGTCATCCATTATTCTTTCGGTGGCCTCCAACCAATATTCGGCCACATTAGGAGCCAGTCCTACGATACCCTTGAAAATCTCAGCTCCATTCGATCCAAGCGCTCCTATATTGGCCCTCGGCTCCTTATACAAGTGTTGGGCCCAGCGACCCTTTCTAGAATTCTTAGCATTTATTGGGACAATGCGTCACCCCCAGCTACCCGATCATACGATCATGTCTCAGTTACTGGTGAAGCTAGAGCCTCTCTTGCTGCAACATTGGGCATATGGCCTGATGCCAAAGATCCAACCCTAGCATTTCCATGGCCTCTGCCGTGACCTCTTGCACCTTTTCTAGTGCACATTATCGCTTCGCGTATTATTTGAATTAAAAATTTTATGAAATTTAGCTCATAGTTTCAATAATTAAGCAGATGTTTTATGAATGTCGTAGTTAAGAGCTATTTTCGTAGTCGTAAGCCCTCTACAGTTTCAGGCTCCTACTGTTTCAGTTTTACTCTAACTAAAGAGTCTCAGCATAATCTATCATCTAAAGTAACCCCAGTAGATAACTACAGTATAACAGTTTAAGGTAATTTTAGTATCAAGAAAACTTACTTAGCTCGATGTCAGAGACTCGGTGTACCACATAACAAAATCCTTCAAAATTTTTTAATTCACTTGTAAACAACTTTAAAATACAAAACTAAAGCCCATTTCACAGCCTGAATTTTGCAACTAGGCTTTGATACCACTAAATGTAACACCCCAAACCAGGCCTAAACGTTATGGCCGAATCTGGCAGCGTCACATTGAATGGTGAATCATAAATTTGATGTCGATGGAAAACCTTGAAAACGTTTGATCATTCGCAAATTAAAGCAGAGTTCACAAAACAACTTTTTTATTTCCAAAATCGGCCTCGTCTGAGCAGTACTTTAGTGTAAAACAATTACTAGTGGAAACACATCTTGTTTAAAACCTTAAGTTGTTATTTGAAAACCTCAGATTTTATATTCATTGTTAATCTCCTATGTTTCAATTAATGCAGAAGCTTTTTCTTTGTAAATTTTGGCATACTTACGTTTGATTTGTAAACTGTTGTCTTCTTTTTAAAACACGAAGCTTAAACGTAGAGGCTAATCACTTAAGTGTAACAAAATCCCAAAATTAAAATGAAAACAGAGAAAGGCCTTATTACATCAAAACCCGAAAAGAAAACAATTAAAGTAATGGAAAATAAATTAAAATAAAATACTAAATTTCAACTGTCCGTAGTGTGGCCACCTTCGAGTCCTCCAATACGTCAAACCGCCTGCTGAGGATCACTTGTAAAATTAAAAAGAGGGGGTGAGTTTTCGAAAACCCAGTGTGCACATCCCTCATCGATCATATATTATGCATCAAATCAATTTGGCCTAAGCCCATTACAATAATGGTGGCATTTGGGCCTTAGGCCATAATAGCCTCAGTTGGGCTTAAGCCCATAACACAATCAGAATCAGAATATGCATGCACAAATACCCGACCAACCCTGTACTCCATATCTCATCTAACCCTGCACTCCTGTGGGGATTAAATCGACCCACCCATCCTTACACTCCCAATGTAGCATTGATTGCAGCACTAACCAATATTGCAGCAGAGCTACCAATCATATAGTGGGCTTAAAGCCATCGGTGGATCCACAGTCGTCAAGCGACCATGTGACCCTAACAAATCATATACTTCCTCCATTCCATGAACCCTTCCCCATGCAACATAATATCACATGAATGCAAACATATCAGAAATGGCATAAAATATCTAACAATCATATATCATGTTGGGGCATTTTAGTCATTTCTCCCTTTAGGGGCATAACGATCTTTTTTTCACTATAGGGCCTAAGTAAAGGTATCAGCCCATCAATAAGTCCGCATTCATTCCGCACTGCTGGTGCAAACCTATAGCAATTCAATGGTACAATTGGGTCCAAAAGCCCAATATGTGGCCCAAGTAGGGCCCACACTCACGAGAGGCCCACTAAGCCCAAAAACTGCCCTTGGCCATGTCAACGACATGACTGACTCACTAATTCTTAACCATCCATGAGATTCGCCCGTGTAGGGCCCACGAGCCCATTGGGCCCACCTGGCCCATTTGGTCTAAAAGTAGCCCCAGCCCATGAGATCGCTCACGGGGCCTCTGTCATTGAACCGGCTTCTCCCACACGAGCATTCGTGGCCATACCTTTAACTTTTTGGCTTTTTCGCATTTCGGCTTTGGCAGATCTATAGTTAGAGTGGTGTGGGTACACACCTTTTCGAGAAACCGCACTCTAGACCACGAGCCTCAAACATTATCAGAGTCAGCTTATACCTCTTTCGACCGCTGATTTACAAATTGATCTCACCTTCTTGTGGTTTATCCCAGAGAATCAGCCAATAAATCAATTAAACCCAGTCAACCCTCAAGAGAAGAATAGATTCGGCACTTCAAAGACTGGAGAAACAGATGAAGAAAATATTAATATTCGACTACGAGGACCGAGAGTATACGGCTACAACATTCAGGCACAGAACCAACAAACCTTTGTCAATATAGATTAAAGTAGATGGGGAGGGAGTGAATCGATCAAGAACAGCAATCCAGAGTCGATCGAAAAATAGAAGGGAAGAAGAAGAAGAAATGATGATTACTATACGGCCTAATCAAATATCAAGAGAGAAAACTCAAGGTTGTTAGAGATGAAGGATGAAGAAAAAGAAATAGAGAGAAGGAGAATTCAGTTTCAGGTATGTGAGAAGAAGATCTTTGAATGAGTAAGAAAGGAGGTGCAGGTTAGAGATGGAAGGACTAAAAAGAAAAGGAAAGAATTGTGAAGAAGAGGACTAAGGGAGTAATGGCCACCAATTAAAACAAATAGGTTCGGCACAAGATCTAGCCTAACTAGTAACACAATTTTGACTAAAATTACAACGTGAAACCGAGAGTAGAAAGAAAGAAATGGCTTAAAAATAGCAAAAGAAATAACCTGAAATAAGAATCCCCAAGGCAAAAAACAAAACAACTTCAAAAGAAAATGCCAACTCGAACTAGCAAGAAGAATTCGGCACTCCCCCTACACCACTCAACCGAAACCTATGCATACCTAAAGTCCCATTTCGAGTCTAACTCCCCTACAACTCAAATCCCCTAGATTTCTCCCCTTATCACTCCATAAGTTTCTCCTCATCCTACTCCCACCACCCATTCAAATACCAATACCGATTTAACCTTCCACCACATAGAATTCTACTCAATTTCTACGACTTACATGGCACAGGTGCAAAATAAAACCACTATTGCACCATCCAAGCCTCGAACCTCAGTCCTCCCACCTTTATGAGGCGTCACAACCCACCTACACCTCAGGTTCCTTTTTGTCAGTTTTACTCATCAAACTTGAAGAACATACAACCTAGAGTCAGGTTTTCCCTCAAAGCCAAAAACCAAAAAGTTTTTCTATACCAAAGCTTGAACCCCGAACTTCATAGGCACCCCTTAACACTTCAAAATCATTAACCCAACGGTGCTAACATGCATTTCTAGCCACAATACACAAAATTAAAAAGCTCAAGTTTTTGGGGCGTTACACTACCCATGTTTAGCTAAATTCTTTATAGGTCCCTAGCGACCCATATTTATCAATTATTCACACTTTTAACCACATATATTACACATTTCACAAGTTAATCCCTATTTTGTATTTTTACTAAAAATCACTTGACAAATGTTGTTAATCTAACAACAAGGATACACTTTCTATCATTAAGTATCAAAATACTCATGCATTCAACAATGGCAACATTTAAATGCTTTAACAATTTTGCAAAATAGTCTCTGGGCTAGCTAGACTAAGCTGCAATGATCTCAAAATAATAATGTAAACATTAAAATAATAATAAAATAATTATTTCAACTTCATATTTTTGGTTCCAAACCACTATTCCGATTCGACTAAAAAGGGCTACTACAATTAATTACCTTTTCTAACTATGAATTATTAAAACCTAGAAATGATGTTACCAAAAAATCCATAGGAACTCAGTTATTTAGCAACCCATAAAATCATATTTATAACATTATTAAATTTTTCTAACACAATTGAATGTTAAATCAACTTAGTAGTATTCATAAGCAGTCGTGCATATTAAGTGAGGTAACAGAATATTTCCATGCTGAAATAGTTTAATAACATTAATTATAAGGTTAGGCAAGCTAATAAAGTTATGTTTTCAATATTATTACTACTTTTACCTATTCTATCAAAAATAAGATCAAACATCCACCAATCAGATAGTGTGTCAATTAATTACAATCTCGATCTGATTAAATAATTAATTTCATTGCACCTACACATTCATAATGCACAGATTACATAATCAATCTAACAATAATAAATTTAAGTCATTATGATTAAATTGAAACCAAAAAAATATTTGACAAGCATGTTCAATAATGCAAAACAAAATAAAAGAAAAAGAAGAGAAACAAGAAGACAAATCCAGAATTTTTCTGCTCGTGATTCCTTCCTTCTTTCTTTCTTTATACTTCACTCATCTTGCATAAATCTACTAGGAATGTCAAAATTTTGCTGCCCAACACACCTCTGGAAATGTTTGTAACACCCCTAACCTATATCCGTCACCGGACAAGGGTTAAGAGGCATTACCAAACAATTCACATCAATATACAAACATTTAATATACATTGATCGTATATCATCATATCACATTCATTCATAAACATAATGTCCCTTTAGAAGGTCTACGAGACCTTAAACATGCTTTAATGAAGATTTGGGACTAAAATGATCACATATAAAAATTTTTGAAACTTAAAAAAGTTTCTAACTTTTAAACGTCACACACCCGTGTGAACAGGCCGTGTGCCGCACACGGCCACCAGACACAACCGTGTCACAGACCGTGTGGAAACAGGGGATACATACTAACTTGGGTCACACTGCAGACTGCACGCCTGTGTGCTTGGCTATGTAAAAACTAGAGGGTATACTCACTTAGTCACATGGCCAGTCACACGCCCATGTGTCCAGCCCATGTGCCTATTCGAAATGGCCTCACACGCCCGTGTTCAGGCCGTGTGCTTGGCCATGCCAAACCCGTAGGGTGTACTGACATGTACCACATGGCCAGTCACATACCCGTGTGTGAGGTCATGTGAAGCATACTGACTTAATTCGAATTGCCACACCAGGGGACACACAGTGGTTTACCATGACCATGTGTCGGACACAGCTAAGACACATGCCCATGTCTCTCCTATGTGGACAAAAATAGGTCATTTACAAGGCCAATTTGCCACCCCAAAAGGGTCAACCCTACAAGCTCAAAACAAGGCACTAAATCAAACAAAATTGATAGCCAAAACCATACCAAAATATGCACATTTCATATACTAAAATCATAATCAATTTATTTCATATTTGCTATACCAAAATTCACCAAATTCACAAGCCAAATCATTAATTTCATCTAATTTCAACATAACATATATATTCCCCATTCAATAAACCAAATCAACCATATAATCACATACTAAGGCTAAGCCATTTTACAACCATCACACATCATTATAAACTTACCAAATACTTATTTATTCAGCCATCAAAATGACCAATTCAAACACTTCCAAACATGATACATTATAAACACATCATATACAATATACCATACTTTTCAAAATGAGCCATTTGATATGGCCAAAAACATACCAACATTAACATCATTTACAAGCCAAATTACATGGCTATAATTCACAACTCATAACATACCAAAATGACACTAGCCTATACATGCCATGTACCATATTTACAAGCTTCAAAAGTATCAAATAAACGATCGATAGTGTGACGATGATTCTTGACAATCCCCAACTCCGAGCTAGCCTCGATAATCTATAAAACAAGGGAAAGAACACACAAAATAAGCATTCAAAAGCTTAGTAAGCCATATACAAATGAAGTCATTAAATGAAACAATTGCAATTCAATTCAAATATGCAAAGCATGGCTAAACATATAAATAAGTGCCAACTTTTCTCATTTTATACACATATTCACCTTTAATTTCATCACTTACCATCTCTTTAAATACTAATGTTAACTTCAAACGTACCAGAGTCATTTAACTCATTTGCACCTTCTTTCTCGTATTAACTTTGCTCGTTGAACCGTTCGGAATCAATAAGGATACTCGAAAGTCTTGTATATCTCATACAATGCTAATGTCCCAAACATGGTCTTACATGTTTTCACGTATCGATGCCAATAGCCCAACTATGGTCTTACATGAAATCATATGTCGATGCCAATGTCCCAGACATGATCTTACACGTAAATACATTTCTAAAATCCTAATGTCATGACATTTACATCCTATACTATTCCTAAGGTTCGTACGGGGCTTTTAAACGTCATAACTCTATCGATTCTTGTTCATACCTGATCATTTAGCATCCAGTGCAATTCTGTAACACTCGTAACCCGTATTCGTTGCCAGATTAAGGTTATGAGGCATTACCGAACAAAACACAACATTTAACATCATTTCACAATTCAATAATCAATCATATTCGTTAATCAGTCATTTAAATACAAAATGTCCCTTATATAAGTCTACGAGACCTTAAACATGCTTTAGAGAAAGTGCAAGACTAAACCAATCTCGTATAAAAAAATTTTTGAAACTTTAAAAAGTTTTTCTAAGTAACAAAGGTCACACGCCTGTGTGAATAGCCTGTGTCCAGACAGTGTGCTAGGCCATGCCAAACCTGTAAGGCATACTGACTTGTGCCACATGGCCAGTCACACACCCATGTGTGAGGCCGCGTGGAACACCCAAGCTCAATTCAAATTGAACCCTTAAAGGACATGGCCGAGACACATGCCTGTGTCTCAGCCCGTGTGGGAAAAAGAAGGCCATTTACAAGGCCAATTTGTCACCCATAAGGGTCATCCCTACAAGTTCAAACCAAGGCACAAATTCACACATCATTTCAGCCAAATTCATACCCAAATTATACACATTACATGCCATGATATATTCCACCATTCTAATCACAATTACCAATTCAAGTCATACCAAAATCATATGCCAAACTCATAACAAAATACAACTCTTAATCATCAATGTACCCTAATCCAAAACATGCCATTTTCCATAACTAATATACATCATGAATAACCTACCAATTACTTATTCAACCAACTACCAAAGTTACCAAATCAAGCATTCTAAAGACATAAAACATTATAAACACATTATATCCCATATATCATACTTCTCAAAATGAACCAATTCACATGACCATATGCACTGTAACATTTACATATACAACACAAATCTCATGGATATGTTTTCATAATTGAAAAGCATATCAAGATAATATTTAGCCTATACATTCCATATACCATATTTACAACTTCAAAAGGTACCAAAAAGATGTTGTAGTGTGATGATGTTCCTGACGATCCCTGGATTCGAGCTAGCTTCATTTATCTATAAAAACATAGAAAAATAGCACACAGTAAGGTTCATAGCTTAGTAAGCTCGTGTGAAATAAATTTAATACAACCACATAAACATAATTCAATGAATTTATCCATCAATTCATAGTTTATTCCATTCAACAAACCTTGCAAATGATTATTCATAAAACTATATACTTTCATCATCATTTCCTCAATCCAATGTTAAAATAGTTCATACACATACCTGTACCATCTCCTACAAACCTCATACACATTCTCAACTTCCATTTACCTATTGAACCATTTCGAATAGAAGTCAGATACACAAACCTTTCACACGATAAATACCTATACCATGGTCCAAAACCAAATTAAGGTAACATATCCACTTATGATATCATGGCCCGTAGCCAAAATCAACTGCTATGCATGGCCCGAAGCCAAATCAGTTTAGCACGTACCCTGGCCCAAAGCCAAATCAATTGTTTTTAATGACATGTCATTAGCCTCCTAACTATTCCTAAGGTTCAACCAGCTTTCAATTGTCGTATCATCATTGATTCATTTTTGAACTTATTCGTAATCACATAATCACAATTCATGTAATATCAAAGCATATAAAATACAGTAATAACAAATTTATAACATACGAACTTGCCTCGGATGTTAAAACAACGAATTGAGTCAACTATTTTGTAACTTTATTCTTTCCTCAATCTAAGTCCATATTTCCCCTTTCTTGATCTAAATATATTCAAAGTTAACTAATCTAATCAACCATTTATTAAATTCAATCCAAAACACACAATTGGGAATTTTTACACATTAGCCCTTAAACTTTCACATTTAATCAATTTAGTCCCTATTTCATAATTATACAAAAATTCACATAATTTCATTAAACCCAAGCTTGACCAAATTACATATATATCCCTAGCAGCCCAAAACTTTCATTTATTTCACATTTCAACCACTCAATTTGCATATTTCATAATTTAATCCCTTTTTTGACATTTTTGTCAAAAATCACTTTACAAAACATTTAAATCTATCAACAAATACTTATTTTCTATCATCAAACATTTAAAAACTCAAAGATTCATTAATGGCATTTCTCAAAATCATCAACAAACTCAAAAATTATAGCATGGGCTAGCTATTACTTGGAGCAGCGATCACAAAAACATAAAAATCATCAAAAACTAATTCAAAAACATACCTCAATCAAGGTATATAAGTGCCAAATGCTTTAAGCCCTAAAACCTTTATTTTCTTTGTGATTTTAGGCTAGGCATGATGAAAATAAGAAAGAATTTTGGTTTGTTTTAGTTTAATTAACCTTAATACATATTTACCATTTTACCATTTAATTAGGCATTATAAAATCATATATTATAAACCCATTTATGTCAAATTCCACTATCCATGGTCTATTCACAACATAAGGACTTCACATTTAATTATTCATAGCAAATAAGCACTTAAGCAATTAGAATGCAACTTTTGCATTATACGCGATTTAGTCCTTTTATAAAATTAACCAACCAAATGCTAAAATTATTTGACGAAACTTTCACACATGCATAATCTCATACTATAATCACTAAAAATAAAATTAAAATAATTTTATGACCTCAGATTTGTGGTTCTAAAATCACTTTTTTGATTTAGCTAAAGTCGGGCTACGAATTCAATAACATATAAACATGTATAATTTAATTTAAAGACATTTATTTGCATATGAACTTACCTCGGGAATAGGAGCAATGTATCGGATCTACTAATCGACAACCTTCGATTTTCCCCGATCTAAATTTAATTTTTTTTCTCTATTGATCTATATAAATTCAAATTTAACTAATTTAATCACACATTCATTCAATTTAATCCAAATCACACTTTAAAACACATTTACACTTTTACCCCACATTTTTCACAATTTAGTACTTATTTCATAAAATCACAAATTACACAAAATCTCACAAAACCTATGCTTGGCCAAATTACCATAATACTCCTAGCAGCCCATATCTTTCATTTATTTCACATTCCAACATTTCAATTTGCAAAATTCATGATTTAGTCCATAAATAGCATTTTCACCAAAAATCACTTAAAAAAATATGATAATCTATCAACAAATATCCATTTTTCATCATCAACTATCACAAAGCTCAAACATTCATCAATGGAACTTCACAAAATCATCAACAAACTCAAAAATTAGGGCATGGGCCAGCTAGTATTTGTAGCAACGATCATAAAAATATAAAAATATCTAAAATTAAAAAAAAATCATACCTCAATCAAGCCACACAAATGTCAAATTTTTTAAAGGCTTCAAACCCTATTTTTTCTTCTCAAATTTGGTTAAGAACACAAAGATGACAACAATTTTGGCTTTAGTTTTATTTAATTATCATTTACTTTCACAATTACTAAAATACCCTTAATCAATAACCTTTAATACATTATGAATCATGTCCATTTATGTCATAATCCACTAATTAAGGTATAATCTCATCATAGAATACAACTTTTACATTTTACGCGATTTAGTCCTTTTGTCAAATTAACTAAACAATCAATAAAATTAACTCACAAAACTTTCACACACATATAGTCACATGCCATAAACATAATAAATAATATTAATAATAATTTTAGAACCTCAGATTTGTGGTTCCAAAACCATTGTTCTGATTTCACTAAAACTAGGCTGTTACAACTCTCCCCCCTTAGGGATTTTCATCCCCGAAAATCTTACCAGTGAATAGGTTTGGGTATTACATTCTCATAGCATCCTCGGGTTCCCATGTAGCTTCTTCAACCCCGTTTTGATGCCATAAGACTTTCACTAGTGCGATTTTCTTATTTCTCAGCTCTTTTATCTCACGAGCTAAAATTCTGAAAAGTTCTTCACTGTATGTTAAATCTGTAACACCCCAGACCCGGCCCAGACGTTATGGCCATGTCTGGTGTGCTACATCACCTAGACTATGCTACGCCGTCCTATATACTAAGTCTGATGTTTGAGATTTTTGAAAAGTAATACTTGTTTTTCTTGAAATTCCCGATTTAATTATTATTCAACCTAATTTCTATCTCATTTGTTAATCGTTTCATTTTAGTCTTATTGTCCTCCTTAGTCTTCAATAAAGTCAGGTTGGTTAATAAAATGTTTGTTTAATTTTGAAAATGGTGTAGGTTTGTGTTTGAAATAAAACGGTAGAGAAATCCCGAATAACAGTTATAGCGGCCTTATTACAACCCATATCAAAAAAAAACCAATAAAAGGTAATTAAATAATAAAAAAACCAACTATGATGAAAGTTCAGTCCTCGTGGCCACTCTGAATCCCTCCCAGCGTCCAAGTCACGATCTAGGGCTCACCTGCAAGGATGGAAAGAAAGGGTGAGTTTGGGAAAACTCAGTGTGTGCAGAACCCATCCAAAGCCCAAATTGGCTCAAGCCCACTGGGCCTAAACCCTAACCAGTCTCAGTCAGATACTGGGCCGAAGCCCTATTCAGGAAACAGTAATCTGGGCCAAGGCACTATAACAGATACTGGGCTGAAGCCCTATTCAGATAACAGATTGGCCCATAGGCCCATAACAGTACAGTACAGTAATACAGTATAAATGCAAACCCAATTGGGGAGACTACTCAACCCACCAACCGCTACACACCACCCGTACCAGCCAACACACCATGTGGGGAATAACTCGACCCACCCAGCCCACACACCACAGTCGCAGCATGGCTGCTCAGTTAAACAGTATACGAGGCAAAGCCCCTTTCAGAAACAGTACGAGGCATAGCCCCTTTTCAGTAACGTGGCTGTGCCACTCACACTTCCTCCATTATCAAAACCCAACCCATGCAATAGATACATATCATGGCATGCAATAACAGTAACAGTCATGTCAAACAGTACAGTCAATTTTAGCCCTAGGGGTATAACGGTAATTTTCTACCTAGGGGCAAAACAGTAATTTCTTACCCTAAGGGTATTTCAGTAATTTTGCTCTCATGTTACAGATTTTATGCTTATTACAGTATTTATTAATCACATAGTTGTCACAGAAGTCCGGTTAACTCAGTTTTTCAGTCTTAGCATTCAAGCCCTAAAACCCCTAATGAGCCCTATTACGTCGATTGGCCCATTAGGCCCATTTAGTCCCAATTTCATAATCAGTTATCTTGTTTTAACTGTTTTCACACCTACAGTTCATAATATTACCTTTAAACCCATTTTTACTCACATGGACCCAAATCGCCCATTGGGCCCATATTTGGGTCACCGAGGCCCAACTTACCATAATGTCCAAAATTTAGCGGTCAACACGCCTAACAGTGCCGATTCCAAAACTAACCTTCTCCTACTAACTTGAGAACATTCGCACGCTCACAAGCTCTCGAAATACCGAAACTTCGGCATTTCGGCTTTTTGGCTTTTGCCGATTTGCGCATTGAAGGGCGTTCGAAACACACACCTGTTTTGCAGTTTCTCCTCCGAGATTCCTATGCGTTAATCCCTACAATCCAATACTTAATTGATTAGACCATATTAACACTTAATCTGAATTGAAAACTTACCCAAAGCCTTACTTACACATTCGGCCAACACCTCCAATGGCCTTAATGTTCTTACCTTGCCGATTTAAATCCCTTTAGATCTAGATCTGATGTTCCAATGTCTTCAACTCCTTGTTTGATCACCTTCTTCTCTTACTAACACACAAAAAGAACAAAGAAAACACCACTTGATTTACCAAAAGTCCAAAACGACAAAATCCTTAACTTTAGGGACTTTCGGCTTTTCCAAATATGAAATATTGAACAGATCTGAAGCATTAAACACTTACCAACGATTTCTCTTCAGTTCCTATGCAGATTTGATGTAAATCTGACCCTCAAACGTCAGTAGAAACCTTATCTCTGAGATTTGCAATTTCGGCTATCTCCCTACAACTATGGTGATTTCGGCTTTTCAACAAGGGAAGAGGATGGCGTTTTGGGTGTAGATTTTGGGTGATGGTGTCGACAATGGTGTGATTCAAGGGAGTGTAGTAATCGGCCACAACAGGTGAAAGGAATAGGGGTGATTCGGCTTACAAGAAATCGGCAAGAAAGGAAGCAGTTTTCGGGATTTCTGGCACTTTGAGCAATCGGTTATGGTTGATTTTAAGAGGAATGAAAGCAAAAGAAAGAGTGGATCTGTGCAAGGTGGGTATTCGGCTAGGGAAGAGATCAAAGGGGAAGAAGAAAAATGAAAAAAAACAATGGTAGAGGTGGAGAGGAAGAATTCGGCTATGAGCTTTCCATGGAGGCAACTTTTGGCTTTTCTGACAGTAGAATAGAGAAAAATTCCTAAGGTGGCTAACCCTAATTGTCATGACAGAAAAAAGAAAATGATATAACCCTAATAGTCCCTCTAAAGCAATCGGCCCAAGTCCCTAAAGCCCCCTTGCCGAAATTCACTTAAGTTAGGCACATGCCCAGCACATGCTTAAAAATTAAAAAGAACTCTACGCTTACCTTGTAACTCGAACCCTTGTCCTTGAATATCCACTTAGGCGCCACTTTTCTAGGAGCTTAGTGGCTCCACCTTGCCACTTTACCAAGAGCTCACTTGTGACATATTTTACACGGTTTTTCTTAAAAGCCCACTTAACCAAGTCCCCTTTCACTTGAAAATCCAACTTAATATTTTACCGGGTTTTAACTTAAACTTGGGCCTTCTATAGGCCCACTAACACATGTACATACATTATCAACCTTTAGAACACCAAAATTTTAAAAATTTCACTAAAATTCACAAAACCCGAAAAATCCCGAAAATCAGGGCGTTACAACTCTACCCCCCTTAAAGAAATTTCGGCCTCGAAATTTACCTGATCCAAATAACTGAGGGTATTGTTGACACATCGCTTTCTCTGGCTCCCAAGTAGCTTCTTCTTTACCATGATTACGCCATAGCACCTTAACTAATGGAACAGACTTCCTCCTTAAGACTTTGACTTCACGATCTAAGATCTCCACAGGTTCCTCCTCGAAGGTCAAACCGGTATTCACTGCAATCTCCTCCACTGGTACAATATGCGATGGGTTCGACCGATACTGTCTCAGCATAGACACATGAAAAACGTCATGAATACGATCCAACTCTGGTGGCAACTCCAACTGATAGGCTACTGGCCCAATCCGCTTGAGAATCCGATAAGGCCCAATAAACCGCGGACTTAGCTTGCCCTTTTTACCGAATCTCAAGATCTTCTTCCACGGCAACACCTTTAGGAAGACCATATCCCCAACAGCGAACTCAATCTCCTTACGCTTAAGGTCAGCATATGACTTCTGCCGATCAGATGCCTCCTTTAACCGATCTTGAATCAGCTTAACCTTACTTTCAGTATCTGCCACTATCTCTGGTCCAAGAACTTTACGTTCCCCTAACTCTGTCCAACAAGTAGGAGTACGACATCTCTGCCCATAAAGTGCCTCATATGGAGCCATCTGAATGCTTGCTTGATAGCTGTTGTTGTATGCAAACTCTGCCAACGGTAAATAATCTTCCCAACTACCACGAAAGTCGATAACACATCCTCTTAACATGTCTTCCAACACTTGAATGACCCTTTTAGACTGACCATCTGTCTGAGGGTGAAATGCAGTACTAAAGTCCAAACGCGTACCCAACGCCTCGTGCAGCTTCTTCCAAAATCGAGAAGTAAATCTAGGGTCTCGATCAGAAATTATCGAAACCGGCACCCTATGCAAACGCACTATCTCTGCTACATACAACTTGGCTAACTTCTGAAGTGAGTAATCAGTTCTAACCGGTATAAAATGAGCAGACTTCGTTAATCTATCCACAACTACCCAAACAGAGTCTTTCTTTGAAGGTGTCAAAGGCAATCCACTCACAAAATCCATCGTTACTCTTTCCCATTTCCACTGCGGAATCCTCACTGGCTGCAACAATCCAGAAGGTAACTGGTGTTCAGCTTTAACCTGCTGACACGTCAAACATTTCCTCACGAAATCAGTCACCTCTCGCTTAAGTCCAGGCCACCAATACACCTCTCGCAAATCCCTATACAACTTATTACTGCCAGGGTGCATCGCATAGGCTCCACCATGAGCCTCACTCAATAACAACTTCCTTAAGTCAGAGTCCTTAGGAATACAAATTCTTCCTCGAAAGCATAGGACTCCATCAGAATTCAGTCCAAAATCATCACTCTTACCTTCCTTGACTTGCTGAATCGAGGAGTCAACGATTCATCCTTCCATTGCAACTCTTTAATCTTCTCAGTCCAAGTCGGTCTCACTTGCAGTTCTGTTAGCAAACTCCCATCATCATACAAACTTAAACGAGCGAACATCGCCTTTAACTCAGTAACAGTTCTTCGGCTCAGTGCATCAGCCACTACATTAGCTTTGCCAGGGTGATACTCAATCGAACAATCATAGTCCTTAAGCAACTCTATCCATCTCCGTTGCCTAAGGTTCAACTCTTTCTGAGTTAACAGATACTTGAGACTTTTATGGTCAGTGTATATAATACACTTTTCTCCATAAAGGTAGTGTCTCCAGATTTTCAATGCAAATATCACTGCCGCCAATTCCAAATCATGCGTAGGGTAGTTCGCCTCGTGAGGCTTAAGCTGCCGCGAAGCATAAGCAACCACCTTACCCTCTTGCATCAGTACACAACCCAATCCCACATGCGAAGCATCACTATAAACCGTAAAGTCTTTCCCAGATTCTGGCTGAATCAGTACTGGCGCCTCAGTCAACACCTTTTTCAGCTTCTCAAAAGCTTCTTGCTGTTTCTCAGTCCATACAAATGCTACTCCCTTCCTTAACAATTTCGTCAGTGGTGCCGCGATTAACGAAAATCCCTCAACAAATCTTCTATAATAACCTGCTAGGCCCAGAAAACTGCGAATTTCTGAAACTGATCCTGGAGACTTCCAATCCAGAACTGCCTCAATTTTACGAGGATCTACCCTAATCCCCTCAGCAGAAACAACATGACCTAGAAAGTCACTTCGCGAAGCCAAAATTCGCACTTGCTAAATTTCGCATATAGTTGCCTTTCCCTCAATACTTGCAGAACGATTCGAAGATGCTTGTCATGCTTCTCCTCTGTTTCCGAATACACCAATATATCATCAATAAAAATGACCACGAAACGATCCAAGTACGGCTGAAATACTCGGTTCATTAAATCCATAAAAGCTACCGGTGCATTCGTCAATCCAAAGGGCATAACCAAAAACTCGTAGTGACCATAACGAGTTCTGAATGCGGTCTTATGCACGTCCACCTCCTTTACCCTTAACTGATGATATCCAGATCGAAGGTCAATTTTGGAAAACACTGAAGCTCCTTTAAGCTGGTCAAACAGATCGTCAATTCTCGGCAAAGGATACTTATTCTTGATCGTCAGTTTGTTCAACTGGCGATAATCAATGCACATACGCATCGTCCCATCCTTCTTTTTCACAAACAGCACCGGTGCTCCCCACGGAGACACACTCGGTCTAATGAAACCCCTATCGAGCAACTCTTGAATCTGGGCTTTCAATTCCACTAGCTCCTTTGGCGCCATTCTGTAGGGCGCAATAGACACTGGAGCCGTTCCAGGCAACAGATCGATCCCAAATTCAACTTCGCGGTTAGGAGGTAAACCAGGAAGCTCCTCAGGAAAAACGTCTTGAAACTCATTAACAGTCCTCACTGTCTCTACTGTCACCCCTTCGGGTTCAGTTTGACTTATGAACGCCAAGTATGCTTCACAACCTTTACGCATCAATCTTTCAGCCCTTAAGGCAGAGACCACATTAGACAAATAGTCCCTACGTTCACCAATAATCATCACCTCCTCACCTTCAATTGTCCTCAGTACCATCCTTTTGGCCGCACAATCCAGCGTTGCCTTGTGCTTGGTTAACCAGTCCATACCCAAAATCAAATCGAAATCACCAAAAGGTAGCTCCATTAAATCTCCAGTAAAGATCCTACCTTGAGTCTCTAAAGGCACTTCCCTAAATAGTTTGTCTACTGTAACAGAGTGACCTAAAGGACTAACTACTATGACACCCCTCACAGTCTCCTCAGTAACGATACCGCTCCTTTCAGTTTCTGCTCAATCCAAGTCATCCATAATTCACTCTGTGGCTTCTAACCAATACTCAGCCACGTTCGGGGCCACTCCAGATATGCCCCTAAAAACTTCCGCTCCATTGGCCCGAAGTCGCTCAGAAATGGACCCCCTATTCACCGGCCCAACATTAGCTCCGGCCACCCTTTCCAGAACTCTCAGCATGGCCTGGGACAAAGCGTCGTCCCCTGCGGCCCGATCGTACGGCCCATTTTCCTCAACCAGTGGTCGTGCCTCTCCTGCTGGCCTATGCTCAGAAGACGACGATCCAGCTTGAGCACTAACTCGGCCTCGTCCACGGCCTCGTCCACGAGTAGCCCTTGTACTCATATCGATTATCTGATTTACAAAGTTTTATGACATTAGCTCAATGTTTCAGTTTTTATTACGGAATATCTTATGAACAGGTAGAATTTCAGAGTTGTTCTCGCGCAACGTAGTCTAATTACTGTCTCAGTTTCCTAGGGTTTAGTTTACCCTACCGTCTCAGTGCTACAGCCTTAATACTACCTCATCCATAGTATTCTATCTAAGGCTCAGTGCTATCTAAAGTTTTATTATCAGTACAGTACAGAATTTAAGGCAGAACATACTTACAACTTGGAGCCGGGGATTCAGTGTGCCACTTTCCAGTTTAGTAGTTCAAATACTTTGAGACCTCAAAAAAAACAATGTTTAAAAACTACAAGTTCGTTTAAAACCAAAAGAAAATTTTCAAAAAAATTTGATTTTCCAAAGATACCCTTCTAGACTTTTAGATTTTTGAAACCCCTTTGTTTTTGGACCCGATCCACAGCCGAGTTGTTGTAACTCGGCTCTGATACCACTAAATGTAACACCCTAGACCCGGCCCAGACGTTATGGCCATGTCCGGTGTGCTACATCACCTAGACTATGCTACGCCGTCCTATATACTAAGTCTGATGTTTGAGATTTTTGAAAAGTAATACTTGTTTTTCTTGAAATTTCTGATTTAATTATTATTCAACCTAATTTCTATCTCATTTGTTAATCGTTTCATTTTAGTCTTATTGTCCTCCTTAGTCTTCAATAAAGTCAGGTTGGTTAATAAAATGTTTGTTTAATTTTGAAAACGGTGTAGGTTTGTGTTTGAAATAAAACGGTAGAGAAATCCCGAATAACAGTTATAGCAGCCTTATTACAACCCATATCAAAATAAAACCAATAAAAGGTAATTAAATAATAAAAAAACCAACTATGATGAAAGTTCAGTCCTCGTGGCCACTCTAAATCCCTCCTAGCGTCCAAGTTACGATTTAGGGCTCACCTGCAAGGATGGAAAGAAAGGGTGAGTTTGGGAAAACTCAGTGTGTGCAGAACCCATCCAAAGCCCAAATTGGCTCAAGCCCACTGGGCCTAAACCCTAACCAGTCTCAGTCAGATACTGGGCCGAAGCCCTATTCAGGAAACAGTAATCTGGGCCAAGGCCCTATAACAGATACTGGGCAGAAGCCCTATTCAGATAACAGATTGGCCCATAGGCCCATAACAGTACAGTACAGTAATACAGTATAAATGCAAACCCAATTGGGGAGACTACTCAACCCACCAACCGCTACACACCACCCGTACTAGCCAACACACCATGTGGGGAATAACTCGACCCACCCAGCCCACACACCACAGTCGCAGCATGGCTGCTCAGTTAAACAGTATACGAGGCAAAGCCCCTTTCAGAAATAGTACGAGGCATAGCCCCTTTTCAGTAACGTGGCTGTGCCACTCACACTTCCTCCATTATCAAAACCCAACCCATGCAATAGATACATATCATGGCATGCAATAATAGTAACAGTCATGTCAAACAGTACAGTCAATTTTAGCCCTAGGGGTATAACGGTAATTTTCTACCTAGGGGCAAAACAGTAATTTTTTACCCTAAGGGTATTTCAGTAATTTTGCTCTCATGTTACAGATTTTATGCTTATTACAGTATTTATTAATCACATAGTTGTCACAGAAGTCCGGTTAACTCAGTTTTTCAGTCTTAGCATTCAAGCCCTAAAACCCCTAATGAGCCCTATTACGTCGATTGGCCCATTAGGCCCATTTAGTCCCAATTTCATAATCAGTTATCTTGTTTTAACTGTTTTCACACCTACAGTTCGTAATATTACCTTTAAACCCATTTTTACTCACATGGACCCAAATCGCCCATTGGGCCCATATTTGAGTCACCAAGGCCCAACTTACCATAATGTCCAAAATTTAGCGGTCAACACGCCTAACAGTGCCGATTCCAAAACTAACCTTCTCCTACTAACTTGAGAACGTTCGCACACTCACAAGCTCTCGAAATACCGAAACTTCAGCATTTTGGCTTTTCGGCTTTTGCCGATTTGCGCATTGAAGGGCGTTCGAAACACACACCTATTTTGCAGTTTCTCCTACGAGATCTCCTATGCACTAATCCCTACAATCCAATACTTAATTGATTAGACCATATTAACACTTAATCTGAATTGAAAACTTACCCAAAGCCTTACTTACACATTCGGCCAACACGTCCAATGGCCTTAATGTTCTTACCTTGCCGATTTAAATCCCTTTAGATCTAGATCTGATGTTCCAATGTCTTCAACTCCTTGTTTGATCACCTTCTTCTCTTACTAACACACAAAAAGAACAAAGAAAACACCACTTGATTTACCAAAAGTCCAAAACGACAAAATCCTTAACTTTAGGGACTTTTGGCTTTTCCAAATATGAAATATTGAACAGATCTGAAGTATTAAACACTTACCAATGATTTTTCTTCAGTTCCTATGCAGATCTGATGTAAATCTGACCCTTAAACGTTAGTAGAAACCTTATCTCTGAGATTTGCAATTTCGGCTATCTCCCTACAACTATGGTGATTTCAGCTTTTCAACAAGAGAAGAGGATGGCATTTTGGGTGTAGATTTTGGGTGATGGTGTCGACAATGGTGTGATTCAAGGGAGTGTAGTAATCGGCCACAACAGGTGAAAGGAATAGGGGTGATTCGGCTTACAAGAAATCGACAAGAAAGGAAGCAGTTTTCAGGATTTCTGGCACTTTGAGCAATCGGTTATGGTTGATTTTAAGAGGAATGAAAGCAAAAGAAAGAGTGGATCTGTGCAAGGTGGGTATTCGGCTAGGGAAAAGATCAAAGGGGAAGAAGAAAAATGAAAAAAAACAATGGTAGAGGTGGAGAGGAAGAATTCGGCTATGAGATTTCCATGGAGGCAACTTTTGGCTTTTCTGACAGTAGAATAGAGAAAAATTCCTAAGGTGGCTAACCCTAACTGTCATGATAGAAAAAAGAAAATGATATAACCCTAGTAGTCCCTCTAAAGCAATCGGCCCAAGTCCCTAAAGCCCCCTTGCCGAAATTCACGTAAGTTAGGCACATGCCCGGCACATGCTTAAAAATTAAAAAGAACTCTACGCTTACTGTGACAGCCCTATTTCGACCCTAGTCGGGGAGTGGTTTCGGAACCGCTGAACCGAGTCATAACATTTATTTGATGTCATGATTTATATGTTTGATTTGAGAATTAGTATGTGCTAAAAATTTGTGCGGAAATTTGATCTTCAAAGTGACTAATTGCTTCAAGAGGGCTTAATTGTCAAACTTTAAATTTTTAATAGGCAAAAATCATAGTGGCTAAATAGTATAAATTACAAGGAAATGTCTTTGCATGTCAATTTACCCAATTCCACTTTAGTGGACGGTAATGATGATGTTTAACTAATATTATATGTATTTTATTTTTATGAGTAAATAAGCTATAAGGCATAAAATGTTTTTAATAATAAAATTAAGAGATATTGAAAAAAAAAATAAAGGAAACCATTTCTTCTTCTTTCTCTTGCCGTGAATGAAGAAGAAGTAGAAGCTTTTGAAGTTTGAGCATTCGGTCCCTCTTAAAACCTCAATAAGGTATGAAATTCATGATAGTTTTTCATGTTTTTGAGAAATTGGAATGTTTAGGACATCACATAGCTAGCCCACGTTTTGTTTTCTTTTGAATTTGAGGGTGTCTTGAGCATTCGGTAATGTAGAAAATTTGTGGACATGGTTGTGATTTCACTTGTTATTTTTATTTGGGATTATGGAAAGGGTGTGGTTGTATGAAACCTTGTTAAAGGATGATTTTGAGATTTGTTTAGGCAATGACACAATTGCCGAATGTGAGGGTGTTTATAGTTGAAGAGATTTAAGTGCTTGAGCATTAAATTTGATAAATTTTGAGTTAGAAAATAATTTAGATTTAGTTCAAGTGAATTATGGTATAAAATACTTTGAGTTATGTGTGGAATAGGGAGATTCTATTTTCGAATGTGGTTTTAAATACCTACTTAAACAATTGTGCTTGTTAAGTCATTGAAAGAAGAAAATGTGGCCCTTCGTGTTGTGGGAAATTGAATTAGGAAATTGTAGGCCAAAAATTTAAGTAATTATACCTTATATTCCTTAATTGCATATTGGACATTCAGTTTTGTCCATAGTAAATGGACGAGCGAGATGATAATTTGTGATTGGATAGTAACTTAGTTAAGCTCGTTATAACAAGAATAGAAATGGATTATCTTAATACTAGAGTGCCGAATAGGAGCTAGAAATTATTTTATGATAGGAAATTGGAAATATATATAGTTTATAGTATATTATTGCACTTATGTTCACATGAGGGTGCGCATATTAAGTGTTGTCATGAAACTTCAAAGATTGTCTCATGTGTTTGAACTTAACCGAATGAAAAATTTATTACACTTTTATCACGTACATAGTGACAATTGGACGTGTATGTGTGTATGCACTTGGAAATGTAAGAACTTGGGTATAATTGTTGAGATGTTGATGTTGTGGCATTGTGAATATGAGGTGAAGTGTTGAATTTATATGGATAAATGTTCCTTGTAGAAATAAATACTATAATAGTTGAAAAGATATTGAATTGGTTCATTTGTTGAACTTGCGCAAGATCACAAGGAGCAAAGCTCGGCCAAAGGAAAGGAAAAGGTGGTTGACTAGCTGATCGGAAATTTTTTCCCTCTTGAAACAAGGTAAGTCATTAGACGATTTATTATAGGGATAATCTAGCAATTAAACAATATAAAGAAAATATGAATATTACGGGTGCTTGCATAATTCTGAATTGAATTAGCACTATGTGTGCGTGCATATTGACAAATCCGAATGGCACTATGTGTGCATACATTCGTGAAACCCCAAATGGCACTATGTGTGCGTATTTCTTAGAAATCGAATGGCACTATGTGTGCGCACATTCGTGAGCTTCAAATGGTATTAAGTGTGAGTAGGTTTCGGGCTCGAATGGCACTAGGTGTGCGTACATTCGATAGACGGTTTTAACATTGCATATTTGAGAATGATGGAAAAATGTCATTAAATCGGCGAGTAAATTATTTGCAAAGAATTCGACTCTATTCCTCCGGTTACATGAGTAAAGATGCTAATAAATTTGTGCTAAAGATGGTAATAGAGAGAGGTAGTTAAATTGGATAGAAGGTGGCATAAATTATGATTGTCGAATGAATGATAAAGAAGTGTTGTTATTAAAAGGGTTTGCTATTGAAATGACGTAAATTGGACTATGTGCTTCATGGAGCTACATGTTCCGTTTACGGTTAATTTGTATGCATATTGTTTGATTATTTTGTTAAATGTCCTATGACTTACTGAGTTAATAACTCACTACGTGTATTTATTTTTCCTTTGTGGATAGATCAAGAATTGTTGGAAGCTCGGGGCCCTGCCTTTTGAAGTCATCACACCTATCAACTTTAGATTGGTACTTATAAAAGTTTATCGTCAAGTATTATGGCATGTAATAGCTATTGACTGAAATTAACTAGACTAGTCGAACTCTTTTGATTTTACTAGGCCATGCGAAAATGGCTAAGTCGAAATTATTAATGTTTACATCTTAATTATGAATCTAGATGTGGTTGGTATGAGTGATGGTGGAATGGTATTAAATACTGTTAATATAGTTATTTTAGTTTGATTCATGAAAATTAGACATGAATGATGGAAGTACATATATACGTATATTTTCTTATACCTGATAATTGAGATTATTGGATGAATTATTTATTGTATTAGATAGGTTACTTGGGTTTGAATCACATATTAGGCCATGGAATGTAATTGTTACTTTTACGAACAAGCTATGTTTTATGTGTATGTATAAGCTACATCGTATTGAGTTATAATAGTGAACTTACCAAATGAATAGTGGCTTTCTTCTATGATGTATGCAGATAGAAATTAAAGGCATGCTCTTACTCGTATGTACACCATGGTGAGAAATTGTTTTGTGAAATTGTTTTTACATGGTATTTAATAGCTTATGGTGTTGGGCTTTGACTATTTGTAAAGATTGATAATATGATCATTCTATATTATATTTGGCTCGAAGGTATGTTTTGTGTTGGTCCATTCGAGTTTGATCAACTTTGTGACTGCTGAGTGTACTATTGACTGTTCGTATAAGAATTAGTTCAGTAATACCTCGTAACCCTTCCGGCGACGGGAACGGGTTAGGGGTGTTACATTTTATTGGTATCAGAGCTACGGTTTAGTCGATTCTAGGACTAACGTAGCACATGTAAGTTTAGCTATACATGCCATAAGTGAGTAATTGATAGTGTGATGACTTCTAACGATTAAACCTTGTTGTTTTGTTGTTTAGATATTAAATGGAACCTGATCCCGAGCGAGCAATAGCGGACGATGTTGAGAGTATAGCGCCTGCTCCCGCGCAAGGGGCGGTACCGGCCGACTCTCGACCCTCCGCGAATAATCAAGAGGATAGGGTTAGGCAAACCCTCTTTTCCTTAATGAATGAATGGTTTGCCCAGTATACTCATACAAATCCGGCTGCTCAACCACCCCCTAATTCAAATCATCCTCCTCCGGTACCTGTAGTGCCTACACCCGCTGATCCGATAAGATTAAACAAACCCCCTGTGGATAAGATTCGAAAATATGGGGCCGAAGAGTTTAGAGCTACAGCAACTGATGATGCCGAGAAAGCTAAATTCTGGCTAGATAATACCATCCGCGTCTTCGATGAGTTATCTTACACACCTGATGAGTGCTTGAAATGTGCTATATCGTTATTACGAGACGCAGCTTATTACTGGTGGAGAACTCTAAGTTCGATTGTTCCAAAGGAACGAATTACGTGGGATTTCTTTCAGATAGAGTTTCGCAAGAAATATATCAGTCAGAGGTTCATCGATCGAAAGCGTAAAGAATTCCTTGAACTGAAACAGGGCGGTATGAATGTAGCTGAATACGAGCGAGAATTCGTGAGACTCAGTCGTTATGCCCGGGAATGTGTTGCTGATGAAATAGCTATGTGTAAAAGGTTTGAAGAAGGTTTGAATGAAGACTTGAAGCTGCTTGTGGGCATTCTTGAAATAAAAGAATTCGTGATATTGGTCGAACGAGCTTGCAAGGCTGAAGAGCTTGGGAAAGAGAAAAGAAAGGCTGAAGCTGAAAGTAGAGATTTTCGTAAAAGAACAGCCAGTAAAACTTCTTTTTCAGCTGCAAAGAAGTTTAAAAACGAGAGTAACAAGTCTAAATCGTCCGCGGGGATTTCTATTCGAGAGCGACCCTCAATGGATTCTCGAACTATTTCCGTAACCGGTGTTGGTAGTAATCGTCAAGATAGACCCGAGTGTCTCCAATGTGGCAGACGGCATGTGGGTGAATGCTGGGGCAAATCGATTAACCGAACTTGTTACAGATGTGGATCGCGGGATCATTTTGTTCGAGATTGCATGGAACCGGATGAAAGAAACAAGATGCAGAATGCAAGATCAAGTGGTACAACGGCTAGAGGTAGACCGCCAAGAACTGTGGGAGGTAGAAATAGCAATCAGAGAGGGAATTCCGAAGCAGCGGTTCGATCCGAGGCCCGTGCACCCGCCAGAGCTTATGCCATTCGTGCACGAGAAGAGACATCCTCCCCTAACGTAATCACCAGTACATTTACTCTCTATGAAACTAGTGTACTTGCTTTGATTGATCCTGGTTCAACTCATTCGTATGTGCGTGAAACCTTAGTATTCAGTAAGACTCTGACAGTTGAGTCTACTGAGTTTGTGATACGAGTGTCAAACCCTTTGGGTCGGTATGTGATAGTTGACAAAGTGTGTAAGAGATGCCCACTAATGATCCGGAACTTTTGTTTCCCTGCTGATTTGATGTTACTACCCTTTGATGAGTTCGATATAATTCTCGGAATGGATTGGTTGACCATGCATGACGCGGTGGTGAATTGTAGACAAAAAGTAATAGATCTGCGATGTTCGAATAGTGAGATGATCCGAATTGAATCAAGTAATGGAAATGGATTGCCGATGATGATATCTTCTATGTTGGCTCAGAAATATGTGAGGAAAGGCTGCGAAGCTTATCTCACTTATGTATTGGGTAGTAAGATGACGGAACAAAAACCTGAAACCGTGCCTGTGGTTTGTGATTATTTAGATGTGTTTCCTGAGGAATTACCAGGATTACCACCTATTAGGGAAGTTGAGTTCGGTATAGAGTTAGTTCCGGGTACAACTCCAATTTCTATAACTCCGTATCGTATGGCACCGACCGAGTTGAGGGAGCTGAAATATCAATTACAAGAGTTGACCGACAAGGGCTTTGCGCGACCTAGTTTTTCACCCTGGGGTGCACCGGTTCTGTTTGTGAAAAAGAAAGATGGAACTGTACGAATGTGCATCGACTATCGTCAACTCAATAAAGTTACGATAAAGAATAAGTATTCGTTGCCACGTATAGATGATTTATTTGACCAGTTGAGAGGGGCATCAGTGTTTTCGAAAATTGATTTGCGATCTGGTTACTATCAGTTGCGAGTTAGAGATTCCGACGTACCGAAAACCGCCTTCAGGACGAGGTACGGACATTATGAGTTTTTAGTGATGCCGTTTGGGCTCACTAATGCTCCTGCGGCTTTCATGGATTTGATGAATCGGGTGTTTCGACGGTATCTAGATCGATTCGTGGTTGTGTTCATAGATGATATTTTGATTTATTCAAAAGACGACTCGGAGCACGCCGAACACTTGAAGCTTGTGCTTCAGACCTTGCGAGATCATCAACTGTATGCAAAGTTCAGTAAGTGTGAGTTTTGGTTGCGCGAGGTCAGCTTCTTGGGACATGTTGTGTCCTCCTCGGGAATACGAGTTGATCCGAATAAAGTTTCAGCCATTCTTGACTGGAAGCCTCCAAGGAATATCTCAGAAATCCGTAGCTTTTTGGGACTCGCCGGGTACTATCGATGATTCGTAAAGGGATTCTCGATGATTGCGACACCGTTAACTAAGCTGCTACAAAAAGACGTCAAATTTGAGTGGTCCGAAAAGTGCCAGAAAAGTTTTGATCGGCTAAAAACTCTTCTGACGGAAGCTCCAGTGTTAGTTTAGCCGGAATCTGGTAAAGAATTCGTAATCTATAGTGATGCATCTCTAAACGGTTTGGGCTGTGTTTTGATGCAAGAGGGTCGAGTTGTTGCGTATGCCTCAAGACAGCTGAAGCCTCACGAGAGAAACTACCTGACGCATGACCTCGAACTAGCTGCCATTGTTTTCGCTTTAAAAATTTGGCGACATTATTTGTTCGGGGAGAAATGTCATGTGTATTCCGATCACAAAAGCCTCAAGTACTTGATGACACAAAAAGATCTGAATTTGAGACAGCGACGGTGGTTAGAATTATTAAAAGATTACGAGCTCGTTATCGATTATCACCCGGGAAAAGCTAACGTGGTTGCAGATGCTCTAAGTCGAAAATTACTATTTGCCCTTCGAACGATGAATGTAAAATTGTTGTTATCCGCTGATGATATGTTGATAGCAGAATTAAAGGCCAAACCCGTGTTGGTACAACAAATTGGTGACACCCAGAAACTTGACGATGAATTCGTTGCTAAGCGGGCTCAGTGGGATTCTAAGGTGGATTAAGAGTTCCAAGTCGACGATAATGATTGTTTGAGGTTCAAAGGTCGATTGTGTGTTCCAAGAAATTTTGAAATTATTTCAACGATTTTAAATGAAGCTCATAATAGTCAAATGTCTATCCATCCGGGCAGTACGAAGATGTACAATAATTTGAAACTCCGTTATTGGTGGCACGGTATGAAGCGAGATATCTCCGATTTTGTTGCGAAGTGCTTAATATGTCAACAAGTGAAGGCTGAACATCAAGTGCCTTCGGGACTGCTCCAACCGATCATGATACCCGAGTGGAAGTGGGATCGAGTCACAATGGACTTCGTATCCGGCTTACCGCTAACACTGAGCAAGAAAGATGCCATTTGGGTTATTGTGGATAGACTAACGAAATCAGCCCATTTCATCCCTATTCGTACGGACTTCTCACTCGATAAACTAGCTGAATTGTATGTCTCCCAGATTATACGATTGCATGGTGTGCCGACTCCTATTGTTTCGGATAGAGACCCCCGGTTTACCTCGCAATTTTGGAAGAAATTACACGAGGCATTGGGCACTAAGCTTCAGTTTAGCACTGCCTTTCATCCTCAGACCGATGGTCAATCTGAAAGAGTCATTCAAATACTCGAAGATATGTTGAGATGTTGTATTCTTGAGTTTAGCGGTTCGTGGGAGAAATACATACCGTTGATTGAATTTGCCTACAATAATAGTTTTCAAACGAGTATCAAGATGGCACCGTATGAGGCTTTATATGGTCGTAAATGCCGTACGCCTTTGTTTTGGACCGAACTCAATGAAAATAAGTTATACGGAGTGGATTTAATTAAAGAGGCAGAACAACAAGTGAAGATAATCTGGGATAGCCTGAAAGTAGCAACTGATCATCAGAAGTCTTATGCAGACCTGAAACGTAGGGACATCGAATATCGGGTTGGCGACAAAGTATTTTTAAAGGTCTCACCTTGGAAAATTTTGCTCCGGTTCGGCCGTAAAGGCAAACTGAGTCCAAGATTTATCGGGCCGTATGAGATCTCAGAACGGGTAGGACCTGCGGCTTATAAATTGATTTTACCTCCTGATCTCGAAAGGATTCACAACGTCTTTCATGTCTCTATGCTCCGTCGATATAGATCCGACCCATCGCATGTGATCAATCCGTCGGAAATTGAGATTTGGTCGAACTTGAGTTATGAGGAGGAACCGGTCAGTATTTTGGCTCGAGAGGTGAAAGAATTGTGGAATAAGAAAATTCCGTTGGTTAAAATATTGTGGCGGAAACACGGAATTGAAGAAGCGACATGGGAATTAGAGGACTCAATAAGAATGCGTTATCCAAATCTATTCACCGGTAAGAATTTTCGGGGACGAAAAATTCTTTAAGGGGAGGGGAGTTGTGACAGCCCTATTTCGACCCTAGTCGGGGAGTGGTTTCGGAACCACTGAACCGAGTCATAAAATTTATTTGATGTCATGATTTATATGTTTGATTTGAGAATTAGTATGTGCTAAAAATTTGTGCGGAAATTTGATCTTCAAAGTGACTAATTGCTTCAAGAGGGCTTAATTGTCGAACTTTAAATTTTTAATAGGCAAAAATCATAGTGGCTAAATAGTATAAATTACAAGGAAATGTCTTTGCATGTCAATTTACCCAATTCCACTTTAGTGGACGGTAATGATGATGTTTAACTAATATTATATGTATTTTATTTTTATGAGTAAATAAGCTATAAGGCATAAAATGTTTTTAATAATAAAATTAAGAGATATTGAAAAAAAAAATAAAGGAAACCATTTCTTCTTCTTTCTCTTGCCGTGAATGAAGAAGAAGTAGAAGCTTTTGAAGTTTGAGCATTCGGTCCCTCTTAAAACCTCAATAAGGTATGAAATTCATGATAGTTTTTCATGTTTTTGAGAAATTGGAATGTTTAGGACATCACATAGCTAGCCCACGTTTTGTTTTCTTTTGAATTTGAGGGTGTCTTGAGCATTCGGTAATGTAGAAAATTTGTGGACATGGTTGTGATTTCACTTGTTATTTTTATTTGGGATTATGGAAAGGGTGTGGTTGTATGAAACCTTGTTAAAGGATGATTTTGAGATTTGTTTAGGCAATGACACAATTGCCGAATGTGAGGGTGTTTATAGTTGAAGAGATTTAAGTGCTTGAGCATTAAATTTGATAAATTTTGAGTTAGAAAATAATTTAGATTTAGTTCAAGTGAATTATGGTATAAAATACTTTGAGTTATGTGTGGAATAGGGAGATTCTATTTCCGAATGTGGTTTTAAATACCTACTTAAACAATTGTGCTTGTTAAGTCATTGAAAGAAGAAAATGTGGCCCTTCGTGTTGTAGGAAATTGAATTAGGAAATTGTAGGCCAAAAATTTAAGTAATTATACCTTATATTCCTTAATTGCATATTGGACATTCAGTTTTGTCCATAGCAAATGGACGAGCGAGATGATAATTTGTGATTGGATAGTAACTTAGTTAAGCTCGTTATAACAAGAATAGAAATGGATTATCTTAATACTAGAGTGCCGAATAGGAGCTAGAAATTATTTTATGATAGGAAATTGGAAATATATATAGTTTATAGTATATTATTGCACTTATGTTCACATGAGGGTGCGCATATTAAGTGTTGTCATGAAACTTCAAAGATTGTCTCATGTGTTTGAACTTAACCGAATGAAAAATTTATTACACTTTTATCACGTACATAGTGACAATTGGACGTGTATGTGTGTATGCACTTGGAAATGTAAGAACTTGGGTATAATTGTTGAGATGTTGATGTTGTGGCATTGTGAATATGAGGTGAAGTGTTGAATTTATATGGATAAATGTTCCTTGTAGAAATAAATACTATAATAGTTGAAAAGATATTGAATTGGTTCATTTGTTGAACTTGCGCAAGATCACAAGGAGCAAAGCTCGGCCAAAGGAAAGGAAAAGGTGGTTGACTAGCTGATCGGAAATTTTTTCCCTCTTGAAACAAGGTAAGTCATTAGACGATTTATTATAGGGATAATCTAGCAATTAAACAATATAAAGAAAATATGAATATTACGGGTGCTTGCATAATTCTAAATTGAATTAGCACTATGTGTGCGTGCATATTGACAAATCCGAATGGCACTATGTGTGCGTACATTCGTGAAACCCCAAATGGCACTATGTGTGCGTATTTCTTAGAAATCGAATGGCACTATGTGTGCGCACATTCGTGAGCTTCAAATGGTATTAAGTGTGAGTAGGTTTCGGGCTCGAATGGCACTAGGTGTGCGTACATTCGATAGACGGTTTTAACATTGCATATTTGAGAATGATGGAAAAATGTCATTAAATCGGTGAGTAAATTATTTGCAAAGAATTTGACTCTATTCCTCCGGTTACATGAGTAAAGATGCTAATAAATTTGTGCTAAAGATGGTAATAGAGAGAGGTAGTTAAATTGGATAGAAGGTGGCATAAATTATGATTGTCGAATGAATGATAAAGAAGTGTTGTTATTAAAAGGGTTTGCTATTGAAATGACATAAATTGGACTATGTGATTCATGGAGCTAGATGTTCCGTTTACGGTTAATTTGTATGCATATTGTTTGATTATTTTGTTAAATGTCCTATGACTTACTGAGTTAATAACTCACTACATGTATTTATTTTTCCTTTGTGGATAGATCAAGAATTGTTGGAAGCTCGGGGCCCTGCCTTTTGAAGTCATCACACCTATCAACTTTAGATTGGTACTTATAAAAGATTCATAAAAGTTGAACTCTTTTGATTTTACTAGGCCATGCGAAAATGGCTAAGTCGAAATTATTAATGTTTACATCTTAATTATGAATCTAGATGTGGTTGGTATGAGTGATGGTGGAATGGTATTAAATACCGTTAATATAGTTATTTTAGTTTGATTCATGAAAATTAGACATGAATGATGGAAGTACATATATGCATATATTTTCTTATACCTGATAATTGAGATTATTGGATGAATTATTTATTGTATTAGATAGGTTACTTGGGTTTGAATCACATATTAGGCCATGGAATGTAATTGTTACTTTTACGAACAAGCTATGTTTTATGTGTATGTATAAGCTACATCGTATTGAGTTATAATAGCGAACTTACCAAATGAATAGTGGCTTTCTTCTATGATGTATGCAAATATAAATTAAAGGCATGCTGTTACTCGTATGTACACCATGGTGAGAAATTGTTTTGTGAAATTGTTTTTACATGGTATTTAATAGCTTATGGTGTTGGGCTTTGACTATTTGTAAAGATTGATAATATGATCATTCTATATTATATTTGGCTCGAAGGTATGTTTTGTGTTGGTCCATTCGAGTTTGATCAACTTTGTGACTGCTGAGTGTACTATTGACTGTTCGTATAATAATTAGTTCAGTAATACCTCGTAACCCTTCCAGCGACGGGAACGGGTTAGGGGTGTTACACTTACCTTGTAACTCGAACCCTTGTCCTTGAATATCCACTTAGGCGCCACTTTTCTAGGAGCTTAATGGCTCCACCTTGCCACTTTACCAAGAGCTCACTTGTGACATATTTTACATGGTTTTTCTTAAAAGCCCACTTAACCAAGTCCCCTTTCACTTGAAAATCCAACTTAATATTTTACCGGGTTTTAACTTAAACTTGGGCCTTTTATAGGCCCACTAACACATGTACATACATTATCAACCTTTAGAACACCAAAATTTTAAAAATTTCACTAAAATTCACAAAACCCGAAAAATCCCGAAAATCAGGGCGTTACAAAATCTGACTGAATCTCTACTTTGGTAGGGGAAATAACATGTGAAGGATCAGATCGGTATTATTGAAGCATCGATACATGAAACAGATTGTGTATTTTCTCTAGCTCTAACTGTAATGACAACCGATAAGCAACTGGCCCGATTCGCTCCATAATCTCATACGGCCCGATAAATCTTAAACTCAGCTTTCCTTTTCTACTAAATCTAAGTATATCCTTCCATGGTGAGACTTTCAGAAATATTTTGTCACTTATTTGAAACTCAATATCTTTCCATTTCAAGTCTGCGTATGATTTCTAGCGATCTGATGCTACTTTAAGACTATCATGAATTACTTTCATTTTCTGCTCAGTTTCATTAAACAAGTCAATCCCGTGAATCTTATTCTCACTAAGCTCTGTCCAATAAATAGGTGTTCAACATTTGCAACCGTATAAATCTTTGTATGGTGCCATCTTTATACTCGATTAAAAGCTATTATTATACGCAAATTCAATTAATGGTAGATACTTTTCCCACGTACCTTCAAGCTCAAGAATGCAACATCGCAGCATATCCTCGAGTATCTAAATAATTCATTCGGATTGACCATCTGTCTGCGAGTGAGATGCTGTACTGATATGTAGCTTTATAGCCAGCGCATCTTGCAGTTTCTTCTAAAATCGTGATGTGAACCTCGGATCTCTATCTGAAACAATAGAAATAGGTACTCCGTGCAATCTCACAAACTTAGAAATATACAACTCAGCTAGCTTATGAGAGAATAATGCATACGCACCAGAATGAAATGAGCTGATTTCGTTAATTTGTCAACTACAACCCAGATTGCATCTTTCTTTCTTAGAGATAGAGGCAATCCTGACACAAAACCCAATGTGATTCTGTCCCATTTCCACTCGGGAATCATAATAGGCTATAATAAACCTAACGAAACCTGATGTTCAACTTTAAGTTTTTGACAAATCAATCATTTTGATACAAAGTCAGAGATACCACGTTTCATACCAAGCTACCACTAAAGCTGTTACAAATCATTATACATTTTTGTACTTCCCAGATGAATAGATAAATGAGTACTGTGTGCTTCATTCAAAATCATCTAAATCAACTCTGAATTTCTTAGAACAAATATTCAGTCTCTGAATCTCAAAAAATGATCGAAATCAAGTTGAAACTTCAAATAAGGGTTTAAATCACATTTAGCTCGTTTTGCTGATATTTCATTATCAACTTTCTAGATTTCACAAATCTACTGTAAAAATAACGATCATGCTTTCAAATCAGATACAATCAAACCATTTTCAAATAGAGCTAACTTAGTAATCATTGTACGTAGAGCAAATAATGATTTCCAGCTTAAAGCATCAGCAACAACATGTAACATCCCAGTTTTAGTTAAATCAAAATAGTGGTTTTGGAACCACAATATGAGGTTAAAAAATTATTTTAATATTATTTTCTATGTTTACAGCATGTGATTAGATATGTGTGAAAATTTCATGTTTTAATTATATTGTTTGGATGCCTAATTTGATAAAAGGACTAAATCACATAAATTGCAGAAGTTGTGCTCTACTTGTTAAAAGTGTTTGTTTGCTATGAAATTAAAATGAAAATGTCTTTATGATGTTATTAGACCAAAATTAAGGCAGGTGGACATTGATGTGCATAACTTATATGAATTTATAATGTTTTAGTAAAGGGTAATTTTGTAATTAATGAAAGAAGTTAATTAAATAAAACAAACATTAAAAATTGTCCATCTTCTCATTTTCACTAAAATTAGAAAGAAACTATGGCTTGATAAGCTTCAAATATTTTGGCACTGGTGTGGCTTGATTTGGTAAGCTTTCGATCTCAGTTTTTAGTGATTTTTATGTTTTTGAGATCGTTGCATCGAGTACTAGCTAGCCCGTACCTTAGATTTTGAAGTTTTTAAAGATTTTGAGAGTTATCATTGTTGAATATATGTGTTCTTTAATGTTTGAAGATGAAATATAAAAGCTTAGTGTTAGATATATATGTTTTATTAAGTGATTTTTAGTGAAATTGCAGATTAAGGATTAAATTGTGAAAATGAGAAATTTTGGTTGAAATATGAATTAAATGAAAAATATGCTCTGCTAGGGGCACTATGGTAATTCGACTAGCATGAGTATTTAAGTAATTTTGTGAATTTTGTGTATTTGTGAAATAAGGACTAAATTGTAAAAATATGGAATTTTGGGGGTTAAAGTGTAAAAATGCCTAAATGTGCGTTTTGTGGGCTGAATTGAATGAATTAATGAATAAATGAGTTTTATTTGAATTCATATAGATTAAGAAAGGAGAATACAGACTTAGATCGAGGGAAAACCAAAGTTCTCGACTAATCTATCAATTTAGCCGTTTTTGCATCCGAGGTAATTTCGTACGGATTAAATAGCATTCTAATGATGTTTAAATGTTTTGATATTAGTTAAATGTGAATATGAGAGAATGAATACGTCTGATAATGAATCAGTGGTATATTGGCACTAAGTGTGTGATGTTGAGATAACTTCTATTAAATGTTTTGGCACTAAGTGTGTGGAATTGAAGTAGCTTTGGCTAGATGTATTGCACTAAGTGTGCGAGCTAGAAATAGCTTCGATCATTCATTTGGCACTAAGTGTATGGGTTTACCAAGTATACAATGAGATATATAAGTAACGAATAAGTATGGAAGGGTACAAGTATGTACGAGACCTACTGAATTACTGAACGAATGAGATTAGAAGGTTCATATGGAATTAAGTAGTGAATGTGAATAAAAGTTGGAAATGTTATGTGATATGTTAATTTAAGCTTAATTAGTTGAATAATATTTATTTGATGAGTTGAATTTATTATCGTATGAATTTATTAAGCTTTAAAGCTTACTGTGTGAAATCTTCTCTATTTTACAATGAATTAAAGTTAGCTCAAATCCAAGGATTGTCGGGAATGTCATCACACTATCAGACATCTTTTGGTACCCTTTTTAAATTTTATATATGGTATATGGCATGTATAGGCTAGTGTTATTTTGGTTATGTTTATATTGAATTTATAGCCATGTAAGATGGCTTGTTAATGATCTAAGTTGATGTATGAATTTGGCTAGGTAAATTGGCCTATTTTGGAAATTAAGTATATGATGCAATGTGCTTAAATTGTTACGTGATTTGGTGTGTTTATTATGATCTGGGAATGGCTAATGTGGTGTGATTAGTTGTGGTTATGAGATGCATTATTAGTATGTGAAATGGTATGTCTTGGGATGAAAATGAAGTGATGAATTGATAAGTATTTGATGGATGATTTGGTTAGGAAAAGTATATCTAGAAATGGTGGGATTAATATAATTTGATTTATGCATGAAATGGTCATGTTTTGATTGCTTATTGGATGTAAATTTTTTTCCATTTGGATGCCTTAGGATGCATGAGACTTATGTGACAGCCCTAATTTGACCTTTGTCGGAAGTGGTTTTGGGACCACAAAACTGAGTCACAAAAATAATTAAATACTAAATTCTATGTCTAATATATGTGAAAATGCATGTGTGAATTTTGAATGCTTTGATTTTTGTCAATTTGAATGTGAATCTAAATAAAAGGACTTAAGTGAGAAACCTTGAAAATGTGATAGGCTAAATTGAAGTGATTAAATTTAGAAGGATATTAAATAGGTGGACTTGCATGTAGGGGTGTGCAAAATTCGGGTAAAACCGAAAAAATTCAGTTAACCGACCGAATTCAGTTAATCAGTCGGTTAACTAAATTTTTTCAATCGGGGGTCGGTTAATTATTTTTTGAATTTTCGGTTAACGGTTAATTCGGTTCGAAACCGGTTGGTTAACAGAAATTTTTAGGTTTAACCAAAAAATTAAAAATAATAAATAAAATATGTAAATAGGCTTTTTATTTACCTAAACCCACCCAAACCCAAACCCAACTACCCAATTACCTAACCCAATTATCCAACCCAACCCAACCCAATAATAGAAATTACAAATAAATAAATAATTTAATAAAAAATAAAAATAAAAATCTAAAACTAAAACTAAAACCCAATAATAGAAATTACAAATAAATAAATAATTTAATAAATAATTTAACCTAAACTTATGTAATGTTTTTAATTATGTAGGGATTCAAAGACTTATGTAATGTTTTTAATTATGTAGTGATTCAAAGACTTATGTAATGTTTTTAATTATGTAGTGATTCAAAGACTTATGTAATATTTTTAATATGTAGTGATTTAAATCGGTTAATCGGTTAATTTGGCTAATCGGTTAATTCGGTTAATTCGATTAATCGGTTAATTCGGTTAATTCAGTTAACTCGGTTAATTCGGTTAATTTTTAACTAAAAGTTAAAAAAAAAATTTGTTAACCGACCGAATTAACCGAAAAAATTTCGTGTCGATTAATTTTTTTAAAAAATTTTGGTTCGGTTAATGGTTAAAAATTTTAAAAGGTCGGTTAATTCGGTTAACATAATTTCGAGTCAGTTAACGGAATGAACACCCCTACTTGCATGTCAATATCACCATTTTATGATAGTGGCCGGCCATGTTGATTAGTGATTTGAAATGTATGTATTATATATATATATATGCTTTATAATTAATGATAATAAAATTATATAATATGTTATAATATAAAGTTTTCGGTGATAAAAACAAAGAGAATTTTGTTTGTTCTCTCCCATTTTTTCTTTCATTTTGCCGAAACCTTAAGAGAAACAAAGAAAATAAGCTTGTGTTATTTGGCCATTGAAGCTCATGAATTCAAGGTAAATTCTTGATAATTTGACTCTATATTTGGTGTTTTTGAGTTCCATTCTTGGTTTAGCCTTAAACCCATGTCATATTCTTTGAAATTTTGGTTGTTAGTTTGATGTTTGGCAGTGGTGTTTTAAAGCTATGAAATTTACAAATTGATATTGGAAATAGGAGAATGAGTGTTAGATAGACAATTTGATGTTAAAATCCATGAGATTTTAAGATTTTAAGTTGAAATTATGAATATGAGCTTTGTGTGGCTCAATTCTTTGTAATGCACATTCGGTTATGGAAATTTTGTTTTGCTTGATGTTATTTTAATTGTTTTGAGTATTGAGAAATTATAGTTGATGATTTGAGCTTGGCAAAATAAATATTTGTGACTAATTTGATTGTGGCAATCGGCTAAGTGGGGAATGATTATTAGTGAGTAAGATTGGTTAAATTTTGTTATAAGTGATTAATTTGAGCAAGTTGCATTCGGCTAGTAAAATGGTGTATGAAAGTTATGTTAAAATTTGGGATTTTGATAATTTAAGAATTTAGTTGAGCAAATTGATGTTAAATCGTGTATTTGAGAGCAAGAAGTACCGTTTTGCATATTAGTGAGTTGATGAAGTGCTTTGATGTTGTAAGGTGTGAGTTAATCCTTTGATTATGAAATTAAGACTTGCCGTGTATGAGTAGCTTGCCAAGTGTGAATTTAGGTAATGTGAAGGTAGTATTTGCATTTTAAAATGTTGTAATGAAAGTTGAAATGTGTCCTGGTAGTTGTTATTAGAGAGATACCTTATAAATTTTATGTGTTAGTCGGTTGAAGTTAAGTTACGAGCTAACTTAGGATTAGTTGGCAAAAAGGAAAAATGTATATGTGTTAAATTTGTTGTTAATAGATCCAAATAATGTATATAAATGAGTAAATAAATTATTCGATGCTTAATAGTATGGCCGGTTGGAGTTTATATATATATGAATAGATTCCTGAATTATTTTACCTGAATGCCGTATGGAAAGTATTATTCTTAAGTAATTTTGTAAGTTAATTTGTCTTACCTTTAGCTTAAGAACAAAGAGGGCAAATTTTGGACAAGGGGAAATCAAGTTGGTTGAATAGCGTATCCGAAATCGTTCGATGTCCGACAAGGTAAGTTCTTAAGTGTTTGAACTTTATTAACCTTGTATGCTTAACAATTGAATAATTGTAACTAAGAACATGTTTGATTAGATATTTGTAATAAGTACCGAATCCATATTGAAATGAGGCTAGAAGCCGTATATGACTAGCATACCTAGTCGAATTTGGTATGATGAAATTGGTGTGCCAAGATATCTGTTATGTAACGTTGATAACCTTTGAACAAAGATATGGGTTTCAATTATATGTGGTTGTAGTATAAGTCATGAAAGTATGAGATAACATGTAAATTAGTATAAGGTATTAAGTGATTCAGGTACGTGTTAATTATTTAGGCTTATAAAGATAATGGTGGATCAAATTGTGGATGTGAAGTGAAAAGCATATAAGAAATGGTTATATATTTATGTATTCGGCCAAATTTGTAATGATGTATGTGAGTAAATGTTAATTATATGTAATTGTATACTTATCATAAGAACCAAGACTTCATTAAGTTTGTGTTATAGCTGAATGTAGTTAGGTGGTATATATATATATATATATTCATAGTGAGGTCGTATAGCTAATGAGAATGTTGAATGGCCTATTGGTTAATATAGAATGAAAGCAAATTATGTGATTTATGAATAGGATTAACTAAAGGCATCACCTTGTTACTGTGTTTGTGTTATGTGAATACTAAAAGTATATGAAGTGATTGGTAATATATCCGGGCTAAAAGTCCCCCAGGCTTCATGCTGATAATATATCCGGGCTTAAAGACCCGCAGGCTTCGTGCTGGTAATATATCCGGGCTTAAAGACTCGCAGGCTTTGTGCTGGTAATATATCCGGGCTTAAAGACCCGCAAGCTTCATGCTGGTAATATATCCGGGCTTAAAGACCCGCAGGCTTCATGTTGGTAATATATCCGGGCTAAAAGTCGTACAGGCTTCGTGCTGGTGATATATCCGGGATTAAAGTCCCGCAGGCTTCGTGCTGGTGATATATCCAAGCTTAAAGTTCCGCAGGCTTCGTGCCAGTGATATGTTCGGGCTAAAAGTCCCGTAGGCTTATTGCCAGTGATGAAATCAGGTTATTGTAAGAGTATGCCCAAAGATCAATCACGAGATAGTTGTGATAACATACTTGATTTATCATGTTTATTAATATATGGCTTTGCCATTATTATTTCAGTTTCATTTCTGTGTGCATAAATAATCTGTTTTATAATAATGTCCTAAGAATAATATGATTATTCTTAAAAGATCCTTAGTCAAGTATTATTGTTGGCTAGGACAATAATAATGCTTTAAGACTAACATGTAGTTGACTGATGATAAAGAGTTGTCATTGATATGGGGTATCAGAATCAATGCATGAATATGTGTGTTAGAGAACAACATATTGGACTGACCTACTAGGAATATGTTTCTTGGATTATTATGTAATTGTCACAATATTACTCATAGTGATTAATATGTATATGATCCTCATACTTGAGATCATCATCATTCCAACATCGTGAGTTGTATATTTTGATATAGTCAAACGAACACCATAATTGGTTGTTCTATTAAGACTAATGTTGGATATACCATAATCTATGTAGAGGGATATGGTTGATCAATATAGGATAAGTCCCTCCTACATAATAGGAGTAATATCTCAGGCCACTTGATTGAGTGAGACTAGAAATGCATGGCCATGCTCAAATAAGTTGATATGAGATGTCATACTTATTTGTATATCATAGTCTACTCAAGGTATCAAGAAACATGGGATGGACTATGCAAGTGTGACTATTCCATGACTTGTGTCCATTCCAAAGATATAGGACTTAAGGATTAATGCATGAAAAGTTAATCACAAAAGGTTATGTCAAATCATGACTTCTTGTAACTTAGGTAGCAACGATACATTGCTAGATGCCACTCATTGTTTGTAACATTAGAATAGTTCTAATATTACTGCTAATGTTACAAGAACCTATAGGGTCACACCCTACGATTGAAATGAACGGAGTAAAACATAGTTGGTATTGTGTCTGGTTGTCACATGAATTAAATTAATTATAGAATTAATTTAATTGAGCAATCAAACTATTGAACATACTATATGTATAAGGATGTTGTACACATAATCAGAACATAATTTTTCTAATATATGAATTTGGTTCATATATATATAAATTTAAATAAATATAGTTTACCGAAATCTTTATTATAATTAACGTAATTATAATTTTCAGTTGAACGTTATTATATTTATTTTAATGATGACTATTATGATTCGGATTACATATGGCAATAAATATTCGTTATGAATATATACCAATTAATACAGAGTTATATATAGCAAGGGTAAAAACCCTAAAGAGCTAATATATAGGCAATCTCGAAACTATGTTAAAGGGTCTAGCAGCCGTCAAAACAATATAATATCTGAAAATAGTTTTCTAGGATATTATCGTTCGTTGTCAATTGGGTGGACTACGTAGAGGCCGACATCGGTAAAGGTTGCGGCTTGGTTCGATAGTGCTTCAGGATTCTCGTTGCCTTGGCGTCGCTGTCTACTCAGATTGAAGTTTCGGTAATTTCGAAACCTTTATCACCCCGATTCGTTCCTTACTCATGGATCCATGGTATGGATCGCCGAAAAAATTTTATTATTCTAATTTTTCGCTGCGCCTTGGAGGCACCGGCATTCCTTCAGTGGTATCAGAGCCACTTGTGTGATACGAACTCGGGTTTAAATACTTGAGTGATGCAATTTTATGAGATGCATGTTTTAATTTTATTATGCTTTTCCTGTTTAAATCGTTTAAGTGAAATCTGATAACTATTCCTTTCGATAAGTGATTAAATGTTAATCATGTTGTTATGGCCTATTCGGTTTTATGTTATTACTGTAAACATTAACAAGTCTGTTATGATGTAGCGGTAATTTTTACAATTTCCAGTAAGAATTACTGGCCAGTGGAACAAGAGTTGTTCCGATATGAAACCTAAAGGATTAAAATCCTGAAAACACGATTCTGTTGATAAAAGTTAACCGCCTTTAGATCCTCATCATCTTCCAGTATGTTTTGTAATAAATAAAACTTAATGGGCCATAAAAGGGTTGAAAGGATATTTTAATATGTCACTTAACAAAACGTTGAATGGTACATGCTATTTTTGAAATACACGGTGTTTGAAATGCATAGTTATAGCTCGATAACCTATTTGATAAAAGGTTGTAAATTTATAAATACGGCCTGCGTGTCGTGCCTTACTACTATTCTCTTGTATTTCTCTTCTCATCTTACTCCCTCGTATGTAAAACGAGTTTCTAAGTTTTGTAATTTGTAAAAATTACTGCGGAGACTAGACGAGAAGGAAGATAGGCCGACTAGTGTGGATCGATAGCTTGTGAAACGACTTACACCTTTAGGTTCCCTATTGGTTCTCCCATTGGCTTGGGTTGAACCACCATAGTTTATGGGCTATAACTATTGCATTTATTTATTGCTTTACTTATTCATGTATGAGATGCTATGGATGTCTGAAGCATGCAAATTTGGTAATAATAAACCCCATTAATTGATGAGATCAATTAAAAGATTAAATGGACTAAAGTAGACCATAATTGGTGAGATGTAATGTTCTAATAAAATCCCTCTATTAAAATATTAAGTCAACATGGCCTTCCAATTTATGCCCTTGTTAAGGCCTCGATCAAGACTATGTAGGTTTTGCCAAAGCGAAGTACTAGTATTTATCTTGGTTAAACACGAAGAATAAACAAGTGATATTCGCTGGTTAAAAATTGGTTAATGACTTAACTAGATTACTCTAATAGGATTAGAAACCTAGAGGCAAGTAATTTGGATATATCATAAGATGATTAGAACAAGAGTTGTTCACCAAATTGTAGGAGTTACATATGATGTAATTAGCAAGTGTTGCTTACCTAAATAACCATAATCTTGAGAGTAAAGCCAAAGCTGACTTAAGAGGAGGTGAAATATGGATCCTTGACCCACTAGAAATTCTTTCAAGAAAGACTTTCTGAAATTAATATATGAGGGTTATTAATTTTGAAATAGTGGGAAACATCATATAATAAAGTCCTTTTAATGATTGATATAAACTTGGTAAATCTATTCACATGCATATTTTATTGTTGTAGATATATTATGGCTGCAAACACTAATACACTCTCATTGCGATCGGTCCTTGAAAAGGATAAATTGAATGGTCTGAACTTTCTTGACTGGTTCCGTAACTTGAGGATTGTCCTCAAATAAGAACGGAAATTATATGTCATTGAAAAATCACTTCCTGATGAACCACCTGCTAATGCCTCGAGGGCTGATAAAGATGCTTACAAGAAGCATCTCGATGATATGGTAGACGTTGGATGTCTTATGCTTGCCACTATGAATCCTGATCTTCAAAAACAACATGAGGATATGGTTGCTTATGATATGATCGAGCACTTGAAAGAACTATATCAAGGGCAAGCAAGGCAAGAGAGGTTCGATATCTCTAAGGCCTTATTCCAATGTAAGCTGGCTGAAGGAAGCCCAGTAAGACCTCATGTCCTTAAGATGATTGGTTATATTGAAAGCCTGTCTAAGCTTGGGTTTCCATTGGGCCAAGAGTTGGCCACTGATGTTATTCTGCAATCGTTGCCGGATAGCTACAGCCAGCTTGTCCTCAATTTCAATATGAATGAAATTGACAAGACCCTACCACAATTGCTTAGTATGTTACGAACTGCTGAAGGCAACATGAAAAAGGTTGGACCCAAGCCCGTACTGATGGTCCGTAACAAGAAGGGCAAGGGAAAGGCCAAAGTCCCGACAAAGCCCAAGGGCAAAGGTAAGCCCAATCTTGGAAAAGGAAAGGCTGCACTGAAACCTAAAGGTGGGGTATCTAAGGAAGGAAACTGTTTCCATTGTGGTGTGACTGGACATTGGAAGCGGAACTGCCCTGTCTATCTTGAGGAAATCAAGAAAGCCAAAGCAAGCGGAACGTCTGCTTCAGGTATTTATGTTATTGATATTAATTTATCAACTACTACTTCTTGAGTATTAGATACTGGTTGTGGTTCTCATATTTGTACTTCTGTACAGGGACTACAAAGGAGTAGGACTTTGGCTAGAGGAGATGTGGACCTGCGAGTTGGAAATGGAGCAAGAGTTGCTGCATTAGTTGTGGGAATATATACTTTATCTTCGCCTAGTGGACTTGGTTTAATTTTAGAGGATTGTTATTTTGTGCCCAGTTTGACTAAAAACATTATTTCAATTTCTTGTTTAGACAAAATTGGTTTTGAGATAATAATTAAGAATAATTGTTGTTCCTTTTATCTCAATAATGTTTTCTATGGTTCAGCACAATTGATTAATGGCCTCTATATTTTAGATCAAATGAATCCCATTTACAACATAAATACTAAAAGATCTAAAATAAATGACTCAAATCAAACTTACCTTTGGCATTGTCGTTTGGGCCACATAAGTGAGAAATGCATATCTAAACTCCATAAAGATGGTCTCTTGGATTCATTTGTTTTTGAACAATTTGAAGTATGTGAATCTTACTTATTAGGAAAAATGACTAAATCTCCTTTTACTGGTAAAAGTGAACGAGCTAGTGATTTATTGGGCTTAATACATTCAAATGTATGTGGACCAATAAATACACAGGCCAGAGGTGGATTTCACTACTTCATTACTTTCACTGATGATTTCAGTAGATATGGATATATTTATCTCATGCGCCATAAGTTTGAGGCCCTTGAAAAGTTCAAAGAATTCAAAAATGAAGTACAAAATCAACTAGGCAAAACTATCAAGACACTTTGATCTGATCGAGGTGGAGAGTATTTGAGCCTAGAGTTTGATGATCTTTTGAAGGAATGTGGGATTGTCTCACAACTTACTCCTCCTGGTACTCCTCAATGGAATGGAGTTTCTGAGAGAAGAAATCGAACTCTGTTAGACATGGTTCGGTCCACGATGAGTCATGCTGATCTATCGACTTCCTTTTGGGGACATGCACTTGAGATAGCTGCTTTCACACTAAATCGTGTTCCATCTAAATCGGTTCAAAAGACGCCATATGAGATGTGGACTGGGAAACGTCCCAGTATGTCTTTTATGAAAATTTGGGGTTGCGAAGCTTATGTTAAACTTCAGGCGTCTACTAAGCTTGAACCCAAATCTGAAAGGTGTAATTTTGTGGGGTATCCGAAAGAAACCAAAGGATCTTATTTCTTTAATCCCACTGAGAATAAAGTGTTTGTTGCTTGGACTGGTGTCTTCCTAGAGAGAGAATTTGTTTCTAGAAAATGAAGTGGGAGAAAGATTGAACTTGAAGAAATTCGAGAATCACAAGATACCACCGAACCAGAGATAGAACAACAGCAAATTCCACAAGAAATTGAGGAACAAGTAACTGCTGTAGAAACACAACCAGCACGTAGATCTTTAAGAGAACGCCGTGCACCTGAGAGATATGGATTTCTCATTACAATGCATGGTGACATTCTTCTTTTAGATCAAGATGAGCCTAGGACTTATCAAGAAGCGGTGGCGAGCCCAGACTCTGAGAAATGGCTCGAGGCCATAAGATCTGAGATGGATTCCATGCATGAAAACCAAGTATGGACTTTGGTTGACCCACCCGAAGGAGTTAAACCTATAGGGTGCAAGTGGGTTTTCAAAAAGAAAACTGACATGGATGGTAATGTACAAACATACAAGGGGCGATTAGTCACTAAAGGTTTTCGTCAAATTCATGGTGTGGACTATGATGAAACTTTTTCTCCTGTAGCTATGTTTAAATCCATCAGGATCTTGCTCGCTGTAGCTGTATTTCATGATTATGAAATCTGGCAGATGGATGTCAAAACAGCTTTCCTTAATGGGAACCTTGAAGAGGATGTGTACATGACACAACCTGAAGGTTTTATCAATCCAAAGGATGCTAGAAAGATATGTAAGTTACAAAAATCCATTTATGGATTAAAGTAAGCTTCTCGAAGTTAGAATCTTCATTTTAATGATGCAATCAAAGAGTTTGGTTTTATCAAAAATGAAGATGAGCCATGTGTTTACAAGAAAGTTAGTGGGAGCATAATCACATTCTTGGTATTGTATGTGGATGACATACTTATCATGGGAAATGACATACCTACCTTACAGTCTATTAAGACTTGGTTAGGAAGTTGTTTTTCTATGAAGGACTTGGGCGAAGCAACTTACATCTTAGGAGTCAAGATCTATAGAGATAGATCGAGACGACTACTAGGTCTAAGTCAAAGTACATACATAGACAAAGTATTGAAAAGGTTCAATATGGAAGAATCTAAGAGAGGATTCCTACCTATGAGACATGGTATTTCACTCTCAAAGGAAATGTGTCCTTCAACTCCACAAGAGAGAGAACGCATGAGTAAGATTCCATATGCTTCTGCTATTGGATCTATCATGTATGCCATGTTATGTACTCGTCCAAATGTCTCATATGCCTTAAGTATGACGAACAGGTACCAAGTAGATCCCGATGAAAGTCATTGGACCATAGTCAAGAATATCCTTAAGTACTTAAGAAGAACTAAGGATACGTTCCTAATATACGGAGGTGAGGAAGAGTTAAGTGTAAAAGGTTACACTGATGCTAGTTTCCAAACTGACAAGGATGATTCTCGATCGCAATCAGGTTTTGTGTTTTGCCTTAATGGTGGTACTGTGAGTTGGAAGAGTTCAAAGCAAAGTACAGTAGCCGATTTTACAATAGAGGCCGAGTATATTGCAGCTAGTGAGGCAGCAAAAGAAGCGGTTTGGATCAAAAAGTTCATTACTGAACTAGGGGTTGTGCCTATCATATCGGATGCTATAGAACTCCGATGTGATAACAATGGAGCCATCGCACAAGCTAAAGAACCCAGATCTCACCAACGATCCAAACATATACTTAGGCGTTACCATCTTATTCGAGAGATTATCGATCGAGGGGATGTAGAGATATGCAGAGTACCTACAGATGATAACATTGCTGATCCTCTGACCAAGCCTCTGACACAGCAGAAGCATGATCATCACACTAAGTCACTTGGTATTAGATATATGAGTGATTGGTCTTAGTGCTAGTGGGAGATTGTAAGAGTATGTCCAAAGATCAATCACGAGATAGTTGTGATAACATACTTGATTTATCATGTTTATTAATATAAGGCTTTGCCATTATTATTTCAGTTTCATTTCTGTGTGCATAAATAAACTGTTTTATAATAATGTCCTAAGAATAATATGATTATTCTTAAAAGATCCTTAGTCAAGTATTATTGTTGGCTAGGACAATAATAATGCATTAAGACTAACATGTAGTTGATTGATGATAAAGAGTTGTCATTGATATGGAGTATCAGAATCAATGCATGAATATGTGTGTTAGAGAACAACATATTGGACTGACCCGCAATGAGTATGTTTCTTGGATTATTATGTAATTGTCACAATATTACTCATAGTGATTAATATGTATATGATCCTCATACTTGAGATCATCATCATTCCAACATCGTGAGTTGTATATTTTGATATAGTCAAACGAACACCATAATTGGTTGTTCTATTAAGACTAATGTTGGATATACCACAATCTATGTAGAGGGATATGGCTGATCAATATAGGATAAGTCCCTCCTACATAATAGGAGTAATATCTCAGGCCACTTGATTGAGTGAGACTAGAAATGCATGGCCATGCTCAAATAAGTTGATATGAGATGTCATACTTATTTGTATATCATAGTCTACTCAAGGTATCAAGAAACATGGGATGGACTATACAAGTGTGACTATTCCATGACGTGTGTCCATTCCAAAGATATAGGACTTAAGGATTAATGCATGAAAAGTTAATCACAAAAGGTTATGTCGAATCATGACTTCTTGTAACTTAGGTAGCAATGATGCATTGCTAGATGCCACTCATTGTTTGTAACATTAGAATAGTTCTAATATTACTGCTAATGTTACAAGAACCTATAAGGTCACACCCCACGATTGAAATGAACGGAGTAAAACATAGTTGGTATTGTGTCTGGTTGTCACATGAATTAAATTAATTATAGAATTAATTTAATTGGGCAATCAAACTATTGAACATACTATATGTACAAGGATGTTGTACACATAATCAGAACATAATTTCTCTAATATATGAATTTGGTTCATATATATATAAATTTAAATAAATATAGTTTACCAAAATCTTTATTATAATTAATGTAGTTAAAATTTTTGGTTAAACGTTATTATATTTATTTTAATGATGACTATTATGATTCGGATTATATATGGCAATAAATATTCATTATGAATATATACCAATTAATACAGAGTTATATATAGCAAGGGTAAAAACCCTAAAGAGCTAATATATAGGCAATCCCGAAACTATGTTAAAGGGTCTAGCTGCCGTTAAAATAATATAATCTCTGAAAATAGTTTTCTGGGATATTACCGTTCGTTGTCAATTGGGTGGACTACGTAGAGGCCGACATCGGTAAAGGTTGCGGCTTGGTTCGATAGTGCTTCAGGATTCTCGTTGCCTTGGCGTCGCTGTCTGCTCAGATTGAAGTTTCGATAATTTTGAAACCTTTATCACCCTGATTCGTTCCTTACACATGGATCCATGGTATGGATCGCCGGAAAAGTTTTATTATTCTAATTTTCTGCTGCGCCTTGGAGACACTGGCGTTCCTTCAGTTATTACTTAGCAGACAAATTACCGGTGAACTATTAAAAGTGTGGTGCTATAAGGATATGTGCTAATACGATACGTGGATTCGTTCCATAAATTAAATCATTCAGGAGACCTCGCGTTAAATCGGCAATTGAATTCGTGCAATATATTAAGTTGGCCAGGTATGTGTTATATACTTTTATATGTTAGATTGATCGGAGTTGAATCGTGAATGTAAAATGAGAAGCATATGAGAAAATGTCATATGTGTATGTGCGTAATTGGTCATGGTGAAAAGTTATATGAAATTGATTGGTGATATACATGTTTAAATAATATGAATGCAAAGAATGTGTGAAAGAGTAAATTTGTAATAAATCTGCTTGAGATAGCAACAGTAGCGTGATTTTGGAAAATCACCATAAATCGTGGGAGTTGAGTTAGAGGCTAAATAAATTATGTAATTAAAGCTCAATGAGTCTAGTTTCTTATAAAAGAAACCGTGTGTAAGCAAAAGAATTACTGATAATGAGATATTTGAAGTGGAGTTGGACATAGTCAAAATGACTTCGAGATCCCCTGTTCTATTTTTAGAAAATCATTATAAATTGTACAATAATGGTTAAAAGATGAAATTTATATTCTTAGACTCCTTAATGAGTCTAATTTCAAATGAAATAAACAAGAAGATGTTTTGAATTCTGTACAATGAGATATGTGAATATTAGTGAAGAGTGGTCTGAATAGTCAAATAGTGAAACAGGGGAAACTTCTAGAAAAATCTGGTATTGATTGGATGAATCAAAAATTCTAAAAATTTTATGTATAGAGGATATATGAGTTTATTTGCAGGGAAAATTAACAGCACTTGATTTGGAGTTTTGTAGCCCCAGTTATAAATAATTTGGTGACTATTGCTCAAGAATATAGCTTGTAATGAATTTGTGATTATGTTGTAAACATTAATATAACTTGATCAATTGTTATAAGGTCCATGTGAAAATGAGATGTGATTAATGATAGGTGACTATAATCAAATAAATTATACGAGAAATGTGATATGGTAACTGTGTTCGTAAATATATGATTTTTGTGTATGAGAACTGTATATGAACCTTAGAAGTGGATGGTGGTTATGTATCGAATGATGATATATGAAACAAGTTACCATGAATGAAAGAAAACATACACAGATGAATATATGTTATATGTGTTTGATATGTGACCTTGTGGTTCCATGAATTGAACATGGAAAATATGACATGGTTTGGTTGATTATGTAATGGACATGTACAAGTTTGGTTTATTTGATTGAATTGACGATTGTTACACGAATTTAAAATCATAGTCATATGTTATTTATAAATTAAATAAGTGAAGCTATTTAATGAGGTTATATGAATTTAAGAGTACAATTAATGTATATGTGATTGAGATTATTTTTAAATTCAGTTTAGTGATATGGAATTACCATAATCATTGAAATGTTTATATGCTTAAGGCTTACTAAGCTTTCAAAGCTTATTCTGTGTGTTTTTCCTATATCTGTAGGGCTTCAGAGGAATTGCTCGGGTTAGAAGTCGGGGAGACATCTTCACACTATTCAGTTTTCGTTTTTCTTAAATAAATGTTTTATGTTTTTGTTATGTAGCATGTATAGGCTAGTTTCGATATAATTCATTTTGATTTGTACATATATAAGCCATGCGAAAATGGCTTGTTTATTATGTGAAGTTAGTTTTGTAACTTGATTAAATGATGGTTATACATGTTAGGTGGAATATGGTTTATGCAGCACCTTTGATTATGAACTTAAAAAAAAAAGTGTTTCGTCTGGTAATACTTTGTAACCCGTTTGGCGACGAATACAGGTTACGGGGTGTTACAACTTAGGTGGGAAAAATGGCTTAAAACAAGCCCATTTTCGTGCCACACTGTGTTGAAGAAAATTTTATTTGTTTCCCAAAGCTTTCAAATGTTATTGGTTTAGTCCTGACCTCTTCCAAGCATGTTTTAAGGTCTCGTACAACCTTATAAGGGACAATATGATTATGTTTGATTGATATTTATGTGAAATTGAATCATGTATGAGAAATGTGTATTATATGCTATGTTTTGATCGATAATGCCTCATAACCCTATTTTGGCAATGAATACGGGTTAGTAGTGTTACATTTTATTGGTATCAGAGCTACGGTTTAGTTGATTCTGGGACTAACTAGCATGTGAGAGTCTAGCTATACATGTTGTATATATGAATTATGATAGTGTGATGACTCCTGATATTTTAAATGTTTTTCCGTATAGTAAATGGATCCCAAACGAGCCATAGCTGATGATGTTGAAAGTAATGCACCCGCTCTCGCTCAAGGGGCAGTGCTAGTTGATTCTAGGCCAATTACGAGTAGCCACGAGGGAGAGGCTAAGCAAGCCTTCTTCCAAATGATGAATGAGTGGTTGATCAAGTTCGTTCAAATGAATCTGGCTGCTCAACAACCTCCACCCTTGTAATTTCCTATTGTACCACAAGTTGTTGAGCTGATACGTCCAAATAAACCTCCTATTGATAAAATTAGAAAATATGGAGCTGAAGAGTTCAGGGCTACTGTTGATGATGATATCGAGCGAGCTGAATTCTGGCTAGAAAATACGATTAGAGTGTTCGATGAGTTATCTTGCACCCCTAAAGATTCTACTAAGTGTGCGGTTTCACCTTTGAGAGATGCTGCATATCAGTGGTGGAATACGTTACTATCTATGGTTCTGAGGGAACGAGTTACTTGGAGTTCTTTCAGATGGAGTTTAGAAAGAAATATATTAGTCAGAGGTTTATTGATAAAAAACGAAAAGAGTTTCTTAAGTTGAAATAGGGTTGCATGATTGTGACGAAGTATGAACGTGAGTTTGTGAAGTTGAGTAAATACGCACGAGAATGTGTTTCGACAGAAACTATTATGTGTAAACAATTTTTTGACGGGTTGAACGAAGATATTAAACTTCTAGTCAGGATTCTAGAATTGACTCAATTTGTTGTCTTAGTTGAGAGAGCTTGCAAAGTCGAGGAGCTTAACAAAGAAAAGAAGAAAGCAGACTTAGAGGCTAGAGACGAGAGTAAAAGATTAATGAGTAAGTCATATCAGCCTTCATCAAAGAAATTTAGAGATGCATACAGTCGCTCAAATGCTTCAGTTGGGTATTCAAGTAGAGATCGTGCGAAACAATATACTAATCCTAAGGCTCAAGTAGCAATGGAATCAAGTGTTGGCAGCGTTAGAAATAATGAACCCGAGTGTCGACAGTGTAAAAGACGGCATATTGGTGAATGTTGGGGCAAGTATAACAATAGAGGTTGTTATAATGTGGTTCACGGGATCACTTTATTTGAGATTGCCCGGAGTTAGTTGAGAAAGATAATGCCCAGAGTACGAGGCCAAGTAACACGGTAGCTAGAGCTAGACCACCTAGAAACACGGGAATTTTAAGTGGTAGTCAGAGAGGGATAACAGATATAGCTATGAGGTCCGAGTCAAGAGCACCTGCTAGAGCTTACACTATTCACACTCACGAAGAAACGTCATCTCCAGATGTTATTGCCGGTACTTTCACTCTCTATGATACTAATGTGATTGCATTGATAGATCTAGGATCAACTCATTCGTATATATGTATAAACTTAGTATCTAGTATGACATTGCCTGTAGAGTCTACTGAATTTATGATTAGAGTATCAAACCCCTTAGGCAAGTGTGTTTTGGTTGATAAATTGTGCAAGAACTATCCATTAATGATTCGAAATTTTTGTTTATTGGCAAATCTGATGTTGTTGCCATTTGATGAATTTGATATAATTTTGGGTATGGATTGGCTAATGCTACATAATGCTATAGTGAATTGTAAGCAAAAGATGATTGACTTAAGATATCAGAATGATGAGACTATCTGCATTGAGTCAGATGATTTGAATGGTTTACCAGTAGTGATTTCATCGATGTTAGCTCAGAAATATGTGAGAAAGGGTTGCAAAGTTTATTTTTCTTATGTGCTTGATACGAAAGTGACTGAAAAGAAAATTGAATCAATGCCAATTGTGTGTGAGTATACGGATGTGTTTCCTGAAGAGTTACCCAGTTTACCGCTGATTTGGAAAGTTGAATTTGGTATTGAACTAGTATCGGGAACAACTCCAATTTTGATAACTCCGTACAGAATGGCTCCGATAGAGTTAAAAGAATTAAAATCTCAGTTGCAAGAGTTGACTGATAGAGGATTTTCACGATCGAGCTCCTCCCCTTGGGGTGCTCCCATATTGTTTGTGAAAAAGAAAGATGTCACGATAAGAATGTGTATTGATTATCGACAGCTTAACAAAGTGACGATCAATAATAAGTATCCTCTACCCAGAATTGATGATTTATTCAATCAGTTGAAAGGGGCTACAGTGTTTTCAAAGATAAACTTGGTATTGGGCTATTACCAGTTGCGAGTTAAAGACTCCGACGTACCAAAAACTGAATTTAAAATAAGGTATGGACATTATGAATTTTTAGTTATGTATTTTGGACTAACGAATGCACCTGCTGCTTTTATGGATCTAATGAATTGGATCTTAAGATCGTACTTTGATATATTTTTCATTGTGTTCATTGACGATATTTTGATTTACTATCGTGATGAGACGAAGCATACCGAGCATCTAAGAATTGTGTTGCATACCTTGAGAGATAAGCAATTGTATGCAAAGTTCAACAAATGTGAGTTTTGGCTCTGATAGGTCAGATTTCTGGGACATATTATTTCAGCGAACGGTATTCATGTTAATACGAGTAAGATTTTGCCATTACAGATTGGAAGTCTCTGAGAAATGTATTTGAAGTCCATAGTTTTCTGGGATTAGTGAGCTATTACCGATGATTCGTGAAAGGCTTTTCGATGATTACGTCTCTGGTAACATGATTGCTTCAGAAAGATGTCAAGTTTGAGTGGTTATAAAAGTGTCAATAGAGCTTCAAGTAGTTAAAAACATTATTGACAGAGGCACCTATGTTGGTTCAGCCTGAAACAGGTAAAGAATTTGTAATCTTCAGTGATGCATCGTTAAATGGTCTGGGATGTGTTTTGATGCAGGAAGGTGAAGTTATAGCTTATGCCTCGAGATAGTTGAAGCCACATGGAATGAATTATCCGACACATGATCTTGAGTTAGCTGCGATAGTGTTCGCTCTAAAAATTGGCGTCATTATTTGTTCAGTGAAAAATGCCACATTTATACTGATCATAAAAGTCTGAAGTACTTAATGACCCAAAAAGATCTAAATTTGTCACAACAGAGATGGCTTCAATTGTTAAAAGATTACAAGTTAGTGATTGACTATCATCCAGGGAAGGCTAATGTCGTTGACGATGCTTTAAGCTAAAAGTTCCTATTTGCTTTAAGTGTGATGAATACTCAATTAACTTTATCTGATGACGGTTCAGTTGTAGCTGATTTGGAAGCGAGACCATTATTTATTCATCAAATCTGAAATGCTCAGAAATGTGATCACGACTTGCAAACAAAACGAGCTCAATGTGAGTTCATTTCTGACTCAGAATTTAAAGTTAGGGCTGATGATTGTTGGAGATTCAAAGATAGAATATGCATATCAAGAAATTCAGAGTTAATTCAGATGATTTTAAACGAAGCGCACAGTGATTGTTTATCTATACATCTGGGAAGCACGAAAATGTATAACGACTTGAAATAACTTTACTAGTGGCTTGGTATGAAACGTGGCATCACAGAGTTCGTTTCTAAATGTTTATTTTGTCAACAAGTTAAAGCTGAGCATTAGGTGTCGTCAGGTTTGTTACAGCCTATTATGATTCCTGAGTAGAAATGGGAGAGAATCACGATGGACTTTGTGTCGGGATTGCCCCTATCTTCGAGAAAGAAAGATGTGATCTTGGTGATAGTTGTCAAATTGACGAAATCAACTCATTTTTTTCCAGTAATTCACTTGATAAGTTAGTTGAATTATATATCTCCAAAGTTGTGAGATTGCACGGGGTGCCTATTTCTATAGTGTCGGATAGAGATCCGAGGTTTACATCGCGGTTTTGGAAGAAACTGCAAGATGCTATGGGTAGAAGACTGCACTTCAGTATGGCATTTCATCTACAAATGGATGGCCAATCCGAGCGAATCATTTAGATACTTGAGGATATGTTACGATGTTGCATTCTTGAGTTTAAAGGTACGTGGGAAAAATATTTACTGTTGATTTAATTTGCGCATAATGACAGCTTTCAATCAAGTATAAAAATGGCACTGTGTGAAGCTTTATACAGCTGTAAATGTCGAACACCACTTTATTGGACCGAAATTAGCAAGAATAAGATTTATGGGGTTCATTTGATTAGAGAGACTGAAGAGAAAGTGAAAGTAATTTGTGATTGTCTGAAAGTTGTGTCAGATTGACAGAAATCATACGTAGATTTGAAACGGAAAGATATTGAGTCTCAGATATGTGACAAAGTGTTTTTGAAAGTATCTCCATGGAAGAAAATACTTCGATTTGGTCATAAAGGCAAATTGAGTCTGAGATTTATCGGGCCATATGAGATCATTGAAAGAATAGGTCTAGTGGCATATCAGTTAGCTTTACCAAGTGAGTTAGAAAATATTCATAATGTATTCCACATATTGATGCTACGACGATATAGATCTAACCAATCACATGTCATTTCCCCGATTGAAGTTGAAATTTATTCACATTTAACGTACAGTGAAGAACCGATTCGAATCTTAGCTCGTGAGATCAAAGAACTAAGAAATAAGAGAATTGCGTTAGTGAAAGTTTTGTGGCATAGACACAGCGTAGAAGAAGCTACGTGGGAACTCGAAGATGCTATGAGAGAACAATACCCGAACCAATTCATTGGTAAGATTTTCGGGGACAAAAATCCCGAAGGGGGAGAGTTGCAACTTCTCAGTTTTAGTTAAATCAGAACAGTGGTTTTGGGACCACAAATTTGAGGTTGAAAAATTATCTTAATATTATTTTATTTGTTTACAACATGTGATTAGAGATGTGTGAAAATTTTGGGTTTTAATTTTCTGGTTTGGATGCCTAATTTGATAAAAGGACTAAATCGCGTAAATTGCAAAAGTTGTGCTCTACTTGTTAAAAGTGTTTATTTTCCATGAAATTAAAATGGAAATGTCCTTATGATGTTATTAGACCAAAATTAAGGTGGGGGGACATTTATGTGCATAACTTATAAGAAATTATAATGTTTTAGTAAAGGGTAATTTTGTAATTAATGAAATAAGTTAATTAAATAAAAGAAACATTAAAATTTGTCCACCTTCTTCCCATTTCCACAAAAATTAGAAAGAAACTAGGGCTTGAGAAGCTTCAAATATTTTTCCACTTGTGTGGCTTGATTTGGTAAGTTTTCAGCTCGATTTTTAGTGACTTTTACGTTTTTTAAGATCGTTGCATCGAGTACTAGCTAGCTCATACCATAGATTTTGAAATTTTTAAAGCTTTTGAGAGTTACCATTATTGAATATATGTGTTCTTTAATGTTTTAAGATGAACTATAAAAGCTTAGTGTTAGATATATATATGTTTTTTAAGTAATTTTTAGTGAAATTACATATTAAGGATTAAATTGTAAAAATGAGAAATTATGTGGTTGAAATGTGAATTAAATGAAAAATATGGGCTGCTAGGGGCACTATGTTACTTCAACTAGCATAGGTATTTAAGTAATTTTGTGAATTTTGTGTATTTGTGAAATAAGGACTAAATTGTAAAAATGTAAAATTTTAGGGGTTAAAATGTAAAAATGCCTAAATGTGTGTTTGTGGGTTGAATTGAATGAATTAATGAATAAATGAGTTATATTTGAATTCATGTAGATCAAGAAAGGAGAAATACTGACTTAGATCGGGGGAAAACCAAAGTTCTCGACAAATCGATCAATTTAGCCATTTTTGCATCCGAGGTAAGTCCGTACGGATTTAATAGCATTTTAATGATGTTTAAATGTTTTGATATTAGTTAAATGTGAATACAAGAGAATGAATATGTCTAAGAACGAATCAATGATATATTGGCAGTCAGTGTATGATGTTGAGATAGCTTCAGTTAAATGTTTTGGCACTAAGTGTGAGGAATTTAAGTAGCTTGAGCTAGATGTATTGGCACTAAGTGTGCGAGTTATACATAGCTTTGATCATCCGTTTGTCTCAAGTGCATAGGTTTACCAAACATACAATGAGATACATAAGTAACAAATAAGTACGAAAGGGTACAGGTATGTACGAGACCTATTGAATTATTAAAAGAATGAGATTAGAAGGTTCGTATGAAATTAAGTAGTGCATGTGAGTAAAAGTTGGAAATGTTATGTGATATGTTAATTTAAGCTTAATTGGTTGAATAATATTTATTTGATGAGTTGAATTTTTTATCATATGAATTTACTAAGCTTTAAAGCTTACTATGTGAAATATTCTCTGTTTATAGTGAATTAAAGTTAGCTCGAATCCGGTGATCCTCGGGAATGTCATCACACTATCGAACATCTTTTGGTACCCTTTTTAAATTAAATATATGGTATATGGAATGTATAGGCTAGTGTCATTTTGGTTATGTTTTGGATTAAATATAGCCATGTAAGATGGCTTGTTAATGATCTAAGTTGATGTATGAATTTGGCTAGGTAAATTGGCCTATTTTGGAAGTGAAGTATATGATGTAACGTACTTAAAACACTATGTGGTTTGGTGTGTTTATTATGATCTTGGAATGGCTAATGTGGTGTGATTAGTTGTGGTTATGAGATGCATTACTAGTATGTGAAATGGTATGTCTTGACATAAAAATCAAGTGATGAATTGATAAGTATTTGATGGATGATTTGGTTAGGAAAATATATCTAGGAATGGTTGGGATTAATATGATTTGATTTATGCATGAAAGGTCATATTTTGATTACTTACTGGACGTAAATTTGGTACCATTTGGATGCCTTAGAATGCATGAGACTTAGGTTGGAAAAATGGCTTAAAACAAGCCCATTTTCATGCCACACGGCTGAGCACATGGGTGTATGACTCGACTGTGTGACCCCTAATGCTTAATTAAAACAAGGCAGTGAATTACACGACATAGACACACGGGCGTGTCTATTGGCCGTGTGAGCACACGGGGTGGAACATGGGCTTGTGGCTGGCCGTGTGACCCAAGTTAGTATATCCTCAAGTTTTCACACGGCCATGGCATATGGGCATGTCCTCGGACATGTCATGCAAGTCAGTATATATGCCATGTTTTCAAATGTTGTTGGTTTAGTCCCGAACCTCTTCCAAGCATGTTTTAAGGTCTCGTACAGCCCTATGAGGGACAATATGATTATGTTTGATTGATATTTATGTGAAATTAAATCATGTATGAGAAACGTGTATTATATGCTATGTTTTGATGGTAATGCCTTATAACCCTATTCCGGAGACAAATACAAGTTAGGGGTGTTACACAACTTTTGCTTTTCCCGGATGGTAGTCTATCACTAACTCATAATATTTTAGCAATTCAAGTCATATCTGTTGTCACAAATTCAAATCTTTCTGAGTCATTAAGTATTTCAAACTCTTATGGTCAGAATAAGCATTACATTTCACACCGAACAGATAATGGTGGCAACTCTTCAACGCAAACACAATAGTTGCTAACTCTAAATAGTGCATCAAGTAATCCATTTCATGCAGCTTCAACTGTCTAGATGCATAGGCTATAGCTTTGGCTTCCTACATTAAACACAGCCCAGACCATTCAATGATGTGTCACTGTAGATTACAAATTCTTTACCCGATTCTAGAGGAACTAACACCGGAGCTTCAATCAATAGAGTTTTTAGCTGATCAAAACATTTCTAGCACTTATTTGACCATTCGAACTTAACATCTTTCTGAAGCAACCTCGTCATCAGAGTTGTAATCATCGAGAAACCTTTTATGAATCATCTGTAATAACTGGTGAGTCCCAAAAAGCTACGGACTTCAGATACTTTTTTCGGAGGCTTTCAATCAACTATTGCAGAAATCTTGCTCGGATCAACTCGTATACTCGATGCTGACACAATATGCCCCAGAAAACCACCTTCTCGCAACAAAAATTCACATTTACTAAACTTTTCATGTAACTTCTTATCACGCAGAGTCTATAATATGGTTCTCAAGTGCTCTGCATGCTCAGATTCATCACGTGAATAAATCAATATGTTACCAATGAATACAACGACAAATCGATTTAGGTACGATTGGAAAATTCGGTTCATAAAATCCATAAAGACTGTAGGAGCATTCGTTAGTCAATAAGGCATAACTAAAAATTTATAATGTCCGTACCTCGTTCGAAAAGTAGTTTTTGGCACATCAGAGTCTTTAACACGCAACGATACTAACCCGATCATAGATGTATCTTTGTAAACACTATAGCCGTTTTCAACTGATCGAACAAATCATCTATCCGTGGTAGAGGATATTTGTTCTTGATAGTCACTTTGTTGAGCTATCAATAATCGATGCACATTCTCATAGTACCATCTTTCTTTTTCACAAATAATACCGGTGTACCCCAGAGGGAAAAACACGATCTGGCAAACCATCTATTAGTTAATTCTTGCAATTGAGCTTTTGATTCTTTCAATTCAGTCAGAGCCAATCTATACAGAGCTATCGATATAGGAGTTGTTCTCGGCACTAATTCAATACCAAACTCAACTTCTCGAATAGGTGCTAATCCTGGTAACTCTTCAGGAAAAACATCCAAATACTCACACACAGCTGGCACTGATTCTAACTTCTTTTCAGTCATTTTAGTGTTGAGCACTAAGCAAAGTAAGCTCCCCAACCCTTTCTTACATATCTTTGAGCTGACATTGATGAAATCACAACTGGTAACCCATTCAAATCATCTGTCTCAATCCGTATAATCTCATTACTCTGACATCTCAGATCAATGTCTTTCATTTGCAATTTACTATAGCATTATACAACATTAGCCAATCCATATCCAAAATTATATCAAATTCATCAAATGGCAATAATCAGATCGGCCAAAAAAAAAAAGAAACCCTAAATCATCAATAGATAGTTCTTGCATACTTTATCAACCAAGACACACTTGCCTATAGGGTTCGATACTCTAATCACAAATTCAGTAGACTCTACAGGCAAAGTCTTACTGGATACTAAGTTCATACATATATATGAATGAGTATACCTTGAATATATCAATGCAGTCACATTAGATCATAGAGAGTAAAAGTCTCAGTAATAACATCTGGAGACGAAGCTTCTTCGTAAGTGCGAATAGCGTAAGCTCTAGTAGGAGCTCGGGCTTCAGATCTCACAACAGAATCTTTAGTCACCTTCTGGCCACTACTCACATTACCGGTGCTTCTGGGTGGTCTACCTCTAGTTACCGTGTTACTTGGCCTCATATTCTGTACGGTATCATGCTCAGCCAACTCAGGACAATCACAGATAAAATGATCTAATGATCCACTTTTATAACAAGCTCAATCATTCAATTTACAATAGCTAGGATGTCATTTACCATAATGTCTGCATTCAGGTCGGTTTGGTCTAGCACTTCCAACACTAGCTATTGAAGTAGCTTTCGAACTCACAGGTGGCCTTTCTCAGTCTCGTCTAGAATAACCCATATTAGCTTTTGAACAGCTATAGTCATCTCAAAACTTCTTTGACGTAGATTGAAATGATTTACTTGATGATCTTTTTCGCGAATATCTAGCTTTTGAATCAGCTTTTCTTTTCTCTTTAATTAATTCTTCATCTTTGCATGCTCGATCAACAAGCACAACAAACTCTTTTACCTCCAGAATCCTGACTAATAATCGGATGTCCTCATTTAAGCCATCTTCAAATCTCTTACACATTATTACTTCAGTCAAAACACACTCTCGCGCATATCGGCTCAATCTTACAAATTCCTATTCATATTCTGTCACAGTCATGCAACCTTGTTTTAGCTCGAGGAATTCTTTGCATTTTTTTATCAACAAACCTGTGACTGATGTACATCTTTCGAAATTCAGTTTGGAAAAACTCCCAGGTAACTCGTTCTTTTGGTACCACAGATATTAATGTATTCTACCATTAATACGCAGAATCTCTCAACAAAGATACAACTCATTGAACACATTCTTCTGGAGTACATGACATTTCATCAAACACTTGAATAGCATTTTCAAGCCAGAATTCAGCTCGCTCTGCATCGTCATCAATAATGGCCGTATTGGATCAACAACGTGAGGCATCACAAGTATTTGTGGAGGATTAGGCGGGTATGGAGGTTGTTGAGCAGTCGAATTCGTTCAAACAAACTCCGTGAACCACTCATTCATCATCTGGAAGAAGGCTTGCTTAGCCTCTCCCTCATAGCTACTCGTATTTGGCTGAGAATTAGCTCGCGCTGCCCCTTAAGCGAGACCGGGTGCATTACTCTCAACATCGTCAGCTAAGGCTCGTTCGAGATCGATTTACTATACAAAAACACATTTAAAATGTCAGGAATCATCACACTATCACAGTTTATATATATGGCATGTATAGCTAGACTCTCACACGTTATGTTAGTCCTACAATTGACTAAATTGTAGCTCTAATACCAATAAAATGTAACACCCCTAACCCATATTCGTCATCGGACAAGGGTTAAGGGCCATTACTAAACAATTCACATCAATGTACAAACATTTAATATATATTGATCATATATCATCATATCACATTCATTCATAAACACAATGTCCCTTTAGAAGGTCTACGATACCTTAAACATGCTTTAATGAAGGTTCAGGGCTAAACTGATCACATAAAAAAATTCCAAAACTTATAAAATTTTTTAACTTTTAAACATCACACGCCCGTGTGAATGGGCCGTGTGCCTCACACGGCCACCAAACACGCCCGTGTCACAGACAGTGTGAAGACAGGGCATACAGACTGACTTGGGTCACACGGTCGACTGTACACCTATGTGCCTAGTCATGTGAAAACTGGAAGGTATACTAACTTAGGCCACACGGCCAGTTAGTCACCCATGTGGCCAGCCTATGTGCCTATTCGAAATGGGCTCACACGCCCGTGTTCAGACAGTGTGCTCAGTCGTGCCAAACTTATAGGGTATACTGACTTATACCACATGGCCAGTCACATGCCCGTGTGTGAGGCCATGTGAAGCATACTGACTTAATTTGAATTGCCACACTAGGGGATACATGGTCGTGTACCATGACCGTGGGTCACACACGGCTGAGACACACGCCTATGTCTTTACCAGTGTGGATAAAAATAGCCAATTTACAAGGCCAATTTGCCACCCCAAAAGGGTCAACCCTACAAGTTCAAAACAAGGCACCAAATCACACATAATTGATAGCCAAAACCATACCAAAATATGCACATTTCATATCCTAAAATCATAATAAATTTATTTCACATTTGCTAAACCAAAACTCACCAAATTCGCAAGCTAAATAATTCATTTCATCTAATTTCAACATAACATATATATTCCCCATTCAATAAACCAAATCAACCATGTAATCACATACTAAGACCAAGCTATTTTACAACCATTATTGTAACACCCCAAGCTCGGCCTAGAAGTTATGCCCGAATCTGGTGTGTCACATTGAGGTGTCTTTCGAAAACCTTATTTCCATTGAAAACCCTTCTGATTAAAACATGTTGCCATTTAAAACTTGTGTAAAATCTCAAATTTCGTATGCATAATTTTAAAATGTGGTTTATTAAAAGATGTTCTCTTGTAAAATGTTATTACCTTTAAAACCTTAATTGTTACGGAAGCCTAATTTAAAATAGTTGCGGAAACGTGATATTTTGAAAAATAATTGTTGTTTCATAAAAACCGTGTCGGACTTCTAGCAATTATAAGACAAAAAATAAAATCCCAAATGTAAAAAAATCCAGAAAGTTTAAAAGGCCTTATTACAACCCAAACCGGAATAAAGTACTTAAAAGTAAATCAAGACATAGCATAAGCAATGTGTGGCCTTCTTCGAGTCCCTCGCAGCACCGATCCTCCTAAAGCTAGGGATTACCTACACAATTATTAAACGGGGTGAGTTTTATGAAAACCCAGTGTGTAATCCCCTACCATATAAAATGAATAGTCAGTCATACAAAAGAATTAAATGTTTGGGCCCTAGCCCTGCTACAATTCCAGTATCAATTGGGCCTTAGCCCACTATAACAAACAGTACCTGATGGGCCTTAGCCTATTATAGAATTAGAAACATTATCATATTAGAATCAAAATCAGAATCAGAATCAAGTAGGCCTCAGCCCAAAATAGAATCAATAACAGTATAATACAAATATGCAGAACAGACTGGGTTGAAGCCCTATACAGAATAGATCAGTCTGGGCCTTAGGCCTATATAGAACAGAGTGAGCCAAGCCCATAGTAGAATCAAAACAATATGTGAATGCAATCCCAGCCCAGTCCAGCCATCACACCACCCGTACTAACCCAACACACCATGTGGGGAATAACTCAACCCACCCAGCCCTACACACCAATGACACAGCCATGCTGCTAATTTAAATGCGGCTTTAAGCCTTTAGTTGTAGTATCATAATTGGCACAAAGCCATCAGTAACTGTAATAGGATTGGCACATAGCCATCAATTAGGGTAATATAACCGGCACACAGCCATGGATAAATGTGATCGACACACAGTCATCAGTAAATAAGATAGGCACATAGCCTTAGGCAAATATAATCGGCACAAAGCCATGATCCCGATAGCACAGAGCCATATGTTGGTTGGCACAGAGCCATACTCAGAATAACTGGCATTAAGCCCTCAGTCGGTCCACAGTCGTCTCGTGCGACCCGTGCGATCCTATCGGAACAGAACTTTCTTCATATCAATGTCCCAACCCAATATGTCGTGTATGCTATGCTTAATCATCACACATATATGAAGAATGACCATGTTCAGTATCAGTCATTTAAACACATATTAAAACATATCAATCAGACAACCACGGTCATGTCAGTCAAATTATTGTCATACAAACACAGTCAAATCTGTCAAACACGTAGTCCAAGTCAGTCACTTGCCCACAAGGGCAAAATAATCATTTAACACCCTAGGGGCAAAATGGTAATTTTACCCCATAGGGGTATCTTGGTAATTCTACCCTACAGGGGTATTTCGATAATTCTACCCTATAGGGGTATTTCGGTAATTCTACCCTACAGGGGTATTTTGGTAATTCTACCTTATAGGTGTATTTCGGTAATTCTACCCTAAAGGGGTATTTCGGTAATTCTACCCTATAGGGCTATTTCAGTAATTTTGCAACCTAGGGGTATTTCGATAATTTCACAAACTAGGGGTATTTTGGTAATTTCACAAACCAAGGATATTTTGGTAATTTTGTAAATCAGGGATATATTGGTAATATTGAAATTTAGGGTATTTGCATAATTTGTAAACTGGGGTATTTTTGTAATTTTGTAAACTGAGGGTAAAACGTTAACTTTACAAATCAGGGGTAAAACGATAACTTTACAAATCAGGGGTAAAACGGTAACTGTAGAAATCAGAGGTAAAACGGTAACTGTACAAATCAAGGGTAAAACAGTAACTTTACAAATCAGAGGTAAAACGATAACTTTACAAATCAGGGGTAAAACGGTAACTTTACAAATTAGGGGTAAAATGGTAACTTTACAAAATAAGGGTAAAACGATAAATTTACAAATCAGGGGTAAAATGATAATTTTACAAATCAGGGTAAAATGGTAATTTTACAAATCAGTGGTAAAATGGTAATTTTAAAAATTAGGGGTAAAATAGTAATTTTGCAAATTAGGGGTAAAACAGTACTTTTACAAATCAGGGGTATTTCTGTAATATTGCAAATTCAAGGGTATTTCTGTAATTTTACAAATCGAGGGTAATTTGGTAATTTTACAAATCAGGGGTATTTTTGTAATTTTGCAAATCGAGGGTATTATAGTAACCCTACCTTATAAGGGTATTTCAGTAATTTTATCAATCCCTTAGAAAGTCTGCAGATGCCTCAAGCGACTCAAGTATTCTAAACAGAGATAACGTTGCGAATGGGCCTAAGGCCCGTTCTTGGCCCAGGTGGGCCCACACGCTCGTGTGGCCCTTTAGCCCAAAACTAGCCACAGATATGAGATTCCCTACTCTAGTCCAATATTTACTACACAATCATACAATTTTCCCGATTAGGCCCACGGGCCCATTGGGCCCACATGGCCCATTTCAGCATTCCGGCATTTGCCATTCTACAGCTAGAATAGGTTGAAGTACACACCTGATAGGTATCTGAAGTTAATCTACGCTCTGAACGCTGCTATGCCTAGAAGCCAACAATAATCGCACCCTTGACTCCCTAGGGGGGTGTGTCGATCAACTATGGTCACCACCACCATGACCCAACGGCATACAGATCAACGAATGATCCAACGCCTAACCCAAACGAACACGCCACAACGTGAAAGGGATAAGCCAAGAAAGGTATGCCTACTCTCCTCATGGTTTGCTCTATTTAAAGCCAGCTCCTCACCTATTCTCATGTTAGCTTCCCGATGTGGGATTCTCCATCAATCCCCCAAAACTAAAGCATTAGCAAAATAATCAACCTTTGCGTGTAAAGTGATTCGAACCATAGTCCTCTCAATAACCATGTCACGCCACCACCACTAGGACATAAGCTCCTTTGTGTCATAAGTCCAACACATTTAACTTTAAAGCCCGCCTACTCGCTTCTAGATTTATTTAAAAGAAAAACCAAAATAAATTGCAAGAGCCAAGACTTGAACCTTGGACCTCCTTGCTTCCTTTATGGCGTCACTTCATTCTCACCTAAGTAGCGCCACTTTGCCACTACACCACACTCCTTTTTGTGCCTTATTTTACCTTGATTTATTTATGAGTCATACCACTTAAGATGAGGGTTCCACTAAGGCTAAAAATCAAAATTTTTCCTATGGCCTAACTTGAACTCGGGACTTCATAGTACCCTCCAAACACTCCAAAATCACACATTTGAATTATTTAAGCCGCCTTTTAACCAATCCAAAACTCAAGGCCCAATACTTCTAGGCCCAAAATTTGGGGCGTTACAATTACGCATTATTATCAACTTACCAAATACTTATTTATTCAACCATCAAAATGTCCAATTCTAGCACTTCCAAACATGATACATTATAAACACATCATATACCATATAACATACTTCTCAAAATGAGCCATTTGATATGGCCAAAAACATACCAACATTAATATCATTTACAAGCCAAATGACATGGCTATAATTCACAACTCATAAATACCGAAATGACACTAGCCTATATATGCCATATACCATATTTACGAGCTTCAAAAGTTTTTAATAAACGATCGATAATGTGACGATGATTCTTGATGATCCTCCAGTCTGATCTTGCTTCGATAATCTATAAAACAAGGAAAAGAACACGCAAAATAAGCTTTCAAAAGCTTAGTAAGCCACATACAAATAAAGTCATTAAATAAAACAATTGTAATTCATTTCAAATATGCAAAGCATGGCTAAACACGTAAATAAGTGCCAACTTTTCTAATTTTATACGCATATTCACCTTTAATTTCATCACTTACCATATCTTTCAATTCTTATGCTGTAAAACCCCTTACCCGAGTTCGACACCGCGACGGGGTACAACCCTAACTAAAGCATACTATATCTTGAAATCACATGCTACCAAATTTTTTTTCTTTAATAAAAAGAACTTATCATTCATTCTCTTAATAACCTTATCATGGGCTTACGAGGCCCAAAACATAAATTGGGTTCGTTCTGGAGCCGATTCGAGAACTTTTGGGCACTTAGAAAATTTTTACCTAAAATAGGGCCACATGCCCGTGTGGGATGGGACACGCCTGTGTGGGCAGGTCATGTAGGCTCACACGCCCATGTACATAGCCCGTGTCTAATTTATTTTTATTTTCAACCTATAGGGGTTTTGACACGGCTTGGACACACGTCCGTGTCTATGGCCCATGTCCCTCACACGGCCTAGACACGCCTATGTCAATATTTCGTAGAGCATTCTGACTTGATAACTATAATCATCAGGGGTGCACACAGCCGAGGCACACACCCGTGTGCTCAGCTCGTGCTCTATACTGACTTAACCAAATTGGATGCAAGAGACACATAGCCTATTAACATGCCTTTGAGGTTGACCATGTGTCACACACGACCGAGGCACATGCCTGTGTGCCCAACCGTGTGGACAATAATAGGCTATTTTCCATGCCTTTTTGCCACCTTGAAGCATAACCAAACACAAAGCCAATTCTATAGCACATATCAAGGTATGATATTCTCTCCAAATACTCACAATTAAGGTATCCCAATGCCAACATACATATCATTCTTATACACGTTACTATACTTAAACATGCAAGGTTACACATTCATGAACTACGTCTTCATTGTATAAAATATGGGTTAGGCAATATTAGGCCATTTTCAAAGGCCATTACAACATTGCTTGGCTACACAAATGACACTTAACAAAATGATTAAACTTCCTATACATGCCATACATCAAAATGACCAACTTTACTATACCAATCTGGACGGCTTACTAGTGTGACTTCGAGCTCTGACTTTAATAATCCCCAAGCTGATACGGCAAATCTACATGGAAGACGGAAAGGAAAAAGTAAGCACATAAAATGCTTAGTAAGTTGCATGAAAAAAATAGCAATAAAATCATGAAATCTCACTCAAATAAGTATCATAAATTTCATGTAGTTTCTTACTTATTCTCATGGCTTACTCAATCATATACTTACTCATGCTTTTCATGTTGTATTTCTCATAACAATGTACTTTCAATTTTTCATACTTACTCGTATATATACCTGCAGCACTCAACATAAGACTTTAGCCTTTTTATTGAAACTTATCAACTTGAATACTTTTCTCATTTAAAATTATTTTAAAAAATACCGAAGGATACCCGTAAGTCAATGTCATGAAATGATTCTAATGCCATGTTCCAGACATGGTCTTACATGGGATCATAAGTCGATGCCGAAGCCATATCCCAGATATGGTCTTACATGAGATTTCATATTGATGTCGATGTCATGTCCCAGACATGGTCTTATATGAGATCACACTTTGATGACGATGCCATGTCCCAGACATGGTCTTACACAGGCCTACATATGCTCATGACATGATTACGGTATCCTTCATATCCTTTAATATTTCATCAGAATTTCTCTTTGACTTTATCATTATTTCTTTGTAACAACTCATGTCAAATTTTCATAGGAGTAACATAAAATACATAGAAAATCATCATAATAATTTTCATAATACGTAATGTTAAATTATCACATACAACTTACCTCGAGTCCAAAATGTGGGCGAATGCTCGGTTTAATCCACTACTTTACCTTTCCCCCAGTTTCAGTCCGGGCTTCTGTTTTTTAATCTAAAACAAAAAATTAATTTATTTAGCACCTACATTGACTAAATAGCTCATAATTAACACATTGGAAAAATTTATAATTTTGCCCCTAAACTTTGCATATTTGCAAAATAGTCCCTAGGCTCGTATAATGGAATGTATTTATTCCCTTGGCTACCCAAGCATAGCTGACACTCATTAGTGTCCATAAAGGCCCACATTGTTCATAATTTCATACTTTTACTACACATTTTACTAACTTTGCAATTTGGTCCCTATTAGGGACTTTCATGAAAAATACCTAAAGAAAGGTGTTAACTACACTTTAAATTTTCATTTTCTACCACTAAGCATCAAAATACTTGCATGTCATGCATGGGTATATTTTTTATTATGAACCCTAGCTCAAGTTAGTGGTAGAAATAGCTAGATTAGGCTACGAGGATTTCAAAAATATGAAGAGCATGAAAAACGGGGCTTGGAGTCACTTACTTGGAGCTTGCAAATGAAAGAAACCCTAGCTATGGAAGGCTTGAGAAATTCAGCTAGTACATGGACAAGATGAGCTTATTTTTGGCTTATTTTCCCTTTTTATTTCATTAATTAACCAAATGACCAAAATGTCCTTACACCCTTTCTTTTAAATTTTACCCTTCTATGGGCATTTTTGTCCATAAGACCAAAATTTGATCTAATTGCCAACTAAGGACTCCTAATAATTCCTCTCATGCTATTTCATACTTAAACATTCTAGGAACTCATAATTTGCATCTTTTGCAATCTAGTCCTAAAGGACAAATTAATCACCATTTCATAGAACTTCCTTCATGAAATTTTCTCAATATCATGCAAGTATGCCATAAACTCAAAAATCGCCATGAATTATATTTTTCTACTTCGGATTTGTGGTCTCAAAACCACTATTCTAACTAGGCCCTAATTCAGGTTGTTACTTATGTTAACTTCATACGTACTTGAGTTATTTAACTCGTTTACACCTTTTTTCTCGTATTAACTTTGCCCGTTGAACCGTTCAGAATCAATAAGGATACTTGGAAGTCTTGCATATCTCATACAATGTCAATGTCCCGGACATGGTCTTACACGTAAACACGTCTCTGAAATCTTAATGTCATGACATTTGTATCCTATACTATTCCTAAGGTTCGTACAGGGCTTTCGGACATCATACCCTATCATTTAGCATCCAATGCAATTCAATAACATATAAACATGTATAATTCAATTTACAGACATTTATTTGCATATGAACTTACCTGAGGAATAGGAGGAATGTATCAGATCTACTAATCGACAACCTTTGATTTTCTCTGATCTAAATCATATTTCTTTCTTTCTTGATCTATATAAATTCAAATTTAACTAATTTAATCACACATTCATTCAATTTAATCCAAATCACACTTTAAAACACATTTACACTTTTACCCAACATATTTCACATTTTTCACAATTTAGTCATTATTTCATAAAATCACAAATTACACAAAATCTCACAAAACTCATGCTTGGCCAAATTATCATAATACCCCTTAGAGCCCATATCTTTCATTTATTTCACATTTAAACCTTTCAATTTACAAAATTTAGAATTTAGTCCCTAAATAGCATTTTCACCAAAAATCACTTAACAAAATATAATAATATATCAATAAACATCCATTTTTCTTCACCACCTATCACATATCTCAAACATTCATCAATAGCACTTCACAAAATCATCAACAACCTCAAAAATTAGGGCATGGGCTAGCTAGTATTCGAAGCAACGATCACAAAAACATAAAAATCATCTAAAACTAAAAAAATCATACCTCAATCAAGCCACACAAGAGCCAAATTGTTTAAAGGATTCAAACCCTATTTTTTTCTCACTTTCGATTAAGAACACAAAGATGACAACAATTTGGGCTTTAGTTTTATTCAATTATCATGTATTTTCACAATTACTAAAATACCCTTAATTAATAACCTTTAATACATTATGAATCATGTCCATTTATCTCATAATCCATTAATTAAGGTCTAATCTCACCATAAGGACCTCACATTTAATTAATGCAATTAATCACTTTAACAAAAAGAATACAAATTTTACATTTTATGCGATTTAGTCCTTTTGTTAAATTAACTAACCAATCGATAAAATTAACTCACAAAACCTTCACACACATATATTCACATGCTGTAAACATCAAAAATAATATTAAAAATAATTTTACAACCTCAGATTTGTACTTTTGAAACCACTATTCCTATTTAACTAAAATTGGGCCGTTATATTATTTCTCGAATGGGAAATGGAAGAATGGAAAAGATGAGAAAATAGGATGAGTGAGTGAGTGAGGGATGAAATGAATGATCAGCTAGGGCTTATTTATACATGATGGACGAGGTTATTTTTAGCAAATTGAATCCTTGACAACATCCCCTATGATTGTCCCTAGCTTGAACGGAAAGGTATTGATGTCTTTGCTATTTTTAGCTTGGTGCATGAGAGAGGAAGCTTGAAAAAAAAGGGTTTGAAAGACAATATTAAGAAGTATATGGATTTTTAAATATTTGAAATCAGCTTCAGAGAGTTGATTTGGACTCTTTGATGGATAGTTAGGCCTCTCTCCCTTAATGGAAAATTTTAGGCTCTTTCCTCCTTAGCAAATTATCCAATTTTTTTGCACAATTTTTGAGTTGGGTGAAGAATATCCCATGATCCAATAATCCCTTAATTGGAGCATCCAAAACTGATTTTTAATCACCCCACCTCTGCATGGCTTGTGTAACAAGGAAGCTACAGCATTTGAGCTCCAAAAAGGTGACCTCCAAAATGACCATTTCATCCAATGCACAAAACTACTTCAAATTAGCAAATTTGTGTGAGTTTAGCATATAACAGCCCGATTTAGGGCCTAAACAGAATAGTAGTTTTGAAACCATAAATTCAAAGTAGAAAAATTTATTGCGATTAAGTTTTAATATTTACTGTGAGATTGAATGACTGTGTGAAATTTTCGTTATGAAATTTTATTGTTTGGGTGCCCAATTTGGTATTTAGGACTAAATTGAAATAGGTGAGAAATGTGTGCTCTAGTTCAGAAAGGTTCTTGTGAGTAATGGGTTAATAAATTGGAGGTCCTTAGATAGTAATTAGACCATTATACTTTAGTTTGGACAAAAGTACCAAAGGAGGAATAAAATACCAAAGGTTTTTAATTAATGGCATTTTGGTCATTTGGTTAATAAAAAAATAAAATGGGAAAAATAAGCCAAAATTGTGTTCATCTTTCTTCAACCTTGGTCGAATCTTTGGGAGAACATTGTAGCTAGGGTTTTTCAACTTTCAAGCTCAATAGTAAGTACATCCTAGCCCCGTTTTAATGTTCTTTATATTTTTTAGATCCTCATAGCTCAATTTAGCTATTTCCACCATTATTTTGAGCTAGGATTTGTGTTTAAAAATTTACCCATGGATGACATGCATGTATTTTGATGTTTTATGGAAGAATATGAATGTTTGGAGTGTGATAAATAACTTTTACTAAGTATTTTTTTATGAAAGTACATAAAAGGACTAGTTTGCAAAAAGTTGTAAAATGTGTGTAAGTGTGTGATTTAGTGCAAATTGTGGACTTCTATAGTTATGAAAATGGTTTGGCTAAGCCTAAAATGCAAGGAAATTGAATAAAAATGATTTTTTGAGCCTAGGGGCAAAATCATAATTTTGTGAAACTTTAAGGGCAAAATTGTAATTTTTCCATAGGATGTTTTTGGGCTGTTTTGAATAATGTGAGCATTGAATAATTCAAATGTGTTATTATAGATCAAGAAAGATGTGGAATCGACCTTGATCGGGGAAAGGAAAAGATTGGGGGCTAAATTGCAAAATTACTATATTTTGCACCGAGGTAAGTTTGTATGTAAATAATGCATCATTTTATTTATGTTTTAATATTTTGATATATTTTATGATGTATGGCTAAATATTGAATGACTATTTCATGTATTCAACAAAGTGGCAATAAGTGAGAAATTTCTTGGTTAAACCTTAGGAATATAAATGGATACAAGTGACATGCCACTAAGGATTTAAGTGAAACAAGTCCATGGCATTGTGCTAAGTGAAATACATCCATGACACCTAAGTGAAATAAGTCCATGGTATTGTGTTAAATGAAACAAGTCCATGGCACCTAAGTGAAATAAGTCCATGGCATTGTGCTAAGTGAAACAAGTCCATGGCATCTAAGTGAAATAAGTCCATGGCATTATGCTAAGTGAAATAAACCCATGGCACCTCACTAAAATAAGTCCATGGTATTGTGTTAAGTGAAATAAGTCCATGGCATTGTGCTAAGCGAAATAAGACCATGACATTTAAGTGAAATAAGTCCATGGCATTATGCTAAATGTTATTAGCTCGAGAACAAGCCTATGTGAAACTTGTGAAATGAAATAGCTTTGGCTACAAGTGTTGCACTATGTGAAACATTCCGATGTATCCATTAATACTTCAATGTGTTCAATGGGAAATGACTAAGTGTAAATGAATATGAATAAGTGATGAATAAGTGTAGGTATATGTGTGTAAACTTATAATAAATATGCTCGATATGTGATCGAACTTTGGTAAGGTTGATATAGGTAAGTGTTACTATGAAAGTTAATACAAAGAAAATTTATGAAAGAGTAAAATTATCAATAAAATTGGTTTGGACAACAGCAATTGTATGATTTTAAAAAATCACCAAAAATGGTGGAAATCAAATTAGAGGTTGAATAAGAAATGAAATTAAATCTTATTGAGTCTATTCTTATATAAAATAAATGGTGTAAGAAAACGAATTTCATATTATGAGATATTTGAATTTTCGTGGAATAGAGTCACATTGATTTCTGAATCCCCTATTTTGATTTTGGAAAATCATTAAAAATTGTAAAAAAACAATTACAGGTTTTAATTTTTATACTTAACTCCTTAATAAGTCTATTTTCAAAGAAAGAAACTGGAACATCATCTGAATCTGATACAAGTAGATAATTAATTTTTAGTGAAGAGGGGTTGGAACTGTCAGACAGCGAAATAGGTAAGAATTTATAGAATAAACTGTACTTATTTGCTAAAGCAAAAATTTTGAAAATTTTATGGTATGAAGATATGTAAGTCTAGTTTCAGGGAAAATTAGCGGATCTTAATTTGGACTTCTGTAGCTCCAGATATAAATAATTTAGTGACTATGACTCAAATAGACAACTTGTTTTAAACTTGAGCAAATGGTGGATCTATGTGTAGTTATGATTGTATTATTTTGAAAATATATTTTGAGGTTTTACAAAAGCGTGTTTATAATTTTTTTATTATTTACATACCTATTTACTAAGCTATATGGTCACTCCCCTCTCTTTTCCCTTGTTTTATAGTGTCACCAAGCTAGCTCAGGATACGGAGATCGTCGGAGATCCATCGACACTATCGTCAATCTTTTGGTATTTTGAAATCAATATTTAGAATTATGGCATGTATAGAGTACTTGGTTATTTGTTATATGTCATAATTGATTTGGCCTAAAATGTTGGCCTTTAATATTTGATATCTCTTTTTGTATAAGGCCATCGATGTTCGCTAATATTAGTCAAGTTATATGTTTATGACGATACAATTTATGAGATGCATGATTGGGTTGAATGAGTGTGTAATGAAAATTGAAAAGTCTTAAATTTTGATGTGATTTTTATGTCTCAGTTTAGTTCAACTGTATGTGTTTTGTTTCGATAATGCCTCATAACCTGTTCCAGCATCGAACACCGGTAAGGGTGTTACATTTTAAATGTATCAGAGCTATGGTTTAGTCGGTTCTCGGACTAGCATAATGTGTGTGAAAGTCTATCTATACATGCCATAAATATATTATGTTAGTGTGGTGACTCTTGACAATTTAAATTGTGTTTTTATATAGTAAATGGATCCCAACTGAGCTGTAGCTGATGACGTAGAGAGTAATGTGCCGGCTCCCGCGCAAGGGACCACATCAATTGAAAGTAGATCTAAAACACGTAGTCAAGGAGATGGGGCTCAGAAAGCCTTTCACCATTTGATAAGTAATTTGTATGCAGAATTTGTTCGAGCAAATCTGATGCTCAACCTCCTCCACCCCCTTCCATTCCTCAACCGGTCCTCGTAGCTCCTTGGTGTTGATTTGGTAAGATTGAATAAGCCTCCGGTTGATAAGATTCGAAAGTAAGGTGCTGAAGAGTTCAGAGCTAATATAAATGATGATCCCAAGAAAGCAGAGTTTTGGCTTGAGAATTCTATTTCGGTATTTGATGAGCATTCTTGTACTCCCAAAGAATGCTTGAAATGTCCTATACCTTTACTAAGGGATTTAGCATATCATTGGTGGAAGACATTGGTATCTTTGGTTCTGAAAGAAAGGGTTACATGGGATTTCTTTCAAGAGGAATTTAGAAAAAAGTACATAAGCCAGCGATTCATTGAGCAGAAACGAAAAGAGTTTCTCAAGATGAAGCAAGGTAAAATGTCTGTGGCAAAATATGAATGTGAATTTGTTAGACTCAGCAAGTATGCCTAAGAATGTGTGTCTACCGAGGCCATTATGCGTAAGAGATTCAAAGATGGATTGAATGAGGACATTAGACTGTTAGCTGGAATCTTAGAATTGAAGGAATTTGTTGTGTTGGTTGATCGAGCTTGCAAGGTTGAAGAACTAAACAAAGAAAAAAGAAAAGCTGTGATTGAGGCCCAATATGCAAGAAAAAGGCCAATGAATAACTCATTCAAATCTCAATCAAAGAAGTCCAAAGAGATGAATACTCAATTGATTGTTTCAGCTAGATATTCGTACTGAGACCTTGGGAGATCATATTCGGTTCCTAAAACTCAAGCTACTTCAATGGCAAGTGTTGGTCATGTTAGATCCAATAGACCTGAATTGTGGCAGATGGCATCCCAGTGAGTGTTGGGCAATTAATTGAGCTTGTTACAAGTGTGGTTCTCGAGAGCACAATATTAAAGATTGCCCAGAGAAGGCTAAAGAAGAAAAATTTCAGAGTGTTAGACAGGGTAATACTACCAGCAGAAGTAGACCATCAAGAAATGCCGGAAGTGAAGCTAGCAGTAAAAGTGTAGTGAAAGATTCAGTTGTGAGGTCAGAAGTAGAGCAACTACTATAGCTTATGCCATACGTGCTCGAGAGGATGCGTCATCTCCCAATGTGATTACTAGTGCATTTTCTCTCTATGATATTGTTGTTATTGCATTGATTGACCCCGGATCTACTCATTCCTATGTTTATGTGAATTTAGAATCTAGTAAGAGTTTACCTGTAGAGCTTACTGAATTTGTCATTAAAGTGTCAAACCCTTTAGGCAAATACATGTTAGTAGATAAGGTTTGCAAGAATTGTCCTTTGATGATTCAAAGTCACTGTTTTCTGGCTAATTTGGTGTTGTTACCATTTGATGAGTTTGATGTTATTCTGGGTATGGATTGGTTGACATTACATGATGCCAAGGTAAATTGTAGATAGAAAACCCTTGAGTTGAAATGTGAAAATGGTGAGAATCTTTGCGTTGAAACAGATGAATCAAATAAATTACCTTTGGTGATTTTGCACATGTCTACTCAGAGATACATGAAAAAAGGGTGTGAAGCTTATCTTGCATATGTATTGAATCCCGAGATGTCTAAGTTGAAGCTTAAACCAGTGTCGATAGTCTCTAAATTCTCGGATGTATTTCCAAAAGAATTGCCTGGGCTGCTTACGATCAAAGAGATAGAGTTTGCCATTGATTTGTTGCCTGGGACCGCACCGATCTCAAATGCTTCGTATAGAACGGCTCCGACTAAATTGAAAGAATTAAAGGCTCAGTTGCAAGAGTTAACAGATAAGGGTTTGTGAGACCGAGTTTCTCTCCCTGGGGTGCTCCCGTATTATTTGTAAAGAAAAAGGATGGATCTATGAGACTTTGTTTGACTATCGATAGGTCAACAAGATGACTATAAAGAACAAGTATCCGTTGCTGAGAATTGATGATTTGTTCGATCAGTTGTAGGGACGACAGTGTTTTCAAAGATCAATTTGAGATCCAGTTGCCAACAGTTGAGAGTTAAAGAGTCAGATGTACCAAAAACTGCTTTTAGAATGAGGTATGAACACTATGAATTTCTTGTGATGCCTTTCGGTTTAACTAATGCTTCGACTATTTTTATGATTTGAGGATTCGAATTTTTAGACCGTATTTGGATAAGTTTGTAGTTGTGTTTACCGGTGACATCTTGATTTACTCCCGAGATGAGTCTGAGCATGCCGAACATTTAAAAACTATGTTGCAGATTTTGAGAGAAAAGAAACTGTTTGCCAAGTTTAGTAAAAGTGAGTTTTGGCTTCATGAAGTCGAATTTTTGGGACACATAGTTTCAGGTGATGGTATTCGGGTTGATCCGATCAAAATTTCAGCAATTATTAATTGGAAACCGCCAAAGAATGTATCTGAGGTTAGAATTTTTGGGGCTTAGCCTGATATTATCAACAATTTGTCGAGGGATTTTTGATGATTGCTGCTCCTATGTCTAAGTTGCTACAAAAGAATGTAAAGTTTGAGCGGACAAAAATGTCAGTAAAGTTTCGAGAAGTTGAAAGCAGGATTGACTGAAGCATCGATTTTGGTACAACCTGAGTCAGGGAAAGAATTCATGGTTTATAGTAATGCATAACCGAATGGTCTTGGTTGTATGTTACTGTAAAAGGGAAACGTGGTGGCTTATGCATCGAGATAGTTGAAACTGCACGGAAAGAATTACTGGCAGATGATTTAGAAGTTGCCACCATTGTTTTTGCTTTGAAGATTTGGCATCATTATTTGTATGGTGAGAAATGTCGAATCTTTACTGATCACAAGAGATTTAAGTATCTGATGAATCAAAAGGATTTGAACTTACAACAACGAAGATGGCTCGAGTTGCTAAAAGACTATGAGTTGGGGATCGATTATCATCTGAGAAAAGCGAATGTAGTTGCAGATGCCTTAAGCAGAAAAACCTTGGTTGCTCTAAGAGTTATGAGTATAAGTTTGGCTTTGTCTGATGATGGTTCAATTTTGGCCAAGTTGAGGGCTAGACCGTTATTTATTCAGCAGATTTGTGAAGCTCAAAAGAACGATAGTGAGATGCAAGCTAAGAGAGCCCAGTGTGAATCGAGTTGTGATTCAGATTTTTGAATCAGACCAGATGATTGCTTAATGGTCCGGGATAGGGTATCTGTACTGAAAGATGATGACTTGATTTGGAAATTTTTACACGAGGCACACAGTGGTTGTTTATTAGTTCATCTGGGTAGTACAAAAATGTATAGTGATTCGAAGAAATTGTATTGGTGGCCGAGCCTGAAAAGAGACATTTTTGAGTTTGTATCAAAGTGTTTGATTTGCCAACAATTGAAAGCCGAGCATCAGGTGCCTTCGGGTTTACTTCAACAAGTGATGGTTCCTGAATGGAAATGGGACAGAATCACAATGGATTTTGTGACCGGTTTGCCTCTGACTCCAAAAAAGAAAGATGTCGTTTGGGTTGTGGTGGATAGATTGACGAAATCGGCCCATTTTATACAAGTACGTATCGACTACTTACCTGATAGGTTGGTTGAGTTGTATATTGCTGAAATTGTGAGATTGCATGGAGTGCCTATGTCTATTATTTCGGATAGAGATCCAAGGTTCACTTCGAGGTTTTGGAAAAAGTTGCAAGAAGCTTTGGGTACAAAATTGAATTTAGCACTGCGTTTCATCTGCAAACCGATGGTCAATCTGAAAGAGTAATTCAAGTCCTTGAAGACATGCTCTAATGTTGTGTTTTAGAATTTGAAGGTAGTTGGGAGAAATACATACCTTTGGTAGAATTTGCCTACAACAATAGTTATCAGTTGAGTATACAGATGGCACCATATGAAGCATTGTATGGTCGCAAGTGTCGAACTCCTTTGTATTGGACCAAGCTCAGTGAGAAACAGATTCACGGGTTTGATTTAGTTAGAGAAATTGAGGAAAAAGTGAAAGTAATCTGTGATTGTCTGAAAGCTGCTTCAGATCGACAAAAGTCATATGTGGATTTAAAAAGAAAAGAAATTGAATTTTAGGTTGGTGATAAAGTGTTTCTGAAAGTATCCCCATGGAAGAAGATTTTGAGATTTGGCCGAAAAGGCAAGTTGAGTTTGAGTTTCATTGGGCCATATGAGGTTATCAAAAGGATTAGACCAATGGTGTATCGGTTAGCTTTACCGGTAGAGTTAGAAAGAATTCATATTCTGTTTCATGTGTCGATGTTTCGATGCTATCATTCTGATCCTTCACATGTGATTTCTCCGACAGAGATTGAGGTTCAGCCGGATATGACTTATAATGAAGAACTAATTAAGATTTTGGCTCGGGATGTTAAATAATTGTGAAATAAAAGTATACCCTTAGTGAAAGTGTTGTGGGAAAGACATGGAGTGGAAGAGGCTACGTGGGAACCGGAGGAAGCAATGAGAAAATAGTAGCCAAACCTCTTTATCGGTAAGATTCTTGAGGATGAAAATCCCTAAAGTGGGGAGAGTTGTAACAGCCCGATTTAGGGCCTAAATGGAATAGTGGTTTTAAAACCACAAATCTGAAGTAGAAAAATTTATTGCAATTAATTTTTAATACTTACTATGAGATTGAATGACATTGTGAAATTTTTGTTATGAAATTTTATTGTTTGGGTGCCCAATTTGGTATTTAGGACTAAATTGAAATAGGTGAAAAATGTGTGTTCTAGTTCATAAAGGTACTTGTGAGTAATGGGTTTTTAAAATGGAGGTCCTTAGATAGTAATTAGACCATTATACTTTAGTTTGGACAAAAATACCTAAGGAGGAATAAAATACCAAAGGTTTTTAATTAAGGGCATTTTGGTCATTTGGTTAATAAAAGAATAAAATGGAAAAAATAAGCCAAAATTGTGTTCATCTTTCTTCAAACTTGGCCAAAGCATTGGGAGAACACCATAGCTAGGGTTTTTCATCTTTCAAGCTCAATAGTAAGTACATCCTAGCCCCATTTTTAATATTCTTTACATTTTTGAGATCCTTGTAGCAGGGTTTAGCTAATTCCACCATTATTTTGAGCGAGGGTTTGTGTTTAAAAATTTACCCATAGATGACATGCATGTATTTTGATGTTTTATGGAAGAATATGAATGTTTGGAGTGTGATAAACAACTTTTACTAAGTAATTTTTGATGAAATTGCATAAAAGGACTAGTTTGTAAAAAGCTATAAAATGTGTGTAAGTGTGTGATTTAGTGCAAATTGTGGACTGCTATAGTTATGAAAATAGTTCGGCTAGGCCTAAAATGCAAGGAAATTTAATAAATATTATTTTTCAAGCTTAGGGGCAAAATCATAATTTTATGAAACTTTTGGGGCAAAATTATAATTTTTTTGCTATAGGATGTTTTTGGGTTAATTTGAATAATGTGAGCATTGAATAAGTCAAATGTGTTATTATAGATCAAAAAAGACGTGAAATCAACCTTGATCGAGGAAAGGAAAAGATTATGGACTAAATTGCAAAATTACTATATTTTGCACCGAGGTAAGTTTGTATGTAAATAATGCATCATTTTATTTACGTTTTAATACTTTGACATATTTTATGATGTATGGTTGAATATTGAATGACTATTTCATGTATTCGACAGAGTAGCAATAAGTGAGAAATTTCCCAGTTGAACCTTAGGAATATAAATGGATACAAGTGACATGCCACTTAGGATCTAAGTGAAACAAGTCCATGGCATCTAAGTGAAATAAGTCCATGGCATTGTCCTAAGTGAAATAAATCCGTGGCACCTAAGTGAAATAAGTCCATGGTATTATGTTAAGTGAAACAAGTCCATGGCACCTAAGTGAAATAAGTCCAAGGCATTGCGCTAAGTGAAATAAGTCCATGGCATCTAAGTGAAATAAGTCCATGGCATTGTGCTAAGTGAAATAAAACCATGGCATTAAGTGACATAAGTCCATGGCATTGTGCTAAATGTGATTAGCTCGAGAACGAGCCTATATGAAACTTGTGAAATGAAGTAGCTTTGGCTACAAGTGTGGCATTATATGAAACATTCCGGTGTATCCATTAATACTCCGTTGTATTCAACGGGAAATGACTAAGTGTAAACGAATTTGACTAAGTGATGAATAAGCACAGGTATGTATGTGTAAACTTATAAGCAATATGCTCGATATGTGATTGAACTTTGGTAAGGTTGATATGGGTAAGTGTTACTATGAAACTTAATACAAAGAAAATTTATGGAGTAAAATTAGCAATAAAATAGTTTTGGACAGTGCAATTGTATGAATTTTAAAAATCACCAAAAATGGTGGAAATCAAATTAGAGGTTGAATAAGATATGAAATTAAAATTTATTGAGTCTACCTTCACATAAAAGAAACGGTGTAAAGAAAACGAATTTCATATTATCAGATATTTGAATTTTCATGGAACAGAGTCAGATTGATTTTGGAATCCCCTATTTTGACTTTGGAAAATCATTAAAATTTATATTTTTTCCAAAATAACTATGGGTTTTAATTTATATTCTTAAAATCCTTATTGAGTAAATTTTCAAGAGAAACAAATGGGAACATCACCCAAATCCTGTACTAGGAGATAATTAATTTTTAATTAAGAGGGGTAGGAACTGTCAGACAATGAAACAAGGGAGATTTTAAAGAATAAAATTTACTTATTGGCTAAAGAAAAAATTCTGAAATTTTTTTGGTTTGAGAATATGTGAATCTTAATTTGGAAGTCTGTAACTTCAGATATAAATAATTTAGTGACTATGACTTGGATAGACAGCTTGTTTTGAACTTGAGTAAATGGTGGATCTATGAGTAGTTATGATTTTATTATTTTGAAAATATTTTTTGAGGTTTTATAAAAGCATGTTAATAATTTGTTTATTATTTACATACCTACTTACTAAGCCTTATGCTCACTCCCCTTTCTTTTCCCTTGTTTTATAGTGTTACCAAGCTAGCTCGAGATACGGAGATCGTCAGAGTTCCATCCTCACTATCATCAATCTTTTGGTATTTTGAAATCAATATTTAGAATTATGGCATGTATAGAGGACTTGGTTATTTTGTTATATGCCATAATTGATTTGGCCTAAAATGTTGGCCTTTAATATCTGATAGCTCATTTTGTATAAGGCCATCGATGTTCGCTAATATTAGTCAAGTTATATGTTTATGACGATGCAATTTATGAGATGCATGATTGGGTTGAATGAGTGTGTAATGAAAATTGAAAAGTTTTAAATTTGGATCTGATTTTTATGTCTCAGTTTAGTTTGATTGTATGTGTTTTGTTCCAGTAATGCCTTCTACCCTGTTCCGGCGTCGAACATGGGTAAGGGGTGTTACATAGCATGTAAATAATTAAAAATCGAGATTTGTCCTTAATTTTGTCCCACTTAAGTATTTTGTAATAAAATTAAAAAAAATTTTATAAATAAACTCGAAATTTGCATGAATTATTAGTCACAAAATGTTATAAAAGTTTATATATTTTGGAGTTATCAGTGTCACGCACGAACAAGTGACACAATCATGTGCTCACTGGAAGATAAGTTGATTTAGAAACACACAGTTCCCAATTGTCACACAGGCTGGCCAAATGTCCGTGTGAACAATGTAGATTTGGTCATCTAGTTTTTCACACATTCTCAGTTTGTTACAAGACCTAGCCACATGGCCATATGACTTTTGATGAAACTTTACATTTTGGTCCACACAGTTTTAGAGAGTTACACAGCCTGGACAAACAATTGTGTGATCCCTATTTTGTATGATTATGTTTAAATTTTGTAAATGTTACAATTTGATCCTTGATTGTTCTCTAGTCAACTCTAGAGCTCACGTAAGCTTATGTAAGACTTGGAAAAGGTTTTAAATATTATTTCATGATTGAACTGAATAAAGTATTTGTATTTTTTAGTGTTAACTTTTTATAACTATTTTTTTGTACTATATTATCCTGTAACTTGATTTTGACGATGAGGGTCAGGTGAGGGGTGTTGTAATGGATTGTAATGTGTTGACACAAGTGTGCGTAGTCGTTCAAGTAATAAGTAAGTAAAAATTAGTTATCATCTCCACAGGGACTGTATAAGCTTAAACAATTAATTGCAAAATTATAATTAACAATTTAGTGAAAAAACTCAATAAATTTGGATAGTAATGATTAGATTAATTAAATGCAAGAGTGACCCCTAATGTAATTTCTAATCTAAATGCGATTTACCTAAGTGTATGGATTACAGCTTTAGCAGCAAAAACAATTAACATTAAATGGGCTAGGTTAATTATATTAATCAAATCAACTTACTTTCATCATGCTAACATGTTCAGAATTACTTCCATGGCAACTCGATCTCTTATGAGTTTGGAAACCAAATTAAGTTCTCTCAGATCTTTTACTTAGTTAAATACTTAGAGAGGATGGACAGTAAGGGAAAAAAGGAAAATAAATTGAGAGAAAACTAATGTGAGTGAGAGAGGAATGTTGAGTGATGAGGGATCATTGAAAGGTGAGGAATGGCAAGGTATTTATAGGTGAAGGTAAGGGTTTGAGTTTACTAAAAATAGGTTTAAATTTCCTTCCTTCCTTCTCTCATGTGGTCAGCCATGCTTCAAGGAAAAGGAATGACCAAGTCTTCTCAATTTAAATTCGAATTTCAAGTGAAAAAAAGTTATAGAGTGCACGGTTTCAACGGGGAAGTTGTTGGGCTGAATTCTAATTATTTTCCAACTATAGGAACCTTCCACTAAATATCCTAAAACACATTTTGGGCAGCCGACATCAAGTGTCGAATTTGGGCTTTTAAATCCACTTGTTGAATGGTTTTTTCAATCCAATAACTTAGTAGACATGTCCATCTATTATCACCTTCTTTACTAGGTCAAGTAGTCAACCTATGCCCAAAATTGCATGGTCTTGCCAATCCACATGGATAATTTGTGCATGGCCATATTTTATTTAAATCATGTCTCTAATAACCTACCTACATAGTGAAAAATACATATATTAATAAATTAACATGAATTAATATAAAATATGCATGAAAATTATGTATTTAAGCCTAATTTAACATACTAATTAATTAAAATTCACTTATTTCAATAATAATTACTCGAGATGAACATAATAATTAAGTAAAAAGGTGATTAAAAACATATAGAAAAACCCTATATAATTTAAAGTTTATAGGTATTACAAAGAAAAACCAAAATAAAACATAAACTAAACCCTAGAGCTATGGAGAAGAAGATTAAAACCCTAAAAAATGAAGGGAACAATTAAAAAAATGAAAATGTGTTGAGTGTATCTTTGGTTAGCTAAATTTTTCCTTTTTTTTTTTACCATATTACAGACACAAAAATAATGACCAAATTGCCCCTGATCATCTAGTTTTGGTTGGGGGACATGTTGGACAAAGACTACCCCTACGGTCATTTTTGTCTCCTCTTGTCAATGGCATCATGATACCCATGGTCTAGTATCGCGATACCCATGGTTTGGTGTCGCAATGCCCACAACAGTCTTGAAATCGGGGTCCTGGAGAAATTTGGATATTGCAATACTACTGTTGACAATTCAATCTTCTTTGTTCCAACATTGTCAGGGGTATCACGACTTCCATTCTTCGATACCATGATACCCTCTTCTAGGTGATGCTTTCTTTCCATTTGGGCCACCTTTGAATCCTTGCATCACTCACCAATCCTGTTAGATTCCTCGGGTGCCATTTGGCCAACTCGAGTATCAAAATAGCATCAAAATGCACACTAATCACTTATTAATGCAAAGAACTAAAACTGACAAAAAACACAACAAAGGCATCTAAATTCTCAAAAACAAGATCTTTAAGTGTAATGGGGAGCCTAATTTGATGTATCAAATAACGACAATAAAAAAATTCTATCAGTTTCGATTGAAGAGAGATTTTTTCTTTCCCACTAAAATTAAAGTAAATAATTTATGGTTCTGTGTTTGATTCAAATTCGTTCGAACCCACACTCAAAGCTGTTAGTGGTACAAGAATATCATAGAAGACCTGTAATGCCCTCTTACCCGAGACCGTCACCGGAGTCAAGCTTGAGGTGTTACTAAACTTAATTTACCATTTAAACAACTTTAAACCATTTATTTTAACTTTCGGAATATGCTGTCTTTCTGCGTCATGGTCGCTCAAAAAATCATATCTCGAGTTACGAAACTTGAAATTAAGATCCGTAAATTTTTCCTGAAACTAGACTCATATATATATCTATAATTTTTTTATAGAACTTTTGGTTGGGCCAATTAGTACAGTTTATTAGTTAAAGTTGCCCCTATTTCAGGACTCAATTGCACTAACCTCTGCTTACCATGAACCACTTTTCTCTCTGTAAAAAAATTCATATGACAATGCCATTTGTTTCTATTAAAACTAGACTCAGTAAGGATTCTGAACATATAAATTACATCTCCTAATTATTTTTGTAGAATTTATGGTGAATTTCCAAAATTGGAACAGGGGATCCAAAAATCGCTTTGGCTCTGTTTCACTAAAACTCGAATATGTCATAACATATAACTCCTTTACCTGTTTTGCTTCTTCCATATGAAAGTAGACACATTGAGCTTCAATTTCATATTTAGTTCATCACCTAGTTCGGTTTCTACTATTTTTAGTGATTTTTTAAACTCACGTCACTGTTGTTACAACAGTCTATTTTATGACAAATTTTCACTTTTCTACGGAAATTCATGAACTATTAACACTTTGAACATACCTGGTCTCATACATGATCTAAATTAACCATTCCAAGGACTAATCATTATCAGGCATTTTCTCAACCAAACCACAACCATATCGCAAGATTAATTACACAAAACAAGTATATTGCTATACATGCCATATTTGAGTTATACAAGACATTTTACCAAACTAGTTCTTCGAATAGTGTGAACGAGCCTCTGACCTATCTCGATTCCCAAGTCGGCTTGTCCAAAACTACAATGAATGGAAAGGAGGGAGTAAGCATAAATGCTTAGTAAGTTCACATGCAAATAACAAGTAACATAACAAAGCAATTCTTCCAAATAACACTAGCATGGTATCACCAAAACATATATCACATTTCTAATCATCAATTGTCATCTTACCACATTATTGTTGTTGTATCAAGTTTCAACCCGAGGGTTAAGTACATACCTGTCCAAAGTATCCATTTCAGAACACTTATCAAAATGATACTTGCCTCTTGAGTGTTCTTCCATTTCGCTAGAATTTTACCTGTTGAACACCTCGGAATATAACCCGGATACATGGATAATTTGCACATAAGTGCCACATATATAGTCAAGTAACCATGTAACCCGCCCATAAGCGAACTCGGACTCAATTCAATGAGCTCGGGCGTTCGCATCCATAAGTGAACTCGGACTCAACTCAACGAGCTCGGATGCCTAGTTACATCTCACGAACTCGGACTCAACTCAACGAGTTCGGACATTTGCATCCATAAGTGAACTCGGACTCAACTCAACGAGTTCGGATGCCCAACCATCCTAGTGACATGTCACTTGTATCCTTATCTATTCCCAAGGTTCAAATGGGATTTTACTCAATCACACATTTCCCAGTCGTTCTCCTCGGAATATCAGAACCAATACGTTGCTTGCATCTCATACTTATCAATTTAATCACATACTTTTCATACCAATACATAATATTTCACAAAGCATAATATTCATAATAACAAGTATCATATCATATAAATAGCATTAAATCATTTAAAATAGCAATTATGTTACATTATTTACACATGAACTTACCTTGATACCAAAATATCAACAATTGAGCCTAGTCCTCGTAAACTTTGTTTTTCCCTCGATCACGACTTGAATCTCATTTTTCTTGATCTAAAATAGCACATTTAGCTCATTGAATACTCACATTTATCAAAATAGTCCTTAACTCTAACTTTGGAAAAATTACGATTTTACCCCTAAACTTTTGCATATTTACACTTTTGCCCCAAAGCTCGAAAATTAAACTTTTTCCATAATTCTTATGTTTTAGGACATGCTGATAATTTATTTACTAACAGCAACCTCAAATTCCCACTATAACATGTACTTATGAATAATAGGTATTTTTACCAATTAAGCCGTTTTACTCGTTTTTACTTAAAACCAAGTAGCACAAGTTGTTTAACATAATTTAAAATCTCATATTCTATCATAAAACATCAAGATACACAATTATTCAACATGGGTCAATTTTTGAAATCAAACCCTAGCTCAAATAAATGGTAGAAATAAAGAAATCATGTTACCGATATTTCAAAAACGTAAAAATCATTAAAAACAGGGCTAGAACGGACTTACAATTGAGCTTAGAAGCTTGAAAAACCCTAGCCATGGTTTCTCCATGCTATTTTCGGCCTTGAGAAAGAAGATGAGCAAAAATTGGCTTTTAATTTGATTTTTAATTCATTTAATCACTAAATGACCAAAATGCCCCTAACTTAAAAATATTTTTTTCACCCATTTCATGTCCATTTTTGTCCAATCAATTAACCAATGGTCTAATTACCATTTAAGGACCTCCAATTTAAATTTTCATAACAATTGGGCACCTATAACACATAGAACTCAACTTTTGCACTTTTTACAATTTAGTCCTTTTGACTAAATTGAGTGCCCAAACGTCAAAATTTTCGTACGAAATTTTTTTAAAAAATAATTACATAAAAATTTAAACCATAAAAATATAAATAAAACATATTTCAATTTAACACCTTTACCATTTGACAAAAATGCCCTTAATGCCTTTCTTTGTAATTTTTCATGTACAAGCCCATTTTTGTCCAAAATTTTAGAAATTGGTCAAATTGCTATTTAAGACCATCTAATTAATATTCCAAAGCAATTTCATACTAAAAGCTTCTAGAATGCAAGTTTTGCAACTTATTCGATTTAGTCCCTAATTTCAAATTAAGCACTTTATGCATAGAATTTCTTCACAAAATTTTCACATAATCATGCAATCATATCATAAACCTCAACATAATTATAAAATAATTATTTCTATCTCAGATCTGTGGTCACGAAACCACTATTCTGATTAGGCCCTAATTCGGGATATTACAAGACCGTTCAGTTGAAAGTCGAGAATGACAAGGATCTATTTAGCCAAAAAGATAGGTACGATTTTGGGAAAATTTTTTTGCTATAAATCTCATGAATTGGCTCGATTTTCAAACTTTTAATTTTCATTGTGTAAGAAAACTATTTTCGAACTAGATTCTTTCCAACACTATGTGACCTTAACATCTCTGTTTATAAAGCCCTAACTTGCAACACTTAGTTAAGAAATGGATTAATTAAATTCCTTCTTGTCTGTATACATCGTATTTACATAGTTTATTTTCATGTAATAACATGAAATATGATATTTTTCCATGATTGTCTTTATGTTTGTTCACTCTGTAACTTTGAGGACAAGGTTGATTTACTTTCAAAGTTGTGAATTTATTGTTTATCATTCTCAATTTGTATATTAGAAGAATTGATTACACTGTACATACCCGTTGACTAATTGTCATGTCCCACCAATGTTCAAAGGTCGTCTAGTTGCACCTGTTAGTGCCTTAGGCCTTTGATTTAGGACAAGCAAAAACTTAAGTGTGAGGGAGTTTGATTTGTCCTAATTTGACATGTTAAATTAAACTCTCTCGAGTACTTAATGAGCTTGTTCTCAATTAGTTTATAAGTCTTTTTAATGCTTTTGTTTATTCTTAAATTTTAGTGTTAATGATAGTTTTTCTTACATTTTACTTCTTTTTAGACCCAAATTGGCTAAACTATGCCATTAGGAGTCTAATGATTAATTTCAACTTTTGTAGAAAAATTACTATAGCCAAACATCTAGGAAGACCTCAATTGTTGTGGGGTCATGACACAAGTGCATGTATGTTGTGACACTGACCCTCCATCACCTCAAGGAAGCAAAATTTAACAAAAACTCAACTTGGAGTAATTTTTTGTTGAAGTCGTGACACTAAGCATGTGGTGTCGCGAAACTAAGACTCCGAGTCTCAACTGCAAATGTAACACCTTAAAATAGGACCTAAGAGTATTAGGGCTATTTTAGGAATTTTAGCCTTAGAGTGATAAGAATTTTTGTGAAATGGTATATTGGCAATTTTTTTATTATGGTTTTTAGAAAATGAAATCAATTTTTGAAAAAGTGTTTTGCAAACCTTTAATTTTAGAAAAAGGACTGATTTGTAATAGAGAAAAAATTGTGAGCAGTTTTCTCAATTTTTAAAATTGAATGGAAAAATACCCCCACCTACAATTCTCATGTTATTTCTCCTCTTTTACTTGTTAGTGCCGCCCATTACTCTCCTCTCATCCTCAATTTTCTTTGTTAAATCTTCACCCTTTTGATTTCTGTCATTCCCCAAGTATTAACCCTTCATAAATATTCAAAGAAACAACATAAAATTCTGTAGATTTCATCTTCTTCTTTGCCTGTGAGTTTTGGGTTTTCGAAAAATCTCTATTTTTCTTCCGAAAAAAATAACCATTCATCTACCCATTAGTTTTTAATGTTAATTGGTCTTTAAAACTAATTATTAGCCATTAAATCTCATCTTTTAATTAAAAGTCAAAAATAGAGTCGCTAATGGTGAATTTTGGGATTTTGAGTAAAAACATGGTATTAAAGTGTTTTTTTATTAGTTTTCACATGATTAAGAGGTTTCTAAACTTTTTTTGAAGTTTTCATAAAAATTTCATAAGTTTTCATGAATTTTCAGAAAATAGCCATAAAACATGTCGAAAAACTCGGTATTATGAACTGAGTATTTTAGTGTAGTTTAAAGGTTGGGAATTAGTTGTAGGTGAATTATAAGATGAACGGAATTGGTTTTATGTGAAAAGATTGAGTATAAACTGAGATATTCAAATTTAAATTTTGTCATGTTAAAGGTTTAGATTACATGAGAACTTAGTTGAGGCTTATGTTTTGATTGCTTGTGGTGAGTCCTTGGCTGATTTTTGAATGTTTGTTGTGTGAATTTATTCTGTCAAAGCTTTGGATTTGTTAGGACCATCCATGATTTAGGAAAGCATAGATTGAGCTTTTGAGTTCTTAGTGAATGCGTATTGGTAAGCGTTTGGAATCATTGCTTGTAGACATGAGTCATGTGTTATTTGGGAATTTAATAGTGGCCACCCCTACTCTAAATTTCGAGTCTAAGATTTCTCATATCTATGTTTACCTTGTGAATTATATGCTTATATGAATGTGAATATGAATATGTGAATTGGGATGAGATGCTATAACATGTGATATGTGATTGTGATAACTATTGTCAAAGTGAAAATATGTACATGTTATGTACATGTTAAATGTTAGTGACAGTATTTTGCTAAAAATGCAAATATGTAATGATAGTGCACGGATAATCGGTAAGTAATATGTGTTTGTTTCGAATATTTTGGCCTTGTGATCTTGAACCCATTGGATATAGTTGGTATGCCATAAGTTTGTGAGTACTTACCTATATGTACAGGGATTTTGGGCATTGAGGCCCCGAGACATGTTGGAGGGATAAGGGAATGTGAGCTAAGCTCTATTCAACAGGACATGTGAGAGGAAATAAGGAGAGTGTTAGCTATATACTTCACTTATGGGGTATGTTTGACTCTATAAGTCATTTGGTGTGATTGGAGATCCATGCAACCGATGTGTGGTCATAGTGCCCACTTTATGTTTCATACCTCAAGAGCCAATTTATCATAATACGTGATTGTGTGAACTGTGATACATGTTTAATGGATTGTGTTATATGATGTATGCTTAACTAAGTATGTATATGTTGTTTAAATATACTAATAGACAATGCATGAAAAGGTATTATATGACACAAGACAAAGAATATTGTGTTTGTATATATATAGTTGTATTGTGGATGCATGATGACATGTTTGCATAGTGGTTATTCTAATCATACACTAAGCCTGTTTAAGCTCACCCACGCTTTTCAACATATGTCGATTGGTGACGTTTCGGTATGGGCAGTGTGGTTTTTCTGAGGGAGTGATCCAAGGAAGACTTGTTGGTGTTTCACATGTGTTCAGTATTTATCTATTTACATTTTGGGGAATAAGGCAATGTGGTAGACCTATTTAAAGCCATGTTAGTGCTAAATATTTAGCTAGTTATTGCGTTTGTTTAAGAGGTTTATGAGTTACAAATATGCTTAGGCTTATGAACTTTGATGATGGCATGATGTTTCATGCTCCAACATGTTTGTAATGTTTTGAACTGTTAAATTTAGCCTTTTGGATGATTACTTATCAAAGTATTTGATGCATGATGTTCAGGAACTAATTTGGAATGGAAAAAATACTTTTGTATGTTGTATTTTTATGGCCTGAGGCAGAGGTATCGATAATCAGGTTTTAAAAATGATACCTCTATGTTTTGAAATGTGAATCGAAGTCAGCATAGAGATTTTGTATCGATATCTTTACTCGAGTATCAATACTTGGGGTCAACATATCGATACTCTATGACAAGTATTGATAATTTTTTACTGTATGATTTTTGTGTGTGAAATAGAATGCAAGTTTGGTATCGATTTTCCAAGTGGTATAGGTATCCTTTAAAGAAAATATAGATACCTACATGCTTAACTTTGAAATTTTGCTAAGTGGTCTAAATGCTTGAATATTCAACACGGTAAGTTACATTGATGTATGTCCAGCATGATTTAATGATGAATAATGCATGTATGTCTTAAAATATGTGTAAATGTTATGAATGAGATGTGTGGACTTTAAAAATAGTGAACACTGCAACATACAAGTAGTTAGACGATGGTGTGGCATCCTGATATTCGGGCTTAGCAATTGGGTCACGTATAGGGTGTTACAACAAACCCTCGAGGTCGCGACCCCAAGCCAATTAATGGAATAAGGGGACCTAGTGCCACTATTGTCGAGGTCATGACACAAGCAAGGTTGTGTTGCAACACAAAGTGCCCCAGGCCAAACTCATGCCTTCTGTCATTGAGGCCACAACACTAGCATGTCACAACACTAAGAACCCCCAATACCAAACTCGTTCCCATTGCCATGGATGTTGCGACACCAAAGCTTGGGTTTCGCAACACCGAAGTCTGACGGATACAAAAAACTACAAAGGCAATTTTGTGTCCAAAATCAACTCAAGTCATGTCATGTTATTTAAGGTTATTTTTGTTAATGTTAGGGTTGAGGAATCTAAACTATTTAAGAAATCTCTATCCCACAACTAAAAATGGGGCTCATTTATTATCCTTTGTCAACATCTTTTGTTTCCTCTCCATTTTTAACTTTCTAGGTTTTTCCTTTTTTAGCTTAGTAGTTATTTTCTATTTTTTTCCTTCCTATTTTCTACTACACTTCTTGTTTTCTTCCAAATAAATAAAAGATTCTTCATTTTTATTTTGGGTTTTTTCTTTAAAGCTATAACAACCCGAAACCAGGCTTAGTCAGAATAGTGATTTTGAAATCACTTCCCGAGGAGTGAGAAAATCATTTTAGTGTTAAATTATATGTTCTAGTAATTTTATAAGTATGCATGAAAATTTTGGTGAATTAATTTACACGATTGAAGGCTTAATTGTGAAAAAGGACTAAATCGCATAAAGATCGAAAGTGGTGATTTGCTGCTAAATTGAGTTAAATTGTTGGAGAATTAAAAGTGGAAGGTTTTAAATGGCAAATAAGCCCATTAATTGAGTCATGGTCGGCCAAGGTGGGACAAAAATAAGAAAAGTTAAAGGCTTAGCTGTATTAGGTGACCAAAATAATCAAATAGAACCTATTTTTGCCCAGCCACCTTTTCTTATTCATTTTAGTCTCTCCTTCCATTGATTGTTCAGCCAGTTTTTGGGGTTTTAGATGTAACATCCCGAAATAAGGCCTAAATGGAACAGTGGCTGCGAAACTACGAATTCAAGTTAGAAAAATTTATTCCGATTAATTTTTATGATTTATCGAGTGATTAGATGCATGTGTTAGAATATTGATAGAAAATATCATGAATGGCATGTTTAATTTGCCTATTAGGGCTTAATTGCAAAAGTTGATAAATATGAGTTCTAGATAGGAAAGTATTAAATTGAAGAGCATAATTCAAGTAGAGGTCCTTAAATGGTAATTATACCATTAGGTTTCCATGGACAAAAATGGATATACATAGGTAGAAATAACCAAAGTTTTAATGAAAAGCATTTTAGTCATTTGGTAATTAAAAGAAATTAAAAGGGAAAAAGATGGCAAAAACTGCTATCATCTTCTCCATAGGGCCGAACCTATTGTGTCTCCATAGCTAGGGTTTGTTTCAAGCTTCCAAGCTCTATAGTAAGTGATTCCAAGCCCCGTTTTTAATGTTCTTTACATTTTTAGAGACCCGGTAACTTGATTTAGCTTATTCTAGCAATAATTTAACCTAGGGTTCATATTTGGAAAAATACCCATAGGTGAAATGTGTTTATTTTGATGTTTTATGATAGAATATGAGGTTTTAAATTATGTTAAACAACTTGTGCTACTCGGTTTTAAGTGAAAATGAGTATAATGGCATAATCGGTAATAATACCTAATGCTCATAAGTACATGTTAGAGTGAGAATTTGATGTTGCCATTAAGGGAAAATGATCAGCATGTCCTAAAACATAAGAATTAGGGAAAATTTTAATTTCCGAGCTTTGGGGAAAAAGTGTAAATATGTAAAAGTTTAGGGGCAAAATCGTAATTTTACCAAAGTTAGAGTTAAGGACTGTTTTGATAAATATGAGTATTAAGTAAGCTAAATATGCTAATTATGGATCAAGAAGAACAAAATTTGGGGATAGACCAAGGAAAGAAAAAGGTAGAAGATTAAGTTGTCAAGTTGATCGTATTTTGCTTCGATGTAAGTTTACGGTAAATAAATGCAATATTTAAATATTTTATATTAATGTTGTTAATTTCCAGCATATATACATTTATTTTATGAGAATATTCCGAGCTGAATCAAGGATGAGATAACAGAGAAAAAGTATCAGAAAGCCCCGTTTGAACCTTAGGGATGTATAGTATTTTGGGTAGAGACAGTTGAGGAACATCTCATATAAGTCCATATTAGACAAATGGCATTGGTAGGTTGAGACAGTTGGGGAACATCCCATGTAAGTCCATATCATATATATGGCTTTGGCAGGATAGAAAACATCCCATGTAAGACCATGCCTAGAGCACGGCATTGGCAGTTTATTATCAAGTAGGAAAACCCAAGTACCCTTAGTATTCCAAACGGTTCATCGGGCTAATATACAAGCTATGTTACAAGGAAGTTCAGGTAAAGGAATGGTAAACAGGAAACTTAAAGAGTAAGTGGAGAAGTAAAATTATGATTTTGTTAGTTGATGGTGTAATATAAGTATATTTATACTTGGTGAATGTTGTCATTTATTTATTTGTAAACTTACTAAGCTTTGTAGCTTACTCCTATTCCTTTCTCTCTTTTATAGTGTACCCAAGGAAATTTGGGAACCAAAAGGACGTCAGATTTTGTCTTACACTATCAAAGGCTATCTCGGTATTTTGTAATTTGAAATGTTTTGAGTTATGGCATGTATAGGGACTTGGCTATTTTATGTGTATGTTCTCATGATATGACTAAAGAATGGCATGGAAATACTTGATAATTCTTAGCTATTGAAATGACTAATTAAGAACATGTTTTGATGTTATGTATGCCTAAATGATAGTTTATGCAAAGAAATGATGAAGGAGTAAAATTTGGCCGTGAAACAGTTTTGCAACAGCAGTAGTGACGTGAATTTGAAAAATCCCTAAAAATTGTAGAAATAGAATTATATGGTGAATGAGATATATAATTAAATCTTATTAAGTCTATTTTCATAGGAAAGAAATATAGCAGCAAAGGAAGTCTATATTTTGAGATATTTAAATTCTTGTGAGACTGGTTCAGAGGGATTTCGTGATCCCCTATTCTGATTTTAGAAATTCACTAAAAATTGTAAAAAAATAATTATGAGTCATAATTTATATTTATAGATTCTTTGCTGAATCTATTTTTATTATAAACAAGTGGAAACACTAAATGAAAACTTTACTAAAAGATAATTGACTTTTAGTGAGAACAGGTCAGAACCATTGGACTGTGAAATATGGGAGAATTTAACTAATAAACTGTACTAATTGGCCAAACCAAAAATTCTGGAAAAATTATGGTAAGAAGATATATGACTTTAGTTTCAAGGAAAATTTACAGATTTAAATTTTGAGTTTTGTAACTCGAGTTATTATTAATTTAGTGGCTATTATGCAGGTGGACAGTTTTATTATGAATAGTGAAACAAATTGTTTTAATTTGTGTAAGTAATCGTAAAATTTTTAATGTTCCCGATTTGGTCCCGAACCGTTCCAATTGCATGTTTAGGGCCTCGAGGGCCCATTTTAGGGATATATTGGATGAATGTGAATGAATTAACTTTAAAAGCAAATTTTTATGCCCTAAACTAGTAAGGTAAGTCAAGTAACGCCTCGTGCTCGACTCCAGTAATGGTCTCAGGTAAGGGGTGTTACATTTATTGGTATTAGAGCAAGAGTTTAGTCGATTCTTGGAATATTTAGTATGAGTAAGAGTCTAGCTATACATGCCATACTTATATATTGATAGTGTGACGACTTCTGGCAATTTTAAAATGCTTTTCTTTTATAGATATGGATCCCAAACGAGTTGGTGCAGATGATGTAGAAAGTAATGCACCCACTCCAGCAGAAGGGATGGTGCCACCAGATAGTAGTGAAAGGCCCGTTACAGTTAGTCAGGGAGGAGGGGCTTGAGAATCCTTCTTCCAAGCTATGAATGAATGGTTTGCCGAGTTCGTTCGGACGAATCCGGCTGTTAGACCTCCACCCCCTCATGATCCTCAGACTACCCATGTAGCTTCCCCAGTCACAGATACAGTCAAAAGAGAGAAGTTGCCAGTTGATAAAATTAGAAAACAAGGGGCCGAAGAGTTTAGGGCTACTAAAGATGATGATGCAGAAAAAGCTAAATTTTGGCTCGAGAATCCTATTAGAGTTTTTGATGAGTTATCTTGCACACCAGAAGAGTGTATTAAGTTTGTGGTGTCACTTCTTAGAGATTTAGCTTACCATTGGTGGAAGACACTTGTGTCAGTAGTACCGAAAGAAAGAGTTACTTGGGATTTCTTTCAGGAAGAGTTCTGTAAGAAGTACATCAGTCAGAGGTTCATCGACCAGAAAAGAAAGGAATTCCTTGAACTAAAGCAGGGTAAGATAAGAGTAACTGAGTATGAGTGTAAATTTGTCAGACTCAGCCATTATGCTAGAGAGTGTATGTCAACTGAAGCTATTATGTGCAAGAGATTTGAAGATGGGCTTAATGATGATATTCGACTGTCCGTTGGTGTTCTAAAGATAAAAGAGTTTGTTGTTTCAGTTGATAGAGCTTGTAAGGTAGAGGAGTTGCTTAAAGAAAAAGAAAAAGGGAAAGCTAGAATTGAGACACAAGATACAAAGAAAAGACAGATGAGCAGATCGTTTCAGTCTACATCCATAAGGCTTAGAGAGTTCTTTACTAGATTAAACTTTTCAGCTAGGTATTCGAGCAGAAATAGAAATAACAGAAATATGGGTTCGAAAGCTCAGACTACCTCGATTGCGAGTGTAGGCAGTGTCTGATCGGGTAGACCAGAGTGTCCATGGTGTGGTGATGTCATTTTGGCCAGTGTCGAGTGGATGAGACTGGTTGTTACAAGTGTGGTGCTACAGATCATTTTATGCGAGAGTGTCCAAAAATGGTTAAAAAGGAAGAATTACAGAGTGCTAGGTCTGGGAATATTCCAGTTCAAGGTAGGCCATAGAGTAACCTGGGAATAGGGGCAGGTAATAGAGGTGTGTCTAGAGATTTAGTAGTGACACTAGATGTTAGAGCACTCACAATGACCTATGCCATCAGTGCTCGTGAAGAGGCATCCTCCCCCGACATAATTACGAGTACATTTTCTCTTCATGATGTTAATGTTATTGCTTTAATTGATCCGGGATTGACTCATTCCTATGTTTGCATGAAATTGATGCCTAGTATGAATATGTCCATAGAGTATACGGGATTTGTGATTAAAGCATCGAATCCATTGGGTTAGTAGGTATTAGTAGATAAAGTATGTAAAAATTGCCCTTTGATGATTAGAGGTTATTATTTTTCGGCCGATCTAATGCTATTGCCATTTGATAAGTTTGATGTGATTCTTGGTATGGATTGGTTAACTACACATGATGTGATAGTGAATTGTGGAAATAAATTCATTGAGCTGAAATGTGAAAATGGTGAAATTCTTCGGGTTAATTCAAATGAGTCAGATAGTTCATTTGCCATGATTTCTGTTATGTCTGCTTCGAAATGTTTGAGGAAAGGATATGAAGCTTATCTTGTTTTTGTGTTGAATACTAAAGATGCAGAGTTGAAAATTGAATCAATGCCTGTGGTATGTGAGTTTCCTGATGTGTTTCCGAAAGAACTACCAGGTTTGCCTCCTATCAGAGAAGTTGAGGTTGGTATTGAGCTGGTTCCGGGTACAACACCCATTTCTATTGCTCCTTATAGAATGGCTCCAATGGAATTGAAATAATTGAAAGTTTAGTTTCGGGAATTAACAGATACAGGCTTTGCAAGACCTAGTTGTTCACCATGGGTGCACGAGTACTCTTTGTGAAAAAGAAAGATGGTTCGATAAGATTGTGCATAGATTATCGGCAGCTTAACAAGGTAACTATTAAGAGCAAGTATCCACTGTCTAGCATTGATGATTTGTTTGATCAATTGAAGGGAGCTACTGTGTTCTCCACGATAGATTTGAGATTCGGATATTATCAGTTGCGAGTTAAAGAGTCAGATGTTCCGAAGACTGCTTTCCCGACTAGGTATGGCCATTATGAGTTCCCTGTGATGCCATTTGGCTTAACTCATGCTCCTGCCATTTTCATGGACTTAATGAACTGAATTTTCAGACCTTACTTGGATAAATTTGTACTTGTGTTCATTGATGATATCTTGATATATTCTCATGATGAGACTAAGCATGCAAAGCATTTGAGAACAGTTTCACAAACTTTGAGAGATAATCAGCTTTATGCCATGTGACAGCCCTATTCCGAGCCTAGTCGGGAAGCAGTTCGGGACCGCTAAACCGAGTCATAGAAATATCTGATTATAATATTTCAAGTCTAATTTTTGTGATAAGTGTATGTGTGAATTTTGAATTGTTTGAATATGTCAAATTGAGTGTGAATTTGAGCATAAGGACCTAGATGCGAAACTTAGAAACGTTGATGGGCAAATTAAATTGACTAAATTTAGATGGACTTAAAACAAGGGGATTTGCATGTCAAATTGACATTTTCTTCATGTAGTGGTTGGCCATGTGTTGTAATGATTGAAAAATGTATTTTTCATGTATTTTGCATAATTATACAAGTATAATGATGTAATAGCAATGGTATTTTTGTTTAATTAAATGAATATCATAAAATAATTTTAGCAATAAAAATTAAGGTGAAAAGAACAAGGTTTCTTACCTTTGTTCTTTATTGCCGATTTCACCAAAAGAAAGGGAAGAAGAGAAAACCAAGCATTCGGTCATTCTAGCTTCAAATCTAAGGTATGTTTCATGAGATTTTTCCAAATTCTTGTAAAAATTTAACAAGGCAACTAGTTCCCTCACTAGCCCACGTTGAAATTTCTATTTTGGTTGAGGTTTTAAGTATTCAGCCATGCTTAGGAATTTGGTCAATTTTGTTTTTAGTTGGATGTTGTATTAAAGGAATGTAAATTTTGATCTTAGATGAGTTATATGTTGATTTGTTGATAATTGGACATTGTTGCTTTTGGAAATGCTTATTCAGCCATGGAAGTGATGAAACCTTGTTAAATTCTTAAATGAATACTAGGTGGATAGTATGATGTTAAAAACGTGTAAATTACTTACTATAAGTTAAATGAGGGAGATTTGAGCTTAATGTGGCTTAGTGGGAAAGGGGACATTCGGTTAAGGTCTATTAGCATGGGAAAATTTTGTGGTCAAATTGTGTTTAAGGAGCAAGGAATGCCGTATGAGTAAGGATAGGTAAGTGAAGTGTTTTGTTGTTTGATATGTGAAATTATTCTTTGATAGATGGAAGTGAGGGTTGCCGTGTATTTGTGATTGTCGAGAGTGAATTTTTGACTTTGGACTACGAGCTTATTATTGATTATCACCTGGGAAAAGCTAATGTAGTTGCAGATGCTCTTAGCCGAAAATCTCTATTTTCCTTGCGAGCTATGAATGTGAAATTAACGATGTTGGCAGATGATGTGTTCGTAGCCGAATTAAGAGCAGAGCCAGTGTTTGTACGGCAAATTTGTGAGGCTCTAAAAGTCGATGACAACTTGATTTCTAAGCGAGCTCAATGCATGTCGGGTGAGGATACAGAGTTTTGAATTGATGAAAAAGATTGTTTGAGATTTAGGGACCTATTGTGTATTCCGAGAAATTCTGAGCTAGTTTCGATGATTTTGAATGAAGCCCATAATAGCCGAATGTCAGTTCATCCGGGTAGCACGAAAATGTTTAACAACTTGAAATGGCAATATTGGTGGCACGGTATGAAACGGGACATCTCCGAATTTGTATCTAAGTGTTTGGTGTGCCAGTAAGTAAAAGCGGAACATCAGGTGCCTTCGAGTTTGCTTCAGCCTATTTTGATACCCGAGTGGAAGTGGGACCGAGTTATGATGGACTTTGTATATGGGTTCTCGCTAACACCGAGCAAGAAAGACTCCATTTGGGTTATTGTTGATAGATTAACGAAGTCAGCTCATTTCATTCCCGTTCGCGCGGACTATTCACTTATTAAGCTAGCGAAATTGTACGTCTCCAAAATTGTACGATTGCACGGAGTGCCGATTTCTGTTGTTTCAGACCGAGATCCTGGCTTTACTTCACGATTCTGGAAGAAATTACACGAGGCTTTGGGTACTAAGCTCCATTTTAGTACCACTTTTCATCCGCAGACTGACGGCCAATCCGAGCGGGTTATTCAGATACTCAAGGATATGTTGAGATGTTGCATTCTCGAGTTTGGTGGTTCGTGGGAAAAATATTTGCCCCTAATTGAATTCGCGTATAACAACAGTTTCCAATCGAGTATTGAGATGGCACCCTACGAAGCTCTGTATGGTCGAAGATGTCGTACACCTCTGTTTTGGACCGAGCTTAGTGAGAATAAGATTTTTGGGGTTGATTTAGTTAAAGAGGCTGAACAGAAAGTGGAGACGATTCGAGATAGTTTGAAAGTAGCATCAGATCGTCAAAAATCGTATGCGGATCTGAAACGTAGAAATATCAAGTATCAAGTTGGTGATAAAGTGTTTTTAAAAATTTCACCTTGGAAAAAGGTGCTCAGATTCGGACGTAAAGGCAAATTAAGTCTAAGATTCATCAGGCCGTGCGAGATATCGGAACGGATTGGACCAGTTGCTTATAGATTGATTTTGCCCCCTAAGCTAGAAAAGATCCACAATGTTTTCCATGTATCGATGCTCCGTCGTTATAGATCCGATCCTTCGCATGTGATTAATCCGTCTGAAGTTGAAATTCAACTTGATTTGAATTACAAAGAAGAACCTATCCGTATTTTAGCTCGAGAGGTTAAAGAATTGTGAAACAAAAAGGTTCCGTTAGTAAAAGTACTATGGCTCAAGCACGGGATCAAGGAAGCAACTTGGGAGCCCGAGAATGTTATGAAAGAGAGATATCCATATCTATTTTTGAGTAAGATTTCCGGGGACAAAAATCCCTAAAGGGAGTAGAGTTGTGACAACCCTATTCTGACCCTAGTCGGGAAGTGGTTCGAGACTGCTAAACCGAGTCATAGAAATATCTGATTATAATATTTCAAGTCTAATTTTTGTGATAAGTGTATGTGTGAATTTTGAATTGTTTGAATATGTCAAATTGAGTGTGAATTTGAGCATGAGGACCTAGATGCGAAACTTAGAAACATTGATGGGCAAATTAAATTGACTAAATTTAGATGGACTTAAAACAAGGGGATTTGCATGTCAAATTGACATTTTCTTCATGTAGTGGTTGGCCATGTGTTGTAATGATTGAAAAATGTATTTTTCATGTATTTTGCATAATTATACAAGTATAATGATGTAATAGCAATGGTATTTTTGTTTAATTAAATGAATATCATAAAATAATTTTAGCAGTAAAAATTAAGGTGAAAAGAACAAGGTTTCTTACCTTTGTTCTTCATTGCCGATTTCACCAAAAGAAATAGAAGAAGAGAAAACCAAGCATTCGGTCATTCTAGCTTCAAATCTAAGGTATGTTTCATGAGATTTTTCCAAATTCTTGTAAAAATTTAGCAAGGCAACTAGTTCCCTCACTAGCCCACGTTGAAATTTCTATTTTGGTTGAGGTTTTAAGTATTCGACCATGCTTAGGAATTTGGTCAATTTTTTTTTTAGTTGGATGTTGTATTAAAGGAATGAAAATTTTGATCTTAGATGAGTTATATGTTGATTTGTTGATAATTGGACATTGTTGCTTTTGGAAATGCTTATTCAGCCATGGAAGTGATGAAACCTTGTTAAATTCTTAAATGAATACTAGGTGGATAGAATGATGTTAAAAACGTGTAAATTACTTACCTATAAGTTAAATAAGGGAGATTTGAGCTTAATGTGGCTTAGTGGGAAAGGGGACATTCGGTTAAGGTCTATTAGCATGGGAAAATTTTGTGGTCAAATTGTGTTTGAGGAGCAAGGAATGCCCTTTGAGTAAGGATAGGTAAGTGAAGTGTTTTGTTGTTTAATATGTGAAATTATTCTTTGATAGATGGAAGTGAGGGTTGCCGTGTATTTGTGATTGTCGAGAGTGAATTTTTGACTTTGGTTAAGGTAAAATTTTGGTAATCCTAGGTGATAATCGGCTAATGTAGTTAATGAGCCAACTTTTGGTTATTTGTTAAAGGGTCAAGGTTCTAGTGTGAGTGCCATAGGGGAGTAATGATTTGAGCTTACCTTGTGAAATACCTATTCAGCCTTGGTTGACTAATATGCCTTGAATGATGAGTTTGGTTAAAAAGATTATGTACTTGATCTAATCCTTAAGCTATTCATGACTTACCATCTAGTTTTGTTTGGCCGAATGTGTGTATAAGAGAAGCATGTGTATGTGTCTCTTTGAAGTGATTGTTCAACAATCGAATGAGTTGGTATTTATGAACTTTGTGATTTTCAGCTTTGAATGAATTTGTGGTAGTGTTAAAGTAGTCGAATACTTATTATAATAAGGTTTTGAATCGCAAATTCTTTCTTTGTTCAAATCTAAGCTCAAGAACCTAGAGGGGCACATTCGGATAAAGGAAAAGCCAAGGTGGTGGAATAGCTAAATCCGTAATTTCTCAGCAACAAAACGAGGTAAGCTTTAAGTGTCAAAACCTAGTACGTGATCTAAATTTTAACATGGCATAAATATTTAGCTGCTCATATGGATGGTGAGTGGAAGTATTTGGTTTAGAGTTGACGTAATGTATTAGCGAAAATGACCATATTGCTGTGAGTTTATTAGACTTATGAGGGCTTTAGAAGTTTATTTGATATGTGAATTACTTTGATGCTTAGTGATCGAATGTGTATTGAAGACGCCATGCTATGAATAAATATGTGAATGAGGCAAGTGTATGATAACTTGTGATAAACTGTGTGAAGAATATATGTGATGGATCCAAATGTATACGTATCTATGTTTTAATCCGGGTTGAACCCCGAAGGGCATACATGCCAGAGTTTCATCCGGGTTGAATCCCGAAGGGCATTCATGCCAGAGTTTCATCCGGGTTGAACCCCGAAGGGCATACATGCCAGAGTTTCATCTGGGTTGAATCCTGAAGGGCAGACGTGCCGGAGGTACATCCAGGAAGATATGTCCTGAAGGGCATTCATGCCAATGATTCATCCGAGCCGAGTCCCGAAGAGCCTTAAGGCTGGTGTTATATCCCGGGTTAGGCCCGAAGGCATTCATGCTGGAAATATGAAATTTTGGGCCTTAGAAATCTTAATAAATAAGTTCATTACTTAAATTAACCAGGTACGTACTATGTACAAATTTGAACTTGTTTTTGGTCAAAGTTATGTTTAGTCATTTGAGTAATGCCGAATCCTATTTCTGTTTAGAGTGATATGAACGTATAAAGCTTAATTATTTTACATGGGATTTGGATCATTGGAAAGATATTAAGATTTCGTATGAGTATACAAATGTGTTATGCTTGAAGCTTAAGGAAGTAAGTACATGTGAAAATACATCCAAAAAGGATTTATCCTCGTAACTGAATTTGATGTGTTTGACCAAATATAGGAGCATGTGTGATGTAACAAAATCATCTATATGATTCGAAATTTTAGTAAAGAAAACTGCTTGATACGTGCTAAAAATTAGGATAAATTTTGCCTTGGATACAATTGGTTAATGATAAACATAGATAAATATTTAAAGTGTTATACTTTAATTCTTAAATGAGATTTTATGGCTTAGAGCTTACTAAGCATGTAAATGCTTACTCGGTCTACTTTGATTCTTTGTTTCTTATTGTACGATCGCCCGGTGCCTCCAAGGCGCAGCGGAAAATTAGAATAATAAATTTTACCGGCGATCCATACCATGGATCCATGTGTAAGGAACGAATCGGGGTGATAAAGGTTTCGAAATTACCGAAACTTCAATCTGAGTAGACAGCGACGCCAAGGCAACGGGAATCCTGAAGCACTATCGAACCAAGCCGCAACCTTTAACGATGTCGGCCTCTACGTAGTCCACCCAATTGACAATGAACGGAAATCTCTCAGAAACTATTTTCAGAGAGTATCACTTTTGACGGCTGCTAGGCCTCACTTTTATGGTTTCGGGATTGCCTATGTATATCCCCTTTAGGGTTTTTACCCTTGCCATATTTAAAACTTTGTGTTAATTGGTATATATTCATAATGAATATTTATTACCATAAATAATCCGAATCATAATAATCGTTATTAAATAAATATAATAACGTTTAACCGAAAATTATAATTACGTTAATTATAATAAAGATTTCGGTAAACTATATTTATTTAAATTTATATATATGAACCAAAATCATATATTAGAAAATTATGTTCTTGATTATGTGTACAACATCCTTGTACATATAGTATGTTCAATAATTTGATTGCCGAATTTAATTAATTCTATAATTAATTTAATTCATGCGACAACCAGACACAATACCAACTATGTTTTACTCCGTTCATTTCAATTAAAAGGTGTGACCCTATAGGTTCTTGTAACATTAGCAGTAATATTAGAACTATTCTAATATTACAAACAATGAGTGGCATCTAGCAATGCATCATTGCTACCTAAGTTACAAGAAGTCATGATTCGACATAACCTTTTGTGATTAACTTTTCATGCATTAATCCTTAAGTCCAATATCTTTAGAATAGACACAAGTCATGGAATAGTCACACTTGCATAGTCCATCCTATGTTTCTTGATACCTTGAGTAGACTATGATATACAAATAAGTATGACATCTCATATCAACTTATTTGAGCATGGCCATGCATTTCTAGTCTCACTCAATCAAGTGGCCTGAGATATTACTCCTATTATGTAGGAGGGACTTATCCTATATTGATCAACCATATCCCTCTACATAGATTGTGGTATATCCAACATTAGTCTTAATAGAACAACCAATTACAGTGTTCGTTTGACTATATCAAAATATACAACTCACGATGTTGGAATGATGATGATCTCAAGTATGAGGATCATATACATATTAATCACTATGAGTAATATTGTGACAATTACATAATAATCCAAGAAACATACTCATAGCGGGTCGGTCCAATATGTTGTTCTCTAACACACACATTCATGCATTGATTCTGATACTCGATATCAATGACAACTCTTTATCATCAATCAACTACATGTTAGTCTCAATGCATTATTATTGTCCTAGCCAACAATAATACTTGACTAAGGATCTTTTAAGAATAATCATATTATTCTTAGGACATTATTATAAAACAGTTTATTTATGCACACAGAAATGAAACTGAAATAATAATGGCAAAGCCTTATATTAATAAACATGATAAATCAAGTATGTTGTTACAACCATCTCGTGATTGATCTTTGGGCATACTCTTACACTTATAGATTTCTCTCTAACGCTACGGGCTCGTGAGGTCGAGTGCTAGTCATCTACGCTATCGCCATTGTTTTTGGTGGTATTCATTTAACCTTGTTTTAGAAAAATGGCATGTATAGGCTTATATACTTTTGGATTTTCAAAAATAGGTTGATGTTGTGTATATATTCTTGTAAAGCCATGCGAAGATGGCTAGTTAAATATTTATGGCATACACATATACGGTTTAATTTTGATGATGGTTGAAGTAGTATGTATTATAAGAATTGTTGTCTTGCAACGTATATATATATATATACAGTGTGAGTGGAAACAAGATAACCTTCCTACTGAAATTTTTGGGTTTAAAGGTGACCACTCGTTTATATATTCACGTAGGTTGAATGGCCCTATACGTGGCATATTAGTTGTGTATGACCATTCGGTTAAATCAAACCTTAATACTTGTAATGCACTGCTAAACGTTTTTAAGTGAATGTTTGTTCTATGATATGGTATACTTAAATGATAGGTATAATTGTGTATAATTAGCCTTGTTGGAAAAATCGTTAGAATCCATTGAGTAATGACATATCACCATTTGAATAGTATGGGATTTATAGTAAAAAGGATGTGCATGATTATTGTATTGAGTCAAGAGTTTTGAAACTGGTTTGAATTGAGAAAGCATGTACGGTTCGTTTATATGTACTAATAACATGTTTTGCTCAGGTGAATTTGTAGTATTTTGAATGTATGATGGGTAATGCCTCTTGACCCTTCGGCGACGGATAGGGGTCTAGGGGTGTTACATGCCAAGTTTAGCAAAAGTGAGTTCTGGTTACAGGAAGTCAGTTTTCTTGGACATATAGTCTCAGGTGAAAGTATTAGAGTTGATCTGATCAAGATTTCAGCCATTATTGATTGCAAGCCTCTCAGAAATATATCAGAGGTCAGAAGTTTTCTTGGTCTTCGGTTATTATAGACGATTTGTAGAAGGATTTTTCATGATAGCTACCCCATTGATAAGATTGCTACAGAAAGAGGTCAAGTTTGAATGGACTAAAAAGTGTCAGCAGAGTTCTAACAAGTTAAAGGCATTGTTAACTGAAACTCTTGTAAAGAGTTTGTGATATACAGTTATGCGTCCTTGAATGGACTAGGCTGTGTACTTATACAGGAAGGGAAGGTAATCGCTTATGCCTCTAGACAGCTAAAGCCACATGAGAAAAATTATCCGGCACATAATTTAGAACTAGCTGCCATTGTATTTGCGTTGAAAATTTGGGGACATCACTTGTATGGTGAGAAATGCAGAATATGTACTGATCATAAAAGTTTGAAATATTTGATGACATAGAAATATTTAATTTGAGGCAGTGCAGGTGGCTTGAACTGATTAAGGTCTATGATTTGGTTATTGATTACCATCTAGGTAAGGCAAATGTTGTAGTTGATGCATTGAGTCAGAAATCTTTATTTGCTTTGCGAGCTATGAATACTCAATTATCATTGTCTGATGATGGTTCTATCTTAGCCGAATTAAGAGCGAAACCAATGTTTTTTGAAGAAATTTGTGAAGTTCAGAAAGATGACAGTGAGTTGCAAGCCAAAAGAGCTCAATGTGAGTCAGGTATAGACTCAGATTTTAGATTAGTTCTGGTGGTTGTTTGATGTTCAAAAATTGGGTATGTGTACCAAAGAATGATCAACTTATTCGAAAGATTTTAGAGGAAGCACATAGCAGTTCCTTGTCTATTCATCCAGGTAGTACAAAAATGTATAATGATTTGAAGAAAATATATTGGTGGGTAGGGATGAAGAGAGATATCTCAGAGTTTGTTTCTAGATACTTGATCTGTCAACAGGTAAAAGCCAAACATCAGGTACCTTTAAGTTTCTTGCAGCCTGTGTTAGTTCCTGAATGGAAATGGGACTGAGTTGCTATGGATTTTATAACAAGATTTCCGTTGACACCGAGAAAGAAAGATGCAGTATGGGTTGTGGTTGATAAGCTAATGAAGTCGGCTCATTTATTCCAGTTCGTATGGATTATTCACTTGACAAGTTGGCCGAGTTGTATATTTCAGAGATAGTTAGGCTACATGGAGTACCGTTATCAATTATCTCAGATAAAGAACCACGATTCACTTTGCGGTTTTGGAAGAAGTTACAGGAAGCTTTGGGCACAAAGTTGAGTTTTAGTACAACTTTCCATCCTCAGACCGATGGTCAGTCAGAGTGAGTTATTCAAGTACTTGAGGATATGCTTAGATGTTGTGTCTTAGAATTTCAAGGTAGTTGGGAAAAATATTTGTCGTTGGTAGAGTTTGCCTGTAATAATAATTATCAGTCGAGTTTAAAGATGGCACCTTAGGAAGCTTCGTATGGACGTAAATATTGCACACCTTTGTATTGGACAGAGCTTAAAGAAAATCAGATTTACGGGGTTGATTTAGTTAAAGAAACTAAAGAGAAGGTGAAAGTTATCAGATATTGCTTGAAAGCAGCTTCAGATAGACAGAAGTCTTATGCAGACTTGAAAAGAAAAGAGATTAAGTATCAAGTTGGTGACAAAGTGTGATAGCCCTAATTCAACCCTAGTCGGGAAGTGGTTTCGGGACCACTAAAACTGAGTTTAGTAACTCGTGAGAGAGATACTTACCTTTGATTGAATTCGCATACAATAACAGTTTTCAATCGAGTATTCAGATGGCACCTTACGAGGCCTTGTATGGTCGCAAATGTCGTACCCCGTTGTTTTGGACTGAACTCGATGAGAATAAGATTTACGGAGTTGATCTGATTAAAGTAGCTGAGCAGAAAGTAAAGGTGATTTGTGATAGTTTGAAAGTAGCATCGGATCGTCAGAAATCGTACGCAGACCTGAAGCGCAAAGATATAGAATATCAGATTGGGGATAAAGTCTTTCTGAAAGTCTCACGGTGGAAAAAAGTACTCCGATTTGGCCATAAAAGCAAATTCAGCCCGAGATTTATCGGACCGTATGAAATTTCAGAACAGATTGGGTCGGTTGCTTATAGATTGATTCTGCCACCTAAACTCGAAAAGATTCACGATGTTTTTCATGTCTCGATGCTCCGTCGATATAGATTCGATCCCTCACATGTGATAAAACCGTCAGAGGTTGAAATTCAGTCTGATTTGAGTTATAAGGAACAACCGATTCGTATTCTAGCTCACGAGGTGAAAGAATTGTAAAATAAAAAGATTCCGTTAGTAAAAGTGTTGTGGCTCAAGCATGGGGTCGAAGAAGTGAATTGGGAACTCGAGGATTCAATGAGAGAGCGATACTCTAATCTATTCACTGGTAAGATTTTCGGGGATGAAAATCCCTAAAGGGGGAGAGTTGTGACAGCTCTAATTCGACCCTAGTCGGGAAGTGGCTTCGGGACAACTAAAACTGAGTCAAAAAAATAATTAAATATTATATTCTATGTCTAATATATGTGAAAATGCATGTGTGAATTTTGAATGCTTTGATTTTTTTCAATTTGAATGTGAATCCAAATAAAAGGACTTATGTGAGAAACCTTGAAATTGTGTTAGGCTAATTTGAAGTGATTAATTATCGATGGATGTAAAATAAGTGGACTTGCATGTCAATATCACCATTTTAATTAGTGGCCGGTCATAATGTGGTTGAATTATATTATATTATATGCATTTCTTTTAAGTAATAATAGTATAATGGTTTTATAATAATAAAATAGATAATAAAATAATCAAAAGGTGAAAAGAACAAAGTTTGTTTACCTTTGTTCTTCAATGTCGAAAACTTCAAAAGAAAAAGAGAGAGGAAAGAACAAGCATTCGGCCTTTCTAACATCCAATTTAAGGTATGGATTCATGATATTTTGCTTTAGATTTTATGAGATTTAGTTGATCCTTAAGTTCTTAATACAACCCACAAGTTAATTTTTGAAATTTGGATTCATAAAACATTCGGGCATTAGCTAGAATTTGCTAATTTGTGGATAGTTGGATGTTTGTGTTATTAAAGGAATATATGTGTTTACAATTTAGTTATATGTTGCTATAGGTGAATAAATAGGCAAATTGTATTCGGTTATGAAGGTGAAATGTAGGAATTTTATTTTGGTGGTAGAATGCACATTCGGTTATGGAATTGGTTATGTTTCTTGATGAGTTTTGATGACCTTTGTAATAAGAATGATAAAGGATGAATTGAGTTGGTTAATTGTGCATATGTGTGAATTAATAGATAATTGAGAATTTGGTTAATATGCTTAAAAATATCCATGGTTGCCGAATATGAATTTAGACTTAAGATGAATAATGTTAAATGCTTTAAATTTGTATGTTTATATTGTTATAATCTCAATTTAAGGTTTGTTAATATGTTTTTTGCTGATTTGTGAATCAAAGTATTAGCTTGGTAATGTGTGTGTGTTTTTAATTGTTAATCTATTTATGTTTGAAACCGAATGACTCTTTTGTTAATAATTTGAGTATATGCTTGTAAGTAGAGGTGGTTGAAGATGCGAATTAGATTATAGGTAATAAAATCGATTAAAAGGTAATTGAGGATTGCCGATTGTATGTGATGGCCGAAAGTGGATTTATGTAGTGTTAAATAATGCTTATGTATTGAATTGATTATAAGTATGCTTTGAAAGGGAGTTGTGTTCGGCCATGTATTTTTATCTATATATATATATAGGAGGTTGTGTAATGTGGTTGAACTCACGCTTGTAAGTAGGTACATATTGATGAATATACATATTGATAATTCGGTTTGGAAATTGTATAGTTAAAACCTTTATAAATTGTTAATGCTCAACCTTTGTTACACATATGCCTATTATTTGATAATATGATTCATGAGTAATTATATGAGAAAATTTGCATATTGAATGGAAGTGCCGTATGCCTTGTGTATAAGATGGTTTGCATTTTGATTGTAAGTAGTTGATATGTTCATGAATTTATATAGCCAGACTTACATATGTGAAGAAAAAAGAAAATAATTCAATTAAGTAATTTAATCACGTTGATTCGTTTAAATTTAGCTCAAGAACAAAGGGCATCAATCTCGAATAGGGGGAAAGCGAAAGTAAATGAATAGCCGTATTCAATCGTTCGAAAACTTTTGAGGTAAGTTTTTAAGTAAACAAGCATGTTTTGTATTATAGACTATTGAAGCTAATTGCATAACTACTAATGATCAAATGTGAAATGTATATACCTATGTGTATATGGTGTGGTCGAATGATCAAATGTGTAATATGTGTACTATTATACATGTGATCAGGCAAAAGTTGGCTAATGAGAAAAGTGTGTGAACTTATATATATGTGGTGAGACCAAATAGTCTTTATCAAGTGAGTTGAACTATGTTATGTATAAGTAGGCTTGAATGTGAGCATTAGAAGTAAACGAATATGATATGTGACAAACTTGTGAATATAACTATCGTGCGATATTATTCGGGTCTTAGATCTAGCAAGCTGCAAAGCTGGTGATAAGTTCAGACTTAAAAGTCCAGCAGGCTGCTAGCAGGTGATAAACTTCGAACATCAAAGTCTCCCAGGCTTCAATGCCGGTGATGAGATTCGGACTTATAAGTCCAGCAGGCTTTGATGCCGGTGATGAGTTCGGGTGGAACCCAGCGGGCTAATTGCCAGTGAATTAATACGAGATCCAGATTTGAGGAATAAGCACAATTGACAATGATAGTAGTAATAAGCATTAAGTTGTTCAGGCACGTATTAATTATTCGTTACGTGAAGGTTGACCCTCGTTTGTCCTTTGAGTATGTATTGAATAAGGCATATGAAATTGTGTATGTGGATACGTATAGGCATTCGGTCCTTGTGAGGTTATACATTGAAACTTCATGGACTATTTGTGAATTCGACCATTGAAATTGTATCTGCTTAAATGGCTTAGGGATTATTCCTTTAAGTTGGATCAATGACTTACTTTGAAAGTTTGAATGACATAATTGTGGTTTTGAGTTTTGAACTAAAGAAATGTCAATGGAAAGGCGTGCATGAAAATATGTATTTGCATATTCAGCATATTGATGGTTCACTATGATTATGTACATGTGAACTTTGCTAAATTGAAGTTAAGTTGTTTTGTTTACTTAAACTCACTAAACTAATAGAAGCTTACTTTGTTTGTTTTGGTACTCTGTTTTATAGATCACTTTTGCTAGCTACGAGCTCGGGGATTCAAAGTAGAAGTCATCCACACTATCTAAGCTCATTTTGGTATCTTTAACGACTTATAATTTGATAATGGCATGTATAGGCTTCACTCTTTTGTCATAAGTTCTGTTTAAAGTATGTATAAAACAAGCTGTGCGAAAACGGCTTGCCTTTTTATTAAATATGAATTGCTTGGTTTGACGAATTAGTTGTAAACTTCATATGTGTTTTATCTGAAATGTGGCATAGTGATGAGTTAGCTTAAATGACCTTCATGGTTTAGTAATATATATAAAGTTGATAATGTATGATATATTCAAATCCTGGTATGGTTTTATTTTGATTATTGTTGATAGATTATAGTTTCAAGCATGTGATTTTGGTTAAAGTTGGAGGATAACCATATGAATAGTATGTGATGTTCTAGTTGTATGGAAATTTAATGTGTAATAATTTTATGATATTGTTAGTGATCGAAAATGCATTAACTTAAGTAAGGTTAAGTAGTGATAATTGTGATAAGATTTCTTGTATATTTTTTTTTATGACCAATAATTGTCTATGAGTTGTATCAGGTATATAATTAGATTTGGCCAATTGCTATTAAAACATGATTGCATGTGTTGATTCTGGATAAGGCTTAAGTGTTTTAATTTCAGTGATATTCGTTTTATAAAGTTGAATAAATATCTATCTTTTATGTGTGCATATTGTTTTAAAATGTCCGGAACTTGTTTTTATTTGAGTAATACCTTTAAACCCTATTCTGGCGACAGACAAGGGTATAGGGTGTTACATTTTATTGGTATCAGAGCTACAGTTTAGTCGATTCTAGGACTAATGTAACGCGTGTGAGTTTAGTTATACATGCCATTTTGTGTTAATACGATAGTGTGATGACTTCTGAAAGCTAAAATATGTTTTTCGTATAGCAATGAATCCTGATCCTGATCAAGCCGTAGCTGATGATGTTGAGAGCGTTGCGGCTGCTCCCGCGCAAGGGACTGCGCCGATTGACTCTCAGCCGAATGCCAGTCATCAAGATGATGATACGAAACAAGCTTTCTATGCTATGATGAATGATTGGTTCTCCCAATATATTCAAACTAATCCGGCTGGTTCACAACCCTCGCCCCCAATTAATCCAACTCTGATACCCGTGGTAACTCCTGTGACCGATCCCTTAAGATCGAGTAAACCTCCAGTTGATAAAATTAGAAAATATGAGGCTGAAGAGTTCAGAGCTACTGTCAGTGATGATGTTGAGCGAGCCGAGTTCTGGCTAAATAATACTATCCAAGTGTTTGATGAATTATCGTATACCCCTGATGAGTGCTTAAAATGTGCGGTGTCTTTGCTGCGTGATGCTGCTTATCACTGGTGGAATACCTTGGTTTCTATTGTACCTAGAGAGAGGGTCACCTGGGAATTCTTTTTGACAGAATTCTGTAAAAAGTATATCAGCCAGAGGTTCATCTATCAAAAACGCAAAGAGTTTCTTGAGCTTAAATAGAGCCGAATGACAGTGACAGAGTATGAGCGAGAATTTGTAAGGCTCAGCAGATATGCTCGCGAGTGTGTTTCGCCTGAGGCTATTATGTGTAAATGCTTCGAGGACAGGTTAAATGAAGATATCAAATTGCTGGTTGGTATTTTGGAAATTAAAGAATTTGTAGTACTTGTCGAGCGAGCTTGCAAAACCGAAGAGCTTGGGATTGAAAAGAGAAAAGCTGAAGACGGAGCCAGAGAGTTTTGTAAGAGATCTTTGGGGAAATATATTCCGTAGTCATCAAAGAAGTTTCGAGATGAGTCGAGCAGATCTAAGGCTACCTTGGGCTTTTTCAGACGAGATCGCGACCGACCACCTGTGAGTTCATGAGCTACTTCAGTCGCTAGTGTTGGCAATGATCGTCGAGATAGATCCGAGTGCAAGCATTGTGGTAAATGGCATTCGAGGAGCTGTAGATTACATGACCGCTTCTGTTTTAAATATGGATCTGCTGATCACTTTATCAAAGATTGTCCGAGACTAGTTGAGCTGAATAATATTCAGACTGAAAGGCCTAGGAACACTGCAGCGCAGGGTAGACCACCTGACACTCGGGTAATGTTAGTGGCAGTCAGAGGAAGACTAGAGACACTGCTGTTCGATCTGAGGCTTCGTGCACCTGCCAGAGCATATGCTATCCGCACCCGTGAGGAAGCTTCTTCTCCAGATGTTATTACTGGTACTTTTACTCTCTTTGACACTGATGTTATTGCTCTGATTGATCCCGGTTCAACTCATTCATATGTGTGTGAAACTTTAGCATCCAGTAAGGCTCTCCCTATTGAGTCTACTAAGTTTGTGATTCGAGTCTCCAATCCTTTGGCTCGTTGTATATTAGTTGATAAAGTGTGCAAGAAATGTCCCTTAATGATTCGAGATTTTTGCTTTCCGGTCGATTTGATGCTATTACCATTCGACGAATTTGACATTATTCTCAGGATGGATTGGTTAACTATGCACGATGCTATAGTGAATTGCAAGCGAAAGTGTGATAGCCCTAATCTTGACCCTAGTCGGGAAGTGGTTTTAGGACCGCTAAACCGAGTCGTAAAAATAATTGAATATAATATTTTATGTCTAAAATATGTGATCATGCATGTGTGTGAATTTTGAATGCTTTGATTTTTTTTCCAATTTGAATGTGTTTCTAAATAAAAAGGACTTATGTGAGAAGAATTGAATACATGCGTGGCAAATTTCAAGTGAATAATTATAGAATGATGTGAAATAAATGGATTTGCATGTCAAATTGCCACTTTTACTCTTAGTGGCCGATCATGCTATTATTTAATTAAATATTTTTGTATATTATATGTTAGGTAATGCATTAGTGGAATTTATTAATTATTAAAGGTAAATAAAATAATAAAAGTTGGGTGAAAATAACAAAGTGGCCTCTTTGTTCTTCTTTTTGCCGAAAGTGAATAAGAAAATTAGTATAGAAGATAAGCAAGCATTTGGCCATGAGTGTGTCAAATTGAAGGTATGAATTCCATGTTAATTTCCTTAAATTTGAGTTTTTAAGTTAGTTTTCAAGCCTTTAGCAAAACCAATGTGTTGATTTTTAATTTAATGGTAAATTCTTTATTCGGCCATGGTTGCAAGGATGAGGTTTTTGAGTTTTGATGATAGTATTGAATTATGGAGGGTTTTAAAGAATGTTTTGAGGTCATATTTATATGATTAAATGTTAATATGTGTAAATAATGCAAATAATGCTTAGTGTGATTTAATTAGCTTAAGGGAACATTCGGCTATGTCTTTTGGAAACAAACGAATTGGTTAAATGTTTAGTTCATATTCTTAAAAATATATTTATGTTTGAAACTAAATATATGTGCTATAAGGGTTGTAAAGTTGGGAAAAACAGTGTTTTAGTTTGGGTTAAAATGTTAGATTGTAAAATGCTGTTTTGCATCATTGCCGAATGTGAGCTTGTTGATAGATTGGTAATATATTTTGGATATGTTCAAGGTTAATGTTAACTTAGTTGTTTTAGTAATGGTTGAATGAATTAACTAGTTGAACATTGAGTAGTTTGTTAATTATAAGGTTGAGTTGAATTTACTTGGAGCCATTGTAATCTTGATATGTAATGTATAGATAGAAGTAATCTTGTGAATTTCGCCATTTAGTTAAATGTATTTCGGCAATGTGATAAAATGTGTATTAAGGTAAGTTAAGTGATTGATATGTGTAAGAAGTATATGTTTGATACTTATATTTTGGCCATAAGATAAGAATAATATAAGATATTAAGATTCGAAATATGAATAATTGAGTATTATTGTATAAGGAATCAGCTTCAAGCTTTGTTAATATAATTTTCTGTATGGCTAATTCCTTGGTATGAATAGGTACAATCGGCTACTTAAAAAGTATAGGTATGAATTATTAAATTTGATTCAAGAATGATTATATATGAGGTTTTGTATACTTGGTTAATTGATGATGATGTGGTTTTAAGTTTTTGGAATGATTGAATTAAAGCGCCATATGCCTTGTATATAAGATGGTTTGCAATTTTTTTTATGAGTAATTTCCATGTTCATGAAGCTTGTATTACCGAACTTACAATTATAAAGTTAAAGAAAATAAATCAGTTAAGTAATTTATCTATGTTGATTTGTTCAAATTGAAGCTCAAGAGCAAAAGGTAACAAACTCGGATAGAGGGGAAAACGAAATTAAACGACTAGCGAACTCCTAGCTGTTCATCGTTATCCAGGTAAGTTTCGAGTAAATAAAGTTAGAATAAAGTTGAATATATATGACATGAAATATATATACGTACACACATACCATGAGAACCCAAAATGTTAATAGGTTTGTGCATATAGCCGAATGTAATTAAATGGCATATACATGTGTGATATGTCGATTGATTAGTGTGAGTCATGTGAAAGTTGTATGTGAAGTAATGATGAATGACTATTGAGAAATGTGTGCGATCTCTATTTGTATAGTAAGGCCGAATGGCTAATTGGAAATGTAGTATGGCTGAGTGATTATTTATAAATGAAAGTAAACTAAGTGATATATGAGAAGATGCTACTAAAAGCATTTTCTACTTGATATGCTTATGTATGTGGATAATTAAAAGTATAAGAGGTTATATATGGTAAACGTTGTGAACAGACTATCGTATGATATTATTCAGGTCATCGACCTAGCAAACTTAACAGCCAGTGATTGAGTTTCGGACTTTAAGTCTAGCAAGCATTGAGCCGGTGATAAGTTCGAGTGATACCCAGCAGACTAAAAGCCGGTGATATGATAAAGAAGTAAATCTAAGAAATTGGTACAAAAAGGTATCCGAATTTGATCAATAGATTTAATTTGCTAAGGTACGTAAATCTATTATACGTATATGAGGTTAAAGGAAATTGAATTGCTGAAATAGAGTGGAACATGATTGGGATGTGAATGTTTATATATGTATTGGATATTGCAAAATTAAATATGTGAGAGTACATGTTATGCCTATGTATTTGATATGGAAAACTTATGCGTATATAGTGCCTATGATTTATTCGAATAATTGGATTAAGGAATGACTTTGAGAGTTTCGATGATATGATGATGTGTTTATAAATTTCAAATAAAGAAAATAACAGTGGAAATGTGTTTGATGTGGTCTTAAGTTTTCGGCACAAGTGAGGTTATATTTAGATTATATATATATATATATATATGTGTGTGTGATTGATGTATTTAATCAAATCATCTTGTTTATTCGAAACTTACTAAGCTCTTTCGCTTACTGTGAATTCGTTTTACTCTGTTTCTTTTAGATCTCGGTGAAAGCTACTGGTTCGAGGGATTCAAGTCGAAGTCAACCACACTATCTTAACCTATTTTGGTATTTTAAAATGATTCGGTATTTTAAAAGTTGGCATGTTTTTCCTTTGTTAAGTTGTTTTGATTGTATAAATATTTATGTGGTGATCGAGCCAAGCGAGAATGGCTTGTACATTTTGATAAATATGTCTCCATGCTTTGATATAATTGTGTTCTTTGTGGGTTGTGCTTGGTACTTATAATCGATTTTTAGATATATTAGCAGATGTTTCAAAATGAAATGAACCTGATACTTGAAGTGGCTTATTCAATTTGATATGGAACATAACAAATTTGGTTTTAATGATGATCACACGAATGGTTCGTGATTGTATCCGGCTATTTTATTATGAGTATTATTTGTAGATGATGACTTTTTATGTAACTTAATTAAAGATCGATTTACCCTTACACTTTAAAATGTTTGAAAGTTGTTTGTAATTGAGTAATACCTTTTTAACCCTATCCCAGCGACGGACAAGGGTTTAGGTTGTTACAGAAAGACTATTGATTTGCGATGTTCGAATAATGAGATAATTCAATTGAGTCTACTGATCTAAATGGGCTACTGGCAGTGATATCTTCTGTAATGGCTCGGAAATATATGAAAAAGGGCTGTGAGGCTTATCTTGCTTATGTATTGGATAGCAAAGTATCTGAACGAAAGCATGAGACCGTACTTGTGGTTTGTGAGTATCCGGATGTGTTTCCCAAGGAATTACCGAGATTGCCACCTGTTAGAGAAGTTGAGTTTGGCATAGAGCTTGTACCAGGTACGACTCCGATTTCGATTGCTCCGTATCGTATGGCACTGACCGAGTTAAAAGAGTTGAAGTCTCAGTTGCAAGAGTTGACAGACAGAGGTTTTACACGACCGAGTTTCTCTCCTTGGGGTGCACCAGTTCTATTTGTGAAAAAGAAAGACGGAACTATGAGAATGTGTATCGATTATAGACAGCTGAACAAAGTGACTATAAAGAATAAATATCCGTTGATGCAAATAGATGACTTATTTGAGCAATTAAAGGGAGCTTCAGTGTTTTCAAAGATTGATTTACGATCTGGCTATTATCAGTTACGAGTTAGGGATTCCGATATTCCTAAGACTGCTTTCAGAATGAGGTACGGACACTACGGGTTTTTAGTGATGCCGTTTGGGCTCACTAATGCCCCTGTGGTTTTCATGGATTTGATGAATCGGGTGTTCAGACAGTATTTAGATCGGTTTGTAGTTGTGTTCATAGATGATATTTTGATTTATTTTCACGACGAGTCTGAGCATGCCGAACATTTGAGGCTTGTACTTCAGATTTTACGAGATAATCAGTTGTATGCAAAATTCAGTAAATGTGAGTTCTGGTTACGCGAGGTCAGCTTTCTGGGACATGTTATTTCTGTATCAGGTATTCATGTTGATCCGAGCAAAATCTCAGCTATACTTGATTGGAAACCTCCGAGAAATGTTTCAGAAATTCGAAGCTTTTTAGGACTTGCCGGGTACTACAGACGTTTTGTGAAAGGTTTCTCAATGATCGCAACACCGTTGACAAAGCTGCTGCAGAAAGACATCAAATTTGAATGGTCTGAAAAGTGCCAGAAAAGTTTCGACCAGCTGAAAACTCTTTTGACGGAATCTCCAGTGTTAGTTCAGCTAGAGTCCGATAAAGAATTCGTGGTTTATAGTGATGCCTCTTTGAATGGTTTGGGCTACGTTTTGATGCAAGAGGGTAGAGTTGTTGCGTATGCTTCGAGACAGTTAAAGCCTCACAAGAGAAACTATCTGACTCACGAAATCAAGTTAGCCGCTATTGTGTTCGCCCTGAAAATTTGGTGTCATTACTTATTTGGAGAGAAATGTCACATCTACTCCGATCACAATAGCCTCAAATATTTAATGACTCAGAGAGACTTGAATTTGAGACAAAGACGGTGGCTAGAATTACTGAAAGACTATGAGCTTGTCATTGATTATCATCCGGGAAAAGTTAACGTAGTTGCTGATGCTCTTGTCAGAAATCATTGTTTGCATTACGAGCGATGAATGTACATTTGTCTGCGTCTGCTGATGATGTGTTGATAGCAGAATTAAAAGCAAAACCAGTGTTAATGCGACAAATCTGTGAAGCTCAGAAAACCAATGATGATTTGAGTGTTAAGCGGGCTCAGTGCGATTTGAGTGTGGATCCAGAGTTTTGAATTGATGACAATGATTGTTTGAGGTTCAGAGATCGATTGTGTGTTCCGAGAAGTTCAGAGCTTATTCTGATGATTTTGAGTGAGGCTCATAATAGCCGAATGTCAGTTCATCCAGGTAGCACAAAAATGTTCAACGACCTGAAAAGTCAGTACTGGTGGCACGGTATGAAATGAGACATCTTTGATTTTGTATCTAAATGTCTGATATGTCAACAAGTGAAGTGGAGCATCAGGTGCCTTCGGGATTACTTCAACCGATCATGATACCTGAGTGGAAATGGGATCGAGTCACGATAGACTTTGTATCTGGTCTACCGTTGACCTCGAGCAAGAAAGACTCCATCAGGGTTATTGTTGATAGATTGACGAAGTCAGCTCCTTTCATCCCTGTTCATACAGACTTTTCACTTGATAAGTTAGCGGAATTGTATGTCTCTCAGATTGTACGATTGCGCGGACCGCCTATTTCTATTATTTTGGATAGAGACCCCAGATTTACATCAAGTTTCTAGAGGAAATTGCATGAGGCGTTGGGTACTAAGTTACATTTTAGCACTGCTTTTCATCCCCAGACGGATGGTCAATCCGAACGGGTTATTTAGATACTCGAGGATATATTGAGATGTTGCATCCTTGAGTTTAGTGACTCGTGGGAGAGATACTTACTTTTGATTGAATTCGCATACAATAACAGTTTTCAATCGAGTATTTAGATAGCACCTTACGAGGCCTTGTACGGTCGCAAATGCCGTACCCTGTTGTTTTAGACTGAACTCGGTGACAATAAGATTTACAGACTTGATCTGATTAAAGTAGCTGAGCAGAAAGTAAAGGTGATTCGTGATAGTTTGAAAGCAGCATCGGATCGTCAAAAATCATCCGCAGACCTGAAGCGCAAAGATATAGAGTATCAGATTGGGGATAAAGTCTTTCTAAAAGTCTCACCATGGTAAAAAGTACTCCAATTTGACCGTAAAGGCAAATTCAGCCCAATATTTATCAGACAGTATGAAATTTCAGAACAGATTGGGCCGGTTGCTTATAGATTGATTCTGCCACCTAAACTCGAAAAGATTCACGATGTTTTTCATGTCTCGATGCTCCGTCGATATAGATCCGATCCCTCGCATGTGATAAAACCATTAGAGGTTGAAATTCAGTCCGATTTGAGTTATGAGGGACAACCGATTCGTATTCTAGCTCGCGAGGTGAAAGAATTGCGAAATAAAAAGATTCCGTTCGTAAAAGTGTTGTGGCTCAAGCATGGGGTTGAAGAAGTGAATTGGGAACTCGCGGATTCAATGAGAGAGCGATACACTAATCTATTCACTGGTAAGATTTTTTGGAACAAAAATCCCTAAAGGGAGGAGAGTTGTGACAGCCCTAATTCGACCCTAGTTGGGAAGTGGTTTCGGGACAACTAAAACTAAGTCACAAAAATAATTAAATATTATATTCTATGTCTAATATATGTGAAAATGCATGTGTGAATTTTGAATGCTTTGATTTTTGTCAATTTGAATGTGAATCCAAATAAAAGGACTTATGTAAGAAACCTTGAAATTGTGTTAGGCCAATTTGAAGTGATTAATTATAGAAGGATGTAAAATAAGTGCACTTGCATGTCAATATCACCATTTTAATTAGTGGCCAATCATAATGTGGTTGAATTATATTATATTATATGCATTTCTTTTAAGTAATAATAGTATAATGGTTTTATAATAATAAAATAGATAATAAAATAATCAAAAGGTGAAAAGAACAAAGTTTGTTTACCTTTGTTCTTCAATGCCAAAAACTTCAAAAGAAAAAAGAGATAGGAAAGAATAAGCATTCGGCCTTTCTAACATCCAATTTAAGGTATGGATTCATGATATTTTGCTTTAGATTTTATGAGATTTAGTTGATCCTTAAGTTCTTAAAACAATCCACAAGTTAATTTTTGAAATTTGGATTCATAGAACATTTGGGCATTAGCTAGAATTTACTAATTTGTGGATAGTTGGATGTTTGTGTTATTAAAAGAATATATGTGTTGATAATTTAGTTATATGTTGCTATAGGTGAATAAATAGGCAAATTGTATTCGGTTATGAAGGTGAAATGTAAGAATTTTATTTTGGTGGTAGAATGCACATTCGGTTATGGACTTGGTTATGTTTCTTGATGAGTTTTGATGAACTTTGTAATAAGAATGATAAAGGATGAATTGAGTTAGTTAATTGTGCATATGTTTGAATTAATAGATAATTGAGAATTTGGTTAATATGCTTAAAAATATCCATGGTTGCCGAATATGAATTTAGACTTAAGGTGAATAATGTTAAATGCTTTAAATTTGTATATTTATATTGTTATAATCTCAATTTAAGGTTTGTTAATATGTCTTTTGTCGATTTGTGAATCAAAGTATTAGCTTGGTAATGTGTGTGTGTTTTTAATTGTTAATCTATTTATGTTTGAAACCGAATGACTCTTTTGTTAATAATTTGAGTACGTGCTTGTAAGTGGAGGTGGTTGAAAATGCGAATTAGATTATAGGTAATAAAATCGATTAAAAGGTAATTGAGGATTGTCGATTGTATGTGATGGCCGGAAGTGGATTTATGTAGTGTTAAATAATGCTTAAGTATTGAATTGATTATAAGTATGCTTTGAAAGGGAGTTGTGTTCGGCCATGAATTTTTATCTATATAGATATATAGGAGGTTGTGTAATGTGGTTGAACTCAAGCTTGTAAGTAGGTACATATTGATGAATATACATATTGATAATTCGGTTTGGAAATTGCCTGGTTAAAACATTTATAAATTGTTAATGCTCAACCTTTGTTACACATATGCCTATGATTTGACAATATGATTCATGAGTAATTATATGTGAAAATTTGCATATTGAATGGAAGTGCCGTATGCCTTGTGTATAAGATGGTTTGCATTTTGATTATAAGTAGTTGATATGTTCATGAATTTATATAGCCAAACTTACATATGTGAAGACAAAAGAAAATAATTCAATTAAGTAATTTAATCATGTTGATTCGTTTAAATTTAGCTCAAGAACAAAGGGCATCAATCTCGGATAGGGGGAAAGCGAAAGTAAACAAATAATGGTATTCAATCGTTTGAAAACTTTTGAGGTAAGTTTTTAAGTAAACAAGCATGTTTTGTATTATAGACTATTGAAGCTAATTGCATAAATACTAATGATCAAATGTGAAATGTATATACTTATGTGTATATGGTGTGGCCGAATGATCAAATGTGTAATATGTGTACTATTATACATGTGATGAGGCCAAAGTTGGTTATTAAGAAAAGTGTGTGAACTTATATGTATGTGGTGAGACCGAATAGTCTTTATCAAGTGAGTCGAACTATGTTATGTATAAGTAGGCTTGAATGTGAGCATTAGAAGTAAACGAATATGATATGTGACAAACTTGTGAAAATAACTATCGTGTGATATTATTTGGGTCTTAGACCTAGCAAGCAACAAAGCTGGTGATATGTTCGGACTTAAAAGTCCAGCAGGCTGTGAGCCGGTGATAAACTTCAGACATCAAAGTCTAGCAGGCTTTGATGCCGTGATGAGTTCGGGTGGAACCCAGCAGGCTAATTGCCAGTGAATTAATACGAGATCCAGATTTGAGGAATAAGCACAATTGACAATGATAGTAGTAATAAGCATTAAGTTGTTCAGGTACGTATTAATTATTCGTTACGTGAAGGTTGACTCTCGTTTGTCCTTTGAGTATGTATTGAATAAGGCACATGAAATTGTGCATGTGGATACGTATAGGCATTCGGTCCTTGTGAGGTTATACATTGAAACTTCATGGACTATTTGTGAATTTGACCATTGAAATTGTATCTGCTTAAATGGCTTAGGGATTATTCCCTTAAGTTGGATCAATGAATTACTTTGAAAGTTTGAATGACATAATTGTGGTTTTGAGTTGTGAACTAAAGAAATGTCAATGGAAAGGCGTGCATGAAAATATGTATTTGCATATTCGGCATATTGATGGTTCACTATGATTATGTACATGTGAACTTTGCTACATTGAAGTTAAGTTGTTTTGTTTACTTAAACTTACTAAGCTAATAGAAGCTTACTTCATTTGTTTTGGTACTCTGTTTTATAGATCACTTTTGCTAGCTATGAAACAGTTTTGTGACAGTAGCAGTGATGTGAATTTCAAAAATCACTAAGAATTTTATAAATAAAATTAAATGGTTAATGAGATATATAATTAAATCTTATTAAGTCTATTTTCATAGGAAAGAAATAAAGTAAGTAAAGCACATCTATATTTTGAGATATTTGAATTCTTGTGAGACTGGTTTAGAGGGATTTTGTGATCCCTATTCCGATTTTAGAAATTCACTAAAAATGGTACAAAAATAATTATGAGTCATAATTTATATGTATAGATTCCTTAGTGAGTTTATTTTCATTAGAAACAAGTGGAAACACTAAATGAAACTGTACTAAGAGATAATTGATTTTTAGTGAAGAGAGGTCAGAACCATTGGACTGTGAAACGGGGGAGAATTTAACTAATAAACTGTACGAATTGGCCAAGCCAAAAATTCTGGAAAAATTATGGTAAGTAGATATATGAGTATAGTTTCAGGGAAAATTTACAGATTTAAATTTTGAGTTTTTTAACTCGAGTTATAATTAATTTAGTGACTATTATGCAGGTGGATAGTTTTATTATGAATAGTGAAACAAATTGTTTTAATTTGTGTAAGTAATCGTAAAATTTTTAATGTTCCTGGTTTGGTCCCGAACCATTCCAATTGCATGTTTAGGGCCTCGAGGGCCTATTTTAGGGATATATTGGATGAATGTAAATGAATTAATTTTAAAAGTAAATTTTTATGCCCCTAACTAGTAAGGTAAGTCTAGTAATGACTCGTGCTCGACTCTGGCGACGGTCTCAGGTAAGGGGTGTTACATTAGAAGAAAAATATTTTAGCAACTTCAAGCTCTCATTAGTAAGTGATTTCTAAGGTTTTTCTTAAATGTTTTTGCATTTTTGGAACCCTTGTAGCATGAGCTACATTTTTAGGGGTATATCTTGCATTTTGGTTGAAAGTGTTGAAACTTGCCATGAATGCCTAAGTGATGTTTTCTGGAATATTTAGAAAGAAAATGAGCTATTGTGGTTAAATAAACAACTTGTGAAAGAGTTTTCATGAGAACACGTAGACAAGAGGCTTGTTTGTAAAGTGAATGAGTTTTTTTGTTAAATGCTTGAATATTGGATATTTGAAGTTGTCTTTTGGATAAAAGGGCTTAGATAAGCTTGGTTGATAAGGAATTTTGATAAAAATCAATTTCCGAGCCTAGGGGTAAAATGGTGATTTTGCCAGAGTCTAGGGGCAAAATGGTCATTTTACCAAATTGTGAATTATGGATTACTTAGATTTAATTGGTGATTAAATTAGTGAATTTTTATTGTTATAGATCAAGATTTACCAAATCCAATCCTAGACCGGGAGAAAGCCAACCAAATCGAGTAAATCGAATAGCCACCTTCATTTTGTATACCAAGGTAAGTTGTAGGTAAATGGTACAACATTTCTAGGTTTTACATTTGAAACTATTGTATTGGCTTAAGTGGATTAATTGTACCTATGAGATGTTTATGAGAGCACTACTTAAGCATAAATTGTTGAATGATGTTGTATAGTTGTGAATTGGTGAAAGCTCGTGTAATAGAGCCCGGTTGAATAGTTAGAATAGAATTGGATGTTCATGCCATGACAATGGGGTGACGTGTGTGTGCTAGTGTAAGACATGTCTGGGACATGCTTCGGCCACATTACGAGAGCTAGTGTAAGACATGTTTGGGACATGCATCAGCTTTGAGACGAGGGCTAGTGTAAGACATGTCTAGGACATGCATTGACTTTGAGACGAGAGCTACTGTAAAACATGTCTAGGACATGCATCAGCCTTGAGATATACAAGCTAGTGTAAGACCTGTCTAGGACATGGCATCAGCTTGTTACGTGTCAGTGTAAGACTTGTCTGGGACATGGCATCGACACTGTCAGATGAGGGCCAGTGTAAGACCTGTCTGGGACATGGCATCGGCCTCGATACATTGAAAGTTAGTGTAAGACCATGTCTGGGACATGGTGTCAACTCGAGACCCCACATGGGAGGCTTATTGAATATCCATTCATATTCTAAATAGTTCAACAGGAAAACTCATAGTTGATGCTTAGTTGTGAGACATAGTGATGATCTCTATAAGTGGTGCAGGTGCCTAAGTATAAGGCTTGAAAAGCGAGAGCAATACCATGTTGTATAATTAATAGAGGATGGAATCGAATAAGTTAAATTGTGGCTATTAAATTGTAACCTGCAAGACTTGTGGTGCAATGAAATTTATTATGACTTGATGAAATTGTTGTTATTTATTTGCCTATAACTTACTAAGCTTATGCTTACCTCTTTCCTTTCCATTTTCCTTTTAGTGTCGCCCCATTGACTCAATGATCCAAGGACACCAGAGACATCGTACACACTATCAACCGAAGCACTCGGTAAAGTCATGTCTTATATTTTGAGTAATGGCATGTATAGGTTGTATGGTCTTTCTGTGTTAGTACTCTAGTTTGCCAATTGTGTTGGTCATTTGTCTTATGAAGTTCATTTTGTAAATGGCCTTTGGAATTGGCCTAAATTCATTCTATTTGCTTAATGGAATGAGATAAATTTACAATGAAATTGTGCAAAGTTGCTTAGTAGTTTAAGCTTGCATTTTGGTTAGGAGTTAGTTGGTGTGTGAACACCTATTTATGGGCATTTAGATGAGTATGAGTGCCATGATATATTGCATGAAGTTTGGGGTGATATTTGTATGTGTTTCAGGGTGGCTAAGGGCTTGGTAAATAACCTTATATCGCCCACACGGGTGGACACACCGGCGTGTGGCTTGACTGTGTGTCCCCTACACCCAGTATGGATAGCATTAAATGCCATCAGGCTCTCCTATGGGCATGAGACATGGCCATGTGCCCCAACCGTGTGGTAGACAGGGCCATCTGTCCTTTTATGCAATTTAGTCTTTCTCGTAATTATGCACTAAATAAGTAAAATTTTCTTATCAGAATTTTCACATGACATTCTAACATAATATGCACTATATAATAAAATAAAATAAATTTTATTTTTGAGTTAGATTTGTGGTCCCGAACCACTATTTTGATCTCACTGAAATTGGGCTATTATAACTCTCGCCCTTAAGGATTTTCATCCTCGAAAATCTTACCAATAAAGAGGTTTGGATATTGCTTTCTCATGGTTACCTCTGGTTCCCAAGTAGCCTTCTTTATATCGTGTCGTTGCCAAAGAACTTTTACCAATGCTACTTTTTTTATTTCTTAACTCTTTTGTTTCTCGAGCTAAGATTTTAATCAGTTCTTCACTATATGTCATATCAGGCTAAATCTCTAACTTTGTCGGAGAGATAACACATGAAGGATCGGATAGATGCCACATAGCATAGACACAGGAAAAACATTATGAACCCAATCAAGTTCTGGTGGTAAAGCGAACCAATATGTAGCCAGTCCGATTCTTTCTGTAATCTCATATGGTCTAATAAATCGTGGACTTAGTTTTCCTTTACGACCAAATTGGAGAACTTTCTTCCAAGGGGATAGTTTCAAGAATACCTTGTCACTGACTTGAAATTCTAATTCTTTTAGTTTCAAATCAGCATAGGACTTTTGACGATCAGAAGTTGCTTTCAGATTGTCTCGAATCACTTCAACTTTTTCCTCGGTCTCATAGACTAAGTTGACTCCATGTAACTTTTTCTCACTGAGTTCTGTCCAATACAATGGAGTTCTACATTTGCGACCATACAAAGCTTCATACGATGCCATTTTAATACTGGACTGATAATTGTTATCATAAGCAAATTCAACTAAAGGCAAATACTTTTCCTAGTTACCTTCAAACTCAAGTATACAACACTGAAACATATCTTCTAAAATATGTATTACTCATTCAGATTGGCCATCAATCTGGGGATGGAATGCAGTACTAAAATATAGTTGTGTACCTAGAGCTTTCTACAATTTGTTCCAAAATCAAGATGTGAACCGAGGGTCTCTATCTGAAATAATGGATACAGGTACTCCATGCAATCTAACAATCTCAGAGACATATAATTCAACCAATCTATCCAAGGAAAAATCTATAAGTACCAAAATAAAATGTGCAGACTTTGTTAACCGATCAACAATCACACAAATGGCATCTTTCTTCTTTGGAGACAAGGGTAATCCCGATTCAAGTCCATAGTAATTCTTTCCCATTTCCATTCTAGTATCATAATTGGTTGTAATAGTCTAGAAGGCAACTGATGTTGAGCTTTTACTTGCTGACATATCAAACATTTAAACACAAATTTAGAACTATCCGGTTTTATTCTTGGCCACCAATACATCTTTTTCAGATCATTGTGCATTTTATTAATACCAAGATGAATAGACATGTTACCATTATGAGCTTCATTCAGAATCTTCTATACTAGTTCGAACTTTTCGGTACACATACTCTGCCTCTGAATAACAAACAACATCAGCCCCAATCTGAAATTCTGAGTTAGAAGCTAATTCACTTTGTATTCGTTTCGCTTGCAACTTACTATCATTTTTCTAAGCTTCAGATATCTGCTACAAAAACGTTGGTCTGGCTTTTAACTCATTAGATAATAACAATCGGGTATTCATTACTCACAAAGTATACAGGGGTTTTTTGCTCAAAGCATCTGCCACCATATTAGCTTTTCTCGGATGTTAATCAATAACAAGATCATAATCTTTCAATAATTCTAGCCACCTGCGTTGTCTCAAATTCAAATATTTCTGTGACATCAAATATTTCAAACTTTTATAATCAATGAATATGTGACATTTTTCACCAACAGGTAATGCTGCCAAATTTTCAATACAAACACTATGGCTGCCAATTCAAGATCATGTGTAAGGTAGTTTCTTTCATGTGGTTTTAGTTGTCTTGAAGTAGAGGCTACTACTTTACCTTCTTACATCAAAACATAGACTAAACCATTCAATGACGCATCATTGTAAACTATATGTAACACCCCAAACCCGGTCTGGACGCGATGACCAGATCTGGTGTATCACATGATCCTAAACTACGCTTGTAACCTTTTAATTCACGATGAGTCTTAGGTGATATCTTAAAACTAGCAAGGTGGGAAAAGTTCTTGTTAAAACTGCTTTAAGATGTCATTACTCAAGATTGTTTAAATTTTATAAACGTTATTTTGAAAACGTTATTAAGGTTTTGAAAACCCGCGCAGCCTATATCTAGCAGTTTCGATAAAGTACGAATCAAATCATTTAGAAAGTTAAAACCCAAAAAGAAAATTTAATAGCGGCCTTATTACACATTAAAACCCAAAAATAACATAAAATTAAATTACTAAAACATAAATGAAAACCAGTCTTATTGCAGTCGCTGTGGCCATCCCGAATCTCTCGCAGCTCCAAGCCCACTATGGTTGAGGGTTACCTGTAGGGATTAATTAAAAAGGAGGGTGAGTTTGACAACTCAGTGTGCAACATTATCTCAACTATAGGCCCAAAACAGATCAAGCCTCAGAAACCGAGTTAATTGGGCCTTGGCCCATTACAGGAATCAGGTTAAGCCCAAAGGCCCATAACAGAAACAGATCAGATATAAGCATTATGCAAACAGAAACCCAACCCAGATCCATCCTTAACACCCCCGTACCAGCCTTACACCATGTGGGGAGACTACTCGACCCACCCAACAGCTACACACCACAGATATTTGCAGCGAGGCTGCCAGATATAATTTGCAGTGAGACTGCCAGATAACATTTGTAGCGAGGCTGCCAGATATATTTGCAGCGAGGCTGCCAGATATTGTGACGAGGTCACCAGATATAAATATTGTGGCGAGGCCACCAGATTGCAACGAGGTTGCCAGATATAATGTGACAGAGTCACCAGATTGCAGCGAGGCTGCCAGAACGCTTCCTCCATCATAAACCCATACCCCATGCAACAGATAATCATACTATCATGCAAGATATAGCATCAGATATACTCATATAGATAATTAACTCATGCAGATACATAACATCATACATTTCATACAGAATTGACCCTAGGGGTATAATAGTCTTTTTACACCTAGGGGTATTTTGGTAATTTTCCATATTTAAGGGTATTTTAGTCCTTTTTCATATTTTCAGAAATTTTATGCAAGTATAGCTGATTATTAGTTCCCAATTAACCACGGAAGTCCATTTGTGCCAAATTTCCAGTTTTGCCCTTTTTGCCTAAAACCCCTAATGGGCCTTACTAAGTCCAATATTGTCTCAAGCCCTTTAAGCCCAATTTTAGGTTTAGTTTACCAAATTAACATGTTATTACTAACTACGTCGCCAGATAGTCTTTATTAGCCATTTTACCTATTTGGGCTCGGAAGCCCATTAGGCCCATCTTTGGCCCATTGAAACCCAACTTACCGAGAAGCTCGAAATTGCACCTTCTGCAATTTTGCCACTGTCATTTACTAGTTTGATCACCACAGGGTATTCGATTACCCTCAGATCCTTTCAAGACAACTTTTTCGGTCACTTCAATCGGACACTTTAGCATAATTTACGTCATTACGGCCTTTAGCCATCCTAGTCTATGATAGAGACACGTTACACACCTGTTTTGCAGTTCTGCCAACAAAATCCTCCACGTGCTTATTCCTACAATCCATTCCCTAATTGGTTAGCCAACAAGCTTTACAAACTAATGTCAAAAATCCTTTATTGCATTCGGCCATACCCTCAAATAGCCTTACAACCTTACCTTAATTGTTTTAGATCTCTCAGATCTATCTTTAGATGAATCGCAACTTCCTTCTCCTTGCTGGATCTCCTACTCTTGCTATCGAAAGCACACAAGAAACAACCATAGTATTAGAGTCTTAAAAGCAATGTCGACATGCCCCCTAAAGATCTAGGGGTTTCGGCTTTTCTTTCCGATGTTGATAAACGAATGTACTTAATGTTTAGATCGCTTACCGTTGCTTCCACTCGAAGAGTATCGTTTCCACGCTTCCACTAACTCGAGACTATATTAGATCCACCGCAAATCTAACTCTAACGTCACAAGAGTGGCCCTAGAGATATTCGGCTTTTTGAATGATTAGAAGGAGATGCTTTCGGCTTTTGAAAAAAAAGTGATATGGTGCACTTGTTGTTTTAACCAATAAAGTAGGTAGGGTAAATCGGCAAATAGAAGAGATAGAAGAATAGGGTTCGGCTTGCTAAAGAATCAAGAAGGAGAAGAAGAAGAAGATTTCGATCAATCGGTAACAAAGGGAGTGTGGTTTCGGTCATAGAAAGCATTCGGCCATGGGGATTTCAATCATATGAGTATTCGGTTTAGAGCTTGAAGAAAAGAAGTAGGAGAAAGCTTATTCGATTCGGCCAAGAAGGAGGCAACAAGATAGGTTTCGATTTTGAGAAAGCAAGATGAGAAGAAGATAAGAGTAGAAGAGAGAACAAGGGAGGTGTTTAGTCGAATGTAGATTCGGCTCAAGAGTGGGTTAAGGGTTCGGCTATTAGGTTGATGAGAGGAACAAAATGGCAAAAGAAAGGTACCTAATACACTTTGCAAAATTGACAGAAAAAGGAAGCTTTTCTTACCTAGGACAAATCGGCACCAAATCATAAAAAGACCAAAGAAGAATTCGGCACACCAAAACACCTATTTACCGAAAATGCTACCTAGGCACAATGCCGAATTTGCCTTCCCTCAAGAGTCCTTTGGCCGGCCATCAGTTTGAAATTCAAACTCTCCTTGATTTGCTCCTCAACCTCCTCCATGATTTGCTCTTTGACCGATTCAAATCTCCTCCAACCAGAGTTCCAGTCGGCTTCAAACTCTTACCTGCTCCAGCTTAAAAAATAAACAATACTTTCACAACCTCTGGCGCTTGAACCCTTGACCTCTAGGCTCATTTAGGCACCACCTTTTAAGGAGCCTAGTGGCGTCCCCCTTGCCACTTTGCCACTGATTCATTTGTGCTACATTTCGCACGCAATTCCTTAAGACCCTTATTTCCACCGATCCCCTATTTCCTAAGGCAAAAATTCAAAATTTTGCCGAGCTTCCAACCAACTCATGGGCCTTCCATAAGCCCATTAACACATCCCAAACATGCATTACACACCTGATTACCAACATTTAGACATTTAACAGATAATGATAAATCTAAGAAAAACCCAAAAATTAGGGCGTTACACTATAAATCCCTTACCCAATTCTGGCTAAACTAACACTGGAGCTTCTGTCAATAAAGCTTTTAATTTGTCAAAACTCTGCTGGCATCTATCAGTCCAATCAAACTTTACATCTTTTTGAAATAGGCGGGTCATCAGAGAAGCTATCATTGAAAACCCTTGTACAAACCTTCTGTAGTACCTGACTAGTCCCAAAAAGTTTCGAACTTCTGACACGTTCTTCGGGAGCTTCCAATTTACAATAGCTAAAATTTTATTTAGATCCACCCTGACACCTTCAGCAGATACAATATGCCTAAGAAAACTAACTTCCCGTAGCCAATATTCGCATTTACTAAATTTGGCATACAATTATTTCTCTTTCAAAGTTTGTAACACTATCCTCAAAGGCTCCACATGTTCATTTTCATCTCGGGAGTAAACCAAAATATCATTTATAAATACCACCACAAACCTATTTAAATATAGGCAGAAAATTTTTTCATCAGATCCATAAACACTACAGGTGCATTTGTCAAATCGAATGGCATCACAAGAAACTCATAGTGCCTCTATCTGGTTCTGAAAGCTATCTTTGCTACATCTGAATCTTTTACCCGTAACTAATAGTAGCCAGAACGGCTATCAATCTTTGAAAATACAGTGGCACCTCTCAACTGGACCAACATGTCATCAATATGAGGCAATGGATACTTGTTCTTTATTATAACTTTGTTGAGCTGTCTGTAATCACTACGCAGCCTCAATGGCCCATCCTTCTTCTTTACAAATAGAATCGGTGCACCCCAAGGTAAGAAACTAGGTCGAGCAAAACCCCTGTAGGATGCTATTGATACAGGTGTCATTCCTGGTACAAGATTTATAGAGAATTCCACTTCTCTAACCAGTGGTAAACAAGGTAATTCTTCTAGGAATACATCATGAAATTCACATACAACCAGCTCTAACTAGATCTTTGACTCAGATGCTTTAGTATCAAACACATACGCAAGGTAAGCGCCATAACCCTTTCTAACATATTTTTATGCTGATATTGCTGAAGTCACATTAGGTAATCCATCCAATTTATCAGATTCAACATGAAGTAATGCACCACTCTAACATTTCAATACAATATATTTTTATTTACAGTTCACCACTACATCATTTCAGGTTAACCAGTCCATTCCTAAAATCACATCAAATTCATCAAATGGTAATAACATCAAAATAGCTGGAAAGCAATGACCTTTTACCATCAACGAACAGTTGTTACAAACCTTTTTCACCATAACACACTGACCCAGGGGGTTTGAAACTTTAACCACAAATTCAGTGAATTCAACAGGTAAATTTTTAATAGACACTAAGTTTGTGCATATGTATGAGTGTGTGGAACCAGGATCAATCAAAGCAATAATTTCAGTATCAAGTAGAGAAAATGTACCAGTAATGACATCTGGTACAGAGGCATCTTCTCTAGCACGAATAGCATATGTCCTTACTCGTGCTCGTGGCTCAAATTTAGCTGTCGTATCCCTTGTAGCACCTCAGCTACCACTAACATTACCGGGGTAATGGGTGGTCTACCTCTTATAACAAGATTACTCGGCTTCGGAGTCAGTTCTATTTCCTTTTCAACTTTTTCAGGACAATCTTTAAGAAAATGTTCAAGAGATCCACATTGATAGCAGGCTCCACTTCTCAAACGGCATCCCCAAAATGAAATTTGTTACAATGGTTACATTTCGATTTAGGATTACCAACACTACCCATGCTGATCAGAGAAGGAGATGAAGACCTCAACTTAGAGCATTAAGAGCCTCGCTGTTTTCCCGAATATCCCGTAGAAGTGGTAATACAATCATAATACTTTCGAGATTTCTTAGGATTAGATGAATGTAACTTACTCATACTTCTTTTTCCAAAAACCCAAGCCTCTCTTTTTGCTTGTCTCTTTTCTTTACTCAATTCTTTAGCTTTATGTGCTCGATCAACTAACACAGTAAATTCCCTTCTCTCGAGACTTTTGATCAACATTTAATGTCTTCATTTAAACCCTCTTCAAAGTGTTTAAACATATCAGCCTCGGTTAGAACCCATTCCCTGGCATATTTGCTCAACCAAACAAACTCTCATTCATACTCAGACACAGTCATGTTTCTTTGTTTGAGTTCTAAAAATTCTTTCTTTTTTTGATCTATAAATCTCTAACTAACATATTTCTTTCTAAATTCGGCCTGGAAGAATTCCCATGTAACATTCTCCCTCGGTATCACCAAAGTTATGGTATTCCACCAATGATAAGTTGTGTCTTTCAATAGAGATACTATAAATTTCAGACGTTCAGCACGTGTACAAGATAATTCATCAAAAACCCGAATGGTATTTTCCAGCCAAAACTCATCCCTTTCTGGATCATCGTCTACGGTAGCTCTAAATTCCTCTGCCCAATATTTAAGGATTTTATCTATCAGGGGCTTACCTGTTCTAATGGGTTCAGCACCCTATGGCATCTCAAGAACCTGTTGAAGAGCAAATGGGGGAGGTTGTTATCCAGTAGGGTTTGTTCTTAACTACTTAGTAAACCATTCATTCATCAACTAAAAGAAGGCTTGTTTTGTCTCCTCACTTCAGCCCTCAGATACGGGCATTTCACTACCAGATGCAGATGCAACTCTTTCAACTGAAGTTGAAGCATTACTTCCAACTTCCTCGGGTTCAACTCTAGCTTGGTTGGAGGACATTACTATATGAAAAACACATTTAAAATGATTAGGAGAGATCACACTATCACAAATTATATAATGGCCTCTATAGCTAAACTCGTGTTTACTACGTTATATCTAAGAATCGACTAAACCGTAGCTTTGATACCACTAAATGTAACACCCCTAACCCGTATCCATCGCTAGAATAGGGTTTCGAGGTATTACCGGAGTTTACAAGACACTTTCAAATAAATCGAGTCAAACACTTTTCATTTTCTGAGATTAGTTCTAACGTCCCTTAATAGGGCCTTCGAGGGTTAGAACATGCATTAGAAATTACGCGAGACCAAATCGGGATCTCGGGGAATTTTTCACAAAATCCCAAAATTTTTCTCACTATTAAGAGTCATATGCCCGTCTAGTATGAGACACGCCCGTGTGGTCAGGTCGTGTGGAATCACACACCCGTGTCCATAACCCATGTAACTCTCTGACCTGTAACTCATGAACAAATTGATGTCACACGGCCAAGTCACAAGGCTGAGTGCTAAGTCGTATAGTTAATTCAAATTTTCGAAAAATAAGTACAGGATTTACACAACTAAGAGACACACCTATGCTCTAGGCCGTGTGCCTCACACGGCTGAGACTCACGCCCGTATCTCTTCCCGTATGCTTAATTTTGAGCATTCTGTTTCTCAAAATTAAGATGCAGGGGACACACGACCTAACTAAACTATAACAACCTGATTTAGACCCTCTTCGGTATGATGGTTTCAGGACCACAAATCTGAGTTAGAAAAATAGTTAAAATAATTTTTTTATTTTTGGCATTTATTATGTGTGAATTGATATCTGTAAAATTTTTGTGTTTTAGTTTTGATGTTTAAGTGCTCGATTAATTAAAAAGGACTTAATTGCATTAAATGAAAAATAAGCATGCTAATTAGTAAAATGCCTAATTGCTATGTTTTTATTTTGTGGGGTTTTTATGTTGCAATTACGTCATGTGATTTAGTGATGGACGGTTGTAACCATGAATTATAATGGTTGTATATTTTATTTTTAAGGTTAAATTGGTAAAGTAATTATTAACATATTATAAAAAATAAAATAAATAAAACCATGTTTAGTTCATCTTGTTGGTGTCGTAACTAGCTAAAGAAAAAGAAATAGAGAAGAAAGCCATATTCGGCCATAAGTAAGCATAGTCAAGGTATGTAACTAGCTCAGTTTTTGATAATTTTTACATTTTTGAGATCGTTGCTATGAAATCTACAAAGCCCATGTCTTAATTTCTAAATTTGATGATGATTTTGTATTTTTCCATTGTTGAAAGCTTGTGATTTTTGTTGTTTGATGCTGGAAAATAACAAATATGTGATAGATTAACAAGTTTTGTATTGGAAATTTTGATGAATTTGAGTAATTAGGGCTAAATTACAAAAAATGGTAAATTAAGGGATTAAAATGTAAAATAGATAACATGTATGAACTTGTTTGGACATGGTTAATATTCGGCCTAAGCATTGTATATGCAAATTTTGCATGTTTTGTGTTTTGTGCAATGTTAGGGGCAAAATGGTAATTTGCCCATTTATGTGTTTTTGAATTAAATTGAATGAAATTGTGTTTGAATGAGCTTAAAATGAAAATGTATTGACCAAGAACCAAAGAAATCGGACTTGGATCGAGGGAAAACAAAAATAGTTAAATAGTCGTTAATATCGTCCGTCGATATCCGATGTAAGTCTATAAGCATATAAATGATGTAAATTTTGAATACATGTGAACTTGAAATGTTGAATTGAAATTATGTGCATATATTTGAGATTTTTGAATGTAAATATATATATGGAAACAATGTGTACAATTTTGATTCAATCGAAATACGATGTCTGAAAGCCCTGTACGAACAAATGGAATTTTGATAAGTGTTCTCGTGTAAGACCCTGTGTGGGACAAGGGTAACGAGATGTGATTTCAAGTAAGACCCTATGCGGGATAGTGGCTTCGATTTGTAATTGTAAGTAAGACCCTGTGTGGGACAGCGGCATCGCTACGTGATTACATGTAAGACCACGTGTGGGATGTTGGCATTGCACGATAAATATGAATATTCGAGTATCCTATTTAGTTTCGAATGATTCAATGGGCAATGATAAGTTGTGAATGAATGTGTGGATAACCTAAAGTGATCAGGTATATGATTGCCGGTTACCTATTTGGAATCAAGGTAAGTTGACTATTGGATATGTGATACAAATTATACATGATGAAAATGAAAATATATATGTATAAGAGAGTTATATTCGGCCACACATTATGTGTATGAATGTGATATTAAAGTTTGATTCATGAGTATATGTACATTAGTACATATGTGTTCGGTTATAAAATGATATTATGGCTTTGAAAATGAATGGTACTTTGATAATAAATGTATGTATGTTCGGCCATGATAAAGTTTATACATGAAAGTATATGTTGTATATGAAAGTGTAGGTTTGAGATTAAATGTGATCATGATAGCATAAATGGATATGGTTAAATTGAGTTGATTATATTATTGAGTTATTTAAATTGCTTATTATTTAAATTGCTTATGACTTACTAAGCTATAATAGCTTACTCTGTGTGTGTATGCTTGCCTTTGTTTTATAGATTTTGGAGACTAGTTACAGGCTCGGGGATCATCAGCAAAGTCAATCACACTATTGTCTGTTTATCGGTACCTTTAAAAGTTAAACTTGAAACCTATAGCATGTATAGGTTATACTACCTTTTGGATATATTTTGAATGATGTGTATATAATAAGCCACGCGAAAATGGTTTGTTTATTTTGATAAGTAAGATTTCATGCTTGATCAAATGTTGTGGTTGACATAATTCTTTATAGTCGATTGATATGATATAATATATGTGTGATTTAGGTGGATATCATGGATGGATATATTTTTATATTCGGTGATTGAGATTGAATTTAGGTTGTTAGGTAATATGTGATAGTTGTTTATTATTTTGATATGCGTATGCGGTTATGTGAATTTGTAAAATGCAAAAATGTGTTAATGATATTGAAATGGTCATTTAGGTCGGTAATGATAGTGTCTAAATTGAGTAATGATTTTTTATATATATATTTATGTATTTTTTCCAAATGTGTGTTAATGAATTGGTCTTGGTATTATCTTTGATACAATGATAGACAAGTGATATTAGCATGTTATGGTTCAGCATTATTATTGGTATATATAGTTTGGGCTAATGTTGTTGTACATGCAAAAACTCGCTTAAAGGTAGAAAATATAATATAATATATATACATGTATATATGTGCATAAGGTTATGTTTGCTAATGAGTGGATTGTTGGTTAATGTCAGTCAATTTATTAGTGTATGTTTCAGGTTTAGGCTTTATAGGTTAAATGACTCGCTGATTTGAGGATTGTGATTTTATAATGAATGCATAAGTTTATTGCTTGAATGGCTCTATTTTTAATGTGGACCAATGCGCATAAGGATTTTATTTCTCAATGGTTTATATATTTGATCACTTGGTATAATTGTTAATGTCGCTTATAGCATTAGATATGAAGTTTTGTGATATGTTTTATTTGGTCTATTAAGTGCATGTGTACTATCAAGAAATGAACTGCTTAATATTTATGAGGTATTCGATTATCATTATATTGATAAGCAAATGGTTTATGCCTATAATGTGAAGCATGTTTTGTATGACTTTGAAGCATGTTTATTAATGTGCAAATATGGTTATTTGCAATTTGTGATATGTTTTATTTATACGATTATGATCTAAATGAATATGGGATTGTCCGAAAGTTGTATTTTGTTCGGTAATACCTTGTAATCCATTCCGACGACGGATACAGGTTAGGGGTGTTACATATACGCCCATGTCCCCGGCTGTGTGTCATACACGGTCTAGACACACGCCCATGTAGACAAAATAAAGCCATTTTCTAGCCTCATTTGTCACCCAAATTTACCATTTTCCTGCGCTAAAACATACCAAACACATTCCAAACATTTCAAGCATTCAAATTAGGAAATTTCAATCATTCAACATGGCATATCATTGCATGCATACATGTTTACAATCTTACCTTAATTCAATCCATGTATTAAACATGATTTGGTCAACTACTTAACTCATATATATATATATAGCTACTATTGCATGACATTTTGTAACACCTCTCACCCGAGTCCGAGGCTGAAACTGGGTACGATGCGTTACCGGACTTTCACTCACTCAAACATCTGATTTAATTCCCAATTTTCACCTAAAATTTAAAACTTTTTAGTTAATAAACGTAACTTCAATATTGTGGGCCTGCAAGGACCATACGATGCATTTGGGGTAATCTGGAACAAAACTGAAAATTTTTTAACCTTTACAAAATTTTTGACTTATATAAGGCACACACCTGTGTGGGATAGGGACACGCCCGTGTGGGCAGGCCGTGTGGTCGCACACGCCTATGTCCCTTGCCCGTGTAGAATTATTTTTCAATTCGAATCTACAGGGGTTTTCACACGGCCAAGCACACGCCCATGTTTCATGCCCGTGTCCTTCACACAGCCAGTCAACGTCTATGTCTTAGCCCATGTGAAAACTTGGGGGTATTCTTGTAACACCCCAAACTTGGCCTAGAAGTTAGGCCCAAATCTAGCATGTCACATTAAAGTGTTTTTCGAAAACCTTGTTTCCATTTAAAACTTGTGTAAAATCTCGAATTTCGTTTGCTTATTTTCAAAACGTGATTTATTAAAAACTATTCTCTTATAAAACGTTATTACCCTTTTAAACCCTATTTGTTACGAAAGCTTTATCTAAAAGAAATGATTTACGAAAACGAGATGTTTTAAGAAAAACAGTCAACATTTTGGAAAATCATGATTTACCTCTAACAGATATAAATCAAAGTAAATAAAAAAACCCAAAGTTAAAATTCAAAAATTACAAAGGCCTTATTACAACTCAAAACCAAATTAAAGTACTCATGAATAATTTAATAGAAATACAGAAGCAATGTGTAGCCTTCTTCGAGTCCCTCGCAGCTCCGATCCGTCTAAGGTTGGGAATTTCCTGAAAGGTTTAATAAACGAGGTGAGTTTGCGAAAACTCAGTGTGTAATCCCCTACTAAGAAAATGAACAGTCAGTCATACAAACAAATTAATAGTCTGGGTCCCAGCCCTACTACAGTTCCAGTATCAATTGGGCCTTAGCCCACTATAACAGACAGTACCAGATGGGCCCTAGACCATTACAGAATTAGAAACATTATCAGAATTAAGGTCAGAATCAGAATCAGAATCAGTTAACAGAATTAGAATCAGAATCAGTATCAGTATAAATATAATACAGATATGCAAAACAGACTGGGCCGAAACCCTATACAGAACAGTGTGGGCCAAGCCCATAGTAGAATCAGAACAATATGCGAATGCAATCCCAACCCAGTCCAGCCATCACACCACCCGTACCAAACCTACACACCATGCGGGGAATAACTCGACCCACCCAGCCCTACACACCACAAACGCAGCAGAGCTGCTAAATACAGAGATCGTGGCAGAGCCACCAGAACAGAAATACGAGGCAGGGCCTCTAAACAGATCACGTGGCATTGCCACTTTTAGCACTTCCTCCATATCCATAACCCAACCCCATATGTCGTGTATGCTATGTTTAATTATCACGCATGTATACAGAATGGTCATATTCAGTATCAGTCATTTAAACACATATTAAAACATATCAATCACACAACTATGGTCACGTCAGTCAAATCACTGCATACGAACACGGTCAAATCCGTCAAACACACAGTCCAAGTCAGTCACTTGCCCACAAGGGCAAAACAGTCATTTAACACCCTATGGGCAAAATGGTAATTTTACCCCCACAGAGGTATCTCGGTAATTTTACCCTACAGGGGTATTTCAGTAATTCTACCCTACAGGGGATTTTGGTAATTCTACCCTACAGGGTATTTCAGTAATTCTACCCTACAGGGGTTTTTCGGTAATTCTACTCTACAAGGGTATTTTGATAATTCTACCATATAGGGGTATTTCGGTAATTCTACCCTATAGGGGTATTTCGGTAATTTTGCAACCCAAGGGTATTTCGGTAATTTCACAAACCAGGGGTATTTCAGTAATTTTGTAACCTAGGGGTGTCTTGGTAATTTTACAAACCAGAGGTATTTAGGTAATTTTGAAATCTGGGGTATTTTCGTAATTTGTAAACTGGGGTATTTCTGTAATTTTGTAAACCGATGGTAAAATGATAATTTTACAATTTAGGGGTAAAACAGTAATTTTAGAAATCAGGGGTAAAATGGTAACTTTACAAGTTAGGGGTAAAATAGTAATTTTACAAATTGGGGTATTTTTGTAATTTTAAAAATCGAGGGCATTTATGTAATTGTACAAATCGACGATAATTCTGTAATTTTGCAAGTCGGGGGTATTACGGTAATTTTACCCTATAAGAGTATTTCAATAATTTCATCAATCCCTCAAAAAGTCTACAGTCGCCTCGGGCGACTCAAGTATTCTAAACAAAGATAAGCTACGAATGGGCCTAAGGTCCGTTCTCGGCCCAGGTGGGCCCACATGCTCGTGTGGCCCTTTAGCCCAAAACTAGCCACAGATATCAGATTTACCTAGTCTAGTCCAATATTTACTACACAATCATACAATTTGCTTGATTGGGCCCACAGGCCAATTTGGTCCACACTGCCCATTTCGGCATTCCAGCATTTGCCGTTCTACAGCTAGAGTAGGGTGAAGTACACACCTGATAGGCATATGAAGTTAATCCACGCTCTGAACGTTGCTATGCCCAGAAGCCAACAATAATCGCACCCTTGATTCCCTAGGGGGTGTCAATCAACTACGGTCACCATCACTGTGACCCAACGGCATACAGATCAACGAATGATCCAACACCTAACCCAAACGAACACGCCACAATGTGAAAGGGATAAGCCAAGAAAGGCATGCCTACTCTCCTCATGGTTTGCTCTATTTAAAGCCAGCTCCTCACCTATTCTCATGATAGCTTCCCGATGTGGGATTCTCCATCAATCCCCAAAATTAAAGCATTAGCAAAATAATCAACCTTTGCATGCAAAGGGATTCGAACCATAGTCCTTTTGATAGTCATGTCAAGGCACCACCACTCGAGCATAAGCTTCTTTGTGTCATAAGTCCAACACATTTATCTTTAGAGCCTGCCTACTCACTTCCAGATTTATTTAAAAGAAAAACCAAAATAAATCGCAAGAGCCAGGACTTGAATCTTAGACCCCCTTTGCTTCCTTTACGGCATCATTTCCTTGTCCCTTAAGTGGCGCTACTTTGCCACTACACCACACTCCTTTTTGTGTCATGCTTTCATCAAAAATATTCTTAAAGCCTACCCACTAACGTCAAGGCTCCCATAAGAGAAAAACATAAATTTTGCTAAGGCCCAGGCTTGAACCCAGGACTTCTCCAACACTCCCAAACCTCTTAGCCATCACAACAACACGCCATTCAGTGAATATAGGCCTGGGGCCCGTTACGCAACCCAATAGGGCCCACGTGCTTGCATGGCCCGCTAAGCCAGATTTGCCCATAGCCACGTGTACGACACAGCCAGTCCACTAATTCTCGTAAGTCCAAAGACAACAACCTGTGTGGGCCCACAAGCCCATTGGGCTGACATGGCTCATTCTTCCAGGCCCAATTTTGGGGCGTTACAATTCTGTTTATGATGTCATCATGCAATTCTCGTCAAATGGCCAAGCCATAGGCCCGTGCGCTAGGCCGTGTCTATCACACGGTTGAGACACCTGGTCGTGTCTCCACACGTGTGTTTACTACTGGACAATTAATTTTTCATGCATTCAAGTGCAGGGGACACACGGCTTATCAACACGCTCATAGGGCTGGCCATGTGTCGCACACGGCCTAGACACACACCCGTGTGTCTACTCGTGTGGACAATTATAGGCTATTTTCCAAGCCAATTGCCAACCTGAAACACAAACCAATTCCAACCAATTTTGCCATTGATCATCATGGCACATTAACACATTCAAGCATACAAAATATGGTTATCAACCAACCAATTCTACCTACCACAAGCATGCATAGGCATCCATTCCACATTCAACATATACATAGCAAATTTGCATTAACATACTACAATACTTTAACAAAATATAACATAACCAATTTTGGCTCATTTCAAATGGCCAATTGCCCAAAACATTACCAACAACATTAGACACAAAAGACTATGGCATAAAACTCAAATGTTAAACAACCTATACATGCCATAACCTTCAAAGTTCATAATCAAATAACAAAATGATAGTTGATAGTATTGATGGAATCCCGACGATCACCGAACCTCAGATTAGCTTGACGAACCTATAAGGGGAAGGGAAAAGAAAAGGGGTAAGCCTTAAAGCTTAGTAAGCCTATATGTAAGCTAATGAGCATTTAAATAATAATTCATGTGATAGAAATAAGTTTCATTATGATCACACAAGGTTTGATTATCACTAACTCAAAGCCTTACCACAAGTCACAATACATATAATTTGCATTTAGCACATACAATATTTTCATATAGCTTGCATATACACAATCTTAAACACACGGTCAAATCTTTTCGCAAGTCGATACACTTTATCAAATCTATGCAAATAACCCGTTCAACCACATGGAATACTAAAGGATATACGGAATAAGGCACAAGTGCCACACACATATAATGTAGCTGAAACTGCCACTTATCACATAAGGCTTAATAATGAGCTATTCTCGGGTCTGCTCACACAAGATGACGGTGTAGTCAATACTACTCAGTGCTGCTCACACAAGCTGACAGGCATTCGCGACAAATGCAGGATTACCTATCCACTGGTAGCTGAACTAGTCCAGCACCTGGATTCACATAAACAATCAATAACAATCGATGGTTTCCTAGTGACATGTCACTTATATCCTAATGATTCTAAGGTTCAACTGGTACTTTTCTTTACTTGCAATTTCTATGACATTGGATATTCAATATTTCAATATAAATTTCAAATTTTATAATTAATTAAATAATTGAACTAAATAATTAAAACAACTCATTGCTTACATATAAGACATACCTCGAGCCAAAATGCAATTCTTTTCGATTTAATTTGATACATTGCCTTTTCCACGGTCAAGGTCGATTTCGCATTGTTCTCGATCTATAGCATCAAATTTAGCTCACTTAATATCTACATTACTCAAGTGGACACAAAATCATCCTACGGTAAATTTTACCATTTTACCTCTAACTTTGTCAATTTTTACAACTTAGTCCCTAAGCTCGTAAAATGAAATGTATCTATTTTCTTAACAACCCAAGCCTAGCCGAACCTTAATGGGGCTCATACCAGCTCACATTTCTCATCAGTTTGTACTTTTACTATACATTTTACTATCTTTGCAATTTGGTCCATATTAGGGACTTTCATGAAAAATTACATAGAAAAAGGTGTTTACTACACTTCAAACTATCATTTTCTACCAAAAGACTTCAAACTAATTGAATGTCACATATGGGTAAATTTTTAAACATGAACCCTAACTCAAAATAGTGGTATAGAAAGCTACGTCTAGGTACAAGGATCTCAAAAATACAAAAAACATGAAAAGCGGGGCTAGGAGTCACTTACTTAGAGCTTGAAAAATAATGAAAACCCTAGCTATGGTGTCCTTTGATATTCGGCCAAGGCATGAAGAAGATGGCCACTTTTTTGGCATTATTTTCCCTTTTTCTTTCATTTAATATCCAAATGACCAAAATGCCCTTAATAGCCTTGGTTGCAAATTTTTCCTTCCATGGGCATTTTTGTCCATTATGCCCAAAAATGGTCTAATTGCTAAATAAAGACCTCTACTTTATAATTTCATTTCAATTTCACACTAAAAGATTCTAGAACACATATTTTGAATTTCTTGCAATTTAGTCCTATAGTTCAATTGGGTACTTTATCGGTAAAATTTATTTACTAAAATTTCACTCTTGCATTCAATTACACAATAAACCTTAGAACTTGGTCGGAATAAATTTTTATATGTCGAATTCATGGTCTTGAAACCACTGTTCTGTTTAGGCCCTAATTCGGGCTGTTACACATTTCATGTATATCAAAACAACTATCGCTGGGCATTCCAATGGCTAGATTACAAACATCGTTATCAAGCAACAACCCACTAAAGGCCAATTTGTCCTATACATGCCATTATACCAAAATGATTTTTACTATATGCACCCAAAATAGATAATAGATAGTGTGACGATGCTCCAACGATCTCCAACCTTCGCGAGCTTCCGAACACTGTAAAACAGGGGAAAAATAAAACAGAGTAAGCATTACATGCTTAGTATGTTCGTATAATAGAAACTTAACTTACCAATCCCATTTATTGAATCTAAGCATACAATATCATGTTTTCCATCCATTTGGCAAAATTTCTTAGACACATGCATCCAAACAAACATGTTAATCACAGACTTTACATATACATCAAGTAAGGATAGACGAGCTCATCATACAATATTCTTTAATGCCATTATCATTTCATCTCACATTTCTCATAACATGTCAAGAGTTCTGTCCATTGAATCATTAAAATTCTTATGGATGTTCAAGTGGTACACCCAAGGTGTACAATTCAATAACCCGTCAATTCTTTTTCAAGAGTACCCATTAGGGCACTTATTAAAGGAAAACACTCTCGAGCCACGTATCTTATAACTAGATTACAAGTCTAAGGTAAATCCTTTATATATCGTATGCTCAGAAGAGCTCAATTAGGATTACCAGTCCAAGCTAAACCCTAATCGTAATGTATACTCGAGAGCTATTATATTAGGATTACCCGTCGAGGCTAAATCCTTTCTATAATGAGGTCAATAGGATTACTCATCTGAGCCAAATCCATCGGTAACAAATGTAAGACCTCATCTATTTCAGGAAAGCACGTATATTTATCGGAATTCAATATTCAATCAGGACTTAACCCCTTTTTCACCATTTTAAGCATGTATTAAAATTTCTCATATAAAATTCAAATAATGTACATCAATATAATTCACATTCCATACAAACAAAACATTCAATTAAACATATTTACATGCTCGATTAAGTTACACGAACTTACCTCGACACTTGTTCTCGTAAGTAACTACTAATCCAAAACTTTTTCTTTTCCTCGATCTAACCTCGAATTCATATTGTTCGGATCTATATAAATAACTCTAATCATCAATTTTACACATTTCATATTCATTTGGGCTGAATCTACATCCTAGGCAGAATTACCATTTTGCCACTATCTTTTCCATAAATTTCAAATTTTATCCTTAGGCTCGGAAAATGAAACTTGTGCAATTTACTCCCTATTCCAAGCCTAACCGAAATTTCAAACTAGAATTTACAGCACATATTTTTTATAAATTTTAGAATCTTTAAACCAAAATTTCAAAGTGTAATTCATAGCACATATTTTCTATAAATTTTATAATTTTTTTCATTAATTTTCACAACTTCACATTTTAGTCCCTAAATCATGTTTTCATCAAAAATCACTTTGTAAAAGTTGTTTATCTACCAACAACCTTTCATTTTTAGCATATACATGCATGACCCATATCTCGTACTTTGATAACTTTTCAAATTGATCCCCCAAATAGATAGATTAGACTATCCCAGTTTCAAAAATATCAAATTTACTAAAAACGGGATACAGAAACTTACCCAATTAAGCCATGAAAGTTTTTTCTCTCTCTTTCCTAGAGTTTCCATGTATTTTAGGTTGAAGATGACATAAAAAAAATAAGATGATATCTTTTATCATCATTTTAATTAATTAAATTATTTTTATTTCCAATTTATTCCTTGCCCTTTTTCTTAATTTCCATGGATGAGTCACCAAAATATCTACATACTTGTTAATGGTCTAATTACCAAATAAGGACCTCAAATTTTTGAATTACATAACTATTTACTCCTTATAGCTACTAGAATTCAACTTTTGCCTTTTCTGCAATTTAGTCCTTCTCGTAATTAAGCACAAAATCAGTAAAATTTTCTTATCAGAATTTTCACATGACATTTCTAACATAATACGGATCATATAATAAAATAAAATAAATTTTATTTTCTGGTCGGATTTGTGGTCCCGAATCTACTATTTCGATCTCACTGAAATTGGGCTGTTACAGTCATGAACTTCCTCTTCCCCACTTTTCATTATGAAACCCCTTATGTATTTTTTTCTCTTGTTCAGTTTTAGAGATTGGGTAACCGACGTCGTATTACTGATTCACCATTGGTACAAACGTGAAACACCTTTGCTGACCCCTTTATGGTGGATTAACGTAAGATGATTAAATCCTGTAGATGCTCTCTTGGCAAAATAGTTTTCATAGCTTCTACCTGGAAGATAGAACATTTCCATCTTCTTAGAAGGCAATATATACGAGGATACTAACTTACAGATTCATATAGGTAGATACAAATTTATAAGAAAATATTTTCATATAGAAATACATTCCAATACACGGGCAATTCTACGAACATTCATAAGATAGAATTCTATGTCTATCTTCGACACTAAGCTTTAAGAAAAGATCTGGCGGACCGTCATATTGGCACTTATCTTGCAATAACAAATACCGCGGACCGTCATATTGGCACTTATCTTGCAATAACAAATACCTATACATAATGGCCTACTCTTAGAAATAGATTACATGTAGGCGGGTTCATAAGAGTGCATCCTTTATTTTCGGAATCAAATCTGAGGATTTTTGCTTATAAGATAGTCCTGACGGGCTCCCACTTACAAGATAGTCCTGACAGACTCCCATGTCTTACATACGACTCACATACACAGATAGTTTGTACCTTTGGATTCACGCATAATACAGATTACAAGTAAACGAACTCATTCTTAGAGGACTTATAAAAGCAAATCCAACATTTGCAGAACATAGGAGCAGACATATACACATATTCACATATGCGAATTATCTTCACGAACCTCCACTGGATTATGCCATCTAGGCGAGTCTGGTAGATCTCCCTGGATGATGCCTTATAGACGATTCTGACATATTTCTAATCGTGGACTAATACGCAGACCTCCCTGGTTCTTACCATTCACATGTACAGCTTAAAGCTTCCAACTCTGTAAAGTCTTTTACCACCCTTAAAGGGCTTTCAGATACTACCCATAAAGGGATTTCATATACTAGTGCGCACCTTTCTCCTTACAATCCTGCAAAATTTTATTTAAATACTTGCTAGTATACTTATCTGTATCAATTGATAATAATCCACTTTATTTAATCTTTTCAGAATTAAATCAAATCTAACAACATACCATACAATCATCTATGTCTAGAGCTTGCATGCATGCATTTAAAATAATCACAAATCCAATGAAATAGTAATCCACTCAAAATCAGACCATGGGCATTAAATATAGTAAAAAGTCACCCAAATAATTCCAACCCAATGAGATTTAGCTCATGGATTGGACATTCAAATCCAAAATAAAACCATTCAACATCATCATTCAAGTTTACGAATCATAAAGTTTAAATTAGAAAATAAAGGTAGAACTGCAAGAAACTCTTGCTACTCCAACTTTCACCTTAATTTTGAAATTTGATGCAAAACCCAAGGTAGATTTCTCATTCCCTTCCTTGTTCTGCAATTTTTGCTCTATAAGTTGCTACGCTCTCCTATCTTTTCTCTAAAATTTTCCACGCGAATTCAATGCAAAGAAAAACTACTCTCCAATTCCTCTCTCCCTAAAGTCCCTGCTCCCTTGTGTCTTTTATCTTTCCTCCTTTATAGGGTAGGTCCCTCCCTCTCAGCACACACATTTTTCTTCCTCTTTTTCATGGTGGTTTATCTAGTACAAGTACAGCTGGTGAAAGTGATGTGGACTGAGTGTTGTGCCATCTTTCTAGAATTGCTATGGCATTCTTATTGGCAATCTAACCAATATTTTGCCATGGCAATATTTCACTTCCTTTTTTTTCTTTCTCCTTTCTCTCTTCTCTTCTTCATCCTGCACCTGCTACCAACAATAACCAACCCCTTTCTTCCCCAGTAACAAATAATGACATTTATAGCACAATCCAAGATTTGTTATGCTATGTTCTAAAAATATCTTAAAAATGCAAATATATTTACTTAATAACAAACAATTAATTTAATCTAGAGGCTTGAAATATAACTCTTTTCAAGAGTTATCACACCCTCAAACCTGAATTATTGCTTGTCCTCAAGTAAAATATGTATGAGCATGCATGAATGCATGAATTTTCCATAACACAGTTACCATATATACTGCTAAACAATTTGTCATATATTCTATACCTCCATTCTTAGCAGTCTTCTATTAAAACAAAAAAAAAAAATTATTCAAGTTTTGTAGGTTTGTTTAGCAAACAACATGTAGACCTGAAAATAAAAATTCCTAAATATTCATTAAATTCTGACTATACTAAATACCTCCTAATGCACTTAGGTTATCTTTCTTCTAAACTCAATTTCTTTATTCTCACTTATTCTGTCATTTCAAAACTTTAATTACAAATATTTTTTTCTAGGGAATTCATCTTGTCACATGATTTCTTTACTTGACATATCTCAATGGAGCATACACTAGATTCCCTGGTATTACATCATGCCACAATTTGAATGTAACTCACTCATGAAGCTAAGGCTTTTAACTAAAAAGATAGATGGAGCAAACAACTACCTCATTAGCTAATCAGCCTATTACTACAGTGGAGTGTCCCTCAACTATTTTTTCTCTTTTTTTCCTTTTTTTAATTTGTACTCACTCTTATTTGAACTTGTTTTTTCTGATCAATAATACAATGGAGCAAACAAAGAATTATTGATCTACTCAACATTTTCAAACATTAGAGTGATTATTATCATTTTGCCATGATATTCATTATTACACATTGCTGGTTTACTAAATTTAAGTTTAAGAATTCCTAAATGTATTGAAAGAAACCTACTATAGACTGATTACAACTATAAATAAGGCATTCTACTTTTAGGAATCAATTTTCGCACAACTATCCTAAACTAAACATACCTATTCACCCATCACAATTTTTTTAATTTTATCAAAGAATTATTATCCTCATCGAATATCATAGATAACAATATACTTGTCATAGTTTGGTAGTTACTTTGCATTTGTATGTAATGGAAAAACGAATGACAAAATACATGAATATTAAAAGATATATCTACTGCATACTATATTTACAACACAACAGATCCCCAAACCTAAGGGATGCATTGTCCTCAATGCATGAATAATTAAACATTTCAAAATGCAAAAAAAAAAAAAAAAAAAAAAACAACAACTTACAAATATAAAAATGCAATGACAACCAAATAGGAATGCATGAAGCATATGTTATAAAATATAAAAGATGCAAATGAAAATAAAAACAAAAGCTTGGAAGGAATATGGGTTACTCTAATTAGGTTAGGTTGATTTTCTGGCAGCGTGTTTATACTGTTGCTTCCTTTCTACTTCACCAATATCATCTCAAATTGATTTCCCAGTAGCCTTCTTAAAGCGCTTCCTTTTTCGTTGGTCACTTGGTGCCTCTTCTTCATCATTAGTATCTTATTTTGTGAAATCATCAATCACTTGATGAATCACACGCTCTTGTTCGGTCATAGGTGCAACGAATTTTGGTGTAGTGGCAGTTGTAGCAGGTGTAGAAGTTTGAGTCATATCAGCTTCATCCTTATCATATTCAATATGCACGAATTTAGTTTTCTCCTCTTCTCCCTCTTTTTCCATGTTCTTCTTCTCTACAGTGGCTTCTTCTCCGTCTTCATCACCATTTTTGTGCTCAAACAACAATTCTTTAGGAAAAATAGGGAATGTAGGCATAGGTCAGGTAATGTTCTTTTGAAGAGGTTTCTTAATGGCTTTGTCCCATTATCTAACATATCCCCAAAATAGAGCTATTTCTTCTTAAGCTCAGCCAAGATCAATAACTATCCTTAGTTGTTATTTTTCCATCATCCAAAATTGTTGTTGCAACATATCAAGAACATCAATCACTTTCTGCTCAAAGTTACTATGAGATGTTGATAGGGCAACATCACTAGTCATAAGTGGAGAAGCTATGGATATAGAGTTAGGATACTTTGGCATTTCCTCCCTTAAAAATCTCAAGGCAATTTGCTTGGTTATGGTTCTTCTATTGGGGATTTTGTCTTCATTTTCTTGAGTAGGAACCTTTACTCTTTGACACAGTGTCGTAATGAGCAACGAAAAGTTTAAGGTACCGGCATTTCTTTTGTGTGTAGTTGGACTTCTCTAAAAATAATTTTCCAATATTTATCTTTCTTCTAGTCATAATCCAGTGTAACAACAACATGCATTCCTTGGAAATAGTAGAGTTAAGCGCAGAAGGGCTAAGACGAGATTTAAGGAAATGATACCATACCCTACATTAAGGCTTCAAAGTTACAAGGTCGATGGTATAGCAACGATTTCGAGAAATTGCCCATGTTATTCCTTCTACATATAAATCTGTCAAAACTTGGTTGAGTACTTCAATCATCATTGTCTTAACAAATTGAGAGTGTTCATCAGAGCCTTCAGGTAACCCATATTGCACATTGGTTAAGTCTGCATCGAATAACACTGAGACACCGTGCACATAGATGAAAGCATTTTTAGGAGAGGTTAAATATACATAAAATTCTTTAACTACCTTAGTAAGGATGTTATCAGGGTGAAGACAGAAGGTTATCCACCCGTGTTTCTCCATGATAGATGAGATGGCTTCAGAATAGCCCATAAAGAGGGCATCTTAGAAAGGAAACCTTTTTCCAAGCAAAAAGGTCACTTTGAATGTTCATGGATGCACAGAAGTGGGAGAAGATGGTGTTTGGCGAGCCATTTAAGAGAAAATAATAACTATAAAATGAAAAGGGTAAGACCTTTACAATTTATGGAGTTAAAAAATAGAGAAGGGTGAAGAAGATGAAACAAAAAATAAAACAAAAAATAAGTTAGAAAGAACTAAATTGACTAAGGTAAAATATGAGAGAAAATATAGCAGTGACATGAGGGATAAGATTAACTCTAATATTCAGTGGTCTTTCTCATTAAGGAAGATGATAATTTGTTTTATTTTATTTATTTGTCATTTATTTAAGTAATTTCTTTAATAACCTTTATTATAACACATTAAATTCACCTAATACTTGTCCAAAAATGTCCACTCACCGTTATAATAGTCTAATTAATACACAAGGACATTTACTTTAAAGTTCTGTAACTATTAGACACCTTTAACATATAGAACTTGAGTTTTACATATTACATGATTTAGTCCTTTTTATCAAATTAAGCATTCAAACAGTAAATTTTCTTAACAAAATTTTCACACAATCATACTGTCATGCTGTAGACCACAATTTAATAATAAAATAAATATTTTGACCTCGAATTTCTAGTTTTGAAACTACTGTTTTGATTTTACTAAAAACGGGTTGTTACAACTCTCCTCCCTTAGGGATTTTCGTCCCCGAAAATCTTACTAGTGAATAGGTTAGGGTACTATTTTCTCATAGCTTCCTCAGGTTCCCACGTAGCTTCTTCAATCCCGTGACAATGCCATAGAACCTTTACTAAAGCTATGCTTTTATTTCATAACTCTTTAACCTCTCTAGCCAGAATTTTGATCGATTCTTCGTTATACATCATATCAAGCTGGAATTTCAATCTTTGTTAAAGAAATTACATGTGACGGATTTGATCTATATCTACATAACATCGATACATAAAACACATTATGGATCTTTTCTAACTCTGATGGTAAAGCTAGTTGATATGCCACTGGCCCTATTCTCTCGATAATCTCGTCAGCTCGATAAATCGCGGACTCAATTTTCCTTTGCAACCAAAATGAAGAATCTTCTTCCACAAAGATACTTTCAAAAATACTCTATCATTGATTGGAATTCAATATCTTTACGTTTCAAATCCGCATACGATTTCTGTTGATCTGAAGCTGCTTTCAAACTATTTCGAATTATTTTCACTTTATCTTCGGTCTCTCTAAAACCAAATCAACCCCATAAATCTTTTTCTCACTAAGCTCGGTCTAGTACAGCGGAGCTCAAAATTTACGACCATAAAATGCATTATAGGGTACCATCTTTATGCTTTTCTGAAAACTATTATTGTACGCAAATTCAACCAATGGTAAATATTTCTCCCAGTTGCCTTTAAACTCTAAAACACAGCAAAGAAGCATATCTTCAAGAATTTGTATTATTCTCTCAGATTGACTATCAATTTAAGGATGAAAAGTTGTACTAAAATGCAACCACGTACCCAAAGCTTCTTGCATTTTCTTCTAAAATCGCGACGTAAATGTCGGATCTCTATCTAAAATAATAGAAACTGGCACCCCGTGTAATCTGACAATCTCAGAGATGTACAATTTAGCTCATATTGTACGTACTGGAATGAAATGTGAAGATTTCGTCAAATGGTCAACGATAACCCAGATAGCATCTTTCTTTTTCGGAGATAGGGGTAGTCCCGATACGAAATCCATCGTAACTCTATCCCATTTCCACTCAGGTATCATCACAGGCTATAACAGTCCTGAAAGCACTTTATGTTTGGGTTTGACTTGTTGAAAAACCAAGCATCTCGATACAAACTCTGAAATGTCTCATTTCATACCCAACCACCAGTACAACTGTTTCAAATCATTGTACATTTTAGTACTCCTCGGATGAACAGATAAACAACCACTATATGCTTCGTGTAGAATTTTCTGAATAAGTTTGAAATTTCTCGGTACACAAATTCTACCATGGAAAAACAAACAATCATCATTTCCAATCTGAAACTCTGAATCATGAGTCAAGTCACAATGAACTCTTTTAGTTTGCAATTCATTGTCACATTTTTGAGCTTCACAGATTTGTCAAATAAACATCAGTTTAGCTTTTAACTCAGCTAGGATCGACTCATCATCAAATAATGTCAACTGTGTATTCACCTCCCATAAAGTAAAAAAAGATTTTCTACTCAGAGCATCCGCAACTACATTCACTTTTCCCGGATGATAATCGATCACTAACTCGTAATCTTTCAACAACTCGAGCCATCTTCATTGTCACAAATTTAAATCTTTTTGAGACATTAAATACTTCAAGCTCTTATGATCGGTAAATATGCGGAATTTTTAACCGAACAGATAGTGTCGCAAATTTTCAATGCGAAAAAAATAGTGGCTAACTCTAAATCATGTGTCGGATAATTCTTTTCATGCGGCTTTAACTGTCTAGAAGCATAAGTTATCACTTTGACTTCTTGCATTATAACACATCCCAAACCGTTCAATGATGCATCACTGAATATTACGAACTCTTTACCCGACTCAGGCTGTCTTAAAACTAGTACTTCATTTAACAGTGCTTTCAACTGATCAAAACTCTGTTGACATTTCTCGTACCACTCCAACTTCAAATCTTTCTGTAACAATCAAGTCATTGGTGTGGCAATCATTGAGAACCCTTTAACAAATCTTCAGTAATAGCCAGCTACTCCTAGAAAACTTCTAACCTTGGATACATTTCTTGGTGGTTTCCAGTCAATAATTGTTGATATCTTACTCGGATCAACTCTGATGCCTTCCGATAAAACAATATGTCCCAAAAATCTAACTTATAGGAGCCAAAACTCACAGTTTCTAAATTTAACAAACAGTTGCTTATCTCTCAATGTTAGTAATATAATTCTCAAATGTTCAACATGCTCAGATTCATTTCGAGAATAGATTAGAATGTCATCAATGAATACAATAATGAATATATCTAAATACTATCTGAAGATTTTGTTCATCAAATCCATAAAGACTGCAGGAGCATTAGTCAATCCAACAAGAAATTCATAATGTCTGTACCTGGTTTTAAAAGTAGTTTTCGTTTCATCTGAATCTTCAACTCTCAACTGATCATAACCAGATCTTAAATCAATATTCAAAAACACTATTGCTCCTTTCAGCTAATCAAATAAATCATCGATTCATGGCAGAGGGTACTTATTCTTGACCGTAACTTTACTGAGCTATCGATAATCGATACACATTCTCATCGTTCCATCTCTCTTCTTTACAAATAGAACTAGTGCACCCCAGGGCAAGAAACTAAGTCATGCAAAACCTTTATCTGTTAATTCTTGTAGCCGCTCTTTCAATTCTTTCAATTTAGTAGGAGTCATTCCGTACGGAGCTATATATATTTTTGATGTCCTTTGTACTAATTCAATCACAAATTCAACCTCTCTGATTAGTGGCAACCCAGGTAACTCTTCTAGAAACACATCCAGATATTCACAAAACATTGGCACTGATTCAATCTTCGACGCAGACACTTTTGTATCCAATACATATGCAAGGTAAGCATCACAACCTTTCCTCACATATTTCTGAGCTAACGTCGTCGATATCACTATAAGCAACCCACTCGAATTATCAAATGCAATATGAATAATTTTACTGTTTTGGCATTTCAACTCAATAGTCTTTCGTTTATAATTTACAACCGCATCATGCAGAGTCAACCAATCCATACCCAGAATCACGTCAAATTAATCAAATGATAAAAGCATCAAATCAGTCGAAAAATAGTAACCCTGAGTCATCAAAGGATAATTCTTGCAAACTTTATCAACTAAGACATACTTGCCTAAGGGGTTCAATACTTTAATCTCAAATTCAGTGGACTTAACTAGTAAACTCTTACTAGACACTAAATTCATACAAATATATGAATGAGTTGATCTAGGATCTATCAATGCAACTACATCAGTGTCATAAAGAGAAAAAGTATCGATGATAACATTTGGTGACGATACGTCTTCGCGTGCGCGAATGGCATAAGCTTTTTATGCCTCAAATCTCATTGTAGAATCTCTTGTAGCACCACGATTACCACTCGTATTTCTAGTGTTTCGGGATGGTCTCCCTCTAGTAGCTGTATTACTCAATTTTGCCGTTTGAGCTTTCTCATTCACAAACTTTTTTGGGTAATCTTTAAGATAATGGTCAAGGAATCTACATTTGGAACATACTCCACTCTTCACCCGAAATTCACCATAACGTAGCTTGTTACAATGTTTGCACTCGGGTCTAGCATTTTTAACACTACCTACACTAGCTATTGATGTAGCCTAAAGTTTAGGAGTAAAGTGTCTCGCATCTCTGTCTCGACTAGAATGCCCCGTAGAAATAGTAGGACGGTAATGATATTCTTTGAATTTCTTAGATGCTGATTGATGAGACTTTCTCGTAAATATAATTCTTGAATCTCTAGCCTCAGAATCGACTTTTCTCTTTTGTCGGCTAAGCTCTTCTGTCGGCTAAGCTCTTCGGTTTTGCAAGCTCTGTCAACTAACACAACAAACTCTTTCAATTCAAGAATCCCGACTAAAAGCTTAATATCTTCATTTAACCCATCTTCGAACCGTTTTCACATAATCTCTTCAATGGAGACACATTCTCGGGCATACTTGCTCAGTCTCACAAACTCTCTTTCATTTTGATATGGTCATACGACCCTGTTTCAACTCCAGAAACTCTTTACACTTTTGATCCATAAATCGCTGACTTATATACTTCTTTCTGAACTCAGTCTAAAAAAAATACCATGTAACACGTTCTCTTAGTACCATAGAAATTAAAGTGTTCCACCACTGATATGCAGCATCTTTTAGGAGAGATACAGTGCATTTAACACATTCCACGAGCGTACAGGACAATTCATCAAATGCTCAGATAATATTCTCAAGCCAACACTTAGTCTTTCAGGACCATCATCAACAGTAGCTCTAAACTTGTCGGCCCCGTACTTTCGAATTTTATCAACAAGCAGCTTACTCAAACTAAAGGTTCCAAACCTTATGGAGCTATAAGAACCGATTGGGGAATAAGTGGGGGCAGAGGTTGCTAAGCAGCCGAATTCGTTCGGACATACTCAAAAAACCACCCATTCATCATCTGAAAGAAGGTTTCTTTGGCCTCTTTTCCACGACCCTCAGATATGGGTCTTGATTCAGATGGCACGGCTCCATGAATGGAGGTTGGTGTATTACTCTCTACATCATCAGAGTCAGCTCGATTGGAATCCATTTACTATATGACAACACATTTTAAAATTGTCAGAAGATATCATACTATCATAGGTTAAATTTGGCATGTATAGCTAGACTCACATACGCTACGTTAGTCCTAGAATCGACTAAACCATAGCTCTGATACAAACAAAATGTAACACCCCTAACCCTTATCCATCGCCTAATTAGGGTTACAGAGCATTACCAGACTTAACATATAAACAAGCATACATTTCACATACAATTTCCAATTCCAAATGAACATCATTCAATATCAATCATATTGTGCCTAATACGAGCCTACAAAGTTCAAATCATACATGAAGAATGGTTCGGGACTAAACTAATAACTTATGAAAATTTTGGGAAAACATTGAAAATTTCTAAGTATAGGGGACACGCGCCTGTGTGGTCAGGCCGTGTGTCTCACACGACCAAAAGACACGCCCGTCTCACAGGCCGTGTGGACATTTGAAATGGTATCACATGGCTATATCTCAGATTGTGTCCAACCCGTGTAACTCTCTGACTTGTGTCACACGGCCATCCACACACCCGTGTGACTAGCCCGTGTAACTCACTGACTTTTTTCTATTAAAAACTACAGGGACACACGCCCGTGTCACCTGACCATGTGTCACACATGGTTGAGACGCACGCCCGTGTCTCTACCTGTGTGGACAAAAATAGGTTATGTTTCAAGCCACATTTCTCACCCATAATGTTGTCAACCTGGGTTCAACATTGCACAAATAACCAATGCATAAATAGGCACTTTTGACCAACCAATTTCAAGCCAAATTCATATACTACCAATACCAACAATCAAATGCTAAAAAGCACTCCAATGAATCATTCAAAACATACCAACACCAAATCCAAAAATTACCTAAATGGTCACATTCAACTATGCATTATTGTACCTAAAACCACATGCATACCATTACTCAATATTCAACCCTTTGGTACTCAAAATATGAACTCACAACAAGCATTCACATAGCAATTATAAGCCACATATCAAATGGCCATTTACATACATATATATATACACCATCAAGTATACCAAGATAAGCCAAATCTATAACACCCTTAACCCACATCCGTCGCCAGAACAGGTTACGAGTGTTACCGATCAAAATTATAACTCATACTTCGATTTAATAATACATAAATCATTCACGAACCCAAAAGCCATAACTTTACTAATTCATATGGAAGTCACCATAATATCATTTTATTGATTTCAGACACAAATACAAATTATAATACATCCATTTTGCAAGATCAACAACCGATCCAAGTTAATATATATATATATATACACCTAACCATTCATCTCTCCATTTATTTAGCTAACAAATTACTTATGAAGTCTATACCCATTTTATCAAAATAAAGGTTGACCCTTTTTTAGCAAAACTGATAATTCAAGCTTACCTATTTCACATGCAATTTACCATGTTTACACCTCCTATGTCCAACCATTCAAATAAACACCTATTCAGTTATCAATTTAACCTTAATAAATCATAACATTTTTTTTTTACCATACAAGCTAATCAAATGAACCATATACCAAAGCTGAATTTACTAATACATATATAGCACATTTCATAATCACTCATTTTATTATTTTATCAAGCTATATTATACCACTTTTCATACTTCCAAAATGACCTAACTAATAAACTGAATACACACCCTACTTACCATTCCTTATTGTCGAATCATGTAACCAACATCGCAAATTATTTACCATGAAACTTACCTCCCAAAATTAAGCTTATAACATGACCGAATATAACTAACGACATTAGCATTATGATCAAGCCATTTTCGCATGGCTATGTACATATACAATTTCAAAGCTAAATATATCAAAACTAGCCTATACATGCCATAGTTCCAAAATGTAACTTTATAAAATACCGAAGGTGATCGATAGTGTGATAAGCTTCTTTGACGATTCCCGAGCTCGAATCTTAAATTCAAAATCTATAAAATAAAGTAAAAATAAAAACACAACGTAAGCTATTACAGCTTAATAAGTCATAAGCAAATAATAAATTATTAATATTGTCACTCAAATAAATTTGACCAGACGATAATTTCATTACCACATTTAACCCCATATCTAACATTTCAACAATGATGCATATACTTTCATATACAATTTACATCTTAACCGAATGCTTAATTAACTATATTAACAAAACACCATCTAAATTTCAAAGCCAAAATGTCATGTTTTGACCAAGTAACCTTACACCCTCATCTATATACAGGTTAATGGATCAATATAAATGATATCTTATGCATACGCTTTTATGTGGCTGAATATACATAATTTATAAACTCATATTCAAAAGACATCCCAAAAGTATACACAATGTTTGTCTACCAATACTCACTCCATATTCCCATGCGATTTCCATATAGACAAATACACATATAAACCTTGACACAAATAAGTAATTCACATTACCTTATCTTACATGTACACATATCTTTAAACCGAATATGACTAACTACATACTTAGACATATAGTTTCATTCACTTCATTCATAGCTCAATTCTTTGTTCAAATAGCAGCTCAATGGCATTGATAATTCATTAAGGCATAATTAAGCCATACTTATAAAATTTAATACCAAACATTTATCTAAACAAGAGTTTTAACATTTCCAATCACACATTGATTCATTAACCTGTTTGGTAACACATAGGCCATACTTGGCCGAATATATATATACTTCCATATAAACACATTCAAAGCTCACATTTTAAATAACTACTAATCGGATGTGCATAAATCCTTTAATAACGATATGAATTTCACATTTCAATTATCCCTCATGTAACATTAGGCCAAATATAAGATCAAGATCAAACATTAATATCACTTATTTATACATTAATCCACATATAAGTTTTCATAAACACAATCACTACCATTAGCATCATTTATAACTTACATCACATATCAAACAATCAACTTACCTTATTTTCGAATAGGTAAATAAATTGTCACATACCTGGTTGCTTAAACTCTTATCCCCAATTGATATTACATCGGCATGAAATCTTTAAAACATAAGCTCATAATAATTCACCGGCATAAAGCCTACTAGGCACGAGCCTGATATCACACACCGGCACAAGTCCTGCTAGGCACTGAGCCCGACTTAATTCACCAGCACAAGGCTTGCTAAACTTTAAGCCCGATATAACCTACTGGCACAAGGCCTGCTAGGCACACTGAGCCTGAATATTACTGACATAAAATTTGGTCTCACACATATCATTCATATATCAGAGGTCTTATGAACTAGATCCATATCACATTTTCAACTAAGCACTTAAGTATACATATAACATTAATTCATTCCTTAACAACCTATCAATCACTTCTTTTCATATATATTCATCTATAACAAATCATAGCCGAATCAATAATCAGCCATTAAGTAATATCGAGCAATCCCCAATTCAAACTTAATGTTGAATATCAATGCATCCGTATTATCAAATATAAACCACATATGTATATCAAAACATATCAATATATAAAAATTATCGAAATCTTGTACATATATAAACTTTTCCATTTGATCATAGTATAAAATCTTAAATATCAAAATAAATAACATTTATTTGCCTATAAACTTACCTCGGATGATGTAAAACAGAACGAGACGACTAGTCGACGACTTTCGTTTTTCCCCGATCTAAATTCGATTTCTTTAATTTTTGATCTGAACATATTCAAATTAAGCTCATTAAAATATATTTTCATTCAATTTAGTCCAAAAACATAGAAATGGGCAAATTACCATTTTACCCCTAACATTTACACTTTTTTACAATTTAATCCCTAATGCACAAAACACAAAATTATGCAAAATTAATTTCATCTAAGGAAGGCCAAATACTCCTAGTGTCCAATTAAGCCCATATTTTCATCAATTTCACAATTTAGTCCCTCCACATTTTTATTTTTGCAATAAAGTCCTAATTACAAAAAATCATCAAAAATTCCTTTACAATATATATTAACCCAATCCATACCTTTCAAAATTCATCATCAAACAATAAAAATCACAAGTTCTCAACAATGGAAAAATTCAAAATATTCATAAAAATCAAAATTTAAGCATGGGTCGGATAGCACTCAAAGCAACGATCTCAAAAACGTAAATATTTAAATTTGGATCAACAATGGCCGAATATCATGTGTTTTCTCTTTTTCTTTTCTTTTTCTAGTTTCGGTCAAATAAAAATGAATACATGCATGTTTTCTTTTTATGTTTTATTATATTATAACATATTACTCCATTTACAATTTTTAACCTTTTAATTTAATATAAAATCATTATAATCTAAAGCCATTACTGTCCACTACTCATAACTTTGGTCTAATTGCATTATAAATGCCTCCATTTATAAAAACAACAACAATTAAGCACTTTCACATTTAACCACCAACTTTTCCTTTTACGAGATTAAGTCCTTTTATTTAATCGGACACTCAAACAATAAAATTAAATCATGAAATTTCACAAATATTAATTTACACATAATGAACACAGAAAATAAATTTTAAATATTTTTTCTGACTCAGATTCGTGGTCCCGAAACCACCATTCCGATTAAAGTCTAAATCGGGCTGTTACAAAATCACATGGCTTAACACATAACCTATACATACATCATTTACAAGCCAAATCAAATGGCTAAATCCAGTACCAACTAGAGACCAAAATAACCACAACTCCTATACATTCCATATAACCAAAATTTATAAGTTCAAAAGTACCGAAACAAAAGCTGGATAGTGTGATGAGATCTCCGATGACTTCCAATCTGAGCGAGCTTCCAAATCACTGTAAAACATAAAAAAGAAAACAGAGTAAGCTGTAAAGCTTAGTAAGCTCGTATAATATAGAATTAAACTTACCAATTATTCACAATTGAGGCAAATAAACATAGTATAACCCAACCAATTTGTCAAATACCTAAACACATGAATTCATCAATCGACTAATCGTGTATTGAACATGTAATTATCAAATCAATATGGATGAATTCAACAATCACTCAAGCTTCATGTCCTCATATCTTTCATTTCATACTTCAATGTATCATATAACATCAATTTCATATAATTCATATAACTTTTGTGCTAGTTCATATTAACTCATATAACCTGTAGCAGATTTGTGCTCGTTGAACCACTTAGAATGTCGTTAGATATACAGGTGGTACATACGAAGTGTACTAATCATCAATTCCTATACATATATGCTCTTTTGAGGTATAAACAGTAAGCTCCTCCTGAGCTGAAATAGCAGTAAGCTCAAATGAGCTAACAACGGTAAGCTCTTACGAGCTGAAATATCGGTAAGCTCATACGAGTTGTGGTGAGTCCACAACATATGCAGTATCTCAACCAAATTGATAACCCTAATGACATGTCACTTGTATCCTATGAATTCCTAAAGTTTAAACGGGACTCGGTATTTATCGAACTTCATCAATTAGGCATTCAATACTCATATAATTCATTTTCTCAATTTACATACATACATTTCAAATAAATACACACATATATATATACTCAATTCTAATTATATGAACTTACCTCTATTCAAATGACAGATTTGCTCATCTACTCGATAATCTTGTCTTTTCCCTGATTTAATTCAAATATTTACTTTTCTTGATCTATATATAATCAAATTTAACTTATTTAATTATCATTCTATTCAATTTAACCCAAAACACATATTTTAGCAAAATTACACTTTTACCCCTCAACTTTTGAATGCTTTACAAATTTAGTCCTTATCTCATAATAATACAAATTCATGCAATTCAACATTAACCCAAGCTAGCCGAATTTTACTTATACACATAATAGCTCATATTCTTCATTATTTCTCACATTTACCATACAATTTACCATATTTCTCAATTTGATCCCTAATTAACAATTTATCAAAAAATCACTTAGCAAATGTTGTTTGTCTAATAACAACCATCCATTTTCCATCATCAAACATCTAAATACACACATATTCATCAATGGTAAAACTTTAAACCTTTAACAATTTTGCAAATTAGTCTCTGGCTGGCTAGATTAAGCTACAACGATCTCAAAAACATAGAAATCATTAAAAACCGAGTAAAATTGCACTTACATGCATAAGAAAGCCTTAGCCGAATGCACAAGCTCCTTCCATGGAGTTTTTCACTCTAATATTTGGCGGTCTTTCTCATTAAGGAAGATGATACTTTAATTTATTTTATTTATTTGTCATTTATTTAACTAATTACTTTAAGAACCTTTATTATAACACATTAAATACACCTAATACATGTCCATAAATGTCCATTCACCATTATAATAGTCTAATTTCCACATAAGGACATTTACTTTAAAGTTATATAGCTATTAGACACCTTTAACATATAGAACTCAAGTTTTACATTTTACATGATTTAGTCCTTTTTATCAAATTAAGCATTCTAACAGTAAAAGTTCTTAACAAAATTTTCACACAATCATACTATCATGTTGTAGACCTTAATTTAATTAATAAAATAAATATTTCAACCCCGAATTTGTGGTTCCAAAACCACTATTCCGATTTGACTAAAAATGGGCTGTTACAAATACTCCTACACTTCCTTCATCGATCTCAATTCAACAGCCAAGTGTAGATGTCCCTAATCATCATGTCTCCAACTAAGATATTTCTAGTTCAAATGTAATAGAACTAGGGGGGAGTATTCGATCGAGTCGAGTCAAATCGAGTCAAAAAATTTTGAGTTAGTCAAGTTGACGAATCTTATTTTGGCAACTGAACTCAATTTGAATTTTTTTGAATCGAATCAAGTCATAAAATTTCGAGTCGAGTCGAGTTAACAAATCCTATTATTTATACTTAGTGTTGCTTTTACATGGACTGATTATTTAACTAGTAGATGAAGTACAAGATTATTTAACTACATAAACAATATAATGGTTTTGCCTTTTAACTTAATGGGTAAACATTTATCAAAACGATGTAGTTTTGCCTTTTAACTTAATGGTTTTGACTTTTAACTTTAGAAAAAGTAAACATTTGCCTTTTCTTATTCAGATTTTTAAATAACTCGAATTGTGTAATTCATATTCAAGTTAAACCGAAAATTTTGATTTTTTATTCGAGTTGATCCGAATAACTAGATTAACTCAAATAACTTGAACTATTTAATTCAAAATTTGAAATTTTTTTATCAATTTTTTTAATCGAATCAGACTTTGCTCACCCCTAAACAGAACCAAGGTAGAAATCCAATCTTTTCACAAACAGTCCACTAATCCCTCATTTTTGCGTTAGAGTTCGTTCGGTTTGTAAGTTTTTCAATTTGTACCCAAAGTCACTATTCCAACTTAAACTTAACCTTTCGAGGTGTGACAATTTTAATCATAAATAAAACAATTAATAGATGTAGAATGATTCTTTTTTAAAAGCTGAAAGCTTTGATTTTGAAGTTTGAGGATCAAAGTAATAGAATTTGTAAATGTGAATGATTAAATTTATTGAATTATTTAAAATTAGGATCAAACTGATAGATTAAGTATTAAGGACTAAATGTGTTATTATACCAATTAGAAAAAAGGCTTTCTGTTATCAATTTAATAGCAGGTGACCAAAACAGGAACAAATTCAAATGTTAGTGCCTAAATTGAAAGTTTTTAAAGTTGGGTGACCAAAACAGGAATGCGAGCATAGTTGGGTGACCATTTGTATGGTTTACCCTTATTTTTATCATACTAATAATTTTTACAGTAATTAATATTTTTAAATGTAAATTATTTAATTGTGTAATTACAATTTGTACTGCCAAACATGACATAGGAGATTACGATGTAATTACACTCTATCAACCAAACATGTATAAGAAATTACAATTCTTTGTAATTACAAGAGAGTGTAATTACGAAAATATTTTATATTAAACAACTATATTTATTAAAAATATTTAACAAATTACTATTAATGCAATAGTAAGGGTGTTTAATATGAATTTGTTTGTCTTGTGTTTGATTCCCAAATAATGTTTTTCAATTGTTTTATTTGAAGATTATATAAAAGTGTGAAAAGATGAAAATACATTATAATGATATTAATTAACATTTAAATGAAGGGTATTTTAGTAATTTTACAGTTGAGTTGGTATCTAGTTGACTCGTGACACCAACTTAGTCAACCACTTTATATAGTATAGATATACAAATATGCTTATTAAAGTTTCATATAAAAATGTTGATTGAGTATTAGCTTGATTAGTATTGACATTGTTGTCAATGTAGGAGAACATGGGTTCGAGTGCATTGAAACGTATTATCCTCCTATTTATGGGTTGGGGAGGAGCTATGGATAATTTTAGACATTGTGTCAAAATAGTAGATATGATTAGAACCTATAATAAGATATTTTTCATAATTTTTCTAATTGAATTAGTGTCACAAGTCAATTGGTTTATTTTGGTCATTTTCTAATTGAATTAGTGTCACGAGTCAATCAAGCATAAATTCGGTTTAAAAAATTACAAAAATGTCATTCAATAAGAAAAATGTCCTTCTCTAGTTAAAATAGTTATATTGTTCAAGTGTATTTTAATTTTTTATTTTAAAAACTAATAAAAGATTTATATACCAAATTAATATTTGATTAATTTGTAACATTAGCTCAATTATAAGATTTAAATAATAATATAGATGCTTAAATTAGGACGTAAAAAAAAAAGGTAATAGCAGCTATATATGTAGGCAGAGGAGATGATTAGAATTATGTTATCCATACGTGTAAATCTGGTTAACCTTTTATTATTGTATGTAGAGGACCCTTTGTCTTTATTAACTTTCGCAGCTATAAAGGAATCAATTAGCACCAACTAATAGCATGGATGGTCAACCCTGCAGCTTTGGTCCTAGAGAGATATTGTGCTTTGCAAAAGCCCATGCCCCAGCGCCCTTTCCCCTACCTCCCCCGCTTTCTCTGTCTATTTACCATCACAAAGCCAAGTAAATGAACCACAAAACCAGAAAAAGAAAAAATTAAATCAAGAAAAGAGGGAAAGAATGTGGTGTTTACATATTTATCATTACTTATTTTATTTTTAGGAATTTAACATTATTTTTAAAGAGTTTGCATAAAAAAATACTTTTAAAGAGGGTCCTATTTGAGATGATTATATAATATTTACTTTTCAAAAAATTATTAGTGGATTTCTTATATAAATTAAAAATAATTAAAAATATTTAAATGAAAGTATTGGTTAATATTTAACCCGTGTTAAAATTTTAATCTTTAACTGTTGAGGGGAATTGACTCTCTTATTGGGAGAAGTCTTTGAAGTGTCATCCTCTAAGTAGTCGATCCGGACCTCAAATAGTTGGGTATTATTCTTAAGGTGTCTATGCTCGGTCTTTAGCCTCGAGTTTATCTCCTAACTCCAAGAGTCCAAAGGGTTTCATGGAATTTAACGAAAGTGCTTACGTCCACCAAGAAAATGTTTTATCATTTTAGCCTCGGTGGGGTTCAAACCCAAGACCTTAAAGGTTTTAAAAGGTAAAAACACTACCAGTTGGCTCTCACCAAGTACACTAAAGTAAGCATATAAGGCCTTAGTTGATGGTTCGATCCCCGCAAGTGCAGTTTTCATAATTAATTTCTAACAATACTAACATCTCTCCCGTAAAATTGTAGGTCATATCTACATCAATCAAGGTACTCCTTAAGGGACACAAAATCTCTGAGTGGAACAATACCTTCCGTTGAGGGTTCAAGACCCAATTCCCTCAACACCGATAAACAATATAGTTTATCTTAGTTATATTGTTATTTAAATCATTAATGGAGTATTACAAGTCAACTCGACATCAATTTTGTAGAACAATTATTAAAAATTATATTTTAAAATAATTAATAAATATTATTATAAAGATATTATTATAGATGTTTTTCTCTTGCTATACTTTTATAAATGGGTAAACTAGAAAAATGGTCACTAAACTTTGGTGAAATTTATTTTTTTGTCACTTAACTATGAAAGTTATATTTTGGTCACTAAAGTTATCAACTTATAACATTTTGGATCACTCATTAGTTAATGGTTGTTACAATCTTAATGGAAAAGGTGGCACATAATTCAAAGATTAATATCCAATTTGATTCCTAAACTATAGTTAAAACATTCAAAATTTGGTACTTTACAACATCTTTAACAATGCATCTTAAAAAAATTTTAAAATTTTCTAAAAATATAAAAAATTCTGAATGTTTGGTATTTATTTTTTGAAATTATAAAATTATTTTTTAAAATTATAATTATGTAAAAAAAATTAAAATATTGAGAAAAATTCTAAAAAAAATGTATAATAAACTAACAGCTTCGAAGTATGATTTCTTTTCAAACCTGTATATATATTTTTAAAAATCTTCTGGTTTCTACTTCTCAATTGTTGAAAGAGAAGAAAGTCGTTGGCCATGGAGACATCAGTTATAAACTCATTCAACTTTTGTTAAGTTTCGTTTGCTTCAAAACATTCTTGTGAAATGGAAATTTTCTTAGACTTTTCCTAGAGTTTCCCAGTTCTTAGTGTGTTATCCACCACAGTCCATCTCTTTATTTGTTTATTTGTGAATTGTTGGGAATTTCGATCTCTTTAGTGTTTCTTTTTTTTTTTTTTTTTCCTTTTTTTGATAACAACTGGTTAGTATATAGTTTTACATAAATTATTGAGAAGTTCTTTTATATTTCTGTAACAGGGCACAGGTGGTAGGATGACCACCAATCAGATCATTCAGGAAGAACAGCATGGCCTCTAATTTGGCGAAGAACAGTGATGAAGCTGCTGGTATATTATATATTTTTTAATTTTTTACATAATTATAATGTTTTAAAATATTTTTATAATTTCAAAAAATAAATAATGAATTTTCAAAAAAATAAGTGTTTTTATGTATTTTGATTTTTTTAATAATTTTTTTAGAATTATTGTTAAAAATGTTGTAAAGTATTAAATTGAATGTTTTAACTACAGTTCAAGGATCAAATTTGATATTAACCCTTGAATTAATGTGTCATCTCACTTTTTCGTTAAAATTATAACAACTATTAATAGACGAGTGACTAAAACATTATAAATTAATAAATTTAGTAATTAAAATGTAACTTTTCATAATTGAGCGGATAAAATTTTTTTGTCAAAATTTAATGATTATTTTTATAGTTTACCCTTCATATATCTAAAAATACACTAGTACTAATATTTCAATATTAAATTTTTTGAATTCTTAACTTTAGCATTTTAAGCAATATTTTATTATTAATTTATATAAAAAATATTTTTCAATCACATCATAAATATGCTATAAACTAATATATGTAAACACAAATGATAAAAATGTAAAAAAAAAAAATAGTCGAATTATACTATTGTGGTGATTGGTAAAATCGTAATTAATATGGTGGTCTATACGTTTGTATATTACTTTTGTGTTAACTTTGAGATTTTTATTTTTTTGATTTTTTAAATTTAATTTTTTTTTCATAAAAAACAATTACTCAAAGCTTGTAATTTTTTTTACAAAACAATAATTATGATCTCAATTCTATAAAGTACGTAATTGAATTTGAAAGCTTGTTTAAATCAATTTCGTATTTATCTTAATTTCGTTTGAATAAATTAAAATATTAAAATATTAAATAAGTAAAGGTTAAATGTAATTGAGAATGAATGTCATTCATTCAAATTGCAAATAATCTCATAATTTCTTAAATTTGGAATGAATCAAATAAAAAAATAGTCAACCATTTCTATTTAAATTAATCAAATTCAAAAGCATCTAAATTTAATATAAATTCAAATCTCAAATGAAAAAGGTTGATTAAAGAAAATTATAACAATTATAAATTCATCTGCATGGAAATTTACCGCAATGTTCAAGTTCGAAATCAAAAGTGATTGAAACACAAACAAAAACAATTTGTAAGGTTAAAGCCCAAAGTATTTTTTTTTACAATTTTAATTTAATTCTTAAATCTTCACAAACATTGAAAAATCCAATTTCATATATTTTTTTAAAAAAAACTACATTTTCATAATTTTTGGAAATTGTTTGTAATGATTTTTTTTCTGCTATTTTTAAAATTTTATTGTGAAAAAATAAATTTTAGAAAAATAGAAAAACATCCAAAGTGATTAAAAGTACCGTAGATATTTATATATCCATATTATTCCATGTTTCTTTCTTCTATATTTTTAATGATTTTTTTCTTTTTATTTGAATTTTCACTATTTTTTATTTTATATTTTTAAAAAAGAAAAGTATGTTTTTTAAATTCTGAAAAAAATTTATAATTTTTATATTTCCCGAGTTTTAAATTTTTTTGTGATTTTTCTTTTTTTTTTTCTTTTTGCTATTTTTTTAAAAATTTTGCATTTTTATGATTTTTTTACATTTATTTTAAAAAAAATTTGTGTGATGTGATGCACTCCGGCAATAAAAACTAAGGTAATGTACTTGACATTAGGAAACTTCAAATACTAAATTGATAAAAAGATTTCTTTAAATATCAAAATAATAATTTGGTGCAACTTTGGGAGATAAATAGCATAATATAATTTTGTTGTCATCCTCTTAGGAGTTAGGACATGCTCTTGATCCACCAAATCTATTAATTTCTTCTCATGATTTTCATATATTTTGTTAAATAAAATGTAATTTCCCTAACCCGGCCTAGACATTAGACTTGAAATTAGGAGATTACATCAGCCATCGAAATGGCCTAGTACGATTAGAGTTCTTAAAACGGTCAAATTAAAACATTCATTTATTTTAAAAGAAAACCTAGTCTATTTTCAGAAAAAAAAAAACCCAATAATTAATAAAAACCAATAAATTTTAACATTTTTCTTGTAACGGTGACTATTTATGAACACTTAGTTAATTTATTTATAAGCTAGCAGCGGAAAAGTGATAATAGTTTATATTTTTAATAAAAATTTAAGTTCTTGCATGATTAATTAATATTTATATTAATATCCTAAAATTAATTTAAAAGACATGCATGCTAATTAAAAACCAAAACCTAAGTCCTATGCCACATTTAAAAGAAAAATAATACAGTCTCTGAATAATAGAAATATCAAATAGCAAACTTAAAATATTTTTGTGGTAAAATGGTCAATCCGCGCCAAGACCCCCCGAATGTCATGTTTGCGTCCTAACTTTGCGGGTTATCTGTAAAGATGGAAATAAAAGATGAGTGAGCTATGAAGCTCAGTGTGAGCTCAGTCACAAGAAAACCATAACAAAAGAACAAACAAACAAACAAAGCACATAGGTTAGTAATTATATGATTAAACACAACCATAAAGCACCTCAGATTAACGGTTTTTCACATAAAACACTTCACTTTACTATCTCGATATTCACAATTTTATATGCACGTGCATATGAATGCAATACAATTTTTGATTAATTGAAAAGTCCTACCCAACTCTGCTACACACCTCACTTATGAGTTCCCCAGAACTCATCTACCATATCACTCCGGATTGTGAATGAGCCACCACTAATTTGCAATTAAACTTCCACTTTGTAAAAAAAACATGGGTAAACCACTAGTATTTTAAATAAGAACATTTACAGTTACTACCACTTGTTGTGAGTGCACAACATGGTTGCAGATTAAACAAACTGCACTAGGTTTGTGGATGAGTCACATATTTGCAGTTACTGTCACTTGTTGTAAGTACACAACATATTCGCAGATTAAACAAACTACCACTAGGTTTCATGGATAAGTCACCACTTTTTTTGTGGATTTAATACACTGACATTCTTCCTCTATACAATGTCCCGCCCCATGCAATGCACTATGTCATGCTTTGTATTTTAACAAACCAACACTAGTAGTAAATATGCAACATGTAGTCAATTCATCACTAACACTTAACATGCTTATCATGTTCTTTGTAGGGCAATGACAATATTATCACTTTCAATTTAATAGTTTCACTCTATTAGAAAACACATAACGTTCACGTATCATGCGATGTAATAAGAGCACTTAAGGAATTAAACACAAATTTCAGGATTCACACAATATCAATGACCTAATTGAGCAATGAAAAACTCTAAAAATAATTCAAAGAATGTACAAGGATTAAATTGAACATATCATACTTTTACATAATATAAATAATTTAGCTAATCGCATCATGGATTCTAACATTATTCATTTTATCAGGGGCTTAATTGAATAAAATAAAACACTAAAAATAATTCAAGAATTAGTTAGGGATTAAACTAGTCAAAACATAAAATTTTAGGTCAAAACTTTAAAATTTGTAAAGCAAGAGAAAAAAATTGTAAAATTTGAAAAATAGGGGCAAAACTATAAAATATGAGAAATAGGGAAAAAGCTGTAAAATCTAAGAAATAAGGGTAAAACTGTAAATTTTTAAAAAAGGAGACACACAACCATGTGACTGGACCGTGTGGAAAGCCCTAGATCGTGTACAGGGGGTACACGACAGTGTGGCTGGACTGTGTAACAAGCTAAGGTCATGTGAAAATAAAAATACCTAAGGTTATAGGGGAATATGGTCGTGTGAGGGGTCAAGTGGCCTTATTCTGAGGCACGATTTTCCTCGATTTGTTTGTAAAAGAACACACATTTGTTACTCGGAGATGGAGTGGCATCCCTCTTGTTCAAATCTGATCCAGGGTACCTAAATCGGGTCCTTCAAACATGATTTACAGATGAGTCAATAACAGGTTTCAAGATTAACCAAGATTTTTTGAGAATTTTGACACAATTCGTAAAAGATCCGTAATCGAATTGAGAGATTAGCGAGATTCCACGCTCTTTTAGAATTTATGAGTTCTTACAAATCAAAGTGAGAGTACTTACCTAACATTTGATGAAAATACAGGATGCGATTTTCAGAAATTATGAAAATAGTGAAAAAAACGAATTAATAGAAATCAGTTTTGATTCGGGATAGCAAAATAATTCTTAGCAAAAAGATGTAAATTTTGATAAAAGAAAAGAGAAAAAGAATAATTTAAAGAGAAGAGAGGAAAATTCCTATTTAGGGTTGGAAAGAAATTCAAATTCATGTCTAATTAGGAGAGACTGGAATAAATACTTAAAGTTTGGAAATCCTAGGGGGCTTCATGGTAATTTCTCCTTTTTTACCAAAATTAAAAGAATATGGAGGGAGGGTGGCATGAATTTAACTTGGGATTCAATGAAGAAACCAATGATGCTTAACCATTGGGCTGTTTCCCACATTTGGTTATTTTCTACTCTATTTAATATATATTCAAGTATGGTTTTGATCATAGGTTACGGAAAAATAAAGAAAAGAATTGGGAGAAGTGTGGCTTGAACCCAAGACCTTTAGGGAATACACTAAAACACTTAACCATCAAGCCTAATCATTTACTTGGTGATTTTTTCCATTTACCCCTTATATTTTAGGGTGTTATAGTTCTCCCATCCTAAAAAAAATTTCATCCTCGAAATTTTTCTTATTAGTATGTTGTTCGCCACCACACTTTCGCTGCACTACTCTAATTTTTATACAATTCTATACTATATATTTCTTTAAACTTCCTATGGACTTACTACGATAATATCGTGTAACACCCATTACCAATCTCTGTTGCTGAATTAGGTTTATTGAGTATTATTATGGAAATCGGAAACATAAACTTCATTAATACATACATTTCTTAAATTTCAAATCAAAATCCAAAACAACCATTATTCATATCATACATATATTTACAAGCCTTATATCAATTATACGAGACAAAAATGACTTCAAAAGCAACCAGGGATCAATCTAAATCAAAATAGAAAACTTAAAAAATTTTGAAAACAGGGGTCACACGGTCGTGTGATAGGGCTTGAACCGCATGCAAATCGAAGTATGTGTCTCAGCCCATGTCTAGCTGTGTGTGACACTGGCTTGGAACACACGGTCATGTGAAGAGACCTTGTGCAGGACACGACTATGTGACAGCCCATGTTCTAGGTTGTGTGCCCTTAAATAAACCTTCAAATGCAAGGTTACTAAAACGAACTTACTTAGGCTACAACCAAATCACTTACCAACCATTAAACCTACTTAAAACACACTTAAACAACCTCAAAACATGTTAAAAACATCCAACCTAAGTGTCAAACCAATGTGCCCTCATTGACACCTCAAATTTTATATGCAAACAAAAAGTAACTCACCTAAGACAACTCTTTCAAAAAAAAATATGTTATTCAAACAACAACAATGTCTCTAAATACCAAATACCAAACCCCATATAAAGCAATTAATACATATCTATCATCATTAACTATTTATCAAGTTGGCCATACCATATTTAAATCTTCTCAAGAGTTACCAAGCCAAACAATGCATAATAATAAGAACACAAAACATTACCAAACAAAATGACATCAACAAGATACATATTTTGTCACTACATAAACACATAAGTTTAATTACAAATTCAACTAACATGATAACTTTAACAACTTCAAATCCTATATACATGCTACAAACCGAAATAGCTAAAAACAAAAGCTACCGAAAAAGGGTTGGATAGTGTGAGCTCTAAAGTTAATCTGTTTGACCAGTTCCGCAAAAAGGTAGCTACAGAAAACAAAAAAAGAGATAGAGTAAGCTTATAAAGCTTAGTAAGTTTATAGGTATTTAAACAACACTCTTACCTTGGTTTACAATTAAGTAAATGAATATAACTAAATTTAATACGATTCCCTGACAAAATATTTAAACAATTAGGTGGGTGTTTCAAATATCAACTGTATAATCTCTTAATCATTTATTATGACATAATTATGTATCATTCAATAAGAAAGATTCAACATGTAAACCTTATCATCCATTTGACCATGTCAATTCACATACATATTCCATTTCTTTTAAACACATAACTCTAACACTAATATCACATTTACAAAGCGTGTGTTTCATACTTATAACTATAAACTTTCTTGTTGTTTCAATATTATTACAAATAACTTTTAAATACATAATCATCAAATATTCAATTTCATCACTTAACATCTCCATATGATTCATGAATTCAATATCATCTTACCTTAACTTTTAAATTAACATTAAAAGAGCTTTCATAACTATACCCTGACAATTGTTACAAATGTCACTTAATGTCAATATCAAAGCATTCAATAGAATAATTCTTGTATCACAATAGTTCCAAATCAACAATTCATACTTATATATATACATAAATGACACCTTCTAAAAAGGCTTAACCCATTCCATCAACCATAGTTTCTCAATATAACCAGCAACATTTCTAAACAAGAATTTCATTGTAACATTTATCACTTCATAACACCATAAACATGCAATAGAATTAAGCAAGTAATTAAGCTGTAGATCAATTAACATATAGCCCAATAAACTATAGTAACTTAACTTGTATACTCGGGTAACTACACCACACCAAAGGCATCATAGATGCGTAATAAAGGAATCAAAGTGCAGACACATGCACAAATGTGCAATCAAGGGCACCAAAGTGCAATCCTGTACAAGCCCGCATACTAACTATATTGGTATGTCAATCATATCCTAATCGTTTACTACATCCAAACGGGCATTTTTAACAAAACTCATGCCACTTATACATCAAAACATTCCCATTTTATTCGTAGACATATTGTAATCAACTCATGTCCATTCAGAAATATGTATGCATCATATTTCACTAGTATTTAACATTTCTTAATTTGGTCCTTTTCTTACCTTAGCAATCATTTATAATCTATCAATGTCAATCCATAAAATCACCAACATATGTATATATATAAACATAATCTAACAGTAACTAATATATAAATTCATTGCAATACACTATGAACTTACCTAGAATATGCTAACGGCTGACTCATAGGGACTAATCCATAATTTTTTCCTTTTTCCTCGGTTATCCTCTATACAAATCAAATCTTGATCCATAATGATTAAATTCAATTTATCAAATTCAAATACATATTCCAACTCATTTTTATACGTATGACCCTTAATCTTTTATTATTTACACATTTTCTCTAAACATTTATATTTCTCTCAATTTAGTCATTAAACTCAAAACTCCAAATTTAACTAAATTTATCAAATACCCATGCTAGCCGGATTTATTCCCATATTAGTGCAATCCAAATTTATTCAAAATTCACAAGAATTTCATATCAATTTTAGTATTTTATCAAATTAATCCTTTAACCAAAACTAACTAAAATCACTTTACAAAATTGTCCTAAACATCAAATGGTAATTTTGAAATATTTTTATGGTAAAACGGTCAATCTGGGTCGAGACCTTCCAAATGTCATGTCTACGTCTTAACATTGCGGGTTATCTGTAAAAATAGAAATAAAAGGGGAGTTAGCTATGAAACTCAATGTGAGTTCAATCACAAGAAAATTGGAACAAAACAACAAATAAACAAAGCACATGGATTAGCAATGCTAATATTAAACACAACCATAAACCACATCAGATTAACAGTTTTTCATGTAAAACACTTGACTTTACTATCTTGGTATTCACAGTTTTATATGCACGTGCTTATAAATGCAATGTAGTTTTAGATTAATAGAAAAGTCCTACCCAACTCCGCTAACACCTTACTTATGAGTTCCTCAAAACTCAGCTATGATATCACTATAGATTGTGGACAAGCCACTACTGATTTGTAGTTAAACTGCCACTTGTTATGAGTGCACAACATGGTTGCATATTAAACAAACTACATTGGGTTTTTGGACGAGCCACATATTTGTAATTACTGCCACTTGTTGTGAGTGTACAACATATTCACAGATTTAACAAACTACCAGTGGGTTTGGTGGACAAGTCACCACTTATTTGCAGATTTATTAAATTGTCACTCTTCCTTCGTACAATGTCTTGCCCCATGTAATGCATTATGTCATGCTTTGTAACATGTAACATGTATTCAATTCATCTCTAACACTTAACATGCTTATCATGTTCTTCATAGAACAGTATCAATATTTTCACTTTCAATTTAACAGTTTCACTTTATTAGAAAACACATAATGTTCACGTATCATACGATGTAATGAGAGCACTTAAGGCATTAAACACAAATTTTAGGATTCACACAATATCAAAGACTTAATTGACCAAGGAAAACTTTAAAAACAATTCAAGGAATGTATTTAAAAACAATTCAAGGAATGTATAAGGATTAAAATGAACATATCATACTTTTACATGATATAAATAATTTAGTCAATCAGATTATGGTTTCTAACATTATTCATTTTGTCAAGGACATAATTGAATAAAATAAAACACTAAAAACTACTCAGGAATCAATTAGGGACTAAAATGGTCGAAACATAAAATATGGGTCAAAAATGTAAAATTTGAAAAATAGAGGTAAAACTGTAAAATTTGAGAAATAGAGGTAGAATTGTAAATTTTGAGAAACAGAAGCAAAACTTTAAAATCTGAAAAACATGTGTAAAACTGTAAAATCTAAAAAAAAAAATAAAGGACACACGGTTATGTGACATGTCACACCCTTAGTTTGGCAAATCCAAGGTTAAGGCGTATAGTAGTGAAATAATTTGTTTGGTGAAGTGTAATCTACCCAATTACTTCTTTTGGTTAATATGTGTGGTCGTATAGTAATCATCATGTAAGTAAGTGAAGATTCTATTTCAGATTATTTTGCTGTTTAAATAGAAAGATTTTGTTAAGTACAATGGTAATTGTGGTATGAATTATAGCCAAATACATAAAACACTCTGGTTGTTTTAGTATTGTGCTGGTTGGATTATAAATTGACTTAGTTAGGAACCAACTATATTGATTGGTCTAATATCTATTATACAGGATTTTCATTTATGTTTCTCTCGGAATCTGTAAGTCATTAAGAAAGACAAATTCCAAATTAAGTGACACTTGTTGAGTTCCACTAGGCGAGGATGGGTTATAAATATATGAGTGAGAAGGGTTTTGAGGAATGGTTCTCCTCTTTCTCCAGAATGTTACTCTCTGATTTTTTTCTTAAATCTAATTGTATCTCTTCCTCCTTAAGTTTGAAGCAAAGGTTCCTGGTTTAATTAGTGGTTATTCTATCTTTGGGTAAGTATTATAGCTCTGCATGCTAAGTTTTGCAAGGCTTTGCAGATTAAACAAACTATTTTACAATAAGTTGTAAGTACAAAGCTTTGCATGTAGGTTGTTAGCGATTGGGATGATAGTAATTCACATGTGAATGAGTTTTAATGGTAATCTTATGTTCTTAAAGTAGCTATTGCTATTGGTTGGAGAATGATGTGTGAGTCTAGAGCTTCAATCCATTGTGGGTGAGTATTAGGTGAGTCTCCATTCTAACTCTTGCATGAGAATTGTTCAAGAAAAGTAAATATATATACATGATAATAACATCTCTAATAATTGATAAATATAAGAAGAATAGTAAATATGATATATGTGTTGTGATTATATGTATAAAGTTCTATTGAAAATAATGTTGATTGGAAAGTATGCAAGTAAAGTTTGATATAAGGAAAAATTATGAATCGATCAAATGTGTGAACAATGTGGTAAGTGAATTCTAAGTAATGTCCTTTTTGTGAAGCCTCTATGGTAGTTATAAGGCTAACCAGACTGGCATATCAAGATACGAAAATAAGTGTAAGACCATTTGGTTTAAACCCATGGCAATATATGATATGAAAACACTCATGGTGTAGTCTCCAATAAAATGAAGATTGGACTGACAGATCACGATACATGAAAGTGTGTAAATTCATGTAGTTGAGACCCATGGCAAGATATGACAGTATGAATGTTCATGGTGTAGCTTTGATAATGTGTAGATTAAACTAGCAGATCATGATACATGAAATTCATGTATAAGTCCACAAGGGAGAAACCCATGACACCTTTTGAAAAAGTTTATCTGAACAGTAAACACGTGATTCTGTATGTTACCCTTGTGGTATATTCTGTTTGGCCCTTGTAGCGTACTCTGCTAAGTTTGTATGAAGTAGGCTTTGAAGGTATATTCTTTTGAAAAGTACTTTTATGGTCTTAAGAGAAAGAAGAAATCAATAAGGTTTGAAGGGATCTTAAGTTAATTAGGCAGTTAAGAGAGAACTGGTATACTAAGAGTATGATAGCTAGTGTGTAAGTGTAAGCCTGTAATTGTGGAAGCATTCACCGAAACAGAAGTAAGATGTTGAGAATGGTAGCTAGCGCACAAATATTCATTAGATACTATAAAAGTATCCACCAAGGTATGTTTTAGGTAGTTTAGTAAAAGAATGCACCAAGAAAGACAACGCTAGGATTATGCTAAGGAAGCAGCGAAAAAGGTTATTATGTATACGATCGAAAGTGGCGTATTGTAAGATTTCACCCTAAGAGTCTATCTTTAATAACCTTTTGTGTTGTAATAAGTTGTGCCAAGTCTGATGTAATATTTTTATTTCTAAATACTTTCTTTTGTTTATTTGAAATTTTGTCTTTAATTAAATAATAAGAAAAATGTTTTAAGTAAGGAGGATCTATCAATTGTTTCAAAATTTTGTTATTATTATAGGTAGTAACACCCAAGATCTGGACCCGATAATTTTGGTTGGACTGAGGGCGTTACATGACCGGGACTGTGTGGAAAGCCATGAACCATGTGGAGGGGGTGCATAGTCATGTGGTTGGGCCGTGTAATAGACTGAGGTCATGTGAAAATCGAAAAACCTAGGGTTTTAGGGAAAAATGGTCGTGCGAGGGGTTGTGTGGTCCACACGCGTGGCCCAATTCCAAGCCATAGTTCACCCTAATTTGCTTGTAAAAGAACACATAGTTGTTATCGAAAGACCAAGCAACGTCCCTCTCGTTCAAATCTAATCCGAGGTACCTAAATTGGGTCCCTCAAATGAGATTTACATATGAATCAATAACCGATTTCAAGATTAACCAAGAATTTTCAAGAATTTTGGCACAATTCATAAAAATTCATAACCGAATTAAGAGATTAGCGAGATCAGACGCTCTTTCAGAATTTTGGGTTCTTACAAATCAAAACGAGAGTACTTACCTAAGTTTTGATAAAAACATGATATGCGATTGTCAGAAATTACGAAATCAGTGAGGAAAATAAGTTAACGGAAATCAATTTTGAGTCGGATAGCAAAATAGTTCTCAGCAAAATGATGTAAAATTTGATAAAAGGAAAGAGGAAAAGAAGAATATAAAGAGAATAAAGGAAAATTCCTATTTAGGGTTGGAAAGAAATTAAAATCCATGTCTAATTAGGACTTTTCTGCTAAAATTAAAAAAAATATGGAATAAAGATGATAAGATTTAAACTTAGGATTCAAAGGAGAAAAGAATAACATTTAACCATTAAACTACCACCCACGCTTAATTACTTTCTACTCCATTTATTATATTTCAAGTATGATTTTAATCTTAAGTTACTGAAAAATAAAGAAAAGAATTTAGAGAAGTGCAACTTGAACTGAAAACCTTTAAAAAGTTTACTAAACACTTAACTATCAAACTTAATTATTTACTTGATCATTCTTTAAATTAATTTATATATTTTGGAGTGTTACGAAAAATCATACAAATTAATTATGTTTATAGTAGAAAAAAATGTGTAAATCATAATGTTAAATATGTAACTTAATGTGAGTAGTTATGAAGAGAGAGAGAGAGGGAAGGCTGACAAGCACCAATCTAACAAGAAAAGAAACATCTCAAAACCTAAACAATCCACAAGAGAAAGAGCAACATTCCACACAATATACATATATCCCTCTCCAATAATTAAGCTGGCCCTTTAGAATTGATAACTAAGCTCTCATGTTAACATCAGTATAGGTAATGAAGGGAACATGTGTTCATATGAGATCCTTGGATACTAAAGATTGAAAAATACCCACTTTTATTATATGAAAGCAATCTGATTAATATTTTTTTGACATCACTATGTTGTCTTTTTAATATGATAAATATATAGTCTCGATTAGTGATACTAATGAATTTCTTTTTTTCTTTTGTGAGATTGGGGGATATAAAGATTTAACCCCGTAAAATCTTTTTTAGTTGAGTAAACTAAATAAGGATCAAGGGTTAAAAACTCAACATATCAATTAAATTATATTTAATCTTTTATAATTTAGTATAATAAATTTTTAATTAAATGTCAGATTTACAAATTTTAAAAACAAATTCTTTGAAGTATAAAACTGCATAAATTTAATAATTATTTTTATGTTTTTTAATTTAAAATAGTATTGGAAATTTTATTTTTATTGAAATTATAAATATAAATAGTTTTAAAACTTTTGAAAATGTTGTACTTCAATTTTAGTTGTTAATAATTTCAATTTTCTAAACATTTTTAACTAACATGTTCTAATATGATTTTAATATATTTTAAATATTTATTTAAAATATTAAACAATTTAAAAAAAAACCAAAGATTATTTAAACAATTTGTCTTAAAACATGCTTTTTTACAAAATTTTATTTTTTTAATTTAATTATAATTTAAGATATAATTATTGTAACAATTTTTACAAATTTTAATGTAAAACCTTTTTCAGTTTAATTTAATTTAAAATTTTTAAACAAATTCAATTAAAAATATTGAAAAATTAAAACAACTTTAAAACAATTTTAATCTTTAACATTATTTTTAAAACTTATACAACTTTTTTTACATGAAAATATAATGGGTAAATTTTACTTCCAATCCCTCTGATTATTTTTAAAAATAATAAGAATAGTTAAATTTCAATTTGATCCTTTTATTTCTCTTAAATTTGAGATTTATTGAATCTACTTTAATTTTGACATAATTTGGTACCTTAACTTCTATGATGCTATAAGTTAGCCTAAATACTTCATTTTAATTAAAATGATGATGTGAACTTTGAAGAATTGTTAGCACCGTTAAAACTCTTTATTAAATTCAAGTTTGTTATAATGCTATTTTTTGTTACATGGTTACCAAATGATTTTTTTTTTTCAAAATGCCACACTAGATAATTTAACAAAAGAAAATTTAACAGTGCTAAAAAATGAACCTAAATTTTTAAATTTGAAAAGTAGATGACTAAATTCTTAAAAATAAAAGTATGAAGATTAAACTCCAAATATAAGAAGAGTATAAGAACTTTGAGAAAATTATAATATTTAAATTTAAATATTATAATTTAGTCAAGAAATAAATAATTAACACAATGCAAAGCACGAAGAAACCATACTAGTTTTATTAATTTTTGTACATTTTTAATTGACATGTAATTGCTTTAAAAAATTTAAACATTTTTTTAAAAAATTATAATTTTAAGCATTTTTAATTTATAAAATTATTTATAAAAATATATTTAAAATTTTAAACAAGTTTAATTTAAAAGACATTTAAATTTGTTTACAATGTTTTTAAAATATTTCTTAAAAGTTTACTTTAAATGATGATTATTGGGATAAATACTAAAATTATACATGAACTTTGATACAATTTGTAATATTATACATTAATTTTAATTTGGTGTATTTGTATACATCAAACTTTAATTTTAGTTCAATTTTCTTATTTCACTAACCCCATTATCTATGTGACCCATTTTTCGTTAAGTCATATAAATTGCTGACATGACATTTTATTAGATTAAAGAAAAAAATTAAATTATTTCCACTTAAATTTAACAAGAATAAATTTCTTGATGAAATAAGAGGTCATTTTCCCAAGTGTGTTTATTTTTTTTGATTTAGGTGTAAATAATTTAAATTTATTGGTTTGTTTCTCAACATAATAAAATGTCATGCCAACAAGTTACACATTATTTAATAAAAAATTGTGTCACATAAATAACGGGTTAGTGAAATGTGACAATTGAACCAAAATTAAAGTTTGATATATATATGTACTAAATTTAAATTGATGTATAACATTACAAATTATATCGAAAATCATGAATACTTTTGATATTTATCCATCATAGATATTTAATATATATTATATATGATTAGTTTCTTACCTTTGCGATGTAAGATTTATAGTATTTTAATTGGTAAAAAAATTGATATAATTTATTATTTTTAATATAAAATGTTATAAGAAACTAAAAAATTTTGCTTGATATTTAAATTAAGTAATTTTTAAAATATAAATTTATGATGATATATGTAGTTTGTATTAGTATTATAGAAGTTCTTCCATAATATCCAACTAAAAACAAATTAAAAATGAATTTTTAAATGCATCAACATTTTTCTCCATATCATTCATATAATCATATATATATATATATATATATATATATAAAAGCATAAGTTTGAAAAACTTTTCAACTGATAAAAATATATTTTATTTTTTAACATGTTACTAAATTCATATTTAAAAATAAAACATTGAAATAAAATAAAACTTGTGGTAATTATAATTTTAAAAATAATTATAATTTATTAGAAGTTGAAATTGTGAGTTTTACACATTTAAAAAATGTAATTTACAATTATTAGTTAGAAATTGTTGTGCTAATTTTATTGATATAAAATAGAATTATTGAATAAAATTTTAAGTATCTTAATTATCACTTAATTAATATAAGAGATAATTATATTAATTAGTTGTTATTTTGAATAAGTTAAAAATGCTTTAATTATGATTTGAAAATTTTCTATCATAATATTTGAATTTATAAGTTAATATATTTTAATTATATTCAATAATTCAAATAAAAATATTATTTTATGTTAATTACTATAATTAAAAATAATACTTAAAAAAATTGATTAAATATTAAAAATGTAAAATCACAATACTGTTGTTAAAGACATACCGTGAAAACATACAAATCGAGAATAATATTAATTGCTACATTCATTAAAATTTTATTAAACAATTATATAACCAAATATTTAATTTGAAATACCTTAAACGGACGAATTTTTATTTAAATAATTAAAAATATTGAAGTAATATTTAAAAATTGATCTACTTCAATAAAAATAGCACATAAAAATGACTTTGTATGCCAAACTGATTAAGAGTAAAAAAATCTATAAAAAAAATAATTAAAAATTAAAAGTCACAAATTAATTAATAATTGGACTGCCCTTAAACAATCTTAACTTTTTAGCTACTAAACCATCTCCACAGATAAAATCAGCAGGGAAGAAACAAATACTAAACAATCTGAAATTTATTATCCTTTTTATTTTATTTCCTTCCACTTTTTTTCATAGAATCAAAATTTATTTTTTTATTGTTTTTTCACTCACTCCTCTAATCCTTCCGCTTTTCCATTCAACCAAATACACCCTTAATCTCAACCACCTAAAGGTGTTATATAAACTCGAAACCTTCCCAAAACATCTCTATATTTCATGATATATCTCATTTAGACACAAATAAAATAATGATATATTGACAAAAACTTTGATATTATTTGGGTTTGATCTATATTATGCTGGGTATTTTAAATAAACTGAAAATTGAATAATATTTAAAAGAAATAATAAGGGTATTTATAATTTTAATAATTTTATAATTTTCTATAAATTATAAATAGGAACATTAAAACAAATCTTGAGATGGATTAGCGGATGTTTTAGTTTAGGTTAAGTCATGGATTTTATATAAACAAATTTCCTTCATAATTAAATAATAATAATAAATAAGATAAATTCATAAGTGTGGTAAATAATGAAGATGTTAGGAGGGTGTGGCAGATGTTTCCAAAACACGGTAAACATTTAAGTGAAAGGAGGCCAAGGTAGTCCTTTTGACAAACCCACTCTCATCCATCGGACCACAACTTCTCAGATCATGTGCCATGGCTTGCCTCCAACCCTTTTGTCCATGCTTCCCTCTTCCATAACCATAACCATTCCCTCTCTATAGCCCCATTAGCCAACCCCCCCCCCCTTTTCTTTCCTCCTTTTCCCAAAGACTTCAACCCACCCTCTCTTCTCTTGTTTAATCATGGAGAAGAACGAAAGGGAGACTCACGACTTCATGAACGTAGAATCCTTCTCTCAGCTTCCCTTTATCCGCCCGGCCCCCAGCAAAGAAAAGGGCATCCGTTTGTTCGGCAAGGAATTCGGTGGTGTTGACCCAGCTACGCCCAGCAACGAGTCCGACTCAGCCGAGAACAACGAAGATTCCACCAAGGAGAACGAGAACAATGGTGATAACAGCAGAAGGTTTGAGTGCCATTATTGTTGCAGAAACTTCCCCACCTCCCAAGCTTTAGGTGGTCACCAAAACGCTCACAAAAGGGAACGCCAACATGCGAAACGAGCTCATCTTCAGTCAGCAATGGTGCACACCTCTTTATCTGATGCTCATATTTATGGACTTGTTAACTACAGGCTAGGCTCAGCTCCAACACCACCAATCACTTACCCTTCATGGAACTCTAGCTTTACCGGTAGTACCAGTAGGTTTTATGGGAACCATACCTCCTTTTCTCATCACCCACCCATCAATGGCAGCCCACTGGGGTTATGGAGAATTCCTTCTACCCTTCAAAATAACTCTTCTAATTTCAATCCTGACCGTTCCTCATCATCCTCATCCTCATCCTCACATCCCTTGCCTTTGTTTACCGGCGATGAGTTGAAGCCGCCCTCTCAGGTTGTTGCTGGCGGTGGTGGTTCAAGCTCCCAGAGTCGGTACGTTTATGAATCCAAGCCAAGATTGCAAGACCATGTGAGTTTGGATCTACATCTGTAATAACTTTTGATTTAATTTTAAACGAGAAAAACAAAATCAAAATCTTTGCTCTGCAAGATGAGGCGATTATATTATATATATAATAATTCCTAGCACACAAATCTTTTAACATCTTGGATTTTCTTCCTTATTATATAGTATGATGTAAATAAAATGTTTTACGAATTCCTCAGTATTCATCTCTCTCTTCAAAACCGTAAGCTCAGATGTGAACTTACGTACGTTAAAAAAAAGAATTCCCAGTTCCAAAATGCTAACTCAAACATACTACAAGGTCTCCCTCTCTCGTTTTTTGAAGATTTATGATTTTTGCTGTCATGTGTTAGGCTGAAAGGTCATGTTATTATGCGTTCCCTATTTCAGAAACTTTCACATGTGTGAAGAATATTGTTTTCCGGAGTGGCTATATCTGTGAGAAAGCACATGAACATCTGTGTAGCCACACACACACACGTGTGCCTAAATCTATGCGTTGTCTGTCTGAAACAGGTGTAGAGGGTGAGAGAAAGAGATTTATTTAGGTGTAAGTTTTGTATTTAATACTGCAACAGAGGGGTAAAAAAAGACGGTTTAAACATAACAATACATTATATAAGGGGTTTTCCTGGTATCTGCATGAATTTCCTTTTTCATATAGGATAACAATTGTTCATTTCTTTTGGGTCTTGCTCATAGTATTAGATCAGAATGCAGTCATATATATGAAGAGAGTGTGAGAAAGACAACATTTCTTTTATATTTAGGATGTTTGGCAATCAAACTTTAAATGATTGATGATATGCATAAAGATGAGCGGTGGAACTTCCTGTCATGAGACCAGAAGCTGAGGGTACAAAGGTGGCAACATTAAGGCCACACCCGGATCTCTTTTTTTTTTTTTTTTTAATTTAAAACAAAAAAAATAAAATAAACCATCCAATACTTTTTTTTATATAACATAAATATATATACTTTTACTAAGAAAAACATATGTATATACACTCAAATATTAAATTGTTTGAAAGCAATAACTAATAAATGAAAATAGAAACCATATCTTTTAAAGCAATCTTTAATTTTTACAAGAAACTATATAGTGATAAAAGAAATCAATTTATTATTAAATAAAATTTGAAAGAAACATGATTAAAACACATAAGATGATAGAGAGTCATGTGTGGCTTTGTTTGTAAGCTGGCTTTTTATGCCTGCAAAAGAGAGAGAGGGAGGTTAGGTAGATTAGTTTTGATTGGCGTATGGAGACGGCTAGCTGTAGAATTTGAAGATGCTTTAACAAAGGGAAAAAGGGCATTTCTTTTTTAACAAAACACAGAGGGTTTCTACTGTTGCTTTTTGATGTTGTCTTTTCTTTTCTTGCTAATGTACAACATTCAATGAATTTCCAACAATAATCCCATTTATATGAAATTTACTATTAGGTAACCTTTGGCCGATCTTATGTTGGGATTTGTGTTTTGTCTCTCGTCTGTTTCGCTAGACCCTTCTGACTAGCTTTACTTTGCATGTTCAATAACCCATCAGCTTTACATTGTAATTCATATTCCGACGGATCTCACTTCAAACTGATTTTAAAGATTGCATGTCAATTTTGCAACTGCGAATAGCTTCCAATGTTGTTGAAGCAATTCCTTAACCCAAGTGTTTTTAACTTATCCATTCCATCTACTTCTCTACAACTATTGTTAACGGTGATCAAGCAAATACACTGTGTTAATATATTATAAACTCCAAACTACTGTAACCTTTAAATTTCAGCAAATCAACACAATTGATTTCATGTTTTTTATTTTCACCTAAATCTCGTATACACTATTTTATTTTATTTTTAAAATTCAACCCACCACACATATACTATATGTTTTTCAAGGCAATATTTATCTTTCCCTATTTCCACTATTTAAGCTTTTACAAATTTACTTTGTCAAAAAAAAAAAAAAAAGCTTTTACAAAATTAAATACTTCAATTCTCTTTATTTACTCACTTAGACACTAAATTACTCCACCTATTATTTTCTATTTAGTTTTTTTATTTTTTATTTTTAATTACAAAATAATACAAATTTAATTACATATTGAAATCATATAAAATTAAATATATTTGGTTTCTTTTATAAAAAATATATATATTTCACATCAACTAAAATTAAATATTTTAAATAGTATAATTCACATAAATATTAACCTTGAGATGAATTTATTAAATTAAAAAAGGTTCTAATGGAAATTTTGATTAAAATGTAAAATTAAAAATATCACAAATTTAATATTATAATTAAATAATTGTATATTTAACATAAATTTACATAAAAGTTATTAAACAAGAACGAAAAGGTCAGAGACAGCAAAAATAAAATATAATTATTATTGCTAGCCCAATGTAGTGTATTATCCATAAATTTCATATATGCTATAACACATGGGTCAAATTCCACCAAGAGCAAATGTTGAGATTTCCCTCGTGAGTGACCATGTGCAACGTTCTCACTTTATGAAATTGTCACCTCTTTAGGTGCTTGAGCTCTCATTAGAGTTAGAAGGCAAAACCCTCCCCTAATAAGTCCTTAGCTTAATGACAAGGTTAAAGCCTTAAGAACTTGAAGATCCCAGGTTCAAGTCCTACCCTATATAAATCATGTGTGGGATCTCAATTTATATTTATTTTGGTTTATATCCCATTAAATGTAGAACCTTTATAGATTTATCCTAGTATAAGTTTAAATATATTCTAATTATCAATCTATCCGTGCTTTAATATGATTAATTTTGGCTATAGTTGATCGGATATATTCTTTGTAATTACAACTGTGATTGTACATGTAACTTAAAAAAATACACTAACATATATTAATTGAACAATATATTATGTTTAACATATGGTTATATTAGAATATTTCTATTATTGTGTCAAACACATAACTTGCCTTATTTATTTGTATGTTTTGCCAAAATAATTTGATGATTTGCTTGCATCTTTTTGCGAATCTTTTGTACCAATATTGTGTTAATAATTGGAGAAGAGATTGAATCAAGCAAGATTATTTTTCAAGAATTCTTATATGATCCACTTACTTTATATTATATATATATATATATATGCAATCCATAAATATTTGAGCTAACTTTATTATCATTTATATCATTAAGGGTAATTGATTTGATGAGATTTGAGCATATTAAAGATGGATTAAAAGTTACCTTGTGAAGATAGATTCATGCCCTAAATGTGGAAGGCTTGTTTAATATTGATAGCGGTGGTTTTATTGCTAAGGCAAGTGTTTTGATTACTTTAGGAGGTTTTGATTACTTTTCTCTTTTATTATTAATTTTTTATTATCTAAATATAAATTTAATTATTATTTAATAAAACATAATTTTGATATATGTTACTTTTTACAAATAAATTAACATATATTATTTAATTTAATATAATTTTAATTAACACGAGTATAATTTTATTTCAATGTCTTTAATGATCATTTTAACAATAACTAAACTCATTGTTATCGAGTTTTTTTTTTTTTAAATAGAAAATCAAATTCATACATCCACTCATTTTACATATCAATCTTATAATCTAAAGATACAATGAACATCTTTAACCAATAAATCAAATGTTGGAGCTGAGTTAAGTTTTAATCTAAAAAAGAAAAACCCTTAGATTTTACCTAAACAATTATATATATTAGTTGCCCTAACAGTACGGCAATGGTAGCCGCTAAACAGAACTTAATCAGGAAGTGCATACGTTTCAAAGACATGTAGGAAAGCTTTCAAATTAAGGGAATTTGATTTCCTAATCCATCTCTTTGTTCTCTTTTTCACTTTTTCTTTTTCCTTCTTATTTTTGGAAGGGTATAATGTTAAATCTTCCCTACCACCTTCGAATTGACTGGAATTAAGTGCATAATTTTATGAGATGGAATGCTTTAGAACAGGTTAAATAATTAAGATATTTGGTTGACTGAGTCTTAACTTGATTGGTATCGATATTATTCTCAATATAAGAAAACATGAATTCGAGCATGTAAAGGCTGAAGGAAGATTTTTTTGATAATTCCAAATTTTGTAAAAAAAAAATTATAAGAGAAGCTGTGTTGGATATGGTTATTCAGAGGTAACAAAAGTGATAAAGTTTGAATCATTTCTTCTAAAATCAATTAGCAATAGGCTATATTTGAATACAAGATTAGAAAGCAATCGAAATTTAAGTTATGTAAGATAGACATCATCAGCTATAGATAGCACTGATAGCAAGAAAAAAAAGAAAAAAAGGGAATTAATACAATGTATCACATTAAGGTCCATCTCGTATGAATGTTTGCATATAACCCAGTTTTTAATTTTAAAAAGACTCAATTATGCAGGAAAAAGACTACAAGAAGTGAAAAGATGTGTCTTTTATGGGGAAGTGAAAAATATTTAGTGATAATAAAGTGATTTAACAGATCATTAAAAGGTTCACCGATAGAGTAATGTTACAAATGGGGCATGATTTTAGTTTACAAATTAAGTATCAGTTAGGTGGAAGATCAGTTTCCCTCAGAAACTAATAGGGGATTTCTCCAGGAGAAATGACTCTTTATCTACAAATGTCATATACACATATATATAATAAGACAATTATGAGATGGTGACCACAGTTTTTCCACCTATGGTTATGCTTTTCTTTTTCATTCCAATCTAACAAACCTCTGTGTATATATATATGTACCAATATTAGATTACCAAGGAAATTAATGTCTCCAAAAGGTCCCATTTTGGGAAGTGGGAAAATATAACAATACCATCTTACTACTTTTAGAATATCATTTTGAAAAGCTACCCCTAATTAGTGCTTCATCAACCCCCCCACCTTTTTTGGGTATAAATAACAGTTTGGGGATCGAAATGTTGATAATTGATTGGATTCATGAATGCATTAACCTTAGATAATTAACTCCACCACCAAGTAACAACATGTAGTTAAAAAGTTCGCAATAAAGATTGAATGCAGTTGTTATGTTTAGAGCGAAAAACAGCAACATTGATGAAGTAGTCCAAGTTGACAGTGTGGTAGCAAGCTTGAAAAGGGCAATAATAAGATTACAGGCATTTATGGTGTCAAACATTGATGAAAGGATGCTTGTAAAGACAATGCCAGTAAAAGACATTACAACTCACTCATGTCAAGTAACTGAATAACAGTAAATACTATCAAGTACAAAAATTTTTCACTTATATCTATCTCAGTAACTTGGCAAGGGAAAATACCCTTCTACCCTAGTATTAAGTTTGAATAAGCCACTCAACTAACATGCAACAAATGGGCAAACTGGACCACTCAATTGGATCTCTTTCTTTTCTTTTAAATGAGAAAATCAAAGTGCAAACCTTTAAAAAAATAATAATCATAATAATAATAAAGGGGTCAACACTCAACAATGTTAACATCAATCCCAACTATCTAGGGGTCCCAGAAGTAAATGCAGAAGAGAGGGCATGTGATGTTAAAAAGAGAGTGAAAAACAATAAAGACGAATGAGAAAAGAGTAGAGACATTATCATATGGACCACTCTTGTATTGATTTTTTCTTCCCCTCTTGTTGCTCTCCATTTTTTATACCAGAGAGTGAGCAGTGGAATTTAAGAACCATCGGCCCACACCATGTAAAATTTGGAAACGAGGTTGACAGTTTATACAGTAGCCAACCTTATGCTAAACTGTGTCTTGTTGGTCCAAACTGCAAACCTCTCACTCCATAACAGAAAAGAGCCAGTCTCCAAACCCTCAGCCCCACTTTCAGAGTCGCTATCTATTGGCTGGACCAGAGTTTGGGATAAATGTATATGTATGTATATATGTAGGGTTAGCAGTTTGCAGTACATATGGCAGCCAACCTTATATAGTGCATGTTGAAGGATCCAAAGGCTTTCTTTGCCTTACCCTACTTTCTCTACCTTATATATATACAAAATAAAAAATTTTACTTAGCTTGTTGCTTTATTTATCTTCAACATTGTTTTCACCAGCTTTGGAAACATCCAAATCCGCGCATGGAATAATAAAAATAACTTGTTTAGTTAGAATCCATGTTTACTGTAAACTGCAGGTAGGGTGTGACCCCCCACTCCAATAATTAAATCATATAATTCATCATAAACTGCACAAGTTTTAGCCAATCAGACTTAATCCTGGAATGCAGCATAAAGGCCAATTCATCAACATAATAATCACTAACAGAGGGAAAGTTAATGCAGACCTTATCTCACATTGCAAGAGAAGGACCTCCTACTCTCATTAATGAACTTGTTCCAATCCATATACTTAGTTTTGATAAATCTTTTCAAAACACTTAGAAGTATTAATTTGTTAGTTGCAATTACATTTTTTCTGTTTAAATTTTCAAGGCGAGAACTTGAAAGCAATATTTCAATTATACAATATATTTGTGTTTTTAGATTATGTAATGTAACACACAAATACTAAACAATATGTTTATTTGTATATATTTAAAAGCTCAATAAATTTCTAAACAATATGTTTATTTGTATATATTTAAAAACTCAATAAGCTTCTAAACAATATGTTTATTTGTATATATTTAAAAACCCAAAAAGTTTATTGAGGCTTAGCTTGATTGGTATAGATATTATTGTCAATGTAGAAAGATGTAACTTTGAGTGCGCTGAAACGCATTATCCTTTTATTTATAGGTTGAGAAATTATTCTAAAATAAAAATCCAATAAAAATTATGTTTTATTTAAAAAAAAATTGGGTGCTAATATTGCTGTAAAACCAATTGTGGTTGAAAAAGTAAAATAATTATTAAAAATATAATTTCTTTTTCCAAAAAGAAAATGTTTTCATATAAAGTTTGAAGAAATTTATTTAGTTTTCAAACTAAAAAAATTCAACATTTATGTAAAGTATTCCAACAAAAATTTGAATTATTTCTAAAGAAAAAAAATAGTCTTTACTTTATGTGTTGATATTTTTTATATTATATTTCGAAACATTTATTTAATAAAAATAGAAAAATAGTAAAACAAAATAATAGGTGGATAGTTTTAATTTACCCAACCTCTTCAAGTAATTTTGTTTTTGACGTTGTCCTAGTTGAATAGTGGCTTATTAATTGGTAATATGAACTCAATTTTACAAATAGAAATGTAAGGCATGACCCTCGCAATAATTCAGTTTTGCCAAAAACCATACATATTCTTAGATCTTTTAGATTTCCTTAATCCAGCCTAATTAAATTTACCAAGTTAAGAAAAATTAGTTCTATTTTTTTTATGGAAACAAAATCAAGTTTTTATTACATGATGTAATAATTATAATTTGGAGAATTTAGATATAAAATAATTACACATAAATATCTCAAGGAACCATTTATTTTGAAAAAGGAAGAAAATTCCTAGATTGGCATCACTTGACTAAAATAATTTAAATCCATCGGCTCCATAAGAACAAGGGAAGTCCAGACAAGTCAGTAAATCTGGTCAGAACTATACCTCAAATACTGTTACCACACAAGTAAATTCTCCTTCCACTTCCACATTAACATCAACTGTAACTTGTACGTAATCACTAGAGATATCTACAAACACCTAAAACGTATTTGGATATGAAATTATGATGAAACTTAGATATTGGTGTTGACACTTAATGTAACCTCAAACAAATCAGGTAACACATTCAATTACCATTCAGTGGTGAGTAAGTTGTGATCTTACCTTTAAATATGATTAGCAAAAACTTCTAGTAAATTCCTCAGAAATACACCAATGTATGAATATTACTATATTATATATTAATTGTAGAAGAACACAAACGTAAAAATCAGAAAGAAATTAATTAAAAAGGAAAAAGCAGATTCATCCAAAAGTTCTATACACATAGGCATCATATTGCTATTTCAGAACTGATGAAAGTAGAATCTTGAGTAAATGCATGATTAAGGATTCATCTTAGCCTTTCTTGTTGAGGAGTAGCATATGCATCTTCAATGTGTCGCGTGAGGAGTGAAATTCCATAATGCGAGGCACTAGAGGCAGCATAATAGGAAGTGACGGTGAGCTGAGCAAACTTTGGAAGTGCATAACCTACAAACTCGTATCAATTGCAAATTATAGTCTATACACATCACACAAACACAAAGAAAGTGGAAAATCATTAAAAATATATTCTAGTTCTCAAGACTGCTGCTACTCAAGAATAGTCATTCGACTAAAATTCACTTGTAAATGCAGTCAAATTAAATCCCCCCCCCCCCCCCTTTTTTTTTTAGAGTAAGAAAGGCAGTTCAATCAAATCACTACAGAAGAAAAGCACCATAACCATAAGATATGAAGATGAAGCCAAGGTACCTAATTATCTCAAATTTCATAAGAAAAACAAATGCAGGCAACTTCTAAAGATCTTAAAGGTCAATATAGGATAAGGCAAGAAAGGTTTGAGGAGACGGACTTAAGACACGAGTAACAACTGCAAGAAACCACCTGCTAAATGCTTTGATAGACAATAGCAGCCCACAACTTATTTAGCTTTTTCTACTAAATAATTAATCCAATGACATACGGAATTCATAGACAAAACGAAATTACTTGCCAAACGTTGCACACTCTACTCAAGGCCATAACATGCAAGGTAAGTGTGTAGGTTAAAAGGGGATGCAAATAGCAGAGCAATTCAAAAGGGAGAATACCAGTATACTTAAATGGTTACCACTTATTTTTTGACAAAGGAATATAATTATCTTTTTATTAATAATAGTAATGATAAAGACTTTTTGTAATATTTTCTAAACCATATTTATGGGTTTATCTGTTATAATATTTGCTGTTGTTCTTTCCTCCTTGGAGCGGATGGCAAAATCATGAGTATGCAAATAGGAACAATTTGACAGTGCTGCACCATTAAACAATCACATTACGTGCTGCTAATATTGCAGCAATGCAAACTGAACATACTATATAATTTTAGAAGTACTCAACATTCAACAATAGGACCACCATTTATTTAGACGACTTCATAAAGAATATGATGTACATTGTAAATATCTCACATATCACTTTTCACTAAAAGCTGCAGCAAATAGATTCAGCTCAATGAAGGATAAAATTTGCACAAATGTGATCATGCTTTATTTCCAAACTGAGAACTGCATAAGCTACTTTACGACTAGAGTGAAAGAGCAAACTTATACCTCCAAAAGCTGCACTGGCACCAGAAAACATTAACAGCAAAGGAATCTGTCAAGAAAGAAGATCCTAGAATTAAATTAAGTGAGCTTTAAGAAGATAAAAATAAAATATCTCTACCAGCCATGAAAAGGGGAAAATATGTTTGAGATTTGTCACAGATTGAAAGGATTGGAAATGCAATTTAGAACAAAGAAATGGCATACCCCAGTTACAAAAGGGAGCCACTTAGGTCCCTTGATGTGATTCTGAAGGAAAGGGATCCCTGAAAATAAAAAACCATAAGAGATGTGCATGCAAAAGTAAAAGTCAGTGAAGACAAAAGGAGTCCAATAATACCAGTATTAAAGCCATGTACTGCACTAAGCATTCCCCCGATACCAGAGCCAGCCTATTTGCAACAAAAAATGCAACACATGTTGTAAAAATCAACAATCTTTCGGCACATTAACTTAAAATTATGGTAACTTTAGGATTGCGATCCATACTATCTCATTCAAAATGTGAAATTTTTGGACAAGATTTCAATTTGGTGATCTTGCCATACCCTGAGCTGTTCTTGAAAGGCATAAGAATCCAAATGCCAAATGATTCCACACTGAATTAGAGCAAGAAGCAGCTTAATAGAATAGACTAAAAGTAACCATAGTTTTTTACTATCTCTGAGAAACATACAACTTGAAAAGAGCTAGTGCTACAATTCTCAATTACTGCACATACTTTAACAGTACAAATAACATTATTAAAGTGTTTGAACATATCAAAATCACATACATTGATTTGATAATGATATCTAGAAGATAGCATCTAATGATTCAGTTAAGCAAACAATTTTTTTTTCAAACTTCAAAAGGCATGTCCCTACTTGCATTGAAAGTAGAAACCCTATGTTACAAGGATTGGGATGGGTGTCAAATATATGTATATATACAACAAACATATATTCATATTCTAAAGTTGTCTTTATTTTTTTTTTTTCTCTGTTACCTAGAAAAATAAACCATTGGAGCTCCACCTTGAGGAGGTAGCAGTCTCACACATCCCACAAATCCCAAAATCTGTCTCCTCAAGATTTAAACAAGAAATCTCCAGATTGAATATATGTTTGAGGCCAGTATAACTGTATATTCCTAATAGACATAAAAGGTTAATCATGGTAAAACTTGGTAACTAGTCTAAGCTAGGATATAATAGTTTTGAAAACTCATCTAAAAGTTTACAGCTTTCCAGGATGAAGATAAAAAAACCATGAAACTTCTAGTAAGCAAAAGGGCCAATTATACCATGCAAGTAGCCCTAAACTACAAATTAGAGCATTGGGGGGTTATTATTTATGTTTCTTCCAACAAGCAAAACAAAAGAGGGAGAAATGAAACGGACCACTGCAGTGGCATCCTCCAAAACTGAAGTAATTGTCCATTCAGCTTTGTCCTGCAAAAGAATTACAAATTAATAAAAGAAAAACATAATTCAATAGTCAATACCTTGAGAAAAGAAGAAAAAAGAAGAATAGAGATGAAGGGATTACGGAATCAGGGTTTAAGAGAGAGAGGCAACGAGGACAACGAGCAGAACCTAAGCCAGGGTTTATGGTTGGATCGTGGTGCAGATTTCCATTCCTTAGCTTTTCCTCATATACTTCTCTTGTCCCCATTCTTCCAATCTCCCAAAACCTCTTTTCTTTCTTTTTTCCTCACAATCTGATTTCTCCGAAGGAACACAAAACTCAGGAACCCCACAACGGAGCAGAACTCTTTCGATCTTTTCGTTGCATCTAAAGACAAGATATGGGCCGAACCTGTTTCCATAGAGAAGTGTTTATTTAGATTCCTTGGGCCAGTTACTTTGTCATCAGATCGGGCTAAAAGTTTGAAAAAAATATTATTCAATTACTATTATATTTTTGGAGGAGAAACTAGAGAAAGCACCAAATGGGCTGGGTTAGGTCCGATCAAATTGTTAAGCCCGATTGATAGGCTCAATCTAACCTAAAAATGGCATAAATTTATATTCAAATTTAGTTTAGATTATACATGCTAAACCCAAATCAAATTTGACTTAATTTATTTTTATTTTTTAAAAAAATATTTTATTACACAAAATAAATTTAAAAAAATAGTATATCAAATATACTATTAAAAAAAATATTAACTTACCTCTTTTATCTTGTTTAAGCAAATGTATAATTTTTTTTTAAAACTTACCTCTTTTATTTAAAAATTAAAAATGAAATTACTTAGTAAATGAATTATTTCTCTTTAAAATATGATATAAAAACCCACCCACCCGACAGTTCAACACTAATATATATACATCAATACCAATTTTAAATAGGCAACAATGCTGTAACATGAAGCAGCTCAAAAGCAGAGAAAGAATAGTTAAAATAGTGAATTTTTACACAGCGAAAACAGATAAAGATTTCATATGAATGAAGTAACTATTATAATAAACAGAAAATGAAAAATCCTCCAAGCTGGACTACGGTTTTAATCATACACATACTTCATATCACTGCAGCAAAAAGTGATGAACTAGACATTAGCTAAAAAATTTTATACATGCACATCAATAAAATCCTAATTGCCTTAAAGCCTAGTGCTTGCCCTTTCCAACTGATTGCACAACCTCCGATTGCAAAGACATAACCTATGAGAGATCTTCTTCTATCAAGGTCTAGCAAAATCAGCATCAACATACCCAATAACTCCATCTCTAGTTCTTCCAAACTATAAGCAAACATCAGTAGTACCTTGTAAATGTCTTAAAATCCATTAAGCTGCTTTCCAGTGTTCTTTACTAGGATTTGCCATGTATTTGCCAACTTCACTGACTGCATATGATAAATCTGGACATGAACAAACCATAGCATACATGAGAGACCCCACTACACTAGAATATGGAACATGTGACATGTACCCAATCTCATCATCTAATTGTCGAGACAAACTGATAAAAGTCTAAAATGAGCTACTAAAGGAGTACTAACAGGCTTAGCACTCTGCATATTGAACTTGCAAAGAACTTTCTCAATGTACCCTTTCTGAGTTAGGTATAATTTACTTGTTTTTCTATCTCTGAGAATCTCCATACCAAGTATTTTCTTTGCTGGTCCTAAATCTTTCATCTTAAATTTTTCACTAAGCTGAGCTTTGACCTTTTTTATCTCTTCTTTATTTTTCGATGCTATCAACATGTCATCAACATAGAAGAGTATAAATAAAAGAACCATCACTGTTTTTCTTAAAGTAAACACAACTGTCAAAGCTAGTTCTTTCAAAGTCATGAAAAGTCATAAAGGACTCAAACCTTTTGTACCACTATCTTAGTGACTGTTTCAAACCGTAAAGGGACCTTTTCAGCAAGCAAACACAGTCCTCCTTTTTTGATACTGTAAAACCCTCTGGTTGTTGCATGTAAATATCCTCCTCAAGTTTTTCATGCAAAAATGCAGTTTTTACATCGAACTGCTCAAGCTCTGAATCATGTATTGCCACAATACCAAGCAAAACTTGAATCAAACTATGCTTCACAATTGGGGAGAACACATCTATAAAGTCCACTCTTGGAATTTAACTGTAATCATTTGCAACAAGTCTTGCTTTTTATCTGAGTTCTTCAACTCTTGGAGTCCCTTCTTTCTTTTTAAACACCCATTTACAACGAACAACCTTTTTTCTTTAGGAAGTTTCACAAGATCACATGTTCTATTTTTGTGGAGTGATTCTATCTCCTCTTGCATAGCAAACATCCACTTTTCTGAGTCTTCACAGCTTACCGCCTCAGAATAATTAGATGGCTTTTAGTTTGCATCTATATATTCAACCACATTTAAAGCATAAGCAACTAGATTATTGTAACACCCCTATCCCGTAACCATCACCGGAATAGGTAAGGGGCATTACCGGACTTGTAATACAGATCAGAATAGACAAATTTTGAACTTTAATATCAATAACATAGTTCTATAATCCTTCTCCCAATCATGCTTTAAAACTCATGTAATGACACATACATTTATTTAGGATCAATTTGCAAACATGTGAAAGATAAGGGAAACATTTAGAAATTTCTCAAGTTAGGGGCACGCGGCCGTGTCCCTAACCCGTGCATCCCAACACGGTCGTGCCCACTAGACACGCCCAAAACACTCAGCCCGTGGTCGAGCCTGACTAACCCCATACGGTCACCAGACATGCCCGTGTGTCTAGCCTGTGGCCAACACTGTCAAATACCACACGGCCACCAGACACGCCCGTGTGTCTAGGCCGTGTGCAAGACTACCAAAAACATTTAAGGTGCAGGGTTTACACGGCTGAGTCACACGCCCGTGTGCTCTGCCCATGTGGCACAATGTAGGCTTGGTTTAAGCCAATTTGCCACCCAAATGGGTCCTTTCCTACAAGCAAATCATATTCCAAAACATCATTAACAAACATTGGCAACCAAAGCATATATTTCCAACACAATATCATATCCAACCAATTCACAACTCAAAATCTATTTACCTATCCACATCTTTACTCATTTATTCATCACATCTTACCATATAAAAACACCTCATAAAATGGCATCCAACAAAAGTTAAGCATATACAAATCAAGCTATATCACTTAGCTTGTATTAAGTACCAAAATACACCATAACCATTATCAAACTAACCAAAAACATTTACTTAGCAACTAGCTGATACATGCCATGACTATTTCAAAATACATGGATCCAAAAGTACCAAAAGCTTTAAGGATAGTGTGATAGAGATCTCTGACACGTCTGAAAGTCGAGCTAGCTTCCGAATCTATAAAACAAGGGAAAAGTAAACAGAGTAAGCTTTAAAAGCTTAGTAAGCTCGTATAACAAAGAATTAAACTTACCGAATCAATAAGATAAACACATAACTAATGCCAAGTCAATTTATGTGCTCAAGTTGCCTATTTCACAAGTACACACTTGTTAGTCCATGAAATCCATAAATCATTCATGTACCATTTGAGACATTCACATATCAATAAGCATTTATCAAATACTCAACTCATGTAGAACTTGCAACACATGACTTATGTAATTCATCACATATATTTCATGTAAACCTTATAACTCATATAACATATAATTAATTTACTTCCTTATTTTTCATGTAACATGTATCGGTGAAATTGCCTGTTGAACCTTAAAGAATATCGAGGGATACTCGGGTGATACACACACAGTGTATATACATATAACCTGTAATCCATCAATGCGTCATATATGCTCTTTCGAGCCTGTACAGTAAGCCCGAAGGCTGAACATGTGATCCCGAAAGATGAACGGTAAGCCCGTAGGCTGAACGGTAAGTCTGAAGACTGAACATGTAATCCCAAAGGATGAACATGTAGCTCATGAGCATGTGGTGAGTCCGCAACAAATGCAGGAGCTCAAACCACCCTGTAGCCCTAGTGACATGTCACTTGTATCCTTGCGACTTCTACGGTTCTAACGGGGCTTAGTATTCACATTTCACATATAACCTTTAACATTGTCCATCTCATTCATATATATAACCAAATAGGCAATTCAATTAAATTCTATTTCACACATTCACATAATCAATTTACAACGATTATAAACATGTATAAATTAGACTTTATTATACGAACTTACTTCATTTTTTCGATAATTACTCGACTCTCTTTTTATTTCCTCGATCCAGTTTCGGGATTCGATTGTCTTGGTCTATATTAATACGAATTCAACTACTTAATCAATAACATGTTCAATTTAATCCAAAACATGTAATTTGGCATATTTGCAAATTAACCCTTATATTTTCAACACTTTGCAATTTAGTCCTTTTATCAAAAAAATGACAAATTACACAATCAATCCTTCAAACCAGCCTAGCCGAATGTTCATAAAAATCACATAAGCATCTATAATTCATCTAATCATATTTCTAACCATACAATTTTAGTTTCTTTTCGATTTAATCCTCAAAACTCATTTTCATCAAAAATCATTTTATACAACTTACATATTTCCAACTAACATTCAACAATTCATCAAAGTCCATCAAAACAACATGGATTCAACAATGGCATCTTTTAAATACATACTCAAATTCAGAAATTGAGGTACGGGTCGGCTAGTATACGAAGCAATGATCTCAAAAACGTAAAAATTATCAAAAACCGAGCAAAGTACATACCTCAATCAAGCTTAACAATGGCCGAATGTTTAAAAGCTTTAAAACCCTTGTTTTTTCTTGAGAATTCGGTGGAGAAGAAGAAAAATAAAGCCAAATTTTTTTTGTTTTTAATTAAAACATATATTAACACTAAATGACAACTTTACCCTTTGTTAAAACATTTAAAAACCATATAAAATATGGACATGAATGTCCACTAATAATTAAAATGGAAAAATAACCATTCAAGGGCTTGCATTAATAAAACCAAAGCCATTTAAATCCTTTATGAAACAGAACCCAAATTTATCGCTTTATGCGATTTAGTCCTTTTTCTCAAATTAACCAATTAAACGATAAAAATTTCTGAACAAAACTTTCATGCAGTGAATCTATCATACTGTAAAACATATTAAAGCAGTACGAACAATATTTCAACTCGATTAAGTGGTCCCGAAACCACTCATTCTGATTAGGGTCAAAAGTGAGCTGTTACAACTCTCCCCCCTTTAGGGATTTTCGTCCTCGAAAATTTTACCAATAAACAGGTTAGGGTATTGTTTCCACATAGCTTCCTCAGTTTTTCATGTAGCTTCCTCTATTTCGTGTTTACACCAAAGAACTTGAACAAGTGCTATACGTTTATTTCTCAATTCTTTGATCTCTCGAGCTAAAATTTTGATTGGTTCTTCAGTATACGACAAATCAGACTGTAGTTCCACATCAATGGGAGAGATGACATGAGATGGATCAAATCGGTATCGATGAAGCATCGAAACATGAAATACATTATGAATCTTCTCAAGTTCAGTCAGTAACGATAGTCGATAAGCTACAGGTCCAATTCTTTCCACAATTTCATATGGCCCAATAAAACAAGGACTTAACTTTCCTTCCCGACCAAAACGAAGAATTTTCTTCCACGATGACACTTTCAGAAATACACGATCTCTGACTTGAAACTCTATTTCTTTTCATTTCAAATCTGCATAAGATTTCTGCCTGTCAGATGCTGCTTTCAAGTTGTCACATATCACTTTTACTTTTTCTTTTATCTCTCGGATCAAATCAACCCTGTGTATCTTTTTCTTACTCAATTCAGTCAGTATAATAGTGTTCGACATTTACGACCGTATAGAGCTTCGTATGGAGCCATTTTCAAACTCGTCTGGAAACTGTTGTTATATGTAAATTCAATCAGAGGTAAATATTTATCCCAGCCATTCTCAAATTCAAGAATACAACATCGTAACATATCTTCTAGAATCTGTATAACTTTTTCAAACTGACCATCGGTCTGGGGATGAAATGCTGTACTGAAATTCAATTTCGTTCCCAAAGCTTCTTGAAATTTCTTCCAAAATCTCAAAGTAAATCTCGGATCTCGATCGAAAATAATAGACAGTGGTACACTATGTAACCGCACAATCTCTGATAAATACAATTCAGCTAATTTATCTAAAGAATAGTCTGTACATACTGGTATAAAATGAGCAGATTTGGTCAATCTATCAACGATAACCCAAATTGCAATTTTCTTTTTTGGAGTCAGGGGTAATCCAGATACAAAATCTATTGTAACTCTGTCCCATTTCCATTCCAGAATCAGAATAGGCTGCAATAAACCCGATAGTACTTGATGTTCGGCCTTAACTTGCTGACAGATAAGGCATTTAGATAGAAATTCAGAGATATCCCGTTTCATTCCCGACCACCAGTATAATTGTTTCAGATCATTATACATTTTAGTGCTATCGGGATAAACTGAAAAACAACTATCATGTGCTTCATGCAAAACTTTTTGAATGAGTTCACTATTTTTCGATATGCAAATTCTATTTCGGTACATTAAACAATCATCAGTCCTGATAGAAAATTCAGAATCAGAATTTAATTCACAGTGAAGTCGCTTAGCTTGTAGTTCACGATCATTTTTCTGAGTCGCAGATTTGTTGTAGAATCATCGGTTTAGCCTGTAGCTCGGCTATAATAGATCCGTCATCACAAAGCTTCAATTAAGTATTTAAAGCCCGTAAAGCAAACAAAGATTTCCGGCTCAAAGCGTCAGCTACAACATTAGCTTTTCCCAGATGATAGTCAATCACAAACTCATAGTCTTTTAATAACTCGAGCCATCTCCATTGTCACATATTCAAATCTTTTTGTGACATCAAGTATTTCAAACTCTAATGATCCGTAAAGATTCGACATTTCTCACCATATAGATAATGTCGCCAAATCTTTAATGCAAAGACTATAGCAGCTAATTCAAGATCATGCGTCGGATAATTTTTTTCGTGCGGTTTTAACTGTCGGAAGGCATATACTATAACTTTCCCATTTTGCATCAATACGCAACCCAGTCCAACTATCGATGCGTCACTATAAATTACAAACTCCTTTCCCGATTCAGGTTGAACTAAAATCGGTACTTCGGTTAGCAAAGCTTTTAACTACTCAAAACTCTGTTGACATTTATCCGTCCACTCAAACTTCACATCTTTCTGTAATATTCGAGTCAACGATACTGCAATCGTCGAAAATCCTTTCACAAATCTTCGGTAATAACCCGCTAATCCCAGAAAACTTTTAATCTCAGAGGCATTTCTCGGTGGCTTCCAGTCTATAATTGCAGATATTTTGCTCGGATCAACTCTGATACCTCCTGCAGAAACAATGTGACCCAAAAATCTGACTTCCCAAAGCCAGAATTCACATTTGCTGAATTTAGAGAATAACCGTTTATCTCTCAAAGTCTGTAACACGATTCTCAGATGTTCAGCATGCTCTATTTCATCACGTGAATAGATCAGAATGTCGTCAGTAAATACAACTACAAATCTGTCTAGATACGGTCTAAAAATACGATTCATCAAATCCATAAACACTGCAGGAGCGTTAGTTAACCCAAAAGGCATAACTAAAAATTCATAATGACCGTATCGTGTTCTGAAAGCAGTCTTGGGTATGTCTGACTCTTTGACTCGTAATTGGTAATGACCTGATCTCAAATCAATCTTCGAAAATACAGTAGCTCCTTTTAACTGATCAAACAAATCATCAATTAACGGAAGAGGATATTTATTCTTTATGGTTACTTTATTCAACTGTCGGTAATCAATACATATTCTCATTGACCCGTCTTTCTTTTTCACAAACAATACAGGAGCACCCCAAGGAGAAAAACTTGGCCTCGCGAAACCTCTATCCGTTAATTCTTGTAACTGTGCTTTCAACTCTTTCAGTTCAGTCGGTGCCATTCTGTATGGAGCTATCGATATTGGTGTGGTACCTGGTAGTAACTCAATACCAAATTCAAACTTCTCTGATCAGTGGTAAACTCGGTAATTCTTCTGGAAAGACATCTAGGAACTCACAAACAACTGGTACAGATTCCACTTTCGATTCTAACACTTTAGTATCCAACACTTATGCTAAATAAGCATCACAACCCTTTCTTACATATTTCTGCGCTCGTATCGCAGATATAATTATCAGTAATTCATTCAAATCATTTGACTCGATCTGAAGAATTTCACCATTCTGACATTTCAACTCTATGCTCTTTCGTTTGCAATTCACAACTGTCTCATGTACATTTAACCAATCCATACCAGTATCACATCAAACTCATTAAATGGGAGGAGCATCAAATCAGCCGGAAAACAATATCCCCAAGTCATCAATTGACAATTCTTACATATTTTATCAACTAACACAGACCTGCCTAATGGATTTGATACTTTAACTACAAATTCGGTAGACTCAACATGTAGACTCTTTTTAAACACTAGTTTCATACAGATATATGAATGAGTTGATCCAGGGTCTATCAATGCAACTATATTAGTGTTATAAAGAGAAAAAGTACCAGTAATAACATCAGGTGATGAGGCTTCCTCTCGTGCACGTATTGCATATGCTCTAGCAGGAGTGCGTGACTCAGATCTCACGTTAACATCTTAAGAAGTATTGCAGGATCCACTCCTATTCCCTATATTCTAGGGTGGTCTACCTCAGGTCACAGTATTATTTGTCTTTGTCGACTGCTCTTTGCTAGCTATTGATCTTTCAGGACAATCTCGCAAATAGTGATCCAGTGATCCGCATTTGAAACAAGCTTCACTCTTCAATCATCATTCACCAAAATGCTTCCGATTACAATACTTGCAATCAGGCCTGGGAGTTCTCACACTATTAGCACTAGCCACAGAGGTTGCCTGAGGTCTCGAATGAGAAGATTTAACATTTCTTTCTCTAATAGTTACGCCCGTAGAAGCAGTAGAATGAGGATGAAAGTCTTTTGATCTCTTGGATCCAGATTGGTGTGATTTACTCGCAATTCTCTTTCTGAATTCTCGGGACTCAAAATCAGCTTTTTGTTTTTCTTTAGCAAGTTCTTCACTTTACAAGCCCGATCAACTAGAACTACAAACTCTTTTAGTTTCAGTATCCTGACTAATAATCGAATTTCTTCATTTAGCCCATCTTCGAACCATTTACACATTATCGCTTCAGTAGAGACACATTCACGAGCATATTTACTGAATCGTACAAACTCTCTCTCGTACTCGGTTACTGACAATCGGCCTTGTTTCAGTTCCAGAAACTCTTTTCTTTTCTGGTCGATGAATTGTTGACTAATATACTTCTTTCTGAATTCTGCCTGGAAAAAGTTCCAGTTAACTCGTTTTCGTGGTACAACCGATGTCAAAGTATTCCACCACTAGTATGTAGAATCCTGTAGCAAATAAATAGCACATCTCAAGCATTCATCAGGCGTGTAAGCTAATTCATTAAAAACTCTGATCGTATTCTTAAGCCAGAACTCGGCCCTCTCAGCATCATCAGTCGCTGAAGCTCTGAATTCTTCGACCCTATATTTCCGTATCTTGTCAACAGGAGGTCTATTCAATCTCAGAGGATCCGTAATTTGTACATTTTTAGGGTTAGGTTGTGGGACAGGAGGGGGTGGAGGTTGTGGAGCAGCCGGGTTTGCTCGCACAAACTCGCTAAACCATTAAGACATCATTTGGAAGAAAGTTTGCTTAGCTTCTTCCTGATTACCCGTAACAGGGTTCGATTCAGAAGGCACAGCCCCTTAAGCAGGTGCTGGCGTAATACTTTCAATATCGTCGTCTATTGCTCGATTCGAATCCATTACTATATAAAATAGATTTCAGAGGATGTCAGGAGATATCACACTATCAAATTTCATGTACATGGCATGTATAGCTAGACTTGTACCACTACGATAGTCTTAGAATTGACTAAACTGTAGCTTTGATACTAACAAAATGTAACACTCCTATCCCGTAACCGTCACCGGAATAGGTAAGGGGCATTACTGGACTTGTAACATAGATCAGAATAGACAAATTTTGAACTTTAATATCAATAACATAGTTCTATAATCCTTCTTCCAATCATGCTTTAAAACTCATGTAATGACACATACATTCATTTAGGATCAATTTACAAACATGTGAAAGATAAGGGAAACATTTAGAAATTTCTCAAGTTAGGGGCACACGGCTTTGTCCCTAGCCCGTGCAACCCAACACGGTCGTGCCCACTAGACACACCTAAAACACTCAGACCGTGGTCAAGCTTGACTAACCCCACACGGCCACCAGACACGCTCGTATGTCTAGCCCGTAGCCAACACTGTCAAATACCACACGGCCACCAGACACGCCCGTGTGTCTTGGCCGTGTGCAAGACTACCAAAAACATTTAAGGTGCAGGGTTTACACGGCTGAGTCACACGCCCGTGTGTTCTGCCCGTGTGGCACAATGTAGGCTTGGTTTAAGCCAATTTGCCACCCAAATGGGTCCTTTCCTACAAGCAAATCATATTCCAAAACATCCTTAACAAACATTAGCAACCAAAGCATATATTTCCAACACAATATGAACCATATCATATCCAACCAATTCACAACTCAAAATCTATTTACCTATCCACATCTTTACTCATTTATTCATCACATCTTACCATATAAAAACACCTCATAAAGTGGCGTCCTACAAAAGTTAAGCATATACAAATCAAGCCATATTACATAGCTTGTATTAAGTACCAAAATACACCATAACCATTATCAAACTAACCAAAAACATTTACCTAGCAACTAGCCTATACATGCCATAACTATTTCAAAATACATAGATCCAAAAGTACCAAAAGCTTTAAGGATAGTGTGATGGCGATCTCCGACACATCCTAAAGTCAAGCTAGCTTCCGAATCTATAAAACAAGGGAAAAGTAAACGGAGTAAGCTTTAAAAGCTTAGTAAGCTCGTATAACAAAGAATTAAACTTACCGAATTAATAAGATAAACACATAACTAATGCCAAGTCAATTTATGTGCTCAAGTTGCCTATTTCACAAGTATACACTTGTTAGTCCATGAAATCCATAAATCATTCTTGTACCATTTGAAACATTCGCATATCAATAAGCATTTATCAAATACTCAACTCATGTAGAACTTGCAACATATGACTTATGTAATTCATCATATATATTTCATGTAAACCTTATAACTCATATAACATATAATTCATTTACTTCCTTGTTTCTCATGTAACATGTATCGGTGAGATTACCTGTTGAACCTTAAAGAACATCAAGGGATACTCGGGTGATACACACACAGTGTATATACATATAACCTGTAATCTGTCAATGCATCATATATGCTCTTTCGAGCCTGTACGGTAAGCCCGAAGGCTGAACATGTGATCCCGAAGAATGAACTGTAAGCCCGTAGGCTGAACAGTAAGTCCGAAGACTGAACATGTAATCCCAAAGGATGAACATGTAGCTCATGAGCATGTGGTGAGTTCGCAACAAATGCAGGAGCTCAAACCACCCTGTAGCCCTAGTGACATGTCACTTGTATCCTTGCGACTTCTACGGTTCTAACGGGGCTCAGTATTCACATTTCACATATAACCTTTAACATTGTCCATCTCACTCATATATATAACCAAATAGGCAATACAATTAAATACTATTTCATACATTCACATAATCAATTTACAACGATTATAAACATGTATAAATTAGACTTTATTATACGAACTTACCTCATTTTTTCGATAATTACTCGACTATCTTTTTTTTTCCTCGATCAAGTTCCGGGATTCGATTGTCTTGATCTATATTAATATGAATTCAACTACTTAATCACTAACATGTTCAATTTAATCCAAAACATGTAATTTGGCATATTTGCAAATTAACCCTTATATTTTCAACACTTTGCAATTTAGTCATTTTATCAAAAAAATGACAAATTACACAATCAATCCTCCAAACCAGCCTAGCCGAATGTTCATAAAAATCACATAAGCATCTATAATTCATCTAATCATATTTCTAACCACACAATTTCAATTTCTTTTTTATTTAATTCTCATAACTCATTTTCATCAAAAATCACTTTATACAACTTATATATTTCCAACTAACATTCAATAATTCATCAAAATCCATCAAAACAACATGGATTCAACAATGGCATCTTTTAAATACATACTCAAATTTAGAAATTGAGGTACAGGTCGGCTAGTATACAAAGCAACGATCTCAAAACGTAAAAATTATCAAAAACCGAGCAAAGTACATACCTCAATCAAGCTTAACAATGGCTGATTGTTTAAAAGCTTTAAAACCCTTGTTTTTGCTTGAGAATTCAGTGGAGAAGAAGAAAAATAAAGCCAAATTTTGTTTGTTTTTAATTAAAACATATATTAACACTAAATGACAACTTTACCCTTTGTTAAAACATTTAAAAACCATATAAAATATGGACATGAATGTCCACTAATAATTAAAACTGTAAAATAACCATTCAAGGGCTTGCATTAATAAAACCAAAGCCATTTAAATCCTTTATGAAATAGAACCCAAATTTATCGCTTTATGCGATTTAGTCCTTTTTCTCAAATTAACCAATTAAACGATAAAAATTTCTGAATGAAACTTTCATGCAGTGAATCTATCATACTGTAAAACATATTAAAGCAGTACAAACAATATTTCAACTCGGTTAAGTGGTCCCGAAACCACTCGTTTCGATTAGGGTCAAAAGTGGGCTGTTACAATTATCCTCGACATACTTCTTTTTAAGTTTACTTTCTCTTCTAGTTCTATTTTTGGCGATAGAGTATTATGGTGAAGAAAACTCTATTTTGAAGTTCTATACTAGTTTAAGGAGTTAACTTTGTTGTAGATTCTGGATTAAACTATTGCTCCACCTGCTTTTGATGTTCTTTATTGGAAGATTCTTTAAGAGATAAGTTAAGTAGTATAGCAATTTCATCAACATCTCTGCTAATCACAACTTTTCTATTTTCAAGACACCATAACTTATACCTTTTTACACTAGCTTTATAACCAAGAAAAACACATTTAATGGATCACTGTTCCAATTTTTCATTATCAACATGAGCATACGTAGGACACCCAAAGATCTTTAAATCAAAAGAATTAGTGGGATTACCAGACCATACCTGTTGTGGAGTCTTTTTCTCAATAGCAATGGATAGAGATTGGTTGATAAAAAAACATACAATAAATGCTGCTTCAGCCCAAAACGACTTTGGTAAGTTGGCATTCAACAACATATATCAAACATTCTCTATGATCGTTCTATTCATTCGTTTTACAGCATCGTTTTGCTGTTGAGTATGACGAACTGTTAAGTGTCTCACTATCTTTTCTAACTTGCACGGTTCATTAACTCATTAGAACAGAACTCTAAGCCATTGTCTATGCAGAGGTGTTTTATTTGTTTTCTCGTCTGTTTTTTAGTCATAGTTTTCCAAGACTTAAATACAGAAAACACATGACTTTTTTGCTTCAAGAAAAATGCCCAAACTTTTTTTGGAAAAATTATCAATAAGTGTTAGCATAAAATTAGCTCCACCTCTCAAAAGCACTCTGGATGGCCTCAAAGATAAAAATGGATATACTCTAACTTTCCTTTTATGTTATGGATTCCTCTAGTAAATTGAACTCTCTTTTGCTTTCTAAAAATACAGTGCTCACAAAATTTCAGTTTTCAAATTCCTTGTCCATCAAGAAGTCCTCTTTTGCTCAATTCAACCATGCTATTCTCACTCATATGCCTTAGGTGCATATGCCAAAGTCTAGAAACATCATCATCTAACAAGAAAGAGGAAGCGACAACTGCATCACTAATAATAGTAGAACCCTGTAAAACATATAACTTGGCAATCTTTCTCTACCATTTTATCACAAAGAGGGAACCTTTGGAAATCTTCAAAACCTCACTTTCAACTGTGTATTAGTACCCTTTTGAATCAAGAGTACTCAACGAAATCAAATTTCCTTCAATTTTGGAACGTGTTGTACGTCATTAAGTATTAAACATCTTAACTTTAATTGTTCCAACACATGCGATTTTACATGAAGTATTATTTCCCATCAAAATAACACCTTCATACACTATTTTGTAAGTTATAAACCAATCTCGATTGGGACTCATATAGAAGGTGCAGCCTGAATCAAGGATCCACTCTTCGCTCACTTTAAAATTGTTGATAAAAGTGACTAGGAGTTCACCATCCCTATAGTCTTCTACAACATCAACTTCACTAGATTTTTTAGTTGTTTTCCCTTTTTATTGCAGCCTCCTTTTTTATCTTGTTCTGCAACTTATAACACTAAGATTTGATGTGCCCTTTCTTCCTATAGAAGTTACAAGTTTTACCTTTGTTTGAAGACTTTGATCTAACTTAGATTTACTGCGAGGATTTCGTTCATGTGTCCTTCTATGATCATTATCATCATTGCAACCTTGTCTCTCACGAATAATGAGACCCTTTTCTTAAGAGTCGGATTTAACCACAAGATGCTTCATCTTATCATAGAGGTCAAAGAATCATAAATCTCATCAACTATGAAAGACTCGCGACTATATAAAATCGTGTCTCTAAAGATTGAATAGGATGGGGGTAACGAACAAAGTAGAATCGACCCTAGATCTTCTTTATCATACTGAACCTCCATGGCCTCCAAGTTTGAGAGAATTTCTTTAAACATTGTTAAGTGTTCGTGTACAGACGCACCTTCCTCCAAACGATGAGCATAAAGATGTTTCATATGCAACTTGCTGGTTAGAGTTTTCGACATACATATTTGTTCCATCATCTTCCATAATGCAGTGGCAGTCTTTTCCTTCATCACATCCTATAAAATTTTGTTAAACAAATGTAGATGTAACTGTGTTAATGCCTTTCGATTTTTACGCCTTTTCTCTTCCTTCGTCAATGTTGAAGGCATATTATCTATCCCTAGCAGGGCATCCTCTAAGTCCATCTGTGCAAGAACTGTCTGCATCTTTATCAGCCACAACGCAAATTTGGTGTTGTGATCCAATAGCGGAATTTCATACTTCAAAGACATCATTACTGTGATTGAGATAAACAACCTGAACGCTTAGATACCCATTTGTGAAAAAATAGAATGCCAGCAATGACAATGTATCGCAAATAAAAGAGAAAGAAAAATAAAGAACACATATATTTTTAAGTGGAAACCCTTTCGAGAAAAAACCACAGGCAGAGGAGAAGATAATTCACTATGTCGAATTCGAATGATTACAAGAGGAGTAGATTATGTCTATTTATAGGCTTGTAAAATCATATTCTAATAAAAGGAGTGTAGTAAGGTTGAAACACCCTATTCTAATCAATATCAAATAGATGAAGTGTAATAAGGTTGAAAAACATTATTCTAAATTAAAATAAAAGAAGTGTAGTTCAATATGAATTTTACTTTTATTTTATTTTACCATTGTATTTTATTTTAATAAGGATTGAGATCACTCAATTCTAACAGTTATAAGGGCTAAAAAGAGCATAAAATGGTAAATAAACAAGAAAAAAATATCATTAATTCACAAACAAAAAAGTGCATACCGAGCAAACCAGAGGACGCAGGAAGCAGTAGCAGGACCCAAAAAGCATTGCTGGTCTGATGTAATACACCAAATTTTGAACATTTATTTGATAAATTTTGTCAATAATTAAATGTTTGTATATGTGATTAAGTGTTTTGTTTATGTGTTTAAGATTGGAGGTTCGAGTTTTCCTTCTGGTTTAACACTTATCCTTGAACTCTCAATTTAAATTTATTTCTGTGTCAACTCAAGAACGAGCCTAGATTAATCTCCATTAACAACAAATTCAAATTTAATACAATCCAATAATAGTATTATCAATTGAATATATTATTATTATATATACTAAAACAATTTAGGTTTGAAATATCAAAATTTTAGTTTCAATAGTTAGAATTATGACATTTGGCATATATTGTAATGCCATGCGTAAAACTTTTCATTTTTTTTATGCAACTTATTCCGTAATTTCGTATAACTTTTCCTTTGTTACATTAATAAAATATTATTTATTAATATTTTACCTTGATTAATTCACTAATATTATAACCCAAATCATTCCTTTTAAAAATAATTTTATTTCAATAAAAACTAATTTAGTAATTTACGACTTACAAAATACAACAAATCCTAATCTAATTATAGTATACAATTAAATTAATATATTATAATTTTGATCTTGTTATAAAATAAATAGATAAAGAGTAAAGAACCAAAAAAAAATATGGGAAGCAATAGAGAATGTATTTTATTAATCAATGGGGATATTTATAAAGCTTCTCCAAAGTCCCTATTTATAGGCATGAGAAGTATAAATGAAGTAGAGATTTACTTCTAATAACTATTAGAATTTAAAATACATCAAAATTTACCTTGATCTTGATGGACATTCATTTAAAAGATATTCATAGCACTCCTCCTTGGATCTCCATTAGTATATAATGTGGCTAGTTAAAACCTTACTAAGATAAAAATCCTGTGGGAAAAAAATTCCTAGTGAAGGAAAAATAGTACACATATCTATAGTACGCATAATGTACTGCCTCATTAAAAATCTTACCAAGAAAACCCAATGAGACAAAACCTCGGTTAAGAGAAAAAGAGTGCAGTGCGTATTTACTCCCCTTCATGAAAACATTATATACTTTCTCATGTTCTACATATTCAATCTTGAATATTAGTCTTTCAAATGACTATTTGAATGTATTTACTAAGCATTTATGTCACCATTCTTTTGAAAGTCATGAGCGAGGAAAACTTTTGGGAAATATATTTTCATCTCTTTAGGAGTTTCAACAATAATCATAGCAAACTTTAATCATGATTCTTCTATAAAAACACAAATAGGTATTTTGGATTATTTTATAATTCTCCTTCAACTACTATTTACTACATATGTTCAAATTATTTCAATTCATATTCGATAATTTCAATATGTTTCTAGCATCCTAAATCCTTCAAGGATTTTAATATAAACTTTACTATATAATTGTTCATAAAAGGTTGTAACAACAACCATTAGACACAAATTAAATCTTTTATGAAATGTCAAAATAATGCATTTAAAGGTTATTGCATCCATCACAAAAGAATATTATATCTTTTCATAATCAATGCCAGGACTTAGCGAAAAACTTCATATTTTTATTCCGCTTTTGCAAAACTACTTCATTTGCACCCTTACTGGCTTTATACCTTTAGATAGTTAGACTAATGGTCTAAAAACTCTACGAATTTAATTGTACTTGAGTTGCGTCTTTTTATTTTGATCAATTTATTCTATATATATATATATTTCTCAATAGATTTATTCAAGATCCTCCTTTTATTTCATTATTTCAATAATAATATTGCAAGCAAAATCATCGTCGATTACTTTTATTATTTTGTTCCACATTTTCTCGAATTGACATAACTTATCGATATCTCTTATTTTCATTATTTTAATCTTTAGTTTTAGGTACCTGAATCTCTTCTAGAATTTTACTTATTAGTTATGGCTTGGGTCTCTTTTGGAGTACCAGCCTCCATTACATGACCATCTTAAAAAAAATCATTTTCGAAACTGATCAATCTATTATTTATTCTAACTGATTGTCCTACTGGGACTTTGGTTCAAATTAAAATATTAGATCATATATAACACTTGGTTATTCTCATTAAGTTTGTAAATACATTTGACAGTTAACTTGTAATGAGTTATCTTTGTTGAACTTGTTATTCAAAATACTCTCCACCTAACTCATTACAAGTTATTATTTCTCTCCACCTAATGTTAGAAAAACTATCATATCAAAATTGTAATCACAGATCATATCATAATTGAATATCAAATACATTCACAACATTTCATAGTACAAAGAAACTTGTAATTAATATATATTTCCAACTTTCTTTGAGAATTCACTCATCTTTGTGTGTTATGGTGGAGCAATTGGAACATATACTCATATAGAAAAATTCAAAGATGAGAAATATTTAGCTTTTGATCAAAAACAAATTGTAATAAGGAGTATTTATAACTTATTATCTTGATGTGTACAACACATAAATCAACATGATCTCATGTTAAAATAGGAAGTTTAGTTCTTATAAGTAATGGTTTAAACATTAATCAGAGGTGTTCAATCGATAATTTCTCTAAACCATTATGCACATAAATAACAAACTTTTATAAAAAAAAATTCAAACTCAATCAATAAAAGACTGAGATATAAACTCATCAGTATTAACAAGATGAATCGTCTTTATTGCGTGATCTGAAATTAATTATTTAAATAAGCAATCTTGCAAATGACATGTTACAAGTTGATAACACATACGTGATTATTTTGTAAATGCATCTACCAAAATCATCCACATGGTGGACGAATGGAACCCATATTCATTTTAAAAATGTAAGACATTAAATCTCAAATTTAGCTAGTGAGTAACAATCAATTTTCACTGAGAACAAACAACAAATGAAAATTCTTTAAATTAAAGAATCTTCTGGTTCTTTAATGAATGTCCATATGAATTCTCAATTAATTTTCGCATCATATATGATCCAGAATAGTCTAACTGGTCACGCCAAATAGTAAATGCATTTGTATTAGTAAACTTCTGATTTGCTTTAACATACGTTTCAATTGTACTAAATTGTAACAAATTGATAATTTTACTAACATTCTTTTACTTTGTATCCACATATAAGTACTATTATAATATTTACTACTGGAAATGTCTAAACCAATGTAAAGTCTATAATGTCACTAAGTCAATAAATATAATTTCCAAATAATTATATGCAATATTCGCTTCAAGGAATATGCCAAAATCTTCAAATGCAGGGCATTTAATCTAGTGGTATGATTCTCGCTTTGGATGCAAGAAGTCCCGAGTTCTATTCAAAATACTTTTAAAACTCTTTTAACAAAAGTTTTGCATAATTAGTTAACTACCAAGAATAACTGCCTAGATCATGTATAAAAAGAAGCCTATACTAAATATATCAATAAACATCACATTTCAAACATAAAAAACGACATAAAGAAAAACTAGCAATTTTTTTTCATAACCATCATCATAAACATCATGAAATTTAATTCAAAATCCAACCGTTCAAGCTCATAGAACTTTCCATTTAGAATTGCTCATGTCATTTCTCTAAATAATTAACAAATGGAATAATATAAAATGTATGAACTACTACCTTTAACAATTCTTTGAACTAAATCAAATTTGAATAACCATAAAATTCATTGGTTTGTTAACATAAATTTGCATACTAGATGTGTTTTAATCAAATATATTATTTAATTATAAAACTTACTATAGCGGCATAAATAAATTAGTTAATATTCATTTTCATGAACAAATGAGATGCTTAAAACAATATGTATCACATGTAATCAAAACTTAAAAAAACAAGACCATCTCAAAATATTTAAATCATATATCAAGTTGATTTAATGTTTAAAGACATACTTTTTTTCTATGTTGAGTTTTAACGATAAGAAGTAAGCAAATTAAATTTCAGTAGTAGATTTTGAATCCAATCAAAATCTATTAATAGCAAACTTTAAGAGTGAGTCTTATTTTTCAAGTGTACAATTGGTACATAACCAATGACTCTTCATAAATAAATTTTCTCTTCTTAAAAAGTTCTTGGAAATTTTTATTCTTTTCTTGCTTTCTTTATTTTTCCACTTCTAGTGGTGAAATAATTTATTACGACAATCTCCCATGATTATTATTATAGTCCAATTTACTACATTCATGTTAAAGATTATGTCTTTCAAATTTATTACATATTGTTACATTCTCTTCAAGGAACGGTTAGCTTTCGTGGTTAAAAAATTTTGTTCAATCATAAGTAAATTTTTTTCATGATATTGCTACCGTGGGAGCACATTTGAATCATGAAAATTTGATTTGCAAGGTTCTTCTCAGTAATATTTTTCCACGTAATTTTACTTGAGAACTTATTTTGAATACTGTAGATTTATACTCATAGTTTTAAAAAAACTTGCAACTTCAGCTGCATCCAACCATAACAAGCTTTAGATAGATTTACTATATTTTATTGCTCATAAGTAGATCTTTCACAATCAAATATTTTCCTTTCAACCCCTTAACAGGGATGATGACAAAAGAAGATCACAAGGATACTCACGATCAATTCAATTTATAACAAGAGCAATAAATATAAATCAATAACCCAATCCTTTTTTAATTCATATGAAATATAATTTTTTCTTCATTCACAATCCCAATATGATATTCATTATAATGAATATTTTTTAAAACTAATACACTTACCATCACAAAATTTGTGCTTTTTAGATATTGATATATTAGCTCTTATGAAGCTTTCAACTAATTTTGTACTATCAAATATTGCAATAATATTTGTTTGTTTTAGTACCAATTAAGATAAATATTTTCTATCTGTAATAATATAATTCAATACTACATTCTTATATCATTCTTCAAAGAATATTAAGCAAAATAAAATATTTAGGTATACACCACATATGTGGCCAATAAATTTTCATATCATATTGATAACATAGGTTATCTTTACCCTTTGAAGAGTTATATTGAGAACTCTTATTGTTCTCTTATTTATTACTCGATAGGTGATGAACTCTTAGTAAGGTTGTGGTTAAGCAAGTTTTAACTATGAGATTTTAAATGACACTTATGTTATTTTTCCTTATATAATTGCATGATTAAGTTGTGCTTAAGATTCTTATTATTTACATATGAACTTACTCAGCTCTATAGCTTGCCCCCTTAATTTCCCATGTTTTATAGTGTCGTGAAGCTAGCTCGGGTTGGAGATCGTCGGAGATTCTATCACACTATCAAGCTAACAATTTGGTATCAATGTTTTCAAGCATTTTAAGTCTATGCACTGTATAGGGACTAGATTACTTTGATATATGTGTCATTATTAACTAGCCAAGTGTGTCGGCTTATAATGGTCAAATGATTCATTTGTATTTGGCTATGAGATATGGCTTATATTGACTAATTGGGTTGTAAACCTATTTATATGTGCATGCATGAGTTAATGCCTTTGATATTGTGGGAATGCCATGTTCAAGCCATGTTTGTGGATGTTTGATTGCCAATTAATGCCATGTTAAATGCTATTGAGATGTATAAGTATGTGTGTGAAGTTGAGGGTGGCAAATGGCTCGGAAAATAGCCTTAAAGTTATCCACACGGGTAGACACACGGGTGTGTGTCTAGGTCGTGTGTGACACACAGTCAACCCCGTGGGCTTGTGAACAGGTCGTGTGTCCACTGCACTTTAATTTTGAGAAACAGAATGCTCAGAATTGAGCACATGGGTAGAGACATGGGCGTGTGTCTCAGCCGCGTAGATGGCATAGCCTTGGACACGGGCGTGTGCCAAGGGCGTGTGAAGTCTGCACTTATTTTGCAAGAATTTAATTCGTCACATGGCTTAGCACACGGGCGTGTGGCTTGGTCGTTTGGTTTCATTTGGCTGATGATGTCATAAATAGAGAGTTACACGGCGTATAGACACAAGCGTGTGTGGCCACACGGCCTACCCACACGGGCATGTCCTATATCTACACAGGTGTGTGACCCCTATTTAAGGCAAAATCTTTATAAGTTTGTAAAATTTCTGGAAGTTCTCGGTTTAGTCCCTAACCGCTTCCAAAGTATGTTTTGGGCCTCGTAGGCTAATTTTAGGGACGATGCGAATGAATGTGAAAAGTTTTAAATTTGGATAGAAATTTATGGCTCGAAAATATATGTGTGTTTGTAACACCCCAAACCCAGCCTAGAAGTTAGGCCCGAATCTGGCGATGTCACATTGAAGGGTAGCTTTCAAAAACGATTTAGTTAAAAAAAACTTAGTTCAAAACGAAGTAAGCTTGGTAGGAATTTACTTAGTTAAAAACCCAAAAAAAAATTAATAAAAAATAAGCATGTTTATTAATTATAATCATAAATCCCAAGTAAATAGTAATTTCTGAGATACATAGCCTTATTACATCATAGTGAAAACTTAAAAGTAGCTATCATAAACACTTAATAAAATTATATTTAAAATTCCTAAGTGACTTGTAGTGTGGCTATCTCCGAGTCCTCTCCCGCGTCGAGCCGTCTACTGTGGAACACCTGGAACATTAATAATAAGGGTGTGAGTTTCGAAACTCAGTGTGTACGACCCTTGGCAATCAAATCAATTTGGAATGCACATTTCACATTGGGCCTAAGCCCTAATCAATATCGGTGGTCTGGGCCTTAGCTCACATTGACCTCATGTCATATCAGAATTTCATGAATGCAAATGTTTCGATCCTAAATCCAACCGCTACACACCACCCGTACCAACCCTACACTCCTGTGGGGATGTTTACATCAACCCACCCATCCTCTACACTCCAAAGGTAGCACCGGTTGCGGCACTACTCATGTATATGTGCGATGTAGCAAAGCTACTTGGTGGCTTAAAAGCCTATGGTGGATCCACGGTCGTCAAGCGACTATGTGATCCTCAGAACACTTCCTCTGTATCATCAAACCCACCCAAGTGCAACATACAATTCATGAATGCAACATACACATTTTCACACATTTTCACATATTAAGCACTTAGGGGTATTTTGGTCATTTCACTACCCAGGGAAATTTTCGTAAACCTACCCTACAGGGGTATTTCGGTATTCCCACGTACGAGGGTGTTTTAGTAGCTCTACCTTACAGGGCATTTTCGTAATTCTACCTTAGAAGGGTATTTTCATAATTTTTATCCTAAAGGGTATTTTCGTAATTTCCTAATGATATAAATTTTAGTTATGAATTTTAGCCCATTAACAAGTCCTCGCGGCTAAGATGAACGGACACTATGCACCAGGTAGGATTCAAGAGAAGAGGAGGTGGGTCACTCGGACCGCTTAAGTACCAGGCTCTTCCATGATCCAATCCTAAACATGCATACGTCGGTTGCCACACCTTAGTCTATTGACTTGTTCACAGGCATGTTTATTACTTAGTTAAGTTTTATGAAAATTTAAGAGTCCATTTAACTAGGCCTAAAGTCCATTAAACCCTAGCATGCATTCCTACAACCCCACAAAGTCCAAACATGCTTATAAAGCCCACTAAACCTAATCATGCTTATAAAGCCCATTAAGCCCAATCATAATTCAATCATACAATTCATGCATATCATTTCATCATAGAATTTCATATCATAATTTTTCCAATTTGGGCCCACAAATTTGGTAGGTCCATACGAGATTTCGGGATTTTGACTTTTGCCTTTTTGCCGTGTGTGTAGTGTTTGTACACACTTGATTGACAACTCGCACCTACACCATCCTCAGTCTTGACCTATAACTAAACCATTTCCAAATCAACTCCAAACCTTACTAAAACTTTTATCAAATCCCAAAGCCTTACTATAGCCTACCGTGAACCTTTGGCTTTTCTAGCCCTTCTTTAGCAAATAGCCTCGAATATTCCTAGATCTACATCAGCACACATATTTTATCAATATCAGGTGACTCGTCTTCCACATGATTCACCCTTATAGGCTACACACACCCCCTTAAGAAACCAAAATTGAGAACGAGACATTTACCGAAACTCGTCTCTGATCTTGCGGCCTAAATATCTACTGAGTGTGATCGGCTTTTAAAATCTTGATTAAAGGTTGTAAATAACAAAAACAAATTTGTGATGGAGGAAAGCAAAAGAAATCGGCAAAGGGGATATGGGTATTCAGCTTTTAAGAGATTAAGGAAAGAAATCGAAAAAGGGGATATAGGTATTCGGCTTTTGTAAAAGAGGAAAAAGAACTAGAAAGAAGGAGAAGGATGAAGCATTCGGTTTGGCAAAGCAAGGGAAACTCTTCAAAAAGAATTTGGCACCCCCTATAAATACCCAAAGCCAAACCCCTAAAGTCCCAATTGGCTCTACTTCATCCACATCTCATCTCTTAATTTTTCTCCACGATATGCTCTCCTAACCTCTTCCTATATTTTCTCTTCTGATCACTCTCCTCAGAGTCCATCTTCATGCCATTTCCAACCTTCTAGAAGGCCAAAACTCAAGGCCCAATATTTCTAGGCCCAAAATTCGGGGTGTTATAGTGTTTATGTTTAAGTCTGGTAATGCCTCCTACCTTGTTCCAACGTGAATACGGGTTAGGGTGTTACACTAAACCGATCACACACAAAAATTTCCAAAACCTAGAAAAATTTTCTAACTTTTAATCATCACACGCCCTTGTGGACAGGCTGTATGCTTCACATGGTCATCAGACACGCCCGTGTCACAGCTCGTGTAGAAATAGGGCATACATACTGACTGGGGTCACATGGCTGACTGCACGCCCGTGTGCTTGGCATTGTGAAAACTAGAGGGTATACTGACTTAGGTCACACGACCAGTCACACGCTTGTGAGTCCAGCCCGTGTGGACAAAAATAGGCCATTTACAAAGCCAATTTGCCACCCATTCTCATACTCACCTAAACAACCCAAAATGTACCATTTCATCATACAATTAGGCAGCCAAGACATGCTATTTCATAGCCTAAAATCATCAAATAAGGCAATATACATTTACTACTCCAAAACATACCAATTCCATATACTAAAACCATCCATTTTACCTAGTTCCAATACATGCATTTTTATCATCAATTTAACTAATACTCCAACATTACAAACATACCATTTCCCAAACAATACACCATTTGTAATCAACCAACTCATAATCACTAAATCATTCCAATTTCCATAATAAGCTTGCCAATCACATAACCAAGCATATATATATACCACAAGCACATATATGACATATATCATAAACCAAATTCACATCCAACATTACCATCATTTACAAGCCAACTCACATGGCTATAATCACAACAAAAAATACTACACTAGCCTATACATGCCATATACCATATATATAATTCCAAAAGGTACCAAAATGTTGCCTGATAGTATGATTGAGTTGTTGACGATCCCTGAATCCGAGCTAGCTACGATTAACTATAAAATAGTGAAAAACAAACACAGTAAGCTTTATAGCTCAGTAAGTTCATATTAACGTAATTAGCAACTTCACTATTTATTCACAAATCAATCAATATAAATGCAAGATAACACAATACTTTAAATCTCAAGCCATTTAATCATTCATTCACTAACTTACCAAGAATTCATCCATTTCATGGATCCAATATTTATAAACTTTATGTACGTACCTGTACCAACTCGTACCAATCCCTTTATAATTCACATCATTCAATTTCCTAATGAACCATTCGGAATAGAAGTCGGATATTTAAGGATCTGAATCGATAAGTACCTATCCCATGGCCCATAGCCAAATCAAGGTAACTTATCCCGGAGGACCTATACCATGGCCCGTAGCCAAATCAAGGTATAACTCATTTCCAAAATACCTATACTATGGCCCATAGCCAAATTAAGGTATAACTCGCACTCGAAGTGCTGATATCATGGCTCGTAGCCAACACAGTAACCTAATGACATGTCACTATCATCCTAGACTATTCCTAAGGTTCAACTGGGAATTTCCAATACTAAATCATAGTCGAATCATTTCGAATTACTGTCGAATCGTTGTCGAATCATGGTCGAACAAGTCCATAGTCTAGTATTTAAAATTTATGCATAATCAAAACGGTTATAAACAATTATAATAGAGCTTGTTACATACGAACTTACCTCATTTTCGGAATTGACGGATTTGATCGACTATTCGACCACCTTGCTTTTCCCCCGATCTTTATCCGAATTCTTTCTTTTTTTATCTATATATATATTCAAAATTAACTCATTTAATCATCTATGCATTCAATTCAATCCAAAAGCACACATTTAGGCATTTTACCATTTGCCCCTAACCTTTCACATTTTTCACAATTTAGTCCTTTTTACTCAAAATCACAAAATAATGAAATTTACAACATATCCATGGTAGCCGAATGTCTATTATGCCCCTAGAAGCCCAGAAATTTCATTTATTTGACATTTCAACCACATAATTTCTCATTTTCACAATTTAATCCCTAATATGCAATTTCACTAAAAATTACCTTACAAAACATGGATATTTATCACCAAGCTTTCACATTTCATCATTAAACATTCAAAAACTCATGGATTAATCAATGGAAACTTTCAAAATCTTTAACAACTTTGCAAAATAGTCCTGGGCTAGCTAGATTACAATGCAACGATCACAAAAACACAAAATCACTAAAAATCAAGCTCAAAATCACTTACATTTTAATCATGCAAGGGCTGAACCTAGGTAAGCTTCAATGGCTTCTTTTCTTTTGATTTTAGGTGGATGAATGCATGAAAAAGATGACCATTTTTTTTTTTAAATTTTATTAACCTTTATTACCAATTTACAAAATTAACCATAGTTATTATTCATGAAAATCACTTACTATATGTCCATTTATGACCAATCCCACTATCAATGGTCTATTCACATCATAAGGACCTTACAATTAATGAATCATAGCAATTAAGCACTTAAACAAATAGAATGCAAGTTTTGCATTTTACATGATTTGGTCCTTTTGTCAAATTAACCAACCAAACGCTAAAATTATTCCATGAAACTTTCGCACGTGCATAATTTCATACTGTAACCACCAAATTAATATTAAAAATAATTTTCCAACCTTAGATTTGTGGTTCTAAAACCATTGTTCTGATTTAGGTAAAACCGAGCTATTACACATTAGGCCCATAAATGTTGCCGACGCATTAGTCAGTCCAAAAGGCATAACTAGGAACTCGTAGTGTCCATATCAAGTCCAAAATGCCATCTTATGTTCATCAGCTTCCTTAACCCTTGATACCTAGAACGCAGATCAATCGTTGAGAACATAGAAGCCCTTTGGAACTGGTCAACTAGATCATCAATCCTCGGAAGTGGATACTTGTTCTTAATAGTCAACTTGTTTAGTTACCGATAGTCATTACACATCCTCATGGATCCATCCTTCTTCTTAACAAACAGTACAGGTGCTCCCCACGGAGACAAACTGGGATGGATGAACCTACGATCCAACAATTCTTAAATATGAGCCTTAAGCTCTATAAGCTCCTTTGGTGCCATTGGGTAGGGAGCGATAGACATCGGAGCTATACCAAGACGAAGCTCAATCCCAAATTCCACTTCCCAATTCGGAGGTAAACCCGTATCTCCTCAAGAAAGACATCCAAAAAATCCCTTACAGTTCTGATGTCCTTAACAGTAGAGTCCCCAAAAGCGAAAATACTAACATAGGCCAAGAATGCCTCACATCCCTTACGAACCAATTTCTCAACCACCGATGTAGAGATCACATTAGCCAAATAATTCTGACACTCCCTAATCACAACCTCCTCATTATCCTCCTCGGTTCTCAAGACAACCCTCTTAGTCACACAGTCGAGACTGACACGATGCTTAACCAGCCAATCCATCCCCAATATGAGATCAAACTCCCAAACAGAAGCTCTATTATGTCAGCCAAAAATACCATCCATTGAACCTCTAGCGGAACATTTCTATATAGTTTGCTAACCCAGACGGACTGCCCCAATGGACTCAGTACAATAACCTCACTTATAATGCTCTCAACCGTAATCCCCAAGTTTTTAGACACAGTGCTAGCTACATAGGAATGTGTGAAACCTATGCCTATCAATGCAAGATAAGGTACATAAAAATTAAAAATGTACTCGCGATGACGTCCAGAGCATCTCTGTCTTCTTGGTGACGTGTAACATATACAAGAGCATGCTACCTCGCCTCAGTCTGTCCAACACCTCTGCCCAGTGCTCTCTGTCCATAACCCATACCGTTACTACCCCTAGCCTGACCACAGCTTCCAGGTGGCTGCTGAACTACTCTAGGTGGCAGTACAGTACCAGAACCCAGAGTTTCCACCTGATTGGCCTTCAACGGACACTCTCAAATGCGATGCTCTAATGACCCACATCTTAAACATGTGCCAGTCCTCCTCTAACATTCACCCTAATGGCGTCTACTACAATCTCCACATGGCTGCATCCCAGTAGGCGCAATAGGGGGCCCAACTCTAGCTGACCCATTAGATCTGGACTTTTTCTTAGGCCTCTATACTGAACTTGAGGGCTCCGAATTCCTCTTGTTCTTACCCTTCTCACGATCTTTATTTTGACCCTCAGCGCGCTTAACCTCTTCAGCAATCTTCACCTTCTCTACCAAAACGGAGAACTCTCGCTCCCTCTGCGGAGCTATCAATACCCTCAGATTATCTCTCAACCTATCCTCAAATCTGATGCACCTCTCATATTCAAATGCCACCATACCTCGAGCATAGCAGCTCAACCTCAGAAATTTAGCCTCATACTCAGCCACAGATCTATCACCCTGAGTGAGATTCAGAATTCACGTCTACAAGCATCACCATAGCTAGCTCCCACGTACTTACCCTGTAAGGCATACTTAAATAGCTCCCAAGACAGATGATCGGGTTGAGTGCCCTCCTTAAGAATCAGCCACCACTGATAAGCCTTATCACGCAACAGAGAGACTGCACCTTTTAGTTTCTACTTAGGGGTATAATCCAGATCATCCATTATCCGCCTGGTGGCCTCTATCCAGTATTCAGCAACATTAAGGGTGACTCCAGTGACACCCCTAAAAAGTTCAACTCCATTGGACTGGAGTCATTCCGTAACTGACCCTTGGCCCCCATATCTAGAATTAGGCCCAACGACCCTCTCCAGTACCTTTAGCATAGCCTGGGACAATGCGTCATCCCCAACCATACGATCTTGAGACTCGGTCTCAATAGTAGGCGACATTGGTGTCTCACTAGTATCTAGGTTCAACACATTGCCCAGCTATTGAGGAAAGGATATGAAGCTTATCTTACTCAATAGCAGGCGACACCGGCGATCTTGAGACCCAGTCTCAATAGCAGGGACAACTAGGTCTTATAAAGCCTTTATTTGTTAATTCCTGCAACTGAACTTTCAATTCTTTCAATTTCATTGGACCCATTTTATAAGGAGTAATAGAAATGGGTGTTGTACCCGGAACCAGCTCAATACCAAACTCAACTTCTCTGATAAGAGGCAAAACCTGGTAGTTCTTCCGGAAACACATCAAGAAACTTACATACCACAGGCACTGATCCAATTTTCAACTGTAGATCTTTAGTATTTAACACAAAAGTAAGATAAGCTTTATATCCATTCCTCAAACATTTCTGAACAGACATAACAGAAATCATGGCAATTGAACTATCTGACTCATTTGAATTGACATGAAGAATTTCACCATTTTCACATTTCAACTCAATGAATTTCTTTCCACAATTCACTATCACATCATGCGTAGTCAACCAATCCATATCAAGAATCACATTAAAGTCATCAAAAGGCAATAGCATGAGATCGGTCGGAAAATAGTAACCTCTAATCATCAAAAGACAATTTTTACATGCTTTGTCTACTAATGCATACTGACCTAATGGATTCAATACTTTAATCATAAATCCCGTAGACTCTATGGACATGTTCATACTAGGCATCAATTTCATGCAAACATAGGAATGGGTCGAACCCGAATCAATTAAAGTAATAACATTAACATCACGAAAAGAAAATGTACCCGTAATTACGTCGGGGGAGGATGCCTCTTCATGAGCACAGATGGCATAGGTCTTTTACGGGTGTTCTAACATCTGGTCTCACTACTGAATCTCTAGACACACCTCTATTACCTGCCCCTGTTCTTGGGTTTCTCTATGGTCTACCTCGGACTGGAACATTCCCGGACCTAACACTTTGTAATTCTTCCTTTTTAACCATTTCTGGACACTCTCGTATAAAATGATCTAGAGCACCACACTTGTAACAAAAACTCTCATCTGCTCGACACTGGCCAAAATGACATCTACCGCACCATGGACACTCTGGTCTGCCCGGTCAGACACTACCTACACTTGCAATCGAGGTAGTCTGAGCTTTCGAACCCATATTTCTGTTATCTCCATTTTTGCTCGAATACTCAGCTGAAAAATTTGATCTAGTATAGAACTCTCTAGGCCTCTTGGATGTAGGCTGAAACAACTTGCTCATCTGTCTTTTCTTCATATCTTGTATCTCAATTTTAGCTGCCTTTTTCTTTTTCTTTCAGCAACTCCTCTGCCTTACAAGCTTTGTCAACTAAAACAACAAACTCTTTTATCTCTAGAACACCAACAGATAGTCGAATATCATCATTGAGCCCATCTTCAAATCTCTTGCACATAATAGCTTCAGTTGACACACACTCTCTAGCATAATTGCTGAGTCTGACAAATTTACGCTCATCCTCAGTTACTGTCATCTTACCCTGCTTTAGTTCAAAGAATTCCTTTCTTTTCTGGTCGATGAACCTCTGACTGATGTACTTCTTACGGAACTTTTCCTGAAAGAAATCCCAAGTAACTCTTTCTTTCGGTACTACTGACACAAGTGTCTTCCACCAATGGTAAGTTGAATCTCTAAGAAGTGACACCACACACTTAATACACTCTTCTGGTGTGCAAGATAACTCATCAAAAACTCTAATAGAATTCTCAAGTCAAAATTCAGCTTTCTCTGCATCGTCATCTTTAGTAGCTCGAAACTCTTCGACCCCTTATTTTCTAATTTTATCAACTGGTGGCTTCTTTCTTCTGACTATATCTGTGACTGGGGAAGCTACATGGGTAGTCTGAGGATGTAACGCCCTAGTTTTTGGAATTTTTGGGATTTTACGTGAATTTAATTTTTGCTTGTCTGGATGTGTTAATTTATGTTTTGAGTGTGTTAGTAGGCCTAGGCCTTTAGAAGGCCCAAGTTTAAGTTAAAACCTGGTAGAATTTTAACATTTTGGACCTAAGGGAGAAGGGGCTCTGATTAAGTGGGCTTTTAAAAAAATGTTCGTAAGTTAAGACACAAGTAAGGTTGTGTTGAAGTGGCAAGGTGGCGCCGCTTAAGACCCAAGGGGTGGCGTGTGGAAGCTGTGCAATAGCTAAGGTTCAAGTCTCTTGGTAAGCAATGTGATGTTTTATTTTTAATGCATGTACAAGGCATGTGGAGGACTCCAAGTGAAACTCTGTTGGGAAGAGTTTGAGCTGCTCATGGGATTGAAGCAAGGGCGATAAGGGGAGAAATTTTAGGAATTTTGAATGGGAGGTTGTGTTGGCCGATTGTAGGGGTCTTGGAGGAGCAAATTTGGCTTTTGGGTGTTGAACTTGCATTTTCGGTAAGTGTAGCTTTAGTGTGCCGAATGCCCTCTTTTGTTCTCTTTCGGGATTTTTTTGAGTCAGGTTTTAGTGTCGATTAGGTAAGTCTCAAGGGGTTTCATTCTTTGTTCTTTCTTTCCCTCCTCTCTTATGATCTAAAATTCGAAAACAACATCCATTGTAACACCCCTTACCCGAGTCCGTCGACGGAGTCGAGCACGAGGCGTTATTGGACTTTACTTACTCAAACGGGCATAAAAATTTACTTTTTAAAATTAATTTATTTTTATTCGTTCAATACGTCCCTAAAAAGGGGTCATCGAAACCCTAAATCATGGTATTGAAATAGTTCGGGACTAAACTGAGATCAATCAAATATTACTGGTGACTTAAACGAGCCAAAATGAATTATTTCTCTATTCCTTATAAAACTATCCAACTGTATCATGGTTACAAAAAAAATCATATCTCGAGTTATGAAACTCAAAATCAAGATCCATAAATTTTCCCTGAATCTAAACTCATGTATCTATTTAGCAATTTTTTTCTAGAATTTTTGGTTCAGCCAATTAGTACAGTTTATTAGTTAAATTCTCCCCTGTTGCACAGTTTGACTACTCTGACCTCTGTTCACTTCAATTAAATTTTCTCTCTATAAAAAACTCAAATAGGCATGCCGTTTATTTCATTAAAAACTAGACTCAATAAGAAATCTAGGCATATAAATTATAACACCTAATTATTTATGTACAATTTATGGTGAATTTTTAAATTCAGAATAGGGGATCAGAGAGTAAGTCTAGAGCAGTCCCACTCAAGTGCAAATAACTCATAATATACTACTCTTTTGCTTACTCTATTTCTTCTACATGAAAATAGACTCATTAAGATTTAATTTCAAGCCTCATTCACCTTTTAATTCCATTTCTACTATTTTTAGTGATTTTTAAAACTCACATTATTGCTACTGTTTGAATCTATTTTTAAATTACTTTCACCTTTTTCATAGTTTCCTTGTAATAGTTACCATTCAAGCATACAATCTATTAAACATGTGTATGATTAGCCATTCCATTAGCTATTCACTAACAATTATTTACACACCATTCATTGAACTTATCATATCAAAAGAAGCCAAGTCCCTATACATGCCATACACGAAATGAAACATCTAACTGTACCAAAATGATTCCTTCAATAGTGTGACCGGATCTCCGACGTTCCTTTTGATTCTGGAGTGAGCTTGGCCATAACTATAAAAAGAAAGAAAATAAAGAAAGTAAGCACTAGGCTTAGTAAGTTTACAAGCAAATAAATTATAACATTCATCATAAACGATAATTATTCAATATATCACCTAGCATCATAAGCTTTCTTTACACCTCATTTCCTACTTTCTTCCTTATTCACTTGTCTTCTTTCTTACCTGATCTTTTCAGTACTCATGAATATAACTTACCTTTCCCTTGCTGATAAATTTTCCATAATTTAACTTGTACAATAGCCCGTTGAACCGCTCGAAATATTAGGGATATTCGGGTTTTCCTGTCTGATAATAATCTACCAATGCCATGTCCTTGACATGGACTTACATGAAATGTTCCTGTCTTTCCAAAGCCATATATTTGATATGGACTTACATGGATTATTTATGTCTCCAAAGCCATATATCTGATATGGGCTTACATGGCTCATTCCTGTCCTGTCCTGTCCTGTCAACCCCAAATGTCATGACATTTGTATCCCTATATTTCTAAAGTTCAACGGGACCTTTCGATGCTCTTTCTTTGTCATCTCGTCTATGATTTGACTTTGAATGTTTTCGTAAAATAAATGTGTAAATGCTGGAAATCAACAACATTAATGTAAAATAATGAAATATTGCATTTATTTACTGTAAACTTACCTCAATACAAAATATGACTAAACTTAACAATTTAGTCCTTTACTTTCTCTTTTCCCCGATCTACTCTCGAATTTCATTCTTCTTGATCTATAATAGAAAATTTAGCTTATTTAATACTCACATTTATCAAAACAGTCCCTGACTCCAACTTTGGCAAAATTATATTTTTGCCCCTAAATTTTTGCATATTTACACTTTTGCCCCAAGGCTCGGAAATCAAACTTTATCACAAATTCTTATGTTTTAAGACATGATGATCATTTATTTACCAACAACAACCTCAAATTCCTACTACAACTTGTACTTATGAACAATAGGTATTTTTATTGATTAGGCCCTTTTACTCGTTTTTACCTAAAATCGAGTAGCACAAGTTGTCTAGCATAATTTAAAACCTCATATTCTATCATAAAACATCAAAATAAACACTTTTGACCTATGGGTATTTTTCCAAATATGAACCCTAGCTTAAATTATAGCTAGCATAAGCTTTATCGAGCTACGGGGATTCTAAAAACGTAAAGAACATTAAAAATGGGGCTTGGAATCACTTACTATGGAGCTTGGAAGCTTGAAACAAACCTTAGCTATGGAGAACCCTTGAAATTTCGTGCTAATGAAGAAGATGGACATATTTTGCCATCTTTTTCCCTTTTTTGATCTTTTAATTACCAAATGACTAAAATACCCTTCATGCCTTTCTTTAAAAATTTTTCATGTACAAGCCCATTTTTGTCCAAAATTTTAGAAATTGGTCAAATTTCTATTTAAGACCTCCTAATTAATATTCCAAAGCAATTTCATACTAAAAGCTTCTAGAATGCAAGTTTTGCAACTTATTCAATTTAGTCCCTAATTTCAAATTAAGCATTTTATGCATAGAATTTCTTCACGAAATCTTCACACCATCATGAAATCATATCATAAACATCAAAATAATTATAAAATAATTATTTCTATCTTGGATTTGTGGTCACGAAACCACTGTTTCGTTTAGGCCCTATTTCGGGATGTTATATCCATTCATCCTCTCCTTGTGTCGATTTGTGCAAGAAAACCAAACTCTTCTCTCTTCTTCACTTTTTCTTATAAAAGCCAAATCTACTCCTTTCTTCCCTTTTTTCTTCTTTGTTTCACTGACTGAGCCAATTCAATTGGAACCTCAGGTAGCTGACATCTTAAAAGCCAAAATCCTGAGATACTCAAGTTTGTGTCAATTTTTTTCTTGGCTGAATATTTTGTTCTTCTCTTCTTGATTTCTTGTCTACTCTTGCATTCCTTTTAGCCGAGCCCTCTCACTTATTTTGCAAATATTCTCTCTTTGGCCGATTGTCTAAAATCCCAGAACTTGAAAGCCTTATCATTTGTCGACATACTCAGTAAGCCAAAACACTTAGATCTTTTCTTTTTCTTCTCGTGTTCTGATTAGATCTACAATAGATCTGGATTAGGTTGGTTTGGGGACTCTTGTTTGGCAAATAAAGCGTTGGTAAGTACTCGAAACCCCTCCATTTGTAAACTTGTGATTCAAGAAAAGCCGAAAACCCCTAATTCCTTAGGGCAATTGTCGATTTTGACTATGACTTACATTAGTCTTCTATTTTGGTTTCTTATGTGCTAGTGTAGAGTAGAGGCCATCAATCGAGGAGTATTGAAGGTTAGAACTATCGGAGCAAACTAGATCTAGATCTAGTTGAGGAATCGACAGAGGTAAGTGATTAAGGGTTTGAAATGGAGTTGGCCGAATAGGGTAGATGTTGATTTCATTGTTTCCGTTGAATTTTTAGTTAACAGAGTGTTTACAAATGATTGTAGGTTAATCGCTTGGGGAATCTCGTCGTAGTATATGGCAAAATAGGTGTGTAATCGACACCCATTAGTAGACTAGATCGGTAAAAGCTGAAAGGCCGAAATGCTGAAATTCTGGTGTTTCGAAGGCTTGCGAGCGTGCGAGCGCTCGTGGGTCGATTTGAATCAGTAAAATCTATAATCGCAAATGGTAAGAATGATGTGTGCGTGATTTCGTGCATGTTAGTGGTTTTGGGCCTCGGAGGGCAGAATTTGGGCCCAATGGGCTTACGGGCCCATATGGGTGAAAATGGGCGGTAAGTATGTTCTGGTAGCCTAATTGCTAAAACTGATAAAACGGGTGTAAAAATCGGATCTAGTCGGTGGAAGTAGCTAGTAGACACTGTTGCGCCCATTAGGGGTTTTAGGGCCAATAACTCTGTTTTAATAAAATGGGCCAAATAAGTTACTTGAATGACGTTAGGGCTATTAGTAAACTGTAATGAGCATAAAACCCTAAAAGTTGGCAATTTACTGAAATACCCCTTAAGGGTGGAAAATTACTGTTTTACCCCTAGGTACAAAAAGACCATTTTACCCCTAGGATTAAGTTGACTTATTTGCATGTTAAAATATATTTGCTCACTGTATGCCATGTCATAATATACTGTTGCATGGGATTGGGTTTTGATGGAGGAAGTGCTAAGTGGCAATGCCACGTTTACTGTTAGAGGCTTTGCCTCGTTTTACTGTTTAGTGGCTTGGCCACGTTATCTGATTAAGAAGCTAAGCTGCGACTGTGGTGTGTAGGGTTGGGTGGGCTGAGTTATTCCCCACATGGTGTGTAAGGCTGGTACGGGTGGTGTGCAGGGCTGGATTGGGCTATGCTTTACATTCATGCATAAATACTATTCTGTTACTGTAATGGGCCTAAGGGCCACACTGATTTCTGAATAGGGCTAAGGCCCAGTAATTACTATTTACTGAATAGGGCTAAGGCCGAGTTAATACTGTACCTAGATAGGGCTTAGGCCCAGTTAAGCTTGAACTGATCTGGACTCTGGTTGGGTTTAGCTTACACACTGAGTTTCACAAACTCACCCCTTTCCTTTCATCTATACAGGTGAGCCCCAACCTTAGAGGACTTGGAGCTGGAGGGATTCGGAGTGGCCACGTGAACTGCATTTGGTTACATTTTCTTAAAATTATTTATTTCAGTATTTTCTTAATTTATTCTCTTTTGGGTTTTAATCTATAATAAGGCCGCTCATTAATTACTCCATTTCTGGGTTTATTTATTTAATTATTACTTGTTTAAAATTGATAGAATTAGGTTGCGCGGGTTTTTATTCCAAAATTAATCAACGTTTTCAAAATATATCATATGCAACAAATGGATCACTTAATGACAAGATAAGATCTTTTAAAGAGATAAACTCCAACTGGTAGTGGATAGGACTTTCATAAATTAAATAACCTGTTTTTTTCACAACTATTAATAATGATTTTGGCAAAGTCACCCTAAAAATTTTAATTAAAGAATGAGGTGTAATTCATCGTCCATGTGACACACCAGATTTGGCCATAACATCTGGGCTGGGTTTGGGGTGTTATAGAGGTTATGAGGGGGTGGAGGTCTAACGACCGAAATTGTACGATAGAACTCGGCAAACCATTCATTCATAGCTTGGAAGAAGGCTTCTCGAGCCCCTCCTCTCTGACTAACTGTAGCGGGCCTTTCACTACTATCTGGTGGGACCAACCCTTCTACGGGAGTGGTGCATTACTTTCTACATCATCTACACCAACTCGTTCGGGATCCATAACTATAAAAGAAAAGCATTTTTAAATTGTAAGGAGTCGTCACACTATCAATATATAAGTATGGCATGTATAGCTAAACTCTTACTCATACTGAATATTTTAAAAATTGACTAAACTCTTGCTCTGATACCAATAAATGTAACACCCTTTACCCGAGACCGTCGCCGGAGTCAAGCACGAGGCGTTACCAGACTTACCTTACTAGTTCGAGGCATAAAAATTTACTTTTAAAATTAATGCAGTTACATTCATCCAATATATCCCTAAAATGGGCCCTCGAGGCCCTGAACATGCAATTGGAACGGTTCGGGACCAAACCGGGAACATTTAAGAATTTTACGATTACTTACACAAATTAAAACAATTTGTTTCACTGTTCATAATAAAATTGTCCACCTGCATAATAGTCAGTAAATTAATTATAACTTGAGTTACAAAACTCAATATTTAAATCCTTAAAATTTCCCTAAAACTAGACTCATATATCTTCTTACCATAATTTTTCCAGAATTTTTGGTTCAGCCAATTAGTACAGTTTATTAGTTAAATGTTCCCCCATTTCACAGTCCAGTGGACCTGACCTCTCTTCACTAAAAATCAATTATCTCATATTACAGAATTTAGATAACATTTTTTTTTCTTTCTAATGAAAATAGATTCTATAAGGAATCTAGACATATAAATTATGACTCATAATTTTTTTTTACGATTTTTAGTGAATTTCTAAAATTAGAATAGGGGATCACAATGTCACTCTGAACCAGTCTCGCAATAGTCTAAATATCTCAGAATATAGACTTCCTTTGTTTTCTCTGTTTCTTTCCTATAAAAATAGACTCAATAAGCTTTAATTATATATCTTATTCACCATTTAATTATATTTCTACAATTTTTAGTTATTTTTCAAATTTACATCACTGCTACTGTTACAAAACTGTTTCATGGCCAACTTTTACTCCTTCATCATTTCTTTGCATAAACTATTATTTAGGCATACATAACATCAAAACATGTTCTTAATTATCCATTTCAATAGCTAATCATTATGAAGTATTCACATGCCATTCTTTAATCGTATCATATGGACATACACACGAAATGACCAACTCCCTATACATGCCATAACTCAAAACATTTCAAACTACAAAATACCGAGATAGTGTGAGAAGAACTTCGACGTCCTTATGATCCCTGAATTGGCTTGGCTACATTGTAAAAGAGAGAAAGGAAAAAAAGTAAGCTACAATGCTTAGTAAGTTTACAAGTAAATAAATGAAAACATTCACCAAGTATAAATATACTCATATTATACCATCAACCAAAAAAATCTTTATTTTACTTCTCCACTTACTCTTTAACTTTCCTGTTTATCATTCCTTTACCTGAACTTTCTTGTAACATAGCTTGTATATTAGCCTGATGAACTGTTTGGAATACCAAGGGTACTTGGGTTTTCGTGCCTGATAATAGCCTGCCAATGCCATGCTCTAGGCATGGTGTTACATGGGATGTTCTCTGTCTTGCCAAAGCCATATATCTGATATGGACGTACATGGGATGTTCTTGAACTGTCTCAACCCAAAATGTCATGACATTTTGTATCTCATACATTCCTAAGGTTCAAACGAAGCTTTCTGATACTTTTTCTCTGTTATCTCATATTTAATTCAACTTGGAATATTCTCATAAAATAAATGTATATATGCTGGAAATTAACAACATTAATATAAAATATTAAAATATTGCATTTATTTACCGTAAACTTACCTCAGTGCAAAATAAGATCAACTTGACAACTTAATCTTCTACCTTTTTCTTTCCTTAGTCTAACCCCAAATTTCGCTCTTCTTGATCTATAATTAGCAAATTTAGCTTATTTAATACTCACATTTATCAAAACAGTCCTTAGCTCTAACTTTGGCAAAAGTACAATTTTTTCCCCTAAGCTTTTGCATATTTACACTTTTGCCCCAAAGCTCTGAAATTAAATTTTTTCCCTAATTCTTATGTTTTAGGACATGCTGATCATTTTCCCTTAATGGCAACATCAAATTCTCACTCTAACATGTACTTATGAACATTAGGTATTTTTACCGATTATGCCATTTTACTTGTTTTTACTTAAAAACGAGTAATACAAGTTGTTTCACATAATTTAAAACCTCCTATTCTATCATAAAACATCAAAATAAACACATTTCACCTATGGATATTTTTCCAAATATGAACCCTAGGTTAATTTATTGCTAGAATAAGCTAAATCGAGTTACTAGGACTCTAAAAATGTAAAGAACATTAAAAACGGGGCTTGGATGAACTTTCTATGAGCTTGAGAAGTTGAAGAAACCTTAGCAGTGGAGACACATGATAGAATGCCCTTCATTAAAACTTTGGTTATTTTTATCTATGTATGTCCATTTTTGTCCATGAAAACCTAATGGTCTAATTACCATTTAAGAACCTCTACAATTATGCTCTTCAATTTAATCCTTTCCTATCTAGAACTCATATTTATCAACTTTTGCAATTAAGCCCTAATAGGTAATTTAAACATGCAATTCATGAAATTTTCTATCAATATTCTAACACAGGCATCTATTCACTTGGTAAATCATAAAAATTAATCAAAATAAATTTTTCTATCTCAGATTCGTGGTTTCGCAACCATTATTCCGTTTTGGCCCTATTTCAGGATGTTACAGGAAATTTTGAAGAAAAGTAAATAGGAGAGTAAAATTTTGGTGTGAAATGGATTTTGGGTAGATGGGGGGTTGGGATGGGAGAGAGCATAAGTTTTAGGGGGAAAGTGGGAAGGAGTAAAAGTTTTGAAGGAAAAGTAAACAGATTTGGGAGTTTGGGGTAAAAATGTAAAATATTATAGTTTGATATTCAATTTATTCGAATTATTCGAGTTATTCGAATTCGAGAACTCAACTCGATTCAAGCTCGAAATTTGAAAAAAAATTTAGTTGACTCGAATAACTCGATTTGTTTAACTTGAAATTCAAATTTTTTTTAGTCGAATCGAGTTTTGCTCACTCCTACTTTCCACAGTGTTTATATAAAGTGGTGAAGTGAGTAAATCAAAAGAGGGCCAAAGCTATTGGCATACTGCATCATTAATTCCACACGCTTAGCGTGTAAATTTTTTTTAAGGTAAAAGTACGGCATAAAGCGATTATTTGAAAAATAGAATGTCGATAATAATGTATCGCAAAGAAAAGAGTAAGAAAAATAAAGAACATACAGATTTTACGTGAAAATCTTTCGGGAAAAAATCACAAGTAGAGGAGAAGATAATTCACTATATCAAATTCGAATAATTACAAGAGGAGTAGTAAACTATGTCTACTTATAGGCTTGTAAAATCATATTCTAATAGAAGGAGTGTAGCAATATTGAAACACCTTATTCTAATCAATATCAAACAGATGGAGTTTAATAAGGTTTAAAAAAATCTTATTCTAAAATAAAATAAAAGAAGTGTAATTATATATGGATTTTACTTTTATTTTATTTTACCATTATATTTTATTTAAATAAGGATTCAAGTCACTCAATTCTAACAATCTCCACCTTGACACAAATTCTCAATGAACAAGTTCTTCATCATGAACTCTCAATGAACAAGTTCTCCACCTTTTCCATAAAACCCCTTAAAGGCTTAACTTCAACAATGAACACCAACCAAGTCTAAGCAATACTCAAACTTAGTTATAGGAAGTGACTTAGTCATTATATCTGCAGGATTCTCATAAGTACTAATTTCGCTCACAACAATATCACCACGAGCAATAATATCACGAACAAAATGATACCGAATATCAATGTGTTTTATTCTCTCATGAAACATTTGATCTTTTCTAAGGAAGATGGCACTTTGACTGTCACAAAATATTATACTGATTTGAAGGTCTTCATTGAGTTTACTAAAGAGTCCCTTCAACCAAATTGCTTCTTTACAAGTCTTAGTAATCACCATGTACTCAGCTTTAGTGGTAAATAATGTGACTGTAGTTTGTAAAATGGCTTTCCAACTTATTGCACAACCTTCGATTGTGAAGATATAACTTGTGAGAGATCTTCTTCTACTAAGATCTCTAGAAAAATCAGCATCAACATACCCAATGGCTTCATTTCTAGTTCTTCCAAACTGTAAGCAAACATCAGTAGTACCTCGTAAGTATATTAAAATCCACTGAATTACTTTCCAGTGTTTTTTACAGGATACGACATGTATCTACTAACTGCATTGACTGCATATGATAAACCTAGACGTGAACAAACCATAACATATATGAGAGATCCCACTGCACTAGAATATGAAACATGTGACATCTACTTAATCTCATCATCTGATTGTGAAGACAAGCCGATGAAAGCTTGAAATGGGCTGCTAAAGGAGTACTAACAAGCTTAGCACTCTACATATTGAACTTGCAAAGAACTTTCTCAATGTATCCCTTTTGACTTATGTACAATTTACTTGCTTTTCTATCTCTGAGCATATCCATACCAAGTATCTTCTTTTCCAGTCTCAAATCTTTCATCTCAAATTCTTCACCTAGCTGGGCTTTGACCTTTCTTATCTCTCATTTATCTTTCGCTACTATCAACATGTCATCAACATAAAGGAGTACATACATAACAAAACTATCACTGTTTTTCTAAAGTAAACACAATTGTCAAAGCTACTTCATTAGAAATCATGAGAAGTCATAAAGGAATCAAATCTCTTATACCACTATCTTGGTGACTATTTCAAACCGTAAAAGGACTTTTTCAGTAAGCAAACATAGTCCTCTTTTTCTAAGACTATAAAACCTTCTAATTGTTGCATGTAAATATCCTCCTCAAGTTCTCCATGCAAAAATGCAATTTTTACATCTAACTGCTGAGACTATAAAACCCTTTTACCTTTAGGAAGTTTTATAATATCCCATTTTCTATTTTTGTGGAGTGATTCCAGCTGCTCTTACATAGCAAACATCCACTTTCTGAGTCTTCACAGCTTACCGCCTCAGAATAATTAGATGGCTCTTAGTTTGCATCTCTATCTTTAGCCACATTTAAAACATAAGCAACTAGATCAACCTCGGCATACTTCTTTGGAAGTTTAATTTCTCTTCTAGTTCTGTTTTTGGCGATAGAGTATTGTGGTAAAGAAGTAACTCTATTCTAAATTTCTGTACTAGCTTGAGGAGTTGACTCTATTGTAGATTTTGAATTAATCTGATTCTCCACTTGCTTTTGATGTTCTTTATTGCAAGAGTCCTTAAGAGATAAGTTAAGTAGCATAGTAGTTTCATCAAAAACAACATCTCTGCTAATCACAACTTTTCTATTTTCAGGACACCATAACTTATACCCATTTACACCAGCATTATAACCAAGAAAAGCACTTTTAATGGATCTAGGTTCAAATTTTCCATTATCAACCTGAGCATACACAGGACACCCAAAGATCTTTAAATTAGAATAATCAGTAGGATTACCAGACTATACCTCTTGTGGAGTCTTTTTCTCAATGGCAATGAATGGAGATCGGTTGACCAAAAAACCTGCAGTAAAGGCTACTTCGGCCAAAAAAGAGTTCGGTAAGTTAGCATTTGACAACATACATCAAACTTTCTCCATGATCATTCTGTTCATTCGTTCTACAATGCCGTTTTGTTGTGGAGTATGACAAATTGTTAAGTGACTCACAATCCCTTCTGACTTGCACGGTTTATTAAACTCATTAGAACAGAACTCTAAGCCATTTTCTGTACGAAGGTTTTTTATTTATTTTCCCGTTTGTTTTTCAATCATATTTTTCGAGACTTAAATACAAAAAACACATCACTTTTCTACTTCAGGAAGAACGCCCAAACTTTTCTGGAAAAATTATCAATAAAAGTTAGCATATAATTAGCTCCACCTCTCAAAGGCACTTTGGATAGCTGCCACAGATCAGAATGAATATGCTCCAATGTTTCCTTGTGTTATGGATTCCTCTGGTGAATTGAACTCTCTTTTGCTTCCGAAAAGCGTAGTCTCATAGAACTTCAGTTTGCAAATTCCTTGCCCGTCAAGAAGTCCTTTTTTCTCAATTTTACCATGCCATTCTCACTTATATACCCTAGGTGCATATGCTAAAGTCTAGTAACATCATCATCTAATAAGGAAGAGGAAGTGACAGCCGCATCACCAGTAATAGCAGAACCCTGTAACATATATAACTTGGCAGTTTTTCTTTGCCCTTTCATCACAACAAGGAAACCTTTGGAAATTGTCAAAACCCTACTTTTAGCTGTGTATTTGTACCTTTTTGAATCAAGAGTACTCAACAAAATCAAATTTCTCTACAATTCTAGAACATGTCGTACATCATTAAGTGCTCTGACAACTTTATCAAACATCTTAGCTTTAATTATTCCAACACTTGCGATTTTACACGAAACATTATTTCCCATCAAAACAACACCTTCAAACATTGTTTCGTATGTTGTAAACTAATCCCGATTGGGACTCATGTGGAAGGTGCAGCTTGAATCAAGGATCCACTCCTCGTTCACTTTAGAATTGTTGACAGAAGCGACTAGATGTTCACCATCACTGTAGTCTTCTACAACATCAGCTTTACCAAATTTTTCTAGTTGTTTTTTTCCTTTTGATTCACAGCCTCCCTTTTGATCTTTTTCTATAGCTTATAACACTCAGATTTAATGTGTCCTTTTCTCTTGCAAAAGTTACAAGTTTTACCTCTATTTGAAGACTTTGATCTACCTTTAGATTTGCCGCAAGGATTCCGTTCTTGTGTCTTTTCGCGATCATCATCAACATTCCGATCTTATCTTTCATGAGCAATGAGACCATCTCCTTGAAAGTCGAATTTAACCACAAGATGCTTCATCTTATCATACAAGGTCAAAGAATCATAAATGTAACACCCACTAACCAAAAACCATTGTCGGAACAAGGTTACAGAGCATTACAGGACATTTTCGGTCAAATACGAATATTATATAAACAATTATCAAATATATTATAAATTAATCACAATGTCCCTTTTATGGACCCTCGAGGCCCAAAATACATGTTAGAAATGATTTGGGACTTATTCGAGCACTACGAAAATCTTTCGTGAAATTACAAAAAATTTTCGAAGTACATGGCTCACATGCCCGTGTGGTCAAGCCGTGTGGCAGCACACACCTGTGTCCCTGACCCGTGTAACTTTCTAACTTGTAATCTAAGAAGAAATTGAAGTCACACGGCCAAGCCACACATCTGTGTGCTAGGCCGTGTGCCTCACACGACTGAGACACATGCTTGTGTCTCTGCTCGTGTGCCTAAATATGGGCATTCTATGTCAAATTTTTAAGATGCAGGGGGCACACGGCCAGTTCATACGCCCATGTTCTAGCCGTGTGTCTCACACGACCTGATTACACGCCTGTGTGCCTGGCTGTGTGGACTCAATATAAGCCTTTTATATCAATCTAACCAACCCTGCAAACTTAAAACGCAACCAATTCAAAACCAATATCTCAACCAATACAATTTATGCACAAATACTCTTAAATCATATCAAGGACATTAACCTAAAAATTTTCCTGATTTATAATCACACAAGTTCACAAGTATTATTGAAATAATTAGATAACTAAAATCATTTCTACTTCAAATACCATTTTAAAAGTACCATTTCATAATTTTATCTTTTCACATAACCATTCAAACTTCATGTTTCATCTTTTACAACCAAAAACCACAATGACCAATATAGATAACCTAAGTACATGCCACATTTACTAAAAGAAATACATCGCCAGAGTTTTTTGAGTTTGGGATTGGCTTTGGATGCTGGACCGGAACGTTTGACTTCTACTAATCTGCGCACAGAAAACAACCGTACGCTGAGTATGTATAAACTCAGTGGTATTACTATATTTCAAATTATTAAAATAAAATAACAAATATACATATCAAATTATATAACAATAATTCATAAATAAACTAATTTATACTTAACTTTCACATCTCAACAATAGCAATTCAATTTGGTTATTCGTCCATTTGATATCATATTAAATCTCATTTGAACATCAATCACTTCATAAACCTTTGGTTCATTCATTTCATTTTCGTTTCTCAATTTCAATTCACATTTCATTTCATGAACAAAATCATTCATTTTCATTCAATTTTTCTATTTCATTTATTTACCCCTATTAACAAGACTCGGGCTTTGGCATATACACGTATCCAACCAAACAAACCAGTATGGCACCCAGTGCTTCATCAGATAGTTCGAAGCAATAATTGACACCCAGTGTCTCATCAGTGAAGCCAAATTAAGTTGGTACCCAGTACCTCATCAAATCTATCCGAAGTAATATAATGACATCCAGTGCCTCATCGACTCGAGGTCGAAGTATCCCTAAACATTTCCAATCTATGGCATGTCAGCTATATCTGACTCAACCTGACTAGTTAATAAGGTTTCCAAATCACTTTTCAATTTCAAATTCACTTTCAATTCAATCACAATTTAATTCAAATTCACTTTTCCACTTTCTAATCAATATACAATTCAATACATATACATATTTATCATTCAATTCAATTTCCATTCAATTTAATAATGACACTTACCTCATAATTCACTTACAATACACATAATTTAAATTTAACATTTGATAATAAATAATTCGAATTATAGTAATACAAACCATAATTTTTCAATTCAATCCTCGTCTACATTCTCTTTCCCCTTCTTAACCGATGTGTCCGGTATGATGTTAGCTTTGAAAATTAAATCAATTTAAAATTATTAATATAACATTAATTCACATCAAATACTTGAATTTCCTATCCAACTTTTATCTTAATTCCAATTTAATCTTTAAATAAAATCATTTGTTTTTTCATCCCAATTCATACTTTATTTCTATTCAATTTTCAACTAAACTTAAACTTAACCCTCTAATTTTCATCATAAAACCCTAATTTTAAATTTCTTTCAATTTAGTCCGTAATACACAAAACTTATAATCTATTTTACAATTTAATCCTTTATCCAATTCCAACTAGAATTTTTATCAATTAAACCCCTAATTCTTCTATTAATTCAACATAAACTATGTTCAAAAATCGAATAACTTCCAAGATTTTAACATAAATCCAACAGTATTTTGTTCTAGGATTCCAAAAACATCAAAATTATAAGAAAAAGGCTAAAATGACTTACCAATTAAACCTTCAAAACTTAAACCCTAATTTCCCTTTTCTTTTCTTTCTCTTTTTCTTCTCCCCTGTTTCGTTTTTCTTGTTCTCTCTTTTTGTTTCATTTGTTTGACTTCTTTCTTTTTATTTTATGTTTAATAATAAAAATATAATAATATTTTTCTTATATGATAAGTAAACATATATATTTTACAAGTGTATACATGTATTTATTATACATGTATATTATCATCACCATACAATTGTCAAAATTTTGAATTCTTTTATATAATAATATAATATAATATAATATAATTAATTTATTATATACTTATTTATTAAGAATATATATATATATATATATAATATACATATTTTAACTAAAAAAATATCTTTGATATTTTACACTTAAACCACCTCAATCTTTGTAATTGGCTTATTTTCCTTTTTAGTCCCTCTAGCTTTTCTTTAATCTATAATTCAACTTTTACCCCAATTGCAATTTAGTCCTTTTTCCTAATTATTCCTAATTAAGACAAATTCACCTAACCAAAACCTAATTAAACGCATAATTAGCTTCGTAAATATTTTTAATAAATATTTACAAACCCGTTTTACTAAGACGAAGGCATGATAATACACTTTTTTGATGCCTGTGATTTTTGGGTCATTACATTTCTCCCCCTTAATAAATTTCGTCTTCGAAATTTACCTGAAAATAGATGGGGGTGTTGAGATCTTGTTTCCTCTGGTTCCCAAGTTACTTCTTCAACACCATGACTTCTCCACAATACTTTCACCAAGGAAACCCATTTATTTCTTAACTCTTTTACCTCCCGAGCTAATATCTGAATCAATTCTTTTTTATAAGATAAATTAGGTTGAACTTCTATATCTTCAGTGGAAATGATATGAAAAGGATCCAATCTATATCTCCGTAGCATAGAAGCATGAAAAACATCATGACACCTCAAGTAACCATGACACAAATAACACAAATCCAATCATGACACCTTAAGTAACCATGTTCGTCAATGCTGAAATTTTCTACAATGCCATTTTGTAGCATTTCTCTATTCTTCATCAATTTGTTTTCTTTTTATTGTGCTAACCTGATCTGATCAAACATCACCGGTTTAACTTTTAACTTGGCTATCAGACTCCCATCGTCACTAATAATAAGCTGACCAAACATCGCTCTCAATTCAATTGTAGCTTTTCTACTTAATGCATCAGCTACTACATTTGCCTTTCCCAGATGATAATCTATACCACAATCATAATCTTTCAAAAGCTCAATCCACCGCCTTTGTCTCAAGTTCAACTCCTTTTGAGATAAGAGATATTTAAGACTTTTATGGTTAATATATATGTAGCATTTCTCACCGTATAAATAATGTCTCCAGATCTTCAATGCAAAAATTACAACAGCTAACTCTAGATCATGTGTCAGGTAATTACGCTCGTGCAGTTTCAGTTGATGAGATGCATAAGCTATTACCTTTCTGTCTTGCATCAATACACAACCCAAACCACTCAAAGAAGCATCACTGTGCATAATAAAATCTTTTCCCGATTCTGGTAATGTTAAAATCGGTGCCTCTGTCAACATTTGTTTCAACATCTCAAAACTTCTCTAGCACTGATCATCCCAAATAAAAGAAACATTTTTTTTGTAGCAACTTTGTCATCAGCAATGCTATCTTCGAAAACCCATTTACAAATCTTCTGTAGTACCGACCCAATCCAAGAAAACTACGTACCTCTGACACATTCATCGGTGCTTTCCACTGAACAATTGTTTTAATCTTCTTCGGGATGACTCTAATCCTATCTGTTGATACAACATGTCCCAAAAATACAACCTCTGACAACCAAAATTCACATTTACTAAGTTTTCCATACACCTACTTTTCTTGTAATACCTATAGAACGATTCTGAGATGCTGGTCATGTTCAAATATTGACTTCAAATAAACCAATATATCATCAATGAAAACCACCACAAACTTATTTAGATACGGCTGAAAAATACGATTCACGAGATCCATGAAAGTAGCTATGGCATTAGTCAATCTGAAAGGCATTACAAGAAATTCATAATGTCCATACCTTATACGAAAAGATGTCTTCAGTACATCGCTTTCTTTCACCTTCAACTGATAATATCCTGATCTCAAATCAATCTTCAAAAACACAGAAGCTTCTTTTAACTAATCGGATAAATCATAAATGTGAGGTAACAGATATTTATTCTTGATCTCCACCTTATTTAACTGCCAGTAATCAATACAAAGTAGCATCGATCCATCTTTCTTTTTAACAAATAATATCGGCGCCCCCTACGATGAAATACTAGGTCGAATGAAGCCACGATCTAGCAAATCTTACAATTATACCTTTAGCTCTTTTAATTCTGTAGGTGACATACAATACGAAGATATTGATATCAAAGTTGTACCAGGATAAACGTCTATCATGAACTCAACTTCTCTATTTGGTGGCAAACCTGGTAATTCTTCAGTAAAATTTTAGGAAACTTACAAACAGTTAGAATTTTACAGCATTGGCTTTCGACAGAATTAGAATTAACAACATAAGCCAAATAAGTTGCAGAACCCTTATGAAGTAGTTTATTAGCCTGAATCACTGAAATGATACGTGTTGACCCACTAGTACGAATACCATTTACCTCAATCTTACCTCCATCTTCAATCTGAATACTTAACTTCTTTTTATAATAGTCTAAAACCACTCCATGCTTAGACAACCAATCCATTCCCAGTATTACATCAAAATCACCGAATGGCATTATCAGCAAATCAATAGATAAAATTCTATTCTGTATCATTAACGGGCATCTTTGACATACTTGGTCTACTTACACTATTTGTTGCAATGCACTCAACACCTCTATAAATACTTTAGACATCTCAGATTCTAACTTCCCTGACTCAACTAGTTTTGAATTAATGTACGTGTAACACCCCAAACCCAGCCCAGATGTTACGGCCAAGTCTGGTGTGTCATATTGAAGTGTTTTTCGAAAACCATGTTTTCATTGAAAACCCTTCTTAGTGTTTAGAAACTTTTACCGTAAATCTTGTATAAAACCTTAGCTTGTGTTTGTTTAATTTTTTCAAAACATGGTTCATTAAAATAATCATTCCCTTTTTAAACATTATTAACAACTTTGTAAAATTTTATGGAAAATTGTGAAGGCTTGTAAACCTTTTTAGTTTACGGAAACAGGTTATTTTTAAAATAGTTTAAGTATCGAAAAATTAGACCTTCTTCGTTATGGCTTAAAGTGAATGGATACTATGCACTAGGTAGGATTCCAAAAAAGAGGAGGTGAGTCAATTAGACTGCTTAAGTACTAAGCTCTCCCTAGATCCAATCCTAGACATGCACACACCCATTGCCACACTTTAACCTTATGACTTGTCCACGAGCAACAAATTAGGTTTAAGTCTATTTAAAATATTTATTTATAAAAACGTTTACGTTGCGGAAGCTTTGCTCTGTAATCATGTTATTTTGAAAATAAGTAACTTTTATAAAAGCGCACCTTAAAGCTATCCGATTTCGAAACAATTTAAACAATATCATACTTACGCTAAAACAAATTAAATAATTAGAGCGGCCTTATTACAAATCCAAATTAAAAAACAGAACGATTGAAATAAGTAATAAAATAAAGAATTTAATTAAACCAGAAATGCAGTCGTCGTGGCCACTCTAAATCCCTCCCAGCTCTAAGTCTACCAGTCTAGGGCTCACCTGCATGGATGGAAGAGAAGGGGGTGAGTTTGGAAACTCAATGTGTAAAGAAGCCCATCCAGAGCCCAAGTCAGCTCAAGCCTGCTGGGCCTAAGCCCTATCCAGTCACAATAATATCTGGGCCGAAGCCCTATTCAGTATTCAATTAACTAGGCCTTAGCCCTATTCAGTAAACAGTACATCTTGGCCTTAACCCTTTTCAGATGGCAGTACGGCCCATAGGCCCATTATAGTAACAGAACAGATATCATGCATGAATGCAAAGCCCATCACATGTGGGGAGACTACTCAACCCACCCAACTGCTACACTCCACCCGTACCAGCCCTACACACCTTGTGGGAAACTACTCGACCCACACAGCCGCTACACTCCAAAGGTAGTACCGGTTGCGGCACCACCCATTGTTATAGCAGAGCTACTCGTGGCTGAAAAGCCTTCGTTGTAGCACTGGTGGCGGCACTACTTATCGTTGCAGCAGAGCTACTCGTGGCTCAGAAGCCTTTGTTGGATTCACAGTCGTCAAGCGACCGTGCGACCCTCATATACACTTCCTCCAATCAAAACCCAATCCCATGCAACAGTTTAAACATGTTATGGTATACAGTGAACAGAAACAGTAAAGCATGCATTGCAGTCAAATTTAGCCCTAGGGGTATACTGGTCATTTTGAACCTAGGGGTAATACAATAATTTTCCACCCTTTTAGGGGTATTTCAGTAATTATACCAGGCATTAGGGTTTTATGCATATTTCAGTTATTAACAGCCCATTTTTCATCTCAGTAGCTTACTTAGCCCATTTTAGCAGTTTTTAGTTATTGGGCCCTAAAACCCCTAATGGGCCCAAACTTACTGAAGTGCACGAAATCGCGCACTCACCAACTTTACCGATTTTGGTTACAGATCTATTACTTCCAACCGACCCATGAGCACTCACACGCTTGCAAGCCCACGAAATGCCAGAATTTCGGTATTTTAGCTTTTCGACTTTTGCCGATTTAGACTACAGAAGGGTGTTCATTTACACACCTGATTTGCGATTATACCGATGAGATCCCCTACGCGATTCCTCCTACAATCGATCACTAAATTTAATAAACCATAAACCACGATAACTTAATGTAATCATGCTTACCATATTTAGTCAACCTCCCTTAAGGCCTCAAACTACTTACCTCTGTCGATTTTAATATACTAGATCTAGATCTCGATCACTTCCACGTCCCAAGCCTTTATTCCTCCTTGCTTAAATCACTTTTCCTTGCAAACTAGAACACATAAATCGATTAGAAAAACTAGCATTACCTAACACCATAGTAAAAAACCTCCTTAAAGTATTTAGGGATTTTCAGCTTTTCTTGAATCACTAAATAATGGAAGATAATATCTGAATACTTACCACCAAGGATGTACTTGTCAGAAGCGTTTCCAACACTTTTCCAATCTCAGATCCGCTGTGAATCTAACTTAAATGTGAGTAGAGAATAGATCTAGAAATTAATTCCCAAATCACTAAGAATACGAAGGTTTTGGCTTTTGGCATAATGAAAAAGAGAAATTAGTAGTTGCATTGGCAAAGAGGATATGTCAACAAGGGTTATGAGAGTGTGAGATTCGGCTAGAAGAGAAGAAGAAAGGAGTAAGGGTATTTAGTCAAGAAGAAATCGGTACAAAATTAAAACCTTTCGGGACTTCGACCTTTGAAAAGGTTGGATTAAAGAGAGGATGGACAAAAATTAAAATAAAAACAAAAGCTGATTGAAAAGAAAGAAAACCAAGTTGTTAATACAATGAAAAAACACCCTAAACCAACTAAGAATAAACAACTCATATAGGCTAAAATTATAAAAGCAATCGGCACTTAACGCTTATAGCCGAATGAGTGCTTAATTCGGCTGAAAAGTCCTTTCCAAAAACAAATTCCATGATTTGCTCCTTAAATTTAGCTACCACCCAATTTGATTTCCATCCATATTCCTTCCCACTAATTAGCAGGCTTTATCCACCGCTTGCACCGCTTCATAATGCTGCTAGGAGAGTTTCGGTCCAGCCTGCTCACTCTCCCCACGCGTGCAGCAAAAAGACAATCCTACTGCGGGCACAGCAGCTCGAACTCGAGACCTCCAGGCACCCACACACGCTGCTGGCCACTGCGACGCGACCTTGCTTTCAGTATAATACAGTCGCATTTAATTTTAAGGCTTATCCGCTAAAGCCTCTACTGTTTAAAAATAAAACTAAAATTTCGCCTACGCCTGGACTCGAACTCGCGTCCCCTCAGCGTTCCTAGTGCGCTGCTGCCCCTGCTCCACAGGCGCTCTTGTGGCATAATTTGTTAACAACTTCTTTTAAAGCCTATTTAGTTGCACTCCTGATTACTAAAAACAAAACAACTTGCACGACCGAGGCCTCGAATCCAAGCTCTCTTCCACGCTCCCAGCGCCTTTGCCACTGGGCCAAGCTTTCCTTTGTGTCCCCTTTTTAATCCAACTAATTATAAGGCCTCCTTGCGTCAGTCCTTGGGTTTTAAAAAAAAACCCACATTTGCGCACGCTGGGAGTCGAACCCCAGCTCCCCTTCTTGCTACCTAGCATGCTTAGCCACTGGGCCAGACACTTCCTTGTGCCTAATCTTAGCCAAGCTTAAATATAAGCCCTACTGCCCAGTTTCCCCTAAAGAAGCAAAAATTAATTTTTTTGCTAGAACCCTGGGCCGAGCCCAAGACTTTTCCCACGCTATAAATCCCTCTTATTTTATTTAATTACTAAACTAAACACCAAAATAATAACAATAAAAATTTTCCTTAAAATTTAAAACATCAATAATTTTATTTCGACCATCTTCTACTCGAACTTGGACTCAAGGCCCAATACTTCTAGGCCCAAATTCAGGGTGTTACAGTACGAATGTGAAGACCTGGGGTCAATTAAAGCATAAATAGGTTTTGAATATAGTAAAAGTATACTTGTTACCACGTCATGAGCATTGCCTTCTTCTCGAGTCCGAACCATATATGCTCTAGCTGGTTGATCGTGATTTTGATGAAGTAATAATAATGATCGTACCTAGAAACTAACTATTATCACGATGAAAGGCAAGCGCACCTATCAAATAGTAGTATAGTTAGTGGCAAGACCAGACTGTTGAACCCAAAGGAACTAAAAGTACTAGTAATAACTTTCTTCCTATTATCTAGCCTAGAAATAAAAAGGGGGTTTGCTTAAACTAATTAATTCTAAACTAAACTAAGGACGCGACAAAGAGTAAATTGGGGAATTACTTTGGAAAAACTGAATGATAAAGGCAATACCTAAGGAAGAATCCACCTAGACTTCACTTGTTATTTAACTCTGAATTAGATGATTTTTTCATTCGACTTGATCTGTACAGATCCCTAAATTATGTTATTTAACTCTAGGTTGATTAATTGAAATCTCTTTCTAATTAAAACCCCTAGTTTTACATTAACTCGATCTATGGATCCCCCTATTAGATTTGACTTTAATCTAGTAGATTTTCGTTGTCCTATGTCTGGGATTGCGATCAACTTCGATTAATTGTGTTGGATCTACTCTTAAACAGGGACTTTTGCTCCTCTGAATAAGCACATTTGACTTGAATTAATATCCTAAAATATCAACTTAAAAATTAAAAACACAATTAATAACAAATTGAATATTTACCATATAATTCAGATAATAAAAACAAGATCCATCTTAGGCTTCATCCCCCTTAGGTATTTAAGGGTTTAGTTCATAATAAAAATAGAAAACATCTCAAAATAAAGAAAACAACAAAACATAAAGAAAACCCAAAACTTCTACAAGGATTGAATAGAGATCCTCAGTCTTGATGTAGATCCTTGCTTCTGAGATGGATCAATCGGCTTTCCTTGAGTAATTCCTTGCCTTCTATTCTGTGTGTCGGGCTCCCCCCTCAAGTCTGCTCCTAGGGTGTTTATATAGACTCCGGAATACCTTACTTAGCCCCTAAGTAGCTTTCTCCGCGTGAAATTGAAATTCATCACGATAGGGACATGCCCATGTGGCACGCCCGTGTGAATCAAGCCCAGGCCGTGTTCAAGTCTACTAATGTGGTATGGGCATGTGGTTCATCCGTGTGAGGAACTTCAGGCCGTGTTGATTTCTTATTTTGGCCTATTTTCTTCGTTTTTAGCCCATATCTCGTTCTTTTCACTCCCCTATGCTGACCTAAGAATAAAACATGAATTTAAAGGATTAGGAGCATCAAATTCCATAATTTAAGGGATAATTCATCCAAAATTATGTTAAGCATGCGGTTAAAATATGTATAAATTACGGTTGATCAAATACCCCCACACTTAAGCCTTTGCTTGTCCTCAAGCAAAATCCTCAACTCACAATTCAAACTCGTTCCTCTCAACTTATAAATCTTATCAATAATGTTTTGAATTAATCCATGAGTAATCATGCATTGAGAATTCAACTAAAAGAACATCAAAGTTTCAAACAATCTAAGTTGAGAATTTTATCACAGAAACATATGTATTCTCTCATCTTCTAAGTAATTACCTTGAATTCAAAATCAACAAGAGTTGACATCCTCACTAAAGATTCACTCTATTCACTCGAAGTGTTTAAGGTTCAGAAATTAAGCACTCATTAGTCAACATGAAAAGTTATTACCATAAGCTTACATGAAAATCAAATCTCCACACTATAGATTGAGATGATACATTGATCAAAAGGTCTTTAGAGGGTTGTAACAGGGCTTTGGTTAAGGGTGTGGTCACAAGCTGAAAGAGAGGGTTAGAATCGAGATTAAACTGAAAAATCATCTAACTAGAAAAATCTCTATCACTAAAATATATTCCTAAATTTGAGCTTTTTCCTCATGAATAACATCGTTTAAGATCCATAGTACATAATTACATAATAATATGCTAAACATTACAACTAGTTTTTTTTTAAGAACAAATCGAATATTTTTATAAACTTACAAACTGAAAAGGAGAACATAGCTAGATAATTAGTCAATTCAAATCTAGATAAAAATAGGGATCAATTTGGAGTGAGGGAAATTCTCGAAGAATCAAAAACAGGTTTATGGGTTAATATTAAGGGTAAATCAAGAAATGGTTTGTTAGGCTCAAGGGGGTTCACTAATGGTTAATTATGAGGGTAGGCTTTTATGGAGTAAGTGGCTTAAACCTAAGTGCCTTTATCATCTCACTATATCAAATCAATGGTGTGGTCTTGACATGCATAATCGAAGCAAGTTCTAGAATAACAAATCAGTATTGACTCACTCAAAGCAATAATAAAAGTGAGCATGAAAGGATGTATGCTCAAAAGGCTCAAAAATCTCACCAAAATTATGGCTTTTGATGTCAATCCTGTGAATTTCAAATTTGAAGATAATACCTAAATTTGGGGAAACAACCTAAAAAATTTAAATTCGCAAAAATTTTAACTTATCATGCTTGATTCTCTAATGACTTAAAGTTTGAATAATCAAAGCATAATACCTGTCTTAATCCTAAACATATCAATAAAAATCATAAATCAGGCAGAGTTTATTCTAAAAGTGATATGAGAAAGTGACTTGAGAGACAATATAAAATTCAGGGATTTGAGAATAATGCAAAAAGTGAAAGTGAGTTCCCCCCACACTTAAGATGTACTTTGCCCTCAATGTACAAGAATAGGTAAGAATATACGCATAGATCATAAGTGAGGGATAGAAGCGAGACTCCCTGAATTTTCTTGATGAATTCCTTAGAATAGTGAAAGCTGAATTGGAGAAAGGACTACTTGAAGTTCATGATTCTGGGCTACTGAGGAGAATAAACACAACTGTGGGAAGAATTAAAGTATTACTCAATAAAGTGCAGAATATAAGTATTTACAAGGAAAAGGAAAAATATAAAGTAAAGAAAATTAAGAAGGCGGGTGACTTAAAAATAAAAATAAAAGAAATTGGACTCAAATGTCCTTATCGGCAGATGAATCATGAGGTTGTGGTGGTGGTGGTGATGAATAGTGAGTGATTTAAGATGGAAGATTCGGCATACGATCATGGCACACGCCCGTCTGTTCTGGGTCTAGCCCATGTGTTTCATGGACATATGGTTTGGCATGGGTGTTGACATGCCCGTGCTAATTTTTTAGTTTCAACCATGGCCGCCCATGCTGAATTGGCAGGTTCGCCCACGGCCCTATCACACGGTCGTGGTGATTTTTCGAAGCTCGTGTCTTCGGAAAAATCTCTCTCTGTTTTCACACGGCCGTGTCGCACAGCCATGTTTCCATCCATGGTGTGGCCACGGCCTCAGGCACGCCCGTGTGCCTGGCCATGTGGTTTTGAGAAATCTGCATTTTAAAGACTGAATTTAAAGAAATCAACAATGTTAGTGCTCGGGTTGCCTCTCGAGAAGCGCTTATTTAGAGTCTAAGCTTGACTTATCTTGCTTTCTCCTTTACGAGGGTTCGTGGAGCCTAAGCTCCTCCCTATCATTCTTAAAATCGTCACCATTATATAGTTTGAGTCGATGACCATTTACCTTGAAAGTGCTGTGAGTTGGATATGTTACCTCAACTGTACAGTAGGGAAAAACACTTTAAACTATGAATGGGCCTGACCATCTCGATTTTAGCTTTCCAGGGAATAATCTAAGCCTTGAGTTGTAAAGCAAGACAAGATTGCCAGTTTCAAACTGTTTGGGTTGCTTTAGACGAGCATCATGCCGCCGTTTTGTGGCTTCCTTATATAAGCGTAAGTTTTCATATGCATTACTACACCATTCATCCAACTCGTTTAACTGTATGAGTCTCTTTTCACATGCAAGATTAGGATCGAGATTTAGAAATTTGATAGCCCAAAACGCCTTATGTTCTAGTTCAAAGGGTAAATGACAACTTTTCCCAAAAACGAGTCTATAGGGAGATGTTCCTATGGGAGTTTTGAATGCAGTTCTATAAGCCCATAAAGCATCATCTACTTTTTTCTCCCAATCTTTCCTATTTGGCTCTACTATCTTCTCTAGGATACGTTTTAGCTTTTTATTAGCTACTTCGACTTGCCCACTGGTTTGGAGGTGATAAGGGGTAGCTATTCTGTGGTGCAATCCATATTTGTTTAGGACTTTTTCAAACTGAGCATTATAGAAATAAGTTCCTCTATCACTAATAATTGTTCTAGGTGTTCCAAATCGAGAGAAGAGTTTTTTAAGGAATCCCACTACCATTCTAGCATCATTAGTAGGTAACGCTTGGGCTTCTACCCATTTAGACATGTAATCAACTGCTACTAAGATGTATTTATTTCCAAACAAACTAGGGAATGGACCCATGAAATCGATGCCCCATACATCGAATATTTCACATTCAAGCATATATGTTTGAGGCATTTTATCATGTTTAGAGATATTACCTATTCGTTTACATTTGTCACAAGAAGTAACATACCTGTTGGCGTCATTAAATAATGTGGGCCAATAAAAACCTGATTCAAGTATTTTATGAGCGGTCTTAGTTCCTCTGTAATGTCCTCCTATTGGTCCTGAATGGTAGTGTGCCAGGATTTTGTTTGCTTCTGTTGTTGTAACACATCTTCGAATGACTTGATCTGCACATGTACGAAAAAGAAAAGGATCTTCCCAAAAGTAGTTTTTCACATTACTAAAGAATCGCTTCTTTTGCTGATGTGTCAACCCTTTTGGTGTTATATTAGGAGCTAAATAATTTGCAATGTCAGCAAACCAAGGTACCTCAAGATCAGATATGACTAAGAGTTGTTCTTCAGGAAATGAGTCGTTTATCTCAGCCTCATCAAGTTCTTTGAGATGTGGATTCTCAAGCCTGGGAAGGTGATCGGCTGCCAAATTTTCAGTTTCTTTTTTATCTTGTATTTCCAAATCGAATTCCTGCAACAATAAAATCCATCTTATTAATCGGGGTTTCGCATCAAACTTAGTTAAAAGATAACGAAGAGCGGAGTGTCAGTATAAATGATGACTTTAGACAATATCAGATATGGTCTAAATTTGTCGAACGCAAAAACCATAGCTAGCAACTCTTTTTTTGTGGTAGTATAGTTCTCTTGTGCGGCTATTAGAGTTTTGCTAGCATAGTAGATTGGTTGAAAGTGCTTGTCTCTTCACTGTCCAAGAACTATGCCTACTGCAAAATCATTTGCATCACACATTAGCTCAAAAGGTAAATTCCAATCAGGTGCAATTATAATCAGAGCATTAGTAAGTTTCTTTTTGAGAGTTTTAAATGCTTGTAAACATTCCTGATCAAAATTGAAGGATACATCTTTTTCTAGTAATTTCGTTAAAGGCTTAGCTATTTTGGAAAAATCTTTAATGAATCTTCTATAGAAACCAGCATGTCCTAAAAAGCTTCTAATTGTCTTAACTGAGCTAGGGGAGAAAGTTTTTCAATGGTATCAACTTTTTCTTTATCAACTTCTATCCCCTTATTAGAAATCTTGTGTCCTAACACAATACCTTCTCAAACCATAAAATGGCATTTTTCCTAATTAAGAACAAGATTTGTTTCCTCATACCTTATTAAAACTTGTTCTAAATTATTAAGGCAAAGATGAAAAGTTACCGAATACCGAGAAGTCATCTATAAATACCTCCATGATACCCTCCACGAATTCGTCAAAGATGGCTAGCATGCAATGTTGAAAAGTAGCAGGAGCATTACATAATTCAAAGGGCATTCTACAATAAGCAAACGTGCCGTATGCACAAGTGAATGTCGTTTTCTCTTGATCTTCAAAAGCTATCGGGATTTGGAAATAATTGAAAAGTCCATCCAAGCAGCAATAGTACATATGTCCTGACAATCTTTCCAACATCTGATCAACGAAGGGTAATGGGAAGTGCTCTTTTCTAGTGGCATCGTTCAATTTCCTGTAATTAATGCAAACTCTCCAACCTGTTACCGTTCTTGTAGGGATTAATTCGTTCTTTTCATTGGCAACAACAGTCATGCCACCTTTCTTAGGAACAACCTGTACAGGACTTACCCAAGCACTATTAGAAATAGGATAAATAATACTAGCATCTAGAAGTTTAATTACCTCAGCCTTGACCACTTTTTTCATGTTGGGGTTCAATCTCCTTTGAGCTTGCACACATGGTTTATATTCATCCTCCATCAAAATTTTGTGGGTACAAAAAGAAGGGTTGATTCCTTTAATGTCAGAGATTTTCCAAGCTATGGCTCTTTTATGTTCTCTTAACACTTGGATTAATTTCTCCTTTTCCTTGGGTTGCAAATTTGAAGCAATAATTACTGGTAATGTAGAATTGTCTTCCAAAAATACATATTCTAAATGTTTGGGTAATTGCTTCAATTCCAGTTGAGGAGGTTTATCAATAGAGGACTTTTGTCTTAGTTCATCATTAATCTCAATACCCTCATAATTGATTTGTCTAGGGGATGGGTCGTTGGAGTTTAAATCAATTATTACCTTTTTCATCTCAGTGATGACTTCTTCCTCCCCCTACTTTGAAGGAGACACAGTTCCAATGTGTCTTTAAGAGTAATTTCCTAAAAAGAGTCTTGAACAAAATAATCAATAGAATCAATGAAATAACAGGAATCATCTTGTTCCCTAGAGAATCACATGGCATTATAAATTTTAAACACAATTTCTTTATCACCTACCCTAAGCACTAGTTTACCATCCCCTACATCAATAATAGCTCTAGCAGTAGCTAAAAATGGATGTCATAGGATTAAGGGTACCTCAACATCCTTATCCATGTCAAGCACAACAAAATCAATAGGGAATATAAATTTATCAACCTTAACTAATACATCTTTAATGATACCCCTAGGATATTTAACAGATCTATCAGTTAATTGAATACTCATCCTAGTTGGTTTTGGTTCCCTTAGACTTAGTTGCTTGAACATTTTATAAGGCATTAAGTTAATACTGGCGGTTAAATTTGCTAATGACTTTTCAATATTTAGACTACCAATCAAACAGGGAAAAGTAAAACTTCCTGGATCTTTCAATTTAGTTGGCAGTTTATTCTGAAGAATCGCTGAACATTCCTCATTAAGTTCCACTGTGGATAGTTCTTCAAACTTCCTTTTGTTTATTAGAAGTTCTTTCAAAAACTTTGCATACGTGGGCATTTGTGAAATAGCTTCAACAAAAGGTAAGTTAATATGTAATTGTTTAAAAAGTTCAAGAAATTTATCGAATTGAGCATCCATGCGGTCTTTCTTTAACTTTGCTGGGTATGGATGGGTGGCTTGTATTCCTTAAGAACCGGTGGGGCTTTTTCTTTAGGCTCAGTCTCCTCGATATTCTCCTTGTCAGGCTCTTGTGGCACCTTCTTTTCAGGTTCAGTTAGTGTCTTCCCATTCCTTAATGTGACTGCTTTAAGATGCTTCCTACGATTGGGTTTAGTATTACTCGGCAAATCACATTGTGGTCGTTCAAAGATTAGCTTAGCAAGCTGACCTATTTGGGTTTCGAGGACTGGAATTGATACTTGCTGATTTTTAAGTTTTGTTTTGGTATTCTGAAAATGAGTTTCTAACATTGATATAAATTTCGTGAGTATCTCCTGAAGGTTCGGATTTTTCTCTTGCTGGTAAGGTGGTTGTTGGAAGCCTGGAGGGGTTGGTGGTCTCTAATTTCCTTGACCACCCCATGAGAAATTGGGATGGTTCCTCCAACCTGCATTATAAGTATTACTATAAGGGTTGTTTTGGGATCTAGAATTATTACCTATATAGTTGGCTTGTTCATTTTCTATGCTAGGATCATGAGATGAATAATTTGTGTTGTACATTCCTCCTCCATTTGAATTGCACCTCATAAATGGATGTACCTGCATAGAACTAACTAAACCGTCAATCTTTTTATTTAAGAGTTATACCTGATTTGACAGCATTATGACTGCGTCAACATTAAAAACCCCGGCAATTTTTGTGGCTTTATCCTCAAAACTTGCCACTAATAATTATTCAGTGACATCTCTTCTATAAACTCGTAAGCCTCTCGGGTGTTTTGTTATTTATGGTTCCACCGGCTGCTACATTGATCATCTTCTTATTGAGGGATTAAACCCATTGTGGAAGTTTGCATTTGTAGCCACAAAGGTAATCCATGGTGAGGGCACCTTCTCAATAAGTCTTTGTATCTTTCCCAAGCGTCGTAGAGTGTCTCTAAATCCATCTACACAAAAAAATAGATATCATTCCTCAACTTTACCATTTTAGCCGGCAAAAAATATTTAAGTAAAAACTTTTCGGTCATTTGTTCCCAAGTAGTGATAGATCCTCGTGGTAAAGAGTTCAACCACTGTTTAGCTTTATTTCTCAAAGAAAAGGGATATAACTGAAGGCAAATGGTGTCATCAGAAATGCTATTTATTTTAAATGTGTCGCAGAATTCCAAAAAGTTAGCTAAGTGTGCATTAGGATATTCATCCTGCAAACCATCAAACTAAACAAACTGTTGAATCATTTGAATAGTGTTAGGTTTCAGTTCAAAATTATTTGCAGCAATAGCAGACCTAACAATACTAGATTCGATACCAGCTAAATTAGGCTTAGCATAATCATACATAGTACGAGGAACGGGGATTTTGATTCACAGGATCTACGGCTACCACAAAAGGTAGCTGATTATTTTGATTTGCTTCCATCTCTTCAATAGATTCGAGTTCTTCCTCTTGTCCTTGTTCTGGGTACTATAAGCTTCGCCTTATGTCTCTCCGGTTTCTGCGAACTGTGGCTTCTAAATCGCTATCAAACAATAGTGGTCCTGACGGGTTTCTTCTAGTCATAAACTAGAGATACCTATCAGAGAAAAAAGAAAATTTTAGTAAAACCTAAAAATAAAAATAGAAAATAAATTACAATAACAATAAAAAAAATGGCTAAAGTAATAGAAATAGAATGTTCTTAATATCTTAGTTCCCCGGCAATGGTGCCAAGAACTTGATCGTGATTTTGATGAAGTAATAATAATGATCATACCTAGAAACTAACTATTATCACGATGAAAGGCAAGCACACCTATCGAAAAGTAGTATAGTTAGTGGCGAGACCAGACTGTCGAACCCAAAGGAACTAAAAGTACCAGTAATAACTTTCTTCCTATTATCTAGCCTAGAAATAAAAAGGGGGTTTGTTTAAACTAATTAATTCTAAACTAAACTAAGGACGCGACAAAGAGTAAATTGGGGAATTACTTTGGGAAAAACTGAATGATAAAGGCAATACCCAAGGAAGAATCCACCTAGACTTCACTTGTTATTTAACTCTGAATTAGACGATTTCTTCATTCGACTTGATCCATAGAGATCCCTAAATTATGTTCATATCTCCATCGAGAGTAAGAACAACTAACTCTAGGTTGATTAATTGAAATCTCTTTCTAATTAAAACCCCTAGTTTTGCATTAACTCGACCGATGGATCCCCCTATTAGATTTGACTCTAATCCAGCAAATTTTCATCGTCTTATGTCTAGGATTGCGATCAACTTCGCTTAATTGTGTTGGATCTACTCTTAAACAGGGACTTTTGCTCCTCTAAATAAGCACATTTAACTTGAATTAATATCTTGAAATATCAACTCAAGAATGAAAAACACAATTAAGAACAAATTGAATATTTATCATATAATTCAGATAACAATAATAAGATCCGTCTTAAGTTTCATCCCCCTTAGGTATTTAAGGGTTTAGTTCATAATAAAAATAGAAAACATCTAAAAATAAAGAAAACAAAAAAGCATAAAGAAAACCCAAAGCTCCTATAAGGATTGAAGGGAGATCCTCAGTCTTGATGTAGATCCTTGCTTCTAAGATGGATCAATTGGCTTTCCTTGAGTAATTCCTTGCCTTCTACTCTGTGTGTTGGGTCCCCCCCTCAAGTCTGCTCCTGGGGTGTTTATATAGACTCCAGAATACCTTTCTTAACCCCTAAGTAGCTTTTTCCACGTGAAATTGAAATTCGTCACGAGAGGGACATGCCCGTGTGGCACGCCCATGTGAATCGAGCCCAGGCCGTGTTCAAGTCTGCTAATGTGGCACGGGCGTGTGGCTCACCAGTGTGAGGAACTTTAGGCCATGTTGATTTCTTACTTTGGCCCATTTTCTCCGTTTTTGGCCCGTTTCTCATTCTTTTCACTCCTCTATGCTTACCTAAGTATTAAACATGAATTTAAAGTATTAGGAGCATCAAATTCCACAATTTAAGGGATAATTCATCCAAAATTATGTTAAGTATGGGGTAAAAATATGTATAAATTACAGTTTATCACCGGTACTCAAGCTTCCGACTGTTGAGTAAGTAGATCGCTTCCTTTTCTTGGACCTTCTCTAGAAACCAAACCACCTCTACCCGATCCTCTACCTCGAGCAGTAGATACAGATCTTTGTGATGTTGCAGGTGCATCATTATAATTTTTCAGGCAATCCCTCACAAAATGATCAGTAGACACACATCGAAAATAGCCTCTAGTTAATTTCCAACATTCACCTCTATGTTTCTTCCCGCAATGCTCATAATCTGGAATTCCAATGTCCCGGGATGAACCTCTCACACTACCAGTGGAGATTGTCGTCTATTTTTCCCGATTTCTATCACCTCTATCTAATCTAAAGATTAGTCTCCAACCACCGCGAGACTTTCTTGATCTTATCGGTTGAGTATTTGAACTTGTAGTTCCGGTGGGTTTCCTAGTCAGTCTAGCAATTTTAGACTTTTTAGTAAGGCCCAGAACTTGTTCCATCATCTTAGCTCGTTCAACCAAATCTACAAATTTAGTAATCTGGTGAGGCCAAGTATACCCTTAACTCATCTTGCAAACCCCGTAGAAACTGTTTACAACTGTCAGCTTTTGTTGGCACAAATTCTAAGGCATATCTGTTAAGTCTGGAAAATTCCCGCTCATAATCCACCACTGACATATCACCTTGTTTCAACATCAAAAACTCTTGCTTTTTGTCTTCTATATAAAATTCTCCGACATATTTCTTCTGAAATTCTTCCTAAAATAAATCCCAAGTCGCCTGCTCAGTCGGTAAATGCCGAACCATTGATTCCCACTATAATTAAAATTATTAAAATAAAATAACAAATATACATATCAAATTATATAAAAATAATTCAAAAATAAACTAATTTATACTTAACGTTCACTTCTCAATAGTAGCAATTCAATTTGGTTTTTCATCAATTTGATATCATATAACATCTCATTGAACATCAATCACTTCATGAACTGTTGGTTCATTCATTTCATTTTCGTTTCTCAATTTCAATTTACATTTCATTTCAAGAACAAAATCATTCATTTTCATTCAATTTTCTATTTCATTTATTTACCCCTATTAACAAGATTTGAACTTTGGCGGATACACGGATCCAACCAAACACACCGTATGACACCCAGTGCCCTATTGGATAGTTCAACGCAATAATGGACACCCAGTGTCTCATAGGCCAAGCCGAACTAATTTGGTATCCAGTACCTCATCGAATCTATCCAAAGTAATATAGTGACATCCAGTGTCTTATAGACTCGAGGTCGAAGTATCCCTGAACACTTCTAATCCTATGGGTTGCCAACTATATCCTACTCAGCTCGACTAGTTAATAGGGTTTCCAAATCACTTTTCAATTTCAAATTCACTTTCAATTCAATCACAATTTAATTCAAATTTATTTTTCCACGTTCTAATCAATATACGATTCAATACCAATACGTATTTATCATTCAATTCAATTTTCATTCAATTCAATAATGACACTTACCTCATAATTCACTTACCATACACATAATTTAAATTTAACATTTGATAATAAATAATTCGAATTATAATAATACAAACCGTAATTTTTCGATTCAATCCTTGTCCACTTTCTCTTTCCCCTTCTTAACCGAAGCCTCTACTACGACGTTAGCTACGAAAATTAAATCAATTTAAAATTATCAATACAACATTAATTCACATCAAATACTTGAATTTCCTATCCAAATTTTATCTTATTTCTAATTTAATCCCTCAATAAAATCATTTATTTTTCTATCCCAATTCATACTTTATTTCTATTCAATTTTCAACTAAACTTAAACTTAACCCTCTAATTTTCATCATAGAACCCTAATTTTGAATTTCTTTCAATTTAGTCCATAATACACAAAACTTACAATCTATTTTACAATTTAATCCTTTATCCAGTTCCAACTAGAATTTCTATCAATTAAACTCCTAGTTCTTCAATTAATTCAACATAAACTATGTTCAAAAATTAAATAACTTCCAAGATTTCAACATAAATCCAATAGTATTTTGTTCTAGGATTCCAAAAACATCAAAATTACTAGAAAAAGGCTAAATTGACTTATTAATTAAACCTTCAAACTTTAAACACTAATTTCCCTTTTCGTTTCTTTCTCTTTTTCTTCTCCCCTGTTTCGTTCTGCTTGTTCTCTCTTTTTGTTTCATCTACTTTATTTCTTTCTTTTTATTTTATGTTTAATAATAATAATAATATAATAATATTTTTCTTATATGATAAGTAAATATATATATTTTACAATCTTATACATGTATTTATTACACATGTATATTATCATCACCATACAATTGTCAAAATTTTTATTTGTTTTATATGATAATATAATATAATATAATTAATTTATTAAATACTTATTTATTAAGAATATATATAATATACATATTTTAACTAAAAAAAAATCTTTGATATTTTACACTTAAATCGCCTCAATCTTTGTAATTGTCTTATTTGCCTTTTTAGTCCCTTTAGCTTTTCTTTAATCTATAATTCAACTTTTACCCCAATTGCAATCTAGTCATTTTTCCTAATTATTCCTAATTAAGACAAAAAAACCTAATTAAACACATAACTAGCTTCGTAAATATTTTTAATAAATATTTATGAACCCGTTTTACTAAGACAAAGGCCTGATAATACACTTTTTCGATGCCCGTGATTTTTGGGTCATTAAATTTCTCCCTCTTAATAAATTTCGTCCTCGAAATTTACCTGAAAAGAGATGGGAGTATTGAGATCTCATTGTTTCCTCTGGTTCCCAAGTTGCTTCTTAAACACTATGGCTTTTCCACAATACTTTCACTAAGGAAACCCATTTGTTTCTTAACTCTTTTACCTCCCGAGCCAATATCTAAACCGGTTCTTCTTCATAAATAAATCAGGTTGAACTTCTATATCTTCAGTGGAAATGATATGAGAAGGATCCGATCTATATCTCCATAGCATAGAAACATGAAAAGCATCATGGATCTTCTGTAGTTCTGGAGGCAAAGCTAACTGATAAGCAATTGGCTCAATTCTTTTTACAATCTCATATGGCCCGATAAAACGAGGACTCAGCTTTCCTTTCCAGCCAAATCTTAGTACTTTCTCCCAAGGAGATACTTTGAGATATATTTTATCACCAACAAAGTACTCTATATCTCGACATTTCAAATCTGCATATGATTTCTGTCTGTCAAAGGCTGCTTTTAATCTCTCTTGAATCATCTTAACCATTTCCTTTATTTCTTGTATTAACTCAGGCTTGATTATTTTTCTTTCATTTAATTCCATCCAATATACAGGCGACCGACATCTTCGACCATATAGAGGTTTATACAAAGCCATTTGAATGCTCAATTGAAAACTATTGTTAGAAACAAACTTAGCTAATGGTAAATAATGTTTGCAACCTAATTAGAAATTAATAATACAAGCTCGTAGCATGTCCTCTAAAATTTGAATCGTAACACCCTAAATTTTTGGATTTTGTAATTTTGTTGTCATGTTTTGATTTTATGTTTGGGAGTGTTAATTAAGTGATTTAAGAGCGGGTTGAAGTGTTTAAAGGGTCCTGTGAGTGACCTTGGGTCTTGGAAAAATTTTATTATTTTGGCTTAAGAAGATAGAGGCACGGTTAGTAGGCCTTTTATATTAAATCGGCTACAGCATGTCATGAAAAGGGCGTTGTTGGTAAGTTGGCAAGGAGGCGAGTTTAATGTACTTGGGTCAAAGGTTCGAGACTACATAAGGGAAAAACGTTTTTTTTTAGGAAGCACGGCACACTGGACGGAAGGTTTAAAAGTTGTTGCGTGGGGTTATTGACATGAAAGTCGTATTGGTTTTGGGGCAAGGTATGTGTGTGTAAGGGGCGTGTATTGGAGGTTGCAAGTTCGAGCTACTTGGACGTTGTTGGATGCTAATTTTTTTGCTGCTCAGGTAAGATGAATTTGTGGTTGAAATCAAGCGGTGGCATTATGAATGGAGGGCTGCTGTCGGTGAACAAACCAAGCAGTGGGAATGCTTTTATTCTTTTTATTTTATTTGAAATTTTAGATTGATGGCTAGTTGTTTTCTTGCAACTTTTTAAAGGCTTGTTTATAGAAATTTTTGGCCGGATGTGGGATTTGAGGTGCCATTCGGTCAATGATATATTTTTGTTACCAAATTAAAGTGTGTAGGCTAGGATATTTCGGCGTTTTGTGGGATAGGAGATTGCTTTCCTTTTAGTTCTCTTAGCATTGGCCAACACTATCTTGCACTTGCACACTCTCTTCTCTTTGACTTTGCAAAGCCGAATGCACCATTAGTCTTGGTCACCATCGACTCTCTGTACTTCTTTCTCACCATAATTTTTCTTCATTTTGCCGAACCTCCTATCATAGTCTTTCTTTCATCTCTTTTGCCCAATTTCTTTCCTCCTCTCCCAATCGTATTCCTCAACAGACCGATTCTTCTTTTCTTCATCTCATCTTCTTTTTCTTACAGCAGCATTCTTTTGAACCGATTGTATATCTCTCCCTTTCGTTTCTTGTTTTTGTTATTCAAAAATCGGTAAGAACTCTGGCATTTCATAGGGCCAGTGGCTATTCTTTTCTTATCGAAACCTTGGCTTTGGCCGAACCTTGTTATTGCCTTTTATTTATTTTTCATTCTTTTGCGTAGGCCAAATATAAGTCTTTGGTGGTAAGACTGTGACTCGAATTCCTTTTTATTGTGGACGTTTTCTTGAGTCTTGGGTAAGTTTCTTAATCATAAGTGTTGTTTACGCTATTTGGAAGTTTACGTGTACCCTTATGTGATTAATTGTTTTCTTCTAAGCGAGGGTCTTATGGCATTGTATTTTCATTGTATGATTAGGGGTTGATCTATTTAAGAGAGAAAGGGGTCGAATCTCTGTCTCTTGCAGGTGATCATTTTTGTTCCCTTGTTGGTAAGTGACGTTAGGTTGACTAAATTATAACCTATAACATGATTTTGGATTCAATTATGGTACTTGACTAACAAAGAGATAATGGTGACTATAGGTGCACAGTTGTCGGAAACGGTGGGCAACTATCTCGTTTCAGGTGTGTGTTATCGCGCTTTTTGGATACAAAGGCAAAATGCCAAAACAGCAAGTGCCGAAAAGTTGAAGAATCGATTGTTGGCCACATGGGTGTGCGAACGTTCATGTGTTTGATTGAGGCCACGGATTGTGTCCCTACATCAAAAAATGGCTTTCATGACTATTTTCATAAATTAGGCAAAAACGGGCTAAATGGGTCCAATGGGCCTATGGGCCCGCTAGATGGGTTTTAGACTGTTTTTGAATCTCTGGACTGTTCGGCTGCATGTGTCGCTAGATGACCATGGGCCTACTAATAGGTCTTCACATACGAAGGACCACATTGACAAATGTCTTAAATGCCCCTAAGGGGCGAAATGACCAAAATACCCCTCGTTGGTAAAATGTCCATTTTGACCCTATATGAGTTATGAATGTTTATGCATGCTCTGATATTTATATGTATGTGTATATTCTATATTATGACTTTACATGACATTGAGTATGTTGCATTGCATGGGGGATGGGATATATGTATTTGGAGGAAGTGTACTATTCTGGCAGCTTTGCTGCATTATTCTGTGGCTTATAGCCTAATATCTTGGCAGCACTGTTGCATTTTATCGATAGCGCCACATCGGTACTACACTGTGGATTGTAGGGTTGGGTGGGTTGATTATATCCCCACATAGAGTGATGGGTTGGACGGAGATGGAGTGTAGCGGATGGTTGGGTAGGATTTTGATTGCATGTTATATTGTTACTGCTATGGGCTTAGGCCCACTGAATGTGATATGCTACTGTAATGGGCTCTAGCCCAGACTGATTCTGTTACATTGTTATTACCGGGGATACACATTGAGTATTCGTATACTCACCCATTTATTTTATCGTACAGGTAATATCGAGGCATAGGCGATTCGGTGCTACGTGGACTTGGAGGCGGCCACACTTTGCTTTTATTTTGTTTTCGGTTTTCATTTACTTTAATTATGGTTTTTATTTTGGGTTTGTAATAAGGCCGCTATTTAATTTTTCTTAAATATTGGGTTTATTTGGTTCATTTAAAATTTGTTAGCTTTAGGGCGCGTTTTACAAAAATGATATCTGTTTTTCAAAAATCACGTTTTCACAACAAACGAGAATTCAAACAAAGTTTCGCAACCATTATGTTTTCCAAAGTAAACTACTTTCATAATCTGATTAATCAAAGATAGATGGAATGATAATTTCTTTAGAATTTAAAGAATAAAGGGGGTTTTACAACAAATTTAGTCATAGAGAAATGCGATTTTGAGACACATCAATGTGGCACTACCAAATACGGCCATAACGTCTGGGCCAAGTTTGGGGTGTTACATGAATTACCCATTCAAACTGTTCATCAATTTGTGGATGAAAAGCTGTGCTGAAATTAAGTAGAGTACCCTAAGACTCATGCAATTGTCTCCAAAACCTTGATGTGAACTGTGGATCCCGATCAGAGATTATCGATACAGGAATACCATGTAACCTCACCATTTCCCAAATATAAACTTCAGCAAGTTTCTGTAACGACCAATCGATTCTAACTGCTATAAAATGAGTTGACTTAGTAAGCCTATCAACAATCACCCATATGGCATTCTTTTTGCTCACTGACAGTGGCAATCCCGTAACAAAATCCATTGTGATGCAATCACATTTCCATTCGGGAATGTTAATAGGTTGAAGTAGTCCAGTAGGAACCTGATGCTGTGCTTTTACTCGTTGACAAGTTAGATACTTACGTATTCAACTAGCTCTCTTTTCATCTCTGGCCACCAATACAATTCCCACAATTACGATACATCTTTGCTCCTCCAGAATGTAAAGCGAACGGGCTATCATGTGCTTCACAAAGAATCAATTTGTTTAACTTGGAAACAGCTAGAACACAAATCCAATCATGACACCTCAAGCAACAATGTTCATTAATGCTAAAATTTTCTATAATGCCATTTTGTACCATTTCTCTTTCTTCATCAATTTGTTATCTTCTAATTGTGCTGACCTGATCTGATCAAACATCACCGTTTTAACTCTCAACTCGACCATCAGACTCCCATCGTCACTGATACTAAGCTAGGCAAACATTGCTCTCAATTCAATTGCAGCTTTTCTTCTCAATGCATCAACTACTATATTTGCCTTTCCCGGATGATAATCTATAACAAAATCATAATCTTTCAAAAGCTCAATCCACCATCTTTGTCTCAAGTTCAACTCCTTTTGAGAGAAGAGATATTTGTGACTTTTATAATCAAAATAAATGTAGTATTTCTCACAGTATAAATAATGTCTCCAGATCTTCAATGTAAAAATTACAGTAGCTAACTCTAGATCATGTGTCAGGTAATTACGCTCATACAGTTTCAGTTGACGAGTTGCATAAGCTATTACCTTTCCATCTTGCATCAATACATAGCCCAAACCACTCAAAGAACCATCACTGTACATAATAAAATCTTTTCCCGATTCTGTTAATGTTAAAATCGGTGCCTTTGTCAACATTTGTTTTAACGTCTCAAAACTTCTCTGGCACTGATCATCCCAAATAAAAGAAACATTAGTAGCTTTGTCATCGACAATGCTATCTTCAAAAACCCATTTACAAATCTTTTGTAGTACCCAGCCAATCCAAGAAAACTACATACCTCTAACACATTCCTCGATGCTTTCCACTGAATAGTTGCTTCAATCTTCTTCCGGTCGACTCTAATCCTATCTGCTGATACAATATGTCCCAAAAATACAACCTCTAACAACCAGAATTCACATTTACTAAGTTTTCCATACAACTATATTTCTCATAATATCTGTAGAACAATCTGATATGCTGATCATGTTCAGATTTTGACTTCGAATAAACCAATATATCATCAATGAAAACCACCACAAACTGATCTAGATATTGTTGAAAAATATGACTCACGAGATCCATAAAAGTAGCTGGGGCATTAGTCAATCTGAAAGGCATTACCAGAAATTCATAATGTCCATACCTTGTACGGAAAGCTGTCTTTGGTACATTGCTTTCTTTCACCTTATCTGATAATAGCCTGATCTCAAACCAAACTTCGAAAACACAAAAGCTCCTTTTAACTGATCGAATAAATCAGTAATACAAGGTAACGAATATTTATTCTTGATCGTCACCTTATTTAACTGCTGGTAATCCATACGAAGCCGCATCGAACCATCTTTCTTTTTAACAAATAATACCGGAGCTCCCTACGGTGATATACTAGGTGAATGAAGCAAGGATCTAGCAAATCCTACAAATGTATCTTCAGCTCTTTTAATTTTGTAGGTGACATACGATACAGAGGTATTGATATCGAAGCTGTACTAGGATAAACTTCTAACGCGAACTCAACTTCTCATCTGGTGGCAAACCCAGTAATTCTTCAAGAAAATTTCAAGAAACACACAAACAGTTCGAATCTTACTGCATTGGCTTTCGACAGAATCAGAATTAATAACATAAGCCAAGTAAGTTGCACAACCCTGATGAAGTAGTTTATTAGCCTGAATCACTGAAATGATACGTGTTGACCCACTAGTACGAATACCATTTACCTCAATCTTACCTCTATCTCTAGTCTAAATAGTAAACTTCTTTTTATAACAGTCTAAAACCACTCCATGCTAAGACAACCAATCCATTCCCAGTATTACATCAAAATCACCAAATGGCATTATCAGCAAATCAACAGACAAAATTCTATTCTGTATCATTAATGGGCATCTTTGACATACTTGGTCTACTAACACTGTTTGTCCCAATGGACTCAACACCTCTATAGATATTCTAAACATCTCAGATTTTAACTTCCCCGACTCAACTAGTTTTGAATTAATGTATGAATGTGAAGACTTGGTGTCAATTAAAGCATAAACAGGTTCTGAACACAATAAAAGTATACTTGTTACCACGTCATGAGCATCACCTTCTTCTCGAGTCTGAACCACATATGCTCTAGCTGGTACTCTAGCTTTTGACTGTTGAGTAACTAGATCGCTTCCTCTTCTTGTACCTCCTCTAGAAACTGAACCACCTCTACTCGATCCTCTACCTAGAGCAGTAGATAAATATATTTGTGATGTCGCAGGTGCAGCATTATCATTTTTTGGGCAATCCCTCACAAAATAATCGGTAGACCCACATCGAAAATAGCCTCTAGTTAATTTCCAACATTCACCTCTATGTTTCTTCCTGCAATGCTCACAATCCAGAATTTCAATGTCCCGGGATGGACCTCTCACACTACCAGTGGAGACTGTCGTCTGTTTTCCCTTATTTCTATCACCTCTATCTGATCTAAAGCTTGGTCTCCAACCACCGCAAGACTCTCTTGATCTTTTTGGTTGAGGATTTGAACTTGTAGTTTTGGTGTGTTTCCTAGTCGGTCTAGCAATTTCAGACTTTTTAGTAGGGCCCAGAACTTGTTCCACCATCTTAGCTCATTTAACCAAATCTACAAATTCAGTAATCTGGTAAGATACCAACTATACCCTTAATTCATCTCGCAAACCCCGTAGAAACTGTTTACAACTGCCAGCTTCTATTGGCACAAATTCTGAGGCATATCTGCTAAGTCTGGAAAATTCCCACTCATAATCCACCACTGACATATCACCTTGTTTCAACATCAAAAACTCTTGCTTTTTGTCTTCTATATACAATTCTCTGACATATTTCTTCTGAAATTCTTTCTAAAATAAATCCCAAGTCACCTGTTCAGTCGGTAAATGTCAAACCATTGATTCCCACCATAAATAAGCTTCCCCTTGTAATAATAAAACAGCACACAGCAAACTTTCCTGAGGGGTACATTCTAACTGCTATAAAACTCTCTTTGTTGACTCCATCCAATTTTCAGCTATGGACGGACCAACTCCTTTTAAACCTAAAAATTTAGTGGCACTGTACTTAAGTAATTCTTTGATTGGGGACCATCTAATAGGAGGAGTAGATGTCGTAGCAGGTGTAGTCCCCACTACTCGTTGCAAAGCATCGGCTATAACTCTCCGTAAATGAGATTCATCCCTTTCTCTAATATTTTCCCATTCTATATTAGGGGGTTGATTGCCAAACAGATTCACACTCGGTGCAGCTGATTCAGTTTCATCAAATTCACGATCTCTAGTATACATTTCCTGATCTACATCATCTATACATTCATCTGACATTTTAACTATAAACAAAATCAAACAAATATATTAGCATCCAAATCCAGACTCAGTTCTGACTCAACAGTGGCATGTACCTCAAAAATCAATTAGAGGCTCGATTTAGTCTAAGAATCGGCTAAATCTAAATAGCTCTGATACCAACAATTGTAATACCCCCTAACCCTAAATTGTCACTGAAATAGAGCTACAAAGCATTACCAAACATTTTCAGTCAAATACGAATATTATATAAACAATTATCAAATATATTATAAATTAATCACAATGTCCCTTTTATAGACCCTCGAGGCCCAAAATATGTGTTAGAAATGATTCGGGACTTATTCGAATACTCCGAAAATTTTTCGTGAAATTCTAAAAATTTTCCTAGGTGTAGGGCTCACATGCCCGCGTGGATCAGGGACATACCCTTGTGGTCAAGCCATGTGGTAGCACACGTCCGTGCCCCTAACTTGTGTAACTCTTATACTTGTAGTCCAAGAATAAATTGAAGTCACACGGCCAAGCCACACACCCATGTGCTAGGCCGTGTGCCTCACACAGCTGAGACAAATGCCCGTGTCTCTGCCTGTGTGAGTAAACCTGGGCATTCTGTTTCAAATTTGTAAGATGCAGGGGACACGTGGCCAGTTTATATGCCCATGTGCTAGCCGCGTGTCTCACGCGGGCTGGTCACACACCCGTGTGCCAGGCCCTGTGGACTCAATATAAGCCTTTTATATCAACCTAATCAACCCTGCAAACTTAAAACACAACCAATTCAAAACCAATATGTCAACCAATACAATTTATGCACAAATACTCTCAAATCATATCTGTAACACCCCTAACCCGTATCCATCGCCGAACTAGGGTTAAGAGGCATTACCGATCAAACACATCAATATAAAATCACATTACAATCTCAAATCATTCATTATCACATAAATGTCATACACAAACGATAAGTCCCTTTAAAAGATCTTCGAGAATTTAAACATGTATAAGGAATAAGCCGGGATTAAACCAATAACATTTAAAACTTTTACAAAACTTAAGAAAATTTTTCTTTTAAACAGGGCACATGCCCGTGTGTTTAGGCCATGTACTCCACATGACTGTGCCTCACAACTTACCTTAGCTCGTGTGCAAGACTAATTAGGGTCACACGGTTACTAGACATGCCCGTGTGTCCAGCCCGTGTGTCATCTTGTATTGGCCACACGGCCTCTAGACACGCCCGTGTGTCTAGCCAGTGTGTTATACTGACCTCTATGACTACAAAATAGGGGTCACATGGTTGAGTCACACGACTGTGTGTTCTGACCGTATGGCACGCTTGTTTAAGCCATTTTTCACACCCCAATTTGCCTTATACCTACAAGAATCAATATGCAACATTTACAACCAAATTCTAGCCAATTTCCAGCCCCAAAACATACACCATTAAGACCAATTCATTAACAACCAATTCATACACCTAATCCATATCAAAACATATTATAACATAAACTACATTCACATTCATATCTATAATCCACAACTCATTCAATACTTATTCCAATTCATATTCAAAACTTACCAAAACTATCACTTAGTTCATTTCAAAATGACCATATCCAAATAGACCATTTATGCATCATAAGGCTTACCAAATTTGCATCATAAGCACATACCAGTTCCAAGCATAAACACAAACTATTAGGTAGCCAAATCACTTGGCTTAACTTATATACAATTCAAAATATACTCAAAATACCTTAGCCTATACATGCCATACATGTTATTTACAACCGTAAAAGGTACCAAAATGAGTTCAGATAGTGCGATGAAGATCCTCGACGATTCTCGAGCCTTCAATAGCTTTGATAATCTATAAAATAGAAATGAACACACCAAGTAAGCTCTAAAGATTAGTAAGTCATGAGCAAGTAATTTAACTTATAATAACAATAGTAAATCAACCATTTACCCAAAACAAGCAATGATTATAATGTCACAAACCTTTATTCATGCCTTACCACTTGATATACTCAAATACATGGAACTTTCCTCTATTGATTCAAATGATCTCATCACATATTTCCTCGTAAATAATTATGTACATCTTACGTATCTGCTAATTCCATTCAATTTCTTCCCAATTCATAACCATAGCTTGTTCGTTGAACCATCAGGATTAAGAGTTAATTATATGAACATTTTATCCGATAAGTACCTATACCATGGCCCGTAACCAAATCAAGGTAACTTCCTCGTAATACTTATACCATGGCCCGTAGCCGAATCAAATCCTAGTGACATGTCATTATATTTTGAAACTAATCCTACGGTTCAACCAAGCTTTCTCTATATTGTTTCCTTTAATATCACTTCCGAAACATCCATTTCACTATCTCTACCTCCTCCGAGGTTTCATCTAACAATTCATGCTATATTAATGCAATTAACAGCATTTATAACTAAATTACTACTTATGGACTTACCTCGAGTGTGATTCGTCAAAAAGAGTCGATTACTAGTCGACTTTCGATTTCCCGTGATCCAAATCTGGATTTCGCTTTTCTTGATCTATACATATTAAAATTAACTCATTCAATCACACACTCAATCAATTCAATCCAAATAGACACAATTAGGGCATTTCACAAAATAGCCCTTACATTTTCACATTTTTACACTTAAGTCCCTATTTCATAAAATTCATCAAATTCACCAAATCTCATAATACATTGGCCTAACTGAATTTTCATTATTTTATACAAGCCCACATACCACATTTTGTGTCATAATTTAGTCCTCCAAAATATCATTTTCTCAATTTAGCCTTATTTAGCTAAATTCATCAAAAATCCAAGAACAAAACATGTTTATCAGACACATAACTTTCATTTATCACCAACAATCATCACCAATCTCACCATTTCATCAATGGCACATCTCAACAGCATCATCAATTTCTCAAATTACAACATGGGCTTGACAGAAGACTAAGCAACAATCTCAAAAACATAAAAATCATTAAAAACCGAGACAAAACATACATTAATTTATGCTTCAAAGTGACCGAATGCTTAAAAGCTATGAACCCTTGTTTTCTTTCATGAATTTCGGCAAAAACAAAGTGTTAGTGGCCATTTTTCTATTTTGTTTTATTATAACAAAGATTAAAAATCTATTTATAAAATTAACCTTGCATTAAAACATTCATAACCCATTAACTAATGCCCATTTATGACATTTAATGCTTCCAATGGTTTAATAACCATTTAAGGACTTCCCTTTTATAAAGACACATCAAATTGGTACTTTAACAAATAGAAGGACACTTTTGCATTTTTTGCAATTTAATTCTTTTCGCAAATTAAACACACAAACAATCAAATTTTTATACGAAACTTTCACACAAGCTAATTCACATAATATAAACACATAAAATAATAAATAATTATTTTTTCTAACTCGGATATGTGGTCCTGAAACCACTTTTCTGACTAGGGTCTAAACCGGGCTGTTACAATATCAATGACATTAACCTAAAAAATTTCCTGATTTATAATCACACAAGTTCACAAGTATTATTCAAATTAATTAGATAACTAAAATAATTTCTAGTTCAAAAACCATAATTTTATCATTTTACATCACCAGTCAAAATTCATGTTTCCTTTTTTACAACAAAAAACCACAATGACCAATATACATAACCTAGGTACATGCCACCTTTACCAAAAGAAATACATCACCAGAGTTTTTTGAGATTGGGATTGGCTTTGGATGTTGGACTGGAATGTTTGACTTCTACTAATCTGCGCACGGAAAACAATCATACGCTGAGTATGGATATACTCAGTGGTATTACTATAATTCAAATTATTAAAATAAAATAAAAAATATACATATAAAAATATATAAATATAATTCATAAAAAAACTAATTTATACTTAACTTTCACTTCTCAACAATAGCAATTCAATTTGGTTATTCATCAATTTGATATCATATAACATCTCATTTGCATATCAATCACTTCATGAACCTTTGGTTCGTTCATTTCATTTTTGTTTCTTAATTTCAATTCACATTTCATTTAATGAACAAAAGCATTCATTTTCATTCAATTTTTCTAGTTCATTTATTTACCCCTATTAACAAGACTTGGACTTTGGCAGATACACGGATCCAACAAAACACAGTATGGCACCCAGTGCCTCATCGGAAAGTTCAAAGCAATAATTGACACCCAGTGTCTCATCGGCCAAGCTGAATTAAGTTGGTACCCAGTACCTCATTGTATCTATCCTATGTAATATAATGACATCCAGTGTCTCATTGACTCGAGGTTGAAGTATCCCTAAACACTTCCAATGCTATGGCTTCCAACTATATCCGACTCAGCCTGACTAGTTAATAGGGTTTCCAAATCACTTTTCAATTTCAAATTCACTTTCAATTCAATCACAATTGAATTCAAATTCACTTTTCCACTTTCTAATCAATATACGAATCAATACCAATACATATTTATCATTCAATTCAATTTCCATTCAATTCAATAATGACACTTACCTCATAATTCACTTACATTACACATAATTTAAATTTAACATTTGATAATAAATAATTCGAATTATAGTAATACAAACCGTAATTTTTCGATTCAATCCTCGTTCACTTTCTCTTTCCCCTTCTTAACCGATGTCTTCAGCACGACGTTAACTACAAAAATTAAATCAATTTAAAATTATTAATACAACATTAATTCACATCAAATGCTTGAATTTCCTATCCAACTTTTATCTTAATTCCAATTTAATCCCTAAATAAAATCATTTATTTTTCCATCCCAATTCATACTTTATTTCTATTCAATTTTCAAATAAACTTAAACTTAACCCTCTAATTTTCATCATAAAACCTTAATTTTGAATCTCTTTCAATTTAGTCCCTAATACACAAAACTTACAATTTATTTTACAATTTAATCTATTATCCAATTCCAACTAGAATTTATATCAATTAAACCCCTAATTCTTCAATTAATTCAACATAAACATATGTTCAAAAATCAAATAACTTTCAAGATTTCAACATAAATCCAATAGTATTTTGTTTTAGGATTCCAAAAACATCAAAATTACAAGAAAAGGGCTAAATTGACTTACCAATTAAACCTTCAAAATTTAAACCCTAATTTCCCTTTTCTTTTCTTTCTCTTTTTCTTCTCCCCAGTTTCGTTCTGCTTGTTTTCTCTTTTTGTTTCATTTGTTTTATTTATTTCTTTTTATTTTATGTTTAATAATAATTAATAATTATAATATAATAATAATATTTTTCTTATATGATAAGTAAATATATATTTTACAAGTGTATACATATATTTATTACACATGTATATTATCATCACCATATAATTGTCAAAATTTTGATTTATTTTATATAATAATATAATATAATATAATTAATTTATTATATACGTATTTATTAAGAATATATATAATATACATATTTTAACAAAAAAATATCATTGATATTTTACACTTAAACCACCTCAATCTTTGCAATTGGCTTATTTGCCTTTTTAGTCCCTTTAACTTTTCTTTAATCTATAATTCAACTTTTACCCCAATTACAATTTAGTCCTTTTTCCTAATTATTCTTAATTAAGACAAATTCACCTAACCAAAACCTAATTAAACACATAACTAGCTTCGTAAATATTTTTAATAAATATTTACGAACCCGTTTTACTAAGACGAAGGCCCGCTAATACACTTTTTTGATGCTCGTGATTTTTGGGTCATTATAATAAATCTCACAACTGTAAAAGACTCGCGGCTATATAAAATCGTGTCTCTAAAGGTTGAATAAGACGGGGGTAACGAACAAAGTAGAATCAACTCTAGATCTTTCTTATCATACTGAACCTCCATGGCCTCCAAGTTTGAGAGAATTTCTTTAAACACTGTTCAATGTTCGTACACAGACGCACCTTCCTCCAAACGATGAGCATAAAGACGCTGCTTCATATGCAAATTGTTGGTTAGAGTTTTCGACATACATATTTATTCCAGTCTCATCATAATGTAGCGATAGTCTTTGTGACAGCCTATTTCGACCCTAGTCGAAAAGTGGTTTCGGGACCGCTAAACCGAATTGTGAAATAATTGAATAGAATAATTTGTGTGGAAAATATGTGTTTATGCATGTGTAAACTTTCTTTGGCTATGAATCTTGCTAATTGATGTGAAATTAAGTAAAAAGGACTTATGTGAGATAGATTGATTTATAAGTGGCTAAATTAATGTGACTAATTATGGATTGAAGTGAAACAAATGGGCTTGCATGTCAATTTGACATTTTTCTAGTTACTGGCCGGCCATGTGGGTAATAATCATTGAAAAACATGTGTTTTATATTATAATAGGTAATAATAATTTTGTTTAATAAAATATTAGAATATGTTATAATATATGTTATTTGGGTAATAAAAACAAAGTGAATTTTGTTTCATCTCTCCTTTGTTTCTCCCATTTTTGCCGAAACCATAAGAAAGACTAAGAAAATAGAGCTTGCACCATTCGGCCATTTGAAGCTCATAAATTCAAGGTAATTCTTGGTAATTTGGCTTAAATTTGTTGTTTTTGAGTTCCATTTTTAGTCTAGCCTTAAACCCATGAAGAAATCTTGAATCTTTGTGTTGATGAAGGAGTCGGCCATGAGTAGAAAAGTATGGATTTTTGAGTTTTCTGTTAGAAGTTGCTAATTGAGTGTTTGATGGACTTTTTGAAGTCAAATTCATGTGCTATGAGTTTGTAAGGTGTGATAGTGAAAATTTGGAAGTTTGTGGTATTATAATCATTCGGTCATGGAATTTATTTTGTGAAATGCTTGTTGTTTTCTTGTAATTGGGATGAAATGGAGGATAGATGAAATTGAATTAGCCAAATGTGTTTAGATATATTATTATTGCAAAAAGAGAAATCGGCTTTTATGCTTAAGTGAGAGTAGTGACCGAATGTTGAGGTATTAAATTGTTAAAATGGTAATTTAGGATGAATTAATGCTTGGCAAAATTCATGCTAGTTGATGTTAGTAAAGATGTTAATTTGTAAACTTAGTTGTTCCGTAATGACCGAATGAATTTAAGGTATACATGGATGTGTTTAAGGGTGTTATTATGGAAATGAAATTCCCTTGTGTCGCTTGTGGGCTTAGTTTTAAAATTTAATTGAATTGTTAAAATTGACTGAGTAGTAAAGTAATATAAGGTAAATGTTTAAATTTGTTCGTGTATTAGCTAATAAGATTTTGAAAGGAAATTGCTAAGGCCTAATGTGCCAGGGAAAAATAGTTGGATAATGGGTTGAATTGTTTAAATGAATTGCCGAATGTGAGCTTGATGTTAGCTAATTGGCGGTTGTGTTTTAATTAGTTATTAAAGGGGTTTTGAAATGTACATTTATGAATAAATTTAGTATCATGATTTTGGTAATCAAAAGGAGAATTTGGTACTAGTTTCTATGCTTGTAAAACGTTTTATTAAAGCCTAGAAAATGTGATGTGAATATTAATCTAGGCATGAACTTTTGGCCAAATGCTATTTTTTGTGAATGAATTGAGTAATGTTTATGTTTTAAAGCAATTGTGGACATGATTAATGTGATATCTTAGAAACCTTTTTGTGATAATTGTTTATACGTGTATATGTTTTATATATGTACCTTGTTTACCTTAAAGAACATTCGGTCGTAACCTAGCATAATAGGATTTTGATAAATGGAATTTTGTTTATATTAAGCTCAAGAGCATAGAGGAACAACATCGGACAAGGGAAAAGCGAAGGTGACGGAATAGCCAACCTGTAACCATCCCGAAAAAGTTTAAGGTAAGTTTTGAGTAATCTATCCTAGTGTATAATTCAGAGATGTTTGTGAAATAGAACGCTGTTTACCAGCATAGATGACTAAGCCTTTATGAGAACAGAGTTGGATGTGAATTAATAATGCTGTTTACCAGCATAGGTAATTAAGCCTTTATGAGAACAGAGTTGGATGTGAATTAATAATGCTGTTTACCAGCATAGGTAATTAAGCCTTTATGAGAACAGAGTTGGATGTGAATTAATAATGCTGTTTACCAGCATAGGTAATTAAGCCTTTATGAGAACAGAGTTGGATGTGAATTAATAATGCTGTTTACCAGCATAGGTAATTAAGCCTTTATGAGAACAGAGTTGGATGTGAATTAATAATGCTGTTTACCAGCATAGGTAATTAAGCCTTTATAAGAATAGAGTTGGATGTGAATTAATAATGTTGTTTACCAGCATAGGTAATTAAGCCTTTATGAGAATAGAGTTGGATGTGAATTAATAATGCTGTTTACCAGCATAGGTAATTAAGTTTTTATGAGAACAATGTGATGAATGTGAAAATGTATATATGTGAGAAGGCCAAATGGCCAATGTGATGAATGTGAAAATGTATATATGTGATAAGGCCAAATGGCCAATGTGATGAATGTGAAAATGTATATATGTGATAAGGCCAAATGGCCAATGTGATGAATGTGAAAGTGTACATATGTGATAAGGTCGAATGGCCACTGTGATGATCTATGTGAAATGTTGTACCATGTGATTAGTTATATATGAAACTTGAGATTATATCCGGGCTTATAGACCCGCTGACTATGTGTGGAGATTATATCCGGGCTTAAAGATCCGATGGCTATGTGCGGAGATTATGTCCGGGTTAAGACTCGCTGGCTATGTGCGGAGATTACGTCCAGGTTAAGACCCACTGGCTTCGTGTGGAGATTTCATCCGAGTTAAAAGTCTCACCGATGATCCGAGTAAAGTCTAAGATTAAAAGACTTCACAATAAGAATTGCTTATAAATACGCTCAATGTGATAAGGTAAACAGGTATGTACCTTGAGCTTATATGTAAGCTTGATTTGGACTAAATTCATAAGGTTGTTATGTGATGCATACGTGAGTAAACAATGAGATTATTTCTATGATTATATGGCATCGGGTCATCGTGACAAGTTATGTGAAATTATGTAATGTATCTATGTTTATATGAGCTCACTTTCAAGTGAAAGTTTATCTACTTATGGTGTATTATAAAAGTGTGTATATCTAGATAAGGAGTGAAATACCCAAAAGAAGATTGAAATGAAAATGCTAGCGACCAATCTATACCTGAAATGTTTATCTGTTTACATTGCTTAAAACTTACTAAGTATTGAAATGCTTACTCTGTTTACTTTGTTTCCTCTGTTTTATAAATCTTATTTTGAAGCTACAGACTCCGGGATTCAAGCTTAAATCACCTACACTATCGTCGTTATTTTGATACATTCAATAGTTATTTTGAGAACAATGGCATGTATAGGCTAATCTCCCTTCTTTTGAATCGAATTACATTTTGAGTTGTAAATATTCTAGCCATGCGAAAATGGCTTGCTTAGTCTTTAAGTTTGAAGTATATGTTTTGATGAAATTTATGTGGCTTGATATTTTGTAGCATGAGTTTTAGATAGTAACAAAACTGCAATGAAGTTCGAACATGGTAGATTGTTATTTGAGAAATTGATTTGGCTTAATTGCTAGTAGCTACATTGTGGAAATTTGCTAAATGCTTATAAAACAAATTCAATGAGATATGATGTACTGATCGAACCTTTTTGCAAGTGGTATATTCAGTTATAGAAAAAAAATGAATCTAAGTCTAGCATGTATCTATGAACCTTAGTAAGATGTGTTTAGTTATGTAATACCTCGAAACCTTACTCCGGCGACGGATAGGGGTATATGGGTGTTACAGTCTTCTCCTTATCACTTCCTATAAAATTTCATTAGACAAATATAGATGTAACTTTGTTAATGCCTTTTGATCTTTACACCTCTTCTCTTCCTCCATTAATGTCAAAGGCATCTTATCTATCCCTAGCAGGGCATCCTCTAAGTCCATCTGCGCAAGAACTGTCTGCATCTTTATCTGCCACAATGCAAATCTGGTGTTGCAATCCAATAGCTGAATTTCATACTTCAAAGACGTCATTACCATAATTGAGATGAACAACCTAAAAGCTCTGATACCAATTTGTGAAAAATAGAATGTCAATAATGATAATGTATCGCAAAGAAAAGCGAAAGAAAAATAAAGAACACACAGATTTTAGAAAAATAAAAAACATACAGATTTTACGTGGAAACCCTTTCAGGAAAAAAATCATAGGACGAGAAGATAATTCACTATATCAAATTCAAATAATTACAAAAGGAATAAACTATGTCTTTTTATAGGCTTATAAAATCATATTCTAATAGAAGGAGTGTAATAAAATTGAAACATGTTATTCTAATCAATATCAAATAGATAAAGTTTAATAAGGTTTAAAAAACTTTATTCTAAAATAAAATAAAATAAGTGTAGTTCTATATGGATTTTACTTTTATTTTATTTTACCACTGTACTTTATTTGAATAAGGATCGGGCCACTCAATTCTAACAGATTACATTAACCAATCTATATTAAATTGAATTAGAATTATTATAATTAGTAATTAACACATTTTTTATCCAATCCGGTGAAGTTTCAATCAATTAAAGCATGGGGATTTCTATTGCAGCATTTTAACCATGTGATCTACAACATAATTCTGATCCTTCGAAATATGATGAACTCTTACATTCTAATTAGTGTAGCAATTTTACAAGTTGAGATAAACAATAGGTCACTCACCCAACATAAGTTTGATATAGATATTGTATTAATTTGCAATAAATAAAATTCTCAAAGAAAGCATTACTTTTAATTTGATAGTAAACCTACTCACTTTCGAGCTCATATATTTAAAAAACTAAAGAATCGTTTCTATTTATGCCTAAAACTAAGTAATCAATTTAAGGTGATTTATTTTATTAATATATGTATCAAATCAAAATAAATTAAGTCTAAAATTAAGTAGCTAATTTAGGGTGATTGATGGTATTTATTTTATTAACAATTTAATTCTTCATTCATTTCTTTTATATTTCTTAAGATTATACACATTGAAAATAAATAGAATATTTATAACATCCACATTTGTGTAACAAAAGTAAAAAAAAAAATGTTAAGATGGTGTTTTCCTTTGTCAAGTCTAAGTCTCGCTTTCATTGTCGTATCAAGTTGTTTTATTATTGTGAAACTCACATTATTTTTGTAATGACTCGGCTTGTTTTCAGTATAAAAAAAATGTGATTTTAAAGTCAGATTCATAAACGATGATAGTAGAATTATTAATCAATGAATTTACGTATTTAGTATAATATTATAAAATTGAAATGTTTAGTAATTAAATTAAGAAAACCATTAATTATAGTATAGGGACTAATTTATAGTATAGCAATATCCAAGACTCACTTCACAACTCAGCCAAGTTTGTATAGGTTTTTGTATGTTTTGGTTTAGGTTGACATGAACCTAGAGCCAAAACATTTCTCCAAGGTCCCGTTTGATGTTTTGGCATTTTCCATGTTATGAAATTGTAATATAAGTATGATTATATAGGTATAATGATGTGTAAAGGTATGGTTATATAGATATAATGGAATGCATGGGTTTAATGTAGTGTAATATAAGTATGATTATACAAGTATAATGATTAGGTGTCGATAAAGAATGTCAGAAAGGATCATGTCTAACAATGCACTATTGCACAATGTCAAAAGTTTACAATTTATTCAAGATCAGATGTCATATCACCTTGAAATGAACAGTACAACAAAGGCAGCCAAAAAAGGAAAAAAATTTATAAAAACAAAAAACAACAAAACAAGAATCGTGGGGAAAATGACCGAGACTTGTAAAGATTGGTATAAGAAGTTACCATTTACCATCTATGCTTATCAAACGTCGGCCAGGACCTTTGCCGGGGCAACACCTTTCTCATTGGTTTATGGAATGAAAGTGATTTTACCATAGGAAGTCGAGATTCCTTCTCTCCAAACTTTGATTGAGTCAAGAATTGGATGAAGCAGAATGTCTTCAATGAACCTGATTGAAGAAAAGAGTTTGAAAGCATCCATCATAATCAAATGTATCAAAAACAAATGATGCAAGTTTATAGCAAGAAGGCTTGCCCCAAAGAATTCCATGAAAAGGACTTAGTATGTAAAAAGACTTTGGAGGAAAGTGGATGCCAAACTTGTAAGGTCCTCATGTAGTAAAGAAGGCCTGTTTTGGAAAAGCGTCAATATTGACCAATATAGATAGCAAAGACCAGCCCAATCCGGTAAATTCAGATTCAGTAAAAAAACCAAAAAACAAAAAACAAAAAGATTACAAAAAGGAAAAGAAAAGAAAAGGAGAGGCCAAGACGAAAAACCTCAAAGGGCGCCTTGAGACCAAAGGAGTTTTGAATTGAAAACCCGTAAAGGGCAATTCAAATAAAAAGTGGGGCGTGCGGTAGTCTTGCTATGCCTGAATTAGAAAGGAGCAAGTATGCTACATCTTGGAGCATCAATAGAGTACTTTAGATCTCCTAAACACATGTTAAGCTCAAAATGGTCCTTAAGAAGTTCATACAGAGAAGCTCAGGCTGCGATATCTGGGGCACCTAGTTTTCATCTTACCCATACTGAATTTGCTATCTTTAACCAATCAATTTCTTTCTTATTGCATTTGCTATATTTGATTCACATTGAGCTATGCTCCCAATCAATTTCCTTCTTGTTGATTAATTTATTCGTTGCGAGCAATGCTCCCAATCAATTTTCTTTTTGCCCATTGTTATGATCTTTTTCAAGCATTTTGCATTGAAATAATGATTAATGGACTAATAATACTTTTACAAAAGAGGTTCTGCATGTTACTCTGGAAGCTTCTAAATAGTACATGAACTTGAAACAAGACTATTGTTTAGAACTCACCAAACCTAAGGGTTGGAAATATTTGAGAAAGAGGAGTTTAAATTGTGGCTATCTCTTCCGATTTTTCTGTCAAAAATATCAATTGAATAAAAGATATTGCATCGGTGATACAACATCGACAAATAATGAGCAACCCAAGCATTAAAATGGGATCATTCTCGAAGAAAATTTGACATTCATACACATTTGGACATGACACCCAGGGAATGGTGTAACAGACAAAATTGATTAAAGAAGTCATGAATCCTATACCTCTGAATTACAGTGGGATGGATTGAAGAAGATTCAGATCTTATGCCCCTGAATTGTAGTTGGGATGGATGGAAAAAACCATATTTTATCTCATTGAAGTTACAGTGGAGCAAACCAGTTGAGCAAAATATGCTTGTTTCCTTCGATTTTCTATCAAAGATACCAGCTGATCAATAAGGCATGATAACACATCATTGATAGAACCTTGATGAACAACAAGCAATGACAACCCTAGGCATAAAAAAGAGATCATTCTCATAACATTTCATCATTCATACACATCTAGTTAGGAGCATTTGATTCATTCTAATCATAGCATCCTAACCATTTGGCATCAGCATAGGCTCGTAAAATCGATTCTACAGGTTATGTCCCCTAGAGGACAGTGTAGCGAGATCAATTAAAGCTACAAATTATGGCAAATCTTATCTTCTTAAAGTTGCAGTGAAGCAGATTGAAGCCACTAGCCTTATATCCCTGAAGTTGCAGTAGAGCAAACTGAAGATAGCGAATTTTGTTTCCCTGAAGTTGCAGTGGAACAAATTGAAGCTACAAATTATGACAGATCTTATCTTCCTGAAGTTACAGTGAAGCAGATTGAAGCCACCAGCCTTATCTCCTTGAAGTTGCAATGAGGCAGGTTGAAGTTATCGTCACTAGTCTTATCTCCCTGAAGTTGTAGTGGAGCAGACTGAAGATAACGAATCTTATCTCTCTGAAGTTGCAGTAAAGTAGATTAAAGCTATAAATCCTATACCTCTGAAGTTGCAGTAAGTCGGATTAAGTCTATCATGGTAGTTCTTATCTCCTTGAAGTTCCAATAGAGTAGATCGAAGCTACAAATCTCTTCTCTCTAAAATTACATTGGAGCGAAACGAAGCCATAATCCTTATCTCCCTGAAGTTGTTGTGGAGCAGGATAAAATACACAAATCTTATCTCTTTGAAGTTGCAGTGGAGCAAGTTGAAATTACCAATTCTTATCTCCTTGAAGTTCCAGCGGAGTAGATCGAAACTACAAATCTCTTCTCCCTGAAATTACATTGGAGCGAATCAAAGCTACTAATCCTATCTCCATGAAGTTGCAGTGGAGCGGATTAAAACGACGAATCCTATTCCTTTGAAGTTGCAGTAGGTTGGATTAAATCTATCATAACTACAAATCTCATATCCCTGAAGTTGCAGCAGAGTAGACTGAAGCTACAAGTTTTTCTCTTTGAAGTGGCGGTGGAGTGGATCAAAGTAACAAGATGTAGTGGGCTGGAACGAGGCTACCTGAAAAAGAGGAGTGTAACAGCCCACTTTATACCCTAGTCGGAATGAGTGGTTTCGGGACCACTTAACCGAGTCAAATTATTATTTTTATTGCTTTAATATGTTTTACAGCATGATAGAAATTACTGTGTGACAGTTTCGTTTAGAAATTTTATTGTTTGACCGGTTAATTTGATAAAAAGAATTAAATCGTGTAAAGCGATAAATTAGAGTTCTATTTCATAAATGGCTCATTTGAGCATGGCTTTATAAAGTGAGGTACTTGTATGGTAATTATACCATCTTTAGTTTGAGTGGTTTGTGGTGGACAATTATGTCCATATTTTATAAGGCTTTATAATTATTTTTTTATAAAGGGCAAAATGGTCCTTTAATTATTATATGTTATATTAGATAAATATAACATGAAAACACCCATTTTTATCTTCTTCTTCACCGATTCTACAAAAGAAAAAGAAGGGTTTTTATGCTTTGCTTCATTTGGCTACTTGAGCTTCATTTGGAGGTTCGTTTTTGTTCCGTTTTCGATAATTTTTACGTTTTTGAGGTCGTTGCTTCAAATACTAGTCAACCCATACCTCAATTTTCTGATTTTGAACATGTCTTTGAAAAGTGCCATTGATGAATCCTTGATATATTGATAGATTTTGATGAATTATTGTATATTATGTGGAAATATACAAGAATGTTGAAGTGATTTTTTTGAAGAAAATGGGTTTTGAGGATTTATTTGTAAAAAGGTAGAATTTTTGAAGTTAAATTTGTGATTAATTGAAAGATATATGCTTGTATAAATCCCTTGAATATTCGGCTATGGTGAATTGGGGGATTCATCGTGTAATTTGTCATTTTGTGATAAAGGACTAAATTGCAATGTGTTGAAAATATAAGAGTTAAATTGCTAATATGCCAAAATACATGTTTTGGACTAAATTGAATGAGCTAGTGATTAAATAGCTAAATTTGTATTAATATAGATAAAGACGATCGAATCCCGGAACTTGCTCGGGGAAAACAGAAAATAGACGAGCAGATACGGGATTACGAGGTAAGTCCGTATAATGAAATTTAATGTGTATATGCTTATATTTGTTGTTAATTGAATGTATGAAGTACTATTTGATTGAATAGCCTATTTGGATGCATACATGTGAAATTGAAATGAAATTGTTGCAAGAGAGGAATGAATACCGAGCCCCGTTAGAACCGTAGAAGTCGATAGGATACAAGTGACATGTCACTAGGGCTACAGGGTGGTTCGAGCTCCTGCATTTGTTGCGGACTCACCACGTGCTCATGAGCTACAAGTTTATCCTTCGGGATTACATGTTTAGTCTTCGGACTCTCTGTTCAGCCTTTGGGCTTACCGTTCATCCTTCGGGATTATATGTTCAGCCTTCGGGCTTACCGATACAGGCTCGAAAGAGCATACATGATGCATTGACGGGTTACAGGTTACATGTATGTACACTGTGTGTGTATCACCCGAGTATCCCTCGATGTTCTTAAAGGTTCAACAGGCAACTACCGATACATGTTATATGAGATATGAGAATTACATGGATTATATGGTATAAGTTATATGAATGCTTAAAGATACATGAATTACATGTTGTACAAGGTTCACATGGATTTTATAAGTTGATTTACATGAATTACATGTTATAAGTATTACATGTTAAATGAGATATATGATTTACATGGAGTATATTATATGCAAATACGTGTATAAATGATTGAATTATGATATGATACATGAATGATGTGGTTGGTACATGAATGATTTACGAGATTACACGGACTAACAAGTTTATACTTGTGAAATAGGCAACTTGAGTATATGAATTGAATTGGCATTGTTGTTGTAATTACCGCATTGATTTGGTAAGGTTTAATTTCTGTATTACGGACTTACTAAGCTTTAGAAGCTTACTCCATTTATTTTTGTCAATGTCTTATAGATTCGGAAGCTAGCTCGATCATCGGACGTGTCGGAGATCGCCATCACACTATCCATCAAGCTTTGGTATTTTTGAATCTTTTGTAAATGAAATGGTCATGGCATGTATAGGCTAGATGTTTTGTGAATATGATGTATTTTGGTAAATGATCAAGCTATGAGATGTGGCTTGAGTCATATTTGTGTATAATCAAGATTTTGAGTTGTTCTTTGGCTATATGTGCTCATGGAAAGATATGTGATTTTGATGATGAAATTGGGGTTCATTATATGCTTGAATTGGTATGTTTGTAGATGGTAAATTGGCTTGAAATGTTGCATGTTCTTGGCTTGTAGGAATGACCCTTGTTGGGTGGCAATTTGGCTTAAACCAAGCCTATATTGTGCCACACGATCAGGGGACACGGGCGTGTGCTTCGACCGTGTGTCCCCTGCACCTTAAATAATTTGACAGTTTCGACCACGGGGTAAGCACACGGGCGTGCCTTAGCCGTGGGAAGCACACGGCCCTACTCCACGGGCGTGTGAAATTAACTTGTGACCGTGTTGAGTAAGTCAAAATGTTCCACGGGTGCCTAACACGGGCATGTGAAAGCCACACGGTTTAACAACACGGCCGTGCTTCGAGTCACACGGGCGTGTGACGTTGTTTCAAAAATGAAAATTTTTCTAAGCTTCCGATGCAGTAGGATTCGAATCCTAACTATCCGAGATGAATGTTTTTAATCCGAAAATATCTCCTATGAACTTTTTTGTGATTATTGACATGAAATTTCTTAATTGGGGCTGATTAAGTTCTGTAAAGGTCCGTTAAGTCCGGTAACGCTCTGTACTTGATTCCTGTGACGGTCTCGGGTATAGGGTGTTACATTTTAATTGGTATCAGAGCTACGGTTTAGTCGATTCTAGGACTACCGTAGTGAGTACGAGTCTAGCTATACATGCCATGTACATGAAATGTGATAGTGTGATATCTCCTGGCATTTTCTGAAAATCTGTTTTCTATAGTAATGGATCCGAATCGAGATTTAACTGATGATGGTGAAAGTATTGCACCAGCACCCGCTCAAGGGGTTGTGCCTTCTGAATCGGGCCCTGCTGTGGCCAATCAGGAAGAAATTAAATAAGCTTTCTTCCAAATGATGTCTGGATGGTTTAGTGAGTTTGTGCGAGCAAACCCGGCTGCTCCGCAACCTCCACCCCCTTCCATCCCACAACCTAACCCTAATAATGTACGAGTTGTGGATCCTCTGAGATTGAACAGACCTCCTGTTGATAAGATACAAAAGTATGGTGCTGAAGAATTCTGAGCTTCAGCAAGTGATGATGCTGAGAGGGCCGAATTTTGGCTTGAGAATACGATCAGAGTTTTTAATGAACTGGCCTGTACTCCTGATGAGTGTCTGAGATGTGCTATTTCTTTGCTTCGGGATTCAGCATATCAATGGTGGATATCAATAACCGCGGTTGTACCACGAGAACGAGTCGATTGGGATTTCTTCCAGACGGAATTCAGGAAGAAATACATTAGTCAACGATTCATCGACCAGAAAAGAAAAGAATTTCTAGAGTTAAAACAGGGTCGAATGTCTGTAACTGAATATGAGCGAGAGTTTGTACGACTCAGCAAAAATGCTCGCGAATGTGTTTCTACCGAAGCCATAATATGTAAAAAGTTCGAAGATGGGCTAAACAAAGAAATTCGACTGTTAGTCGGAATACTTGAGCTGAAAGAGTTTGTAGTTCTCATTGATCGGACCTGTAAAGCCAAAGAGCTTGCTAAAGAAAAGAGAAAAGCAGATTCTGAATTCAGAGAGGCTCGAAAGAGGTTTGTGGGTAAATCGTATCAATCTGGATCCAAGAGATCAAAAGATTTTCATCCTCGTTCTGCTACTTCTACGGGCATATCTATCCGAGACAAAAATGTTAAATCTTCCCATTCAAGACCTCAAGCAACCTCGGTAGCTAGTGTCGATAGTGTGAGAACTCCTGGCCCTGAATGCAAGTATTGTAATAGGAAACATTTTGGTGAATGCCGATTGAAAAGCGGAGCTTGTTTTCGATGTGGATCGTTAGACCACTACTTACGAGATTGTCCTGAAAGATCTGTAGCTTATAAGGAATAATCGACTAAGACGCATAGTGTTGCATCGAGAGGTAGACCGCCTCGGAATGCTGGAAATCAAAGTGGGAATCACAGTGTGGTGAGAGATGCTAATGTGAGATCTGAGATGCGTACTCCTGCGAGAGCTTACGCAATACGTGCACACGAGGAAGCCTCATTGCCTGATGTTATTACCGGTACTTTTTCTCTCTATAACACTGATATCGTTGCGTTGATAGATCCTGGATCAACTCATTCATATATCTGTATGAAATTAGTGTTTGAAAAGAATTTGCATGTTGAGTCTATTGAATATGTAGTTAAAGTATCAAATCCGTTAGGAAAGTCTGTGTTAATTGATAAGATATGTAAGAAATGTCCATTAATGACTCGAGGATATTGTTTTATGGCTGATCTGATGCTTCTCCCTTTTGACGAGTTCGATGTAATACTAGGCATGGATTGGCTAAATGTGCATGAGGCTATTGTGAATTGTCGAAGTAAAAGTATAGAATTGAAATGTCAGAATGGTGAAATTCTTCAGATTGGATCAAATGATTCGAATGAATTTCCGATAGTGATTTCTGCTATGAGGGCTCATAAATATGTTAGAAAAGGCTATGATGCGTACCTAGCGTATGTGATGAATTCTAGCAAGACAGAATTGAAAATTGAGTCTGTACCAGTTGTTTGTGAGTTTTCAGATGTTTTTTCGGAAGAATTACCAGGTTTACCGCCGATTAGGGAAGTTGAATTTGGTATTGAATTGTTACCGGGCATTACTCCGATATCGATAGCTCCGTACAGAATGGCACCAACTGAATTAAAAGAGTTGAAAGCACAGTTACAAGAATTGACAGATAGAGGTTTTGCGAGACCGAGCTTTTCACCTTGGGGTGCTCCAGTATTATTTGTGAAAAAGAAAGACGGAAGATGAGAATGTGTATTGATTACCGACAGTTGAACAAGGTAACAGTGAAGAATAAATACCCTCTTCCACGGATTGATGATTTAATCGATCAGTTGAAAGGAGCTACAATATTTTCGAAGATTGATCTGAGATCGGGTTCCTACCAGCTACGAGTTAAAGATTCAGATATACCGAAGACTACTTTCAGAACGCGATACAGACATTATGAGTTTCTGGTCATGCCTTTCGGTTTAACAAATGCTCCAGCAGTGTTTATGGACTTGATGAACCGTTTATTCAGACCGTATTTAGACAGATTTGTTGTAGTATTCATTGACGACATTCTGATCTATTCACGTGATGAGACAGAGCATACTGAGCATCTGAGAATTGTGTTACAAATTCTGAGAGATAAGCAGTTATTTGCCAAATTTAGCAAATGCGAATTTTGGCTTCGAGAAGTCAGATTTTTGGGTCATATTGTTTCTGCGGAAGGCATCCGAGTAGATCCGAGTAAAATATCTGCTATTATTGACTGGAAACCCCCGAGAAATGTATCTGAGATTAGAAGTTTTTTGGGATTAGCGGGATATTACCGAAGATTAGTTAAAGGATTCTCGATGATTGCAGTACCGTTGACTCGAATGTTACAAAAAGATGTGAAATTCGAGTGGACTAATAAATGTCAGTAGAGTTTCGAACAGTTGAAAGCCCTGTTAACAGAAGCTTCGGTTTTAGTTCAACCCGAATCGGGGAAAGAATTTGTTATATACAGTGATGCATCTATTGTCGGACTTGGCTGTGTATTGATGCAAGACGGGAAAGTTATAGCTTATGCCTCCCGACAGTTAAAACCGCATGAGAAGAATTACCTGACACATGATCTTGAGTTAGTTGCTATAGTCTTTGCATTAAAGATTTGGCGGCATTACTTATATGGTGAGAAATGTAGAATTTTTACCGATCATAAAAGTCTGAAGTACCTGATGTCACAGAAAGATTTGAATATGCGACAGCGGAGATGGCTCGAACTACTAAAGGATTATGAATTTGTGATTGATTATCATCCGGGGAAAACAAATGTTGTAGCTAATGCGTTAAGTTGATTATCATCCGGGGAAAACAAATGTTGTAGCTAATGCGTTAAGTCGAAAGTCTCTATTTGCTTTGCGAGCTCTGAATGCTCAAATGACGTTATCTGATGATGGATCTGTTTTAGCTGAGCTAAAGGCTAAACCGTTGATTCTGCAGCAAATTTTTGAAGCTCAAAGGACTGATCCCGATCTGCAAGCTAAACGACTTCACTGTGAGTCTAATTCTGATTCTGACTTTTCTATAGGGAATGATGATTGTTTAATATTCCGAAATAGAATCTGTATACCGAAAAATAGTGAACTCATTCAGAAAGTTCTACACGAGGCACATGATAGTCGATTTTTAGTTCATCCGGGTAGCACTAAGATGTATAACGATTTGAAATAGCAATACTGGTGGCCAGGAATGAAACGTGACATATCTGAATTCGTATCAAAATGTTTGATCTGTCAGCAAGTTAAAGCTGAACATCAGGTACTGTCTGGTTTATTACAGCCTATTATGATTCCGGAATGGAAATGGGACAGAGTCACTATGGATTTTGTATCTGGACTACCGCTATCTCCGAAGAAGAAAAATGCAATCTGGGTTATCGTTGACAGATTGACGAAGTCTGCACATTTTATACCGATACGTACTGATTATTCTCTGGATAAATTAGCGGAATTATATGTATCTGAGATTGTGCGATTACATGGCATACCGTTATCCATTGTGTCTGATAGAGATCCGAGGTTTACCTCGAGATTCTGGAAAAAGTTTCAGGAGGCTTTAGGAACGAAATTGAGTTTCAGTGCGGCATTTCATCCCCAGACCGACGGTCAGTCTGAAAGAGTTATTCAGATTCTGGAAGACATGTTACGGTGTTGTATTCTTGAATTTGAAAGTAATTGGAAGAAATATTTACCTCTGATAGAGTTTGCATACAACAATAGTTTTCAGACAAGTTTGAAAATGGCTCCATATAAAGCATTATAAGGTCGTAAATGTCGAACACCGCTATATTGGACAGAATTGAGTGAGAGAAAGTTACACGGGGTTGATTTAATCCGAGATACAGAAGAAAAAGTGAAAGTGATACGTGACAGCTTGAAAATAGCTTCAGACAGACAGAAATCATATGCCGATTTGAAACGAAAAGAAATAGAGTTTCAGGTCGGAGATAGAGTATTTCTGAAAGTATCACCGTGGAAGAAAATTCTTCGTTTCGGTAAAAAGGGAAAGCTAAGTCCTCGTTTTATCAGGCCGTATGAAATTGTGGAACGAATTGGACCTGTAGCTTACCGATTATCATTACCGTCTGAGTTTGAAAAGATTCACAACGTATTTCATGTTTCAATGCTTCGTCGATATCGATCTGATCCGTCTCATGTCATTTCTCCCACTGATGTGGAGATACAGTCTGATCTAGTGTACAGTGAAGAACCAATTAAGATTCTGGCTCGAGAAATCAAAGAGTTGAGAAATAAGCGAATAGCACTTGTAAAAGTTCTCTGGTGTAAACACGGAATAGAGGAAGCTACGTGGGAACTTGAGGAAACTATGCGAAAGCAATACCCTAACCTGTTTACCGGTAAGATTTTCGGGGACGAAAATCCTTAAAGGGGGGAGAGTTGTAACAGCCCACTTTATACCCTAGTCGGAACGAGTGGTTTCGGGACCACTTAACCGAGTGAAATTATTATTTTTATTGCTTTAATATGTTTTACAGCATGATAGAAATTACCGTGTGATAGTTTCGTTTAGAAATTTTATTATTTGACCGGTTAATTTGATAAAAAGGATTAAATCGTGTAAAGCGATAAATTAGAGTTCTATTTCATAAATGGCTCATTTGAGCATGGCTTTATAAAGTGAGGTACTTGTATGGTAATTATACCATCTTTAGTTGGAGTGGTTGGTGGTGGACAATTATGTCCATATTTTATAAGGCTTTAGAATTATTTTTTTATAAAGGGCAAAATGATCCTTTAATTATTATATGTTATATTAGATAAATATAACATGAAAACACCCATTTTTATCTTCTTCTTCACCGATTCTACAAAAGAAAAAGAAGGGTTTTTATGCTTTGCTTCATTCGGCTACTTGAGCTTCATTTGGAGGTTCGTTTTTGTTCCATTTTCGATAATTTTTACGTTTTTGAGGTCGTTGCTTTGAATACTAGTCAACCCATACCTCAATTTTCTGATTTTGAACATGTCTTTGAAAAGTGCCATTGATGAATCCTTGATATATTGATAGATTTTGATGAATTATTGTATATTATGTGGAAATATACAAGAATGTTGAAGTGATTTTTTGAAGAAAATGGGTTTTGAGGATTTATTTGTAAAAAGGTAGAATTTTTGAAGTTAAATTTTTGATTAATTGAAAGATATATGCTTGTATAAATCCCTTGAATATTCGGCTATGGTGAATTGGGGGATTTATCGTGCAATTTGTCATTTTGTGATAAAAAGACTAAATTGCAATGTGTTGAAAATATAAGAGTTAAATTGCTAATATGCCAAAATACATGTTTTGGACTAAATTGAATGAGCTAGTGATTAAATAGCTAAATTTGTATTAATATAGATAAAGACGATCGAATCCCGAAACTTGATCGGGGAAAACGGAAAATAGACGAGTAGATACGGGATTACGAGGTAAGTCCGTATAATGAAATTTAATGTGTATATGCTTATATTTGTTGTTAATTGAATGTATGAAGTACTATTTGATTGAATAGCCTATTTAGATGCATACATGTGAAATTGAAATGAAATTGTTACAAGAGAGGAATGAATACCGAGCCCCGTTAGAACCGTAGAAGTTGATAGGATACAAGTGACATGTCACTAGGGCTACAGGGTGGTTCGAGCTCCTGCATTTGTTGCGGACTCACCACGTGCTCATGAGCTACAGGTTTATCCTTCGGGATTACATGTTTAGTCTTTGGACTCTCTGTTCAGCCTTCGGGCTTACCGTTCATCCTTCGGGAGCCTTCGGGCTTACCGATACAGGCTCGAAAGAGCATACATGATGCATTGACGGGTTACAGGTTACATGTATGTACACTGTGTGTGTATCACCCGAGTATTCCTCGATGTTCTTAAAGGTTCACCAGGCAACTACCGATACATGTTATATGAGATATGAGAATTACATGGATTATATGGTATAAGTTATATGAATGCTTAAAGATACATGAATTACATGTTGTACAAGGTTCACATGGATTTTATAAGTTGATTTACATGAATTACATGTTATAAGTATTACATGTTAAATGAGATATATGATTTACATGGAGTATATTATATGCAAATACATGTATAAATGATTGAATTATGATATGATACATGAATGATGTGGTTGGTACATGAATGATTTACGAGATTACACGGACTAACAAGTTTATACTTGTGAAATAGGCAACTTGAGTATATGAATTGAATTGGCATTGTTGTTGTAATTACCGCATTGATTCGGTAAGGTTTAATTTCTGTATTACGGACTTACTAAGCTTTAGAAGCTTACTCCGTTTATTTTTGTCAATGTCTTATAGATTCGGAAGCTAGCTCGATCATCGGACGTGTCGGAGATCGCCATCACACTATCCATCAAGCTTTGGTATTTTTGAATCTTTTGTAAATGAAATGGTCATGGCATGTATAGGCTAGATGTTTTGTGAATATGATGTATTTTGGTAAATGATCAAGCTATGAGATGTGGCTTGAGTCATATTTGTGTATAATCAAGATTTTGAGTTGTTCTTTGGCTATATGTGCTCATGGAAAGATATGTGATTTTGATGATGAAATTGGGGTTCATTATATGCTTGAATTGGTATGTTTGTATATGGTAAATTGGCTTGAAATGTTGCATGTTCTTGGCTTGTAGGAATGACCCTTGTTGGGTGGCAATTTGGCTTAAACCAAGCCTATATTGTGCCACACGGTCAGGGGACACGGGCGTGTGCTTCGACCGTGTGTCCCCTGCACCTTAAATAATTTGACAGTTTTGACCACGGGGTAAGCACACGGGCGTGCCTTAGCCGTGGGAAGCACACGGCCCTACTCCACGGGCGTGTGAAATTAACTTGTGACCGTGTTGAGTAAGTCAGAATGTTCCACGGGTGCCTAACACGGGCGTGTGAAAGCCACACGGTTTAACAACACAGCCGTGCTTCGAGTCACATGGGCGTGTGACGTTGTTTCAAAAATGAAAATTTTTCTGAGCTTCCGATGCAGTAGGATTCGAATCCTAACTATCCGAGATGAATGTTTTTAATCCGAAAATATCTCCTATGAACCTTTTTGTGATTATTGACATGAAATTTCTTAATTGGGGCTGATTAAGTTCTGTAAAGGTCCGTTAAGTCTGGTAACGCTCTGTACTTGATTCCGGTGACGGTCTCGGGTATAGGGTGTTACAAGGAGCTCTAAAGTAGTTGAGACTCCGCGAGACCGAGAAAAATTGGTATTTCTCGAAAGTCTTTGCTCCATTCTCGTTACACTACAATGAGCAAAGAGGGGCAGCTGTACAAGCCCATTTTTGCCCGGGGCCTAAAACTAGAATTAAAACTAAAACAAATAATGTCTAAAGTCTAATAATACATGGCCTAAACAAAAAACTAAGCCCAAAAGGCCCAATAATTAAAACAACTCAGAAACCTAAGGTTTTTGAGCCTCCCTCGCCCCGCAGCCACCACCCACGTGCCTCGAGCTTACCGTCCGCCCTGTTACACCAAAATAGCCCAACACCTACTCGTTGACTCTCCCCATGACCTACAAAATAGATGAAAGAAGAAACAGAGCAGAACAACAATGGAAGCAATGCGAAAAGTAGAAGAAATATATTGTATTTGTTTGGCTATAAAGCCAAGAATAAAAAAAATGTAATAGAGAGGATTTTTTTGGAAATAAAAATCAGATTCAAGTAAAAAAATTTAGATACAAAGAAAAAAATTTATCACAGTTTCTTTTAAGGTATTTTCATCTTGTACATATTGCATATTTTTAACATAGTGTATATATATATATATATATATATTCATATATTAGAAAAAATCTTACCTTTGTGGTGATCGGAGGACGAAACCGAAAGGTTTCTTCCTTGTTTCAAAAGTTTCGGTAGTTTTTGGGGCATTTTCGTTTCAAAACGGACCGAGGGAGGAGAAATGGCCGAAATGGCCTTTTTTTCGGTGAACTCCGGCCACCATGGATGGTGGTCGCCGTCGCCGGTGGCTGGTGGCCGCGGTGGAACCACGGTGGCATTCTATGGCCGGCGCTTGAGGAGAGAAAGAGAGGTTGAGAGAAAAATTTTTTTTTTTGAAAGGGGGAGAAGAATGAATTTAAAAAAAAACTGACTTAAATAAGCCTCCAAAACGACGTCGTTTTGAGCTTGACTTCTTATGCCTAAAACAGCGCCATTTAGCCCCTAAGATCTACGTGTTTTTACGGAAGGGTCTAATTCGCGAATAGCCCTTCTGGTTTTTATTGTTTTGCGATCAAATTTGTTTTTATTTTTTAATTTCTCCCTTTAATTTTATTTCATTTCCATTTTAGTCCCGTGTAAAGTGCTGCGTTTTAGAAGGCAGGGATATTTCCCTTTTAGTCCCTTTTGGTTATTCGGGCACTCGATTCGGTCCTTTTCTCTTTTATTTATTTCTAATTTACCCCAAACTTCTATTTTAAGTTCAATTTAGTCCCTTTTTTTTATCATTTTTGCTATTTTATTGTTAAAAATAATTAATTTATTATTATTGTTAATATTATTATTACTATTATTACCATTATTATTATATTTGTTATTATTATTAGTATTAATTATAATTATTACTGTATCCTTATTAACATATTATTATTTTATTATTATCTTCTATTATTATTATTAACATATTACTATTATTCTCATTAATGTATTATTATCATTTTTTCCTTTATTATCATTATTGTATTATTACTATTATTATTATCATGCATTAAACTAATTAATTTTATATTATTATTATTACATTATATTTTTTCTTTTTTTTGTATATACTTACTTTATTATTACTATTATTAATATTATTATTACTGTTATTAATTTTGTACCATTATTATTATATCTCTCTTGTATTTATTTATCAAATATCTTTTAAATATATTTATTTTATTTTATCACTTTATTATTTGGTTATTTATATTCTTTTATATGATTACCAACTTTAGGTTATTCATTATTTTTATTATTAACATTATTCTCGATATTATTATTTTTAAACCTTTTATATACCATTTATATACGTAGTTGTTTTTCATATTTTCTTATTTTATTTTATTTTTATTTTTTATTTTTGTTGTTGTTGTTTTTATTTTTTTATCTATAATTAACTCGTGTGTTTCGTTAACTCCTTTATTTTATTCTCGTCTTTTATATTATTTTTTATTAACACATTTATTTTATTACGCATATTATCATCATGATTTATTTTTATATTCTTACATTTTACTATCAATTCGTGTTACATTAATCTTCACCTGACACACAAAATAGATTTTTTTTAAAATAAAGGCAATATTCCGTATTTGGAAATTCGAGGTATCGTGCCCTAACTTACTGGGTTTCGATTTATCTCGTTTAACCTAAATAACCGAATATCCTTTTTTCAATTAAAATATGTGAGTTTTGAAAATTAAAAGACGAGCTTATTCTTGAATGATTAAAATGTCGTGTCCTAACTTACTGGATGTGACATTTTATTATTTCGAAACGAAAATGTCTTTAACATCCGTTTTAATTTATCCAAGCATTCTTTCTAATTAACATTAATAAAAAGGGGATTGTATTTTTAATTCTTTCCAAATTTTCAACATTTGACATTAAGACATTAATTAATCAACTAGGTACTAATTTGGGCGTTATGAGGGTGCTAACCCTTTCTCGTATGTAACCGACTCCCGAACCCATTTTTTTAAATTTCGTAGACCAAAATTGTTGTTTTAATAAATTAAATTGTTTATTAAAATGATCAAATTGTAAGGTGATTCAATCACACCTCGTCAAAAAAGATTGGTGGCGACTCCCGTTTTAATTTTCGTTTTCAAACAAAGTCGACCCTTTTTTCAAAAAAAATGGTTTCGACAAGAACAATTTAGTAGCCAAAAATGAACAGTGCCACCTAGAAGTATTGGCACAAGTACCCAATTTTACCTATACAATTGGGTCAGATAAGGGACTTTCCCGTGTTTTTAGTCTTTTAAACCCTCGAGAATTTGAACTTGATCTTGCTCACCCTCGAAAACCTAGAAATCATTTAAAAATGTTTCTAAAGTATTTTTAAATTACATAAAATTATTATGGTTAAATATAAAATTGTTACCCGAATTTGTCTACTTTTTCCAAATTGGTATCCAAGCTTTTTTTCCGTCCACTATATTGGTACCCAAGCCTAACATCATTACTTTTTTGCTGACGTGGCAGCACTAACCATTCGCGCACTACCACGTGTCATCCTATTTGGCAATAGAAACTCTCACATTTCTTTCCCCTGTTCTTTGTTCTCTTCCTTCTTTCTCTCTCTTTTTTTTTTCTTTTCTATTTCACAATTTTTTTTTCCTTTCACCAGATTTTGAACACTGCAAATCATCAAAACCCGGTAAATAATTTTAAACCTAACAAATAATTTTAAACAAATACGACCATATGTAAAAACACACATATATGAAAAACAAATTTTTTATGATGATTTAAAATCATACATAAAACCCAAAAAGAAATTATGTCTATAAAAGAAAGCTATCAACTTTCTTACCTTTGTTTGTTTACTGGTAAACTAATTACCAATAGAAAAGTAACATTTTTTTGGGGAAAACAATGAAAAGGAACCCATAACCGGGATGAGGAAACAAAAGATAAGAAAGAAAGTTGAAAAAAATTTGATTATTTTCTACATACAATAATGGAGAAACAAGCGAAACCCAAAAACAAGATGTTGAAGCTTTTGCCAAATGCAGCTTCATCGATGATTTCGACTGAAGCTCGAAGGAAGTCTAAGAGTGAAAGTGAAACCTTCGAGACTCTGTCATAACCTGTTTCCAAGCTCTACCACTCCCTTGATTTTCACTGCACCATTATTACTCAACCATCACCCTAAAAACACCACCACCTTCTACTATGTTTCATCATTCTCACCACACCAACCTAATTATTCAAATGCCCTCATTATAAAAAAATTCAAATCCAAATACCAAATCCATCAAACGCAATAAGAATTAAAAAATAACCAATATTAAAAAAAAGAACAGAGAAGTAAAGAAGATGAAAAACCCAAAACCTTGAAATCTTTATCTTCTTTATCTGAATCATCTTACTCCACTTTCATAACCAACAATTCAGTCCTTTCTTTGAATATTTGAATATAATAAATTTTTATGTTTTGGTTGTTCGGTGTCGACGTTTCAAACATAATTGCATTAGACATCTATCGGCATTGGAATGAGGTGGAACAAGTGGCGACGAAAGGTGAATGGAAGCTAGTCATGGTTCAGTAATGCCAAAGATAAGAGGAGAGCCAGACTTCTATCTGCGTCAGAGTGAATTGGATGTAACGCCTTAAAAATTTGAATTTCTGATTTGTTAAATTCTATCCTAATTAAGTATCTGCTTTAATGGTTAAGGGCCTTGAATATGTGTTTGAGGTCATGGGTTCAAATCTCACTCTTGAAAATTTTTTATTATTTTTGTCTCTATTCCTATCTCTATTTATTCAACATAAGTACTATTTTCGCTAAACTTGTTATAGAATATGCCTGCTGGTTCTGTGGTAAGGTGTTAGCTTATCCTTAAGTCTTGTGTTTGAAACCTTACTTGTGGAAATGAGGAATTTAATTTTTGTTATTCCTGCTTAAGTGGCCTAGGTGGATGAGTTTAAGTTAATTTCAAACTCTTAAAAAAATCTAAGTAGTTATCAAAATTTGGTGGTCGTGTGTGACACATGATTGTGTGACAAGTCATGTGCTAGACTATTTGAGTCACACGGTCTGGGTCAATTGAGTCGTGTAAGCCACACAGGCGTGTAGGCCCACATTCCAAAATTTCTAGAAATTCTAGAAATCACTTTATTTCTTGGTGTCAAAATAAAAACAAAACAAAGAAATAAACACATGTACATACATATGAATAAACAATAATCAATTTAATGGTACAAATAATCAAATTAAAGATCAACTTTGAATTGAATTCATAATTATGCACCCACTTAAACAAAAAGAATAACCCACAAATCATAACATAAATCATATCATAATTTGATCAAATATTCCAAATCATAAGATGCGAAAGCTAAATACTTATCCGATAAAATGTGCATTCACTTTTTTTTAAGAAAAAAATAAAACTACATTTATGTAACACCCTTAATCCGTCTCTATCGCCGGATTAGAGTTATAGAGCATTACTATAAAATCAAAAACATTTAACATCACAATATTTAAATAAATTAAAACATATCATGATCCATCCAATCACATACATTCTGTCCCTAAATCGAGCCCTCGAGGCCCTAAAAATAACTTTGATGTAGTTTGAGACTAATTTGAAATAAATAGGAAAGTTTAGGAAAAATTTGTAAAAATTGAAAATAGGGGTCACACAGCCGTGTAACTTTTGAATAAGGGACACACGACCATGTCCCAAGCCGTGTCCTCACTCGTGTAACTCACTGAGTAGGGTCACACGACCATGTCACACGCCTGTGTGCTAGGCCATGTAACTCACTGAGTTACCCCACACGCCTATGTGCAAGGCTGTGTGCTAGACTGTGTAACTCATTGACTTGAACCCTAAGAAAGTCCTTATATGACACACGGCTGTGTCGCCAGGCCGTGTGCCTCACACAGCTATGTTACATGTATGTGTTCCAAGCTGTGTGAACCCAAATTTTACCTTAAATCAAGCCATTTCAAAACCAAATCATGCATAAACATTCAATCCATTTTTTTTCACACTTCCAAGGAACCTAAACATCATCCAAGCACACCAACAATGCCATTTCAAACAACCCAATTCATCTAACCAATATGCTATTCAAAGGCACTACAATTGCATCCAAACATCATTTACTTAAACATGTCAATATTGCCTTATTTCAAGCATGAAGACCTAATTCCATTATGTACCTAAAACACATCACAAATGACTATTTCCAAGCCAACATCAACAAACCATATGACTATGCATAACAATTATCTAAAAGTGATCAAAGGGACTTAACATAACAAGCATTACAAATCCATTAACCATATATAAACATCACGGCACAAACATACCAAATTACCATTTATACATTTATTACTTACCATTTAACGTCCTATACATGTTAATATTGTCATTTCCAAACACAATAACTTAGTTCAAATATCAACTAAAACATGTCACAAGTAACCATTTTCAAGTCATCATTAACATGCCAAGATAACCTTATAAACAAGCACTTTAAAGTAACCAAAATCACATAACTTGGTAAGGCATCAAAGTGTACCAAACCAACATATCTTTCCAAAACTTATACATGCCAAACACCATTAGCACATATACCATAACACCACTACGAATCACCTTATACATGCCATTATAAACCTTAGCCAAATTACTCAAAAACTACAGAATTGTTTACTAGATAGTGTGATAGGTCTCCGACGAGTTTCCAACCAAAACGAGCTTCCGATAATCTATAAAACAAAAGAAAGAAACTATGTAAGCAACGAGTGCTTAGTAAGCTCATATGAATCTTAAACATAACTTACCATTCCTATAATACAATTCATAGAATAAGTATAAACCAAAACCAATGCCACAAGCTTAATATGAACCTATACAATATCATCAATCTCAGAAGTTAGTATAATTGTTCATAAATATATAAAATCAACCATAAGATATATGGTTTACCATATGTAAACATAAAATTTTACACCATCAATATTACCACAATGTCACGATTCATTGCATTCACATACTTACCACTTCCTTTCCTTTTTTTGCCTGTAGAATCATCTAGAATTACACTAGATACTCAAGAAAACTCACAAGAAGTGTGCCTTTACATATAATTGTAACATTTCCTGTACATTATTGCTCACACGACTATGAAATAGGCCGGCTCACACGAGCTGTGGGTCAGAATGTAAGCTACACGATGCTGCTCACACGAACTGTGAAAAATCCGCAACAAATGTAAGACCTTAACCATCGGTAAGACATTCAAGACCAGCACTCGAAACATGAAATCCCTAATGACATGTTATTTGTATCCTAAGAATTCCTAAGGTTTAATCAGGACTCGATATTCGTCAATTCATCATAGCATTGATACATTTGTATATTGATTCATTTATATCTAAACAACATAATGAACATTCAATTTAAGCAACATTTAAGTGATTACAGTTCATACGAACTTACTTGCACCAAAACGATTCCTAACGTGATCAACGACAAATCCGCTATTTAAGCTTTCCCACAATTAGTGTCCGTTTGAGTCGTTTCTTGATCTAGATAAATATTTTTATTCAATTAATCTTGTTCCAGCATTTAAAATAATTAATTTAACGTTTAACCCTTTATAATGAATATTTACAAAATTGCCCTGAAAATTTACCTTTTATGCAATTTAGTCCCTAAACCCGAAACTTGCAATTTCACCATTTTTAAATAAAAATCCTACTAATCGAATTTCCTAGGGGTTCATAATAGCCCAAAATTTCCATCATTTCACAATTTTACCATTGATTTTCACTATTTTCTCAAATAAGTTCTTAATTACAAAATCATAAAAAATCAATTAACAAAATATGTCTATTTAACAATCAAGCTTAATAGTCTATCAATTAAATTCACAAACACTATAAACTCATTCATGGAAAGTCCTTAAACTTTTAACAACTTTACAAACTGACCCCTTGGTTAGCTAGATTAATCTAAAACGAGCTCAAAAACATAAAAATTTCTAAAAATGAATAGAAAAATCACTTACATGCAAGGTTATTGTGCTAGCTGAAACTTAAAGCTCAAAAGTGGTGCTTTCTCCCTTCATAATTTGGGTGATGAATCAAAGAAAGAAGAAGATGGCACCAATTATTTTGTTTATGTTTATTTGCTTGCTCATTTATTAAATTACCTTAAAACAAAAACTTAAAAATTAACCAAACAATATCCTTAACCGTCCATTAGCTAACTATTTGGTATATTTACCAATTAAACCTATTAATTCATGGTTCTTTAGCCATTTAATACAATTAAGCAAATAGCGATTGACTTTTGCATCCTTTACGATTTAGTCATTTTTCCTTAATTAACTATTTAAATATTAAAATTTCTTAACTAAATTTTAATACGACCTTAATAAAACTATGTAAATATTTAATAAAATATTTATGGCTCGATTTATAGAAACACGGTTTGGACACCTCATTTTCTAAAACTACTTGACTCTAGGGACATACCACTTGAACCTAATAATTCGTTCAAATAGCATAAATTTCCAATTCAAAATTTATTTTAATACTATATTTGACTCTTAAATATTAAATAATAACATTTAAGAACTTACTCATCGAATTTGTGGCCCTGAAACTACTATTTTCGACACTATTAAAAAACGGGCTGTTACAATTTAAATTGGTTCGTACATAGAAATCTTTAAAAAAACTTAATAACCGTAAGTATTTCTTGCTTTTAATAACCTTTAAAAAACTTAAAAAGATCCCTTTAAAGCCATAAAAACTCATGACCAATAATCCGTATTTTTCAGTCACAAATTATCACCATAATATATACACGTACTGATTAACACTAAATCAGCTAATTAAAAATAGAAAATCAAAACATTAAAAATTAAATCCTTAAAATCTGAACAACAAATTAATCCAAAAAAATTAGACAAACAATTTTTTTCAATTATTCAACATGACAAGGCTCTAATACCACTAATTAGAACCGTAAAACAAGATCTAATATAAAACTTAACAAACCAAGATCTATCATGTTAAATCATCAATAATAAATTAAGAACAAAACTAGATGTGAAAGCATACCTGAATCCATCGATTTCTTGAAATCTTTGAAGCTTATGGTTTTGATATTCTAAATTAACACACAAGTAATTCAAAGAAAGTGGCTCCTTCTTTTCTAAAGATGAGATATTAGAAAAGTTACGTATGTGTAATTTAGGGACCAAAACCCTAATATATATAACTTTTGCACGTTAACCCTAATTTTTAATTAGTCCATCATCAATTAGAAATTAGTTACTAGAGTATCTACACATATTTGACCCATACTTTATTTAATAACTAAAACCCAATAAATCTTAACCAAATTGGATCACTTTTAATTTGGGCTAACCTTTTATGTAGTAAATGATAACATGTAATTACTTTTATTATAATTGATGTGATGAGGGTTTAGATCATGTACTTATCTTGTGCATTAAGGTGTAAGAGTGCTGGTGTCGATAGAGCCATAATCCTATCAGGTACAATATGACTGTTGCTGATTTGTTCCATAAGTTAGTAGTGGGATCTCTTATGCAAGTGTTGGAGGAATTTTACATGGCTTGTTGGAGAATTTGATGGGCAAGGACTACATAGTTTTGGAACAATGATACAGTTCCAGGTTTGATGATTATTTTATTGGCTGGTAATATGCTGTCAGATTGGTAGATTGCTTAAGATGTTATTGGTTTTTCGATTGTGAAAGCAGCCACAATACTTGTTTCTGATCAATATAGCGCGGGGCAATAGGAAAATGGGTGTGTTGGGTGGATGCAACACTATTTACATAATGAAGGGCATGGAGGTATGAGAAGGGTTGTTTGAGGTGTGAGTGGAGAGTTTATTAAAGCCTTGATGAGGTGGTTTATGAGGAGTATTGCTCTAAAGGTGGTTAAGGCATTGGCTCTTCGAGTTAAATTGGTGTGGCTTATTGACAATGTAGCTCTTAAGGGGTTATAAAATGCACAGCTCGTCTATTATGCAATCTAGATTGTAGAGGACTAGTCGAAGTTTGGAAATGTTATCCTTGAATGCAAAGATCTTATCCATGGGCGAGGCATTAACAACCGTGGGATAAGTCATGACAACAATAGAGGGGCGTATAAACTCTCTAAAGTTTCTATTGAATTTGATTCGCACATGATTAAAGATAATGTATCATATTGTTTGTTGAATCTTGAATAATACAAGTAGATTCTTTATAAATAAAAATAAAAATTTATTTTTCTTTATTAAAAGTAAAATTATTCACAATAGAAACTATTATACTTTTTATTTGATTACTTAGGTTTATTTTATTTTATTTTAATTTATTATGTTAGAAACATTGTTATTTGTTTAATAATTATTCTTTAATTTAATTACTAGTAGTTATTTGCTCATGTTTTTATTGTGAAAAACAAGTAAAAAATATTATTTTTATATTTTCATTTTGTTAATTAAATTATCCTAGCCATTAAAAAATATTTTAGCCGATCATTTGTGACATGTTGTATTTTTAAATTAAAATTAAATTAAATTAATTTTTTTTTCTAATTTTTTATTGTCTCCCTCCCCAAGATCCTTTCTTCTTATTTAATGTATTTTTTAAAACTTTTCGATAACTTTTCTTCGCAATTCTCTTACAATTTTTTCTACATCTTCTCAGTATTTAGATTTCATGCTTTTTTTTTTTTTGTATATTTTTCATTATAGAGGTTCACCCGAAATTAATTATATTATGCAAAGTTTATAGAAAAGAAAGGAAAAAGTTATTTTTTTTAAAAATAATGCATAGATCTTGAATTTGGATGAGAAAGGAGTTGATTTAAGAATGGAAAAGTAGCTCGCCAAAATATGGATTTTATTGTCGAAAACTGGGTTTGGATGAATTTTCTGACAGATTCTTGAATGTTTTGTTACCGAAGTTCTTGGGTTAAAAAGAAAAGAGATAAATATATTTATAATTTTTTTAAAAAGAAACTTGAGGAAATAATAATTAACTTTATTTGATATTTTAGTTAAAGATGTCAGGTGTCACAAAATGATTGGCTAAGAGATTTCTTTAATGGTCAGGGGTAATTAAGGTAACGGGATATAGTTTAGGTATCACTTTGGATAACAAAGTATAGTTTAGATATCACTTGTGATAAAAAAATAATTTAAATACCAATTTGAGAAAAAAATATAATTTAAATATGAATTTGAGAAAATTGATATAATTTAATTACCATAAACATTTTAAGCCTTTCTGAAAGATATAAATAGTGATTACGATGTTATAATTATTATTTTATATTTTAAATTCTTTTTATTGCGATTAATCACAATTTTATATATATATATATATATATATTGCAATTACAAGTTTAAGAGATGGGAATGAGTTACACAAGGCTTAAATCTTGACCTTTGGAGTCAATGTTAATATATGATAACTTTGCCATAACATGAGCAAAATTACATCCACACCCATAGCTATCAAAACTGAGCTTATTCAATTCAATTAGCGGTTCCACTAGTACCATATAACGGCAAAAGAGATGTATGGGTAAAAAAGCTGTAAAACTCATTCAATCCATTTAATTTTGTTATTTATGTTTCTATTATTATTTATTTGTTCTTATTTTTTATTTTTATGAATTTAAAAAAATGTTGTTGGAGAAACAAAATCTTAAAATAGCGTCTAGTATTATTGAAAGTAATAATTCTCTTTTAATTAAAACATTTGGTATGTTAAAAAATTATTTTCTTTAGAACTTAACTTCCGCTTGAGAATTACTTTTCCATAAATATGATAATGTGACTCTCATGATAAAATATGAGAAGTTACCATTTAAGTTTATTTCCACTATCAATTCTCTTGTTATTTCAACCGATTCTTTAAAAGCAAGTTCTTATTCTAATTTTATTTTCGGTATGCATATTTAATCACTTACATGGTATATTATTTCCCTTTTTTTCCTTTTGATATATCATTGAAATCTCATTTGCATTAGAGTATTCGTTCTAAAACAAATTTTATATATGTATTGTTATATTTAAAAAGTACAATGAATATCAAATGTTGCAGTTCAACTCATAAAGTATATTGTAAAATATTAAATACATGAATATTATTTTTATTTAATAAAAGTAAATTTATAAAATATTATTATATTTTTAGAAAACTATTTAGTGAATCAAATGTGATAATGTAACTTTTTAAGAATTTTAATCAACACTTTCTAATAGAAATCAAATGTTGCAAAATAACTTTCCCAATAATCACATTCTAAAAAACTACAAAATCATAATACAAGAAACAACCAAAAAAACCAGATAAAATTACAGAATTTACGATTTTGAAAAGAATCAAATATCATGGCAAGCTCCCACGTTACAGAAATTGCCCAATAAGCGAGACTTATATTAATATTTTGCCTTCTAACATTGTCACATTTTGGCAATATGTTGCTCTCTTGAAGCAAACCCCAGATAACAATCATATAATTCAAATATTAATCCAACTCATTTTCATTATAAAAATATTTAATATATTTATCAGATGTAGTGATAAAATATATTATACTAAAAAACGTAAATTTAAATCTAAAAAACATAATTATTTAGAGAAATAATCACAAACCTTAAATATAAATGATAAAAACAACATAAAAAATCAAAAGAAATCCATCATAATTAAATTTGTAACGAATTTAAAATGATAAAACCTAAAATAATCCAGATTGGATGGGCTTAGATGCCAGGATAGTCTCAAACAACGTGGCCAGCTTTGGCCTCTGGGCTCTGATCGACAATAATCGTCCTATGGTATATAACAAGCTAAAATAGGAACAAAAGCCCAAACACAGAACCAGAAGGGAAAAAGGGCCCAAAAAGCCGAAAGAAAAAGAAACCCTAGCTGCTACTTCTTCAAGAAAAGGAAACCTAAGCTAAGAGATCTGTAAAAAAAAAAAAAATGCCCGCTGGTCACGGTGTGCGCTCTCGAACAAGGGATCTGTTTGCCAGACCCTTCAGAAAGAAGGGTTACATTCCTTTGTCCACTTACCTCAGGACGTACAAGATCGGTGGATATGTTGATGTCAAGGTAAATGGCGCTGTTCATAAGGGCATGCCCCACAAGTTCTACCATGGCCGCACCGGTCGTGTCTGGAACGTCACCAAACGTGCCATCGGCGTTGAAGTCAACAAACAGGTCTAATTAAACAACCCTGTTTAATGCTGTTTTCTTTGTGTATTTGTGGATCTTGGCTTATAATGGTTATGGATTTTGTGTTTCATTTTATGTCTTCAGATGCCGAGTACTGATATTTTACGTAATTTTTATTAGAAAATGTTGGGTGTCTGATACATCAACAAGCTCGTATTTCAATGAGATGATGTGCACCTTAACATCAGTGTAGCATTTGTTAATTCTGACATGTTGGGGCTGCTTTTAACATAAAAAGATCCAAATTCACTCTTCGGGATGTGCTTAAATTTTGTCTTTGAGGTTGTGTAGGGGGCTAGTTTGATATTCTTGCGAGATTGATATTTTTAACATTTGCATCTCATGGGATGCTCTGTTCATGTGAGATTTGAAATCTGTGTGTCCGTATTAATATGCTCAAGGTTGCAGGTCGGTAATCGGATTATAAGGAAGAGGATTCACGTGCGAGTAGAGCACGTTCAGCCTTCAAGGTGCGCTGAGGAATTCAAGCTGAGGAAGGTGAAGAATGATCAACTCAAGGCAGAGGCTAAAGCAAAGGGCGAGGTCATTAGTGCCAAGAGGCAACCAGAAGGACCCAAACCTGGTTTCATGGTAGAGGGTGCTACTTTGGAAACTGTTACTCCCATACCATATGATGTCGTTAACGATCTCAAGGGTGGTTACTAGATCTAGCTGTTGTGCGTTAGTGTGTGTTTTGGCAAACATAAGTGAACGTGGATTAGTAAAAATGGCAGTGGATAAACAGATGGCTGCAAGTTGTAAGGTTTTTCCCCACAGAAAGTGCATGAAATGTCAAAAAGTATATTTACCCTTTTATGAAAATAACATCCTCTGCGGGTAACACTTGTTCCCGTTCTTTGGTTTTGATTTCCAGACTTTCAGCGCATTGCGAGTGATATTCATGCGATCCTCTGATTGTATATTTCCAAGCATTTTCTATCACTTGTTGGCACCCAGAGCCACATGGCCTCAAATCGGCTTCCTTGTCAAGCAGGCCATGATCAAAGTGGCAAAGAACTGGATTGGACGATGATTTAACCCACATGGAATTATAGAATAATCTGTCCAGCAGTTCTATTGTTTGTCCTGATTTAAACTCAAACAAATAATTGTAGCCTCAATATTTACCAGTTATTTGCACTCATCCTCACCATATACTTCACTTTGAAAATATAATATATCCAGGGAAATGCTTTAAATAAATCAAGAGTGTAAACTCCCAAGTGATACAAAATGAAACACTCCCTAAAACTACATTCATCATTTACGACTCCCTTAGGCAACATTTGTATTTTTTTTTTTTTTTTTGGTAGCAAATAAAATTAGTACATGACTAAATTTCCAGGAAAACTAATGTCCAAGTACCGCTTCATGAGGCAAAATGTTTATGTCCTCCTCTAGTAGACTTCACACGTGATGGTGGATCTATGAGAACTATAACTGTTTCATTCCTCCTGCCGTCTTAGCTATGCAGTCAGCAATCTTGTTACTATTCCTTAAGACATGTCTAAATTTAATAGAAAAGCAGTCGTTTTCCAAATCTAGGATCTTTAATGGGTGTTTTGTTTTCCAGATGGTCTGTAGTTTGCTAGACATAGTGAGGTATGAGATCCTTCTGCCAAGTAGCTTTACAATTACAGTCCGAGACATCCAATGAGTGATGAATTGATGCACTCGCTCAGAGAAAGTAATGAATGGGATACCACTCGAGTTCACTGTCATTCCCTTTGCATCAAATATGGGATTGTTTGGATCAGGGGGTTTTGCCAGCCTACGCCGTACCTTCTTGGTTGATCGACCAATGCCGCCACCAACAAACAACGTTTCTCCAGTTTCAATCACTTCTAAATTGAAGTACTATTTTAATTATCCCAAGAAGATAGTTATATTTTAGCTTGAAATTCAAATTTGATTTATGCTGGATAATGCCTAACACTTGACTCCTCTAAATTCAAAATCTTATCTCATCTATTTAACATTCCTTTGGATGGACATTTACCCTAGTGCAATGCGTTTAGTTTTCTTTTTGTCTCATGTCACAATATCATTATAGTATCTAATTTCATCGTTACCGTTATTTTTACACTAACCGAAAATAAACGCACGTCCATCTAAAGAGGCCATTAGTCTTTAAACTCAGCTAGATAGAGTCATGGAGATTTCCTAACTCTACCTTCTTTTCAAAGTTCCTTCTGATAATTGGACTTTATCAATCTAATATCTAGTTCCTTTTTACATAAAATAACTATATTTGTTGCCTAGCTCAACATTTAAACATGTTACAGGTCAAAATCGCAAATCCAAAAACATAGTTGGAACGTTACAAAAACAAGTTAAGAAATATAAGGAAATTGGACCATCAAAAATTCCAAGAGGGAAATTGAGACATAAGCTTCCCTTTTTCTTACTAGGTAATGATAAAAACTTCTTTGGTCGTTCTCATCTCAACAGCTGAGTTTGGCTCTGTCAAGACTGCACTTGGGATGTATGAAACAAGGATCCAAAAGAGTAGATGGATCCAAGCATGTTCCAAAACACCCGCTGGTGCCGGTCTGGGAGACTGCAGAGAGAATATTTGTTATCCCACATATACTGGTGTGGTTAGCTTCTGCCATCTTTGGTGTTTTCAGGTTAGATTTCGACAAATTATAAAGTGTTGAAGCCATTTACAGATTCGGCATATTATTCAGCTTTACCTTATTCGATGTTAACCGTGTTTTGAGCGGCCTGTGAAACATGAGTGCACAAATGTCTGCGTATGGTTATCACTTATCAGGAGTTTTCAAGGCTTGGCAATTTAAGGAGCAAATTATTGCTTTATTTACCATATAAAAAAGAAAGAAGAAAGAAAACAATTGGGTGTGGATAAACTTGGGCATTAAAACTTGTGCAAATTTTCATTCCTTGCCGCCGCAAGGCCAAGAACAATTACAAGAATGAATATTTGAATAAGATTGAACACAAAATCCGGTGCCATTCCATTTGGAAGCACACTTATCTTTGCAACTTTGAGAGTCACACTTTCCATCACCGGGGGCAGCTAGAACATCATGGCAAATCTCTTGTCCTATTGCTTCACCCATCATCGATGCAACTGCAATAAATTTGATCAATATTACAACACCAGTTATTATATTAAATACCATAACATGCATTTGAAGGTCAACAATTAAACTAACCCACGAAAACACACAAGAGGACAGTGACAATGTTGTAAGAAAGGTTAGCCATCCTTCAGATTTCAGAATCAATCAATAGTGTTACTATAAAATGAAGAAGGAAAGGAGATGGTTCAGTATTTTATATGCTGAGGGTGTTTTAAAAATGGCAAGATAATCAAGTCCCATGGCGTAAAATCTGACGTAAAATCTGAGTTTTTTCCGATACTAATATTGTTTCAGATTTTTATTTCCAATTCCATATAAGGAAAATTTTTTATAAGATAATAAAATTCTCAGAGGTGAATATGGGGTTTTAGCAGATAAGTTGGAACAAGTTCAGTGCCCAATACTGAGTTGCTGTTAGTTTTTGAAGGCTTAAATTTAGCCTGGCGGGGGGAGACTTTCCAAAATTTATCCTGAAGAGTAACAACCAGGTGGCAATTAATTTGATTAATCATTGAAAATATTTTAAGGGTTTTAATAAGAGAATGACAAAATTAACTTCAAATACCACAATCCCAAAATGTTATTTTTTTTTTTATTTAGGGAAATAAACTAATTTTGGAGAGAGAAGCAGAAAATGTGTCTGCATTTTCAACTAAGGTGACAGGAAAGCATGCATTGAATACGTTTTCTGTTTTTCTCTCCAATATTGGTTTTTTGTGTGTGTTTGTATGTTGGGTGTTAGAAATTTGGAGAGAAAGATTTATTTGTATTTGTGTTTGAGGTAAACATTGTGATAATTTTAAGATATATTTGGGTTCATGGTGATGTGATAGCGCTCGGAGACTTGCACATTTCATTAGTTGTGTCAAGATGGAACCAGCACTTAAGAAACCCATTGCACTGCAATTTAGGCTCCCAATTCACGATGGTTATACAGCATAGGGTTGAAGTCACGGGTTAGAGTATAACTCGAGAGCCTAGTTGGCGATGGTTATGCGGTCATGAGTTAAAGTTTCATGATACTGGAAGAGAATACTTTATAAGCCCTATACATAAGTTTGAAACCATAATAATAGGGAAAAATAAATAGGCTTTCCAGTATAATCAACTTATTTTTTTTCTCCATCTCCACCAAAGCAGTATCATTAACCTAATTGTCCGAAATCTATGACAGAGTTAGACACAAGAGGACTTTTAAGGGGACTGACTGTGGCGGTGGAGAAAAAGCTAAAAGTCAAGTCAGGGTGACATAGTTGTAGTTATCAATGAGTTCTTTAATTACAAAAACTGTTGTTGCATTGAATGGACTTTCAGATTTTCTCCACCGTAACAATCACTCCTCCCTCTAAAAGTACTCTTGCCCCCAACTTTGTCACAAGTTTCAAACAATGAGGTTAAGGATACTACTTTGGTGGAGATGAAAAAAAAAGTTAATTATATTGGAAAACCTCTTAGTTTTTCCCTATAATTATGGTATCAAACTTATATATGGGGTTTATAAACATCCTTTTTTTATGGCATTAAAATTTAACTTGTGATTGTATAACCACCATCAACCGGGAGCCCTAGTTATACTTCAACTCATGACCGTATAACTAGCATGAACTGAGAGTCTGAGTTGCAGTGCAATGGGCTTCTAAGGTAATGGTTCTATCCCTACATGGCAAATGGAATGTAGTGGTCTTTGGGCGCCATCGTATCACAATAAACTTAAACACACCTTAAAACTATCACACAGTCTCGTTCAAACACAAATACAAATAAATCTTTTTGTCCAAAAATTTTAACACTTAACAAAAAAATAACAATTTAGAAGAGAATTTTTTATTTTGTATGGGATGGTGGTTGAGAGAGTTAATGGTGTAGAAGGGAGCAAAACCCCCATTTATATAGGCAATTGAGGGAAAAAATTAAAAAGATAACTATGTGGGAGCCCATGACTGGCATTCCCGAGATAGGATGTTTGAAAATTATCCTGAGTTTCCTAGGATGTTTGAAAAGTATCTTGAGATTCTCAAGTTTTGAAAATTTTTCACGGGTTAAGGTTAGGGTTGAAAATAGGAGGGAGGAGGTATTTTTAGCTGAGGTGACAGAAGGGATGTTGAAAGTGTGCCCTGTAGGACGAGTTTTCAACTGAGGTGGCTGACATGCAGGTTGAAAATGCGTCCTACAGGGCAAGCTTTTAGTATCCCTTCTGCCACCTCAATTGAAAATGCATCCTATAGGGCATGTTTTCTTCCCTGCTATTTTTAACCCTAACCTTAACTTGTGAACAAAATTTAAAATTGTAACCCTAAACCTAAATTAGAGATTCTTAGTCAATAGAAACCCCAATAAAAGTCAGACACATCCTAATTTTTTTTAAATGCTTCTAAAAAGACTTGTTTTTTTTTTAAATTATTTAGATTTTTCAAGAAAACACTTCTTCTTAGAAACACTTTTTAGACTTGTCATGTCCAATCTTTATCGATATTTTGAAGTTATGTTTGATATCTGGGGTTAATACTTGCTATAAAATGAGCCACCATTTTGTTGGAGAACTTCCATACTGAAATTTTGAATAGATTCTTTTCATAAAAAGATTTACATATGGAGAAAATTGTTTATGGTAAAGACCTGAATTTCAAAAATCGACCCAACAAAAAAAATTAGTTCAAGTAAGTTTCGTTGTTTGAATTTGGATAATTCATACTAATTTTTTTTACATAATGTTTTCGTTTTAAACATGTGAAACAGGTTATTTGGTTGAAGGTGAGTAGACGAATTAGATCTGTTATTTATTATGACGATCAAAATTGTGACACCAAAATCAAGTTCATTTATGCATCAACACAATATACAGAATTGGCTTTCAACCAGAGTATAAAATTGCACGAGCTTAGGTAAAAAATTAAGGAGAAAGTGGCGAGTACAAGCCAAAGAAGAATTTCGAGCTTAAAATATAGATATCCAATGTCATTGAACCCCATTAAATATGATATATTTGAGCTTAGAGGCGACATAAAGGTCGAGGTGATGCTCAATTCGCATTGCTCTAGTGGATCAATTATACTAAAGTTATATTCCCACTTTTTTGATGTCGATGAAGGTGCTCTAAGTTTGACAACAGTTCCAATTAGTGCTAGAATGGAACAAGAAGCAGAAAGTCCAACCACATGATGTTGGGACCACTGGTATGCTTTGTGGTGCAGTGAAAAAATTATTCCGGCTATCCACAACCAATGATCCATGTATGATAAACAAAGTGAGTTTAAAATATACCTTTAGTGAAAATGTCTCAATCTCTACGTAGTCTACCCTGTCAAAAACGAACAACCACATTCTCTTGAACTTTTCAGAGAGAATTAAAAAATGGTTGCTAGACCTTTATTTTATTAAGTTGGTAATCTTAACACACTAAAGGATTATAATTATTTTATCCTCTTTGATATCACATATTAAAATGAAAAACCAAGATTATTCTCTCATTAATAGAGAAGGCAAATGAAAAGTTTGATAAATGAATTATATTCTTTCCAAAAGAATATTAATTTCCATGTCTTTTATATTTTGATTGAAATTAATTAATATAACTGTTTATATTAATAAATTCTATAAAATATACCCAATTAATATTTTGTATGAATCAAATTCATATATTAATTATATTCTTTCCAAAGAATATTAATTTACATGTCTTTTATATTTTGACCAAAATTAATTAATATAATTGTTTATATTAATAAATTTTATAAAATATATACAATTAATATTTTGTCTAAATCAAATTCATACATTAATTATATTCTTTCCAAAAGAATGTTAATTTTCATGTCTTTTATATTTTGACCGAAATTAATTAATATAACTGTTTATATTAATAAATTCAGTAAAGTATATACAATTAATATTTCGTATGAATCAAATTCATATATTAATTATATTCTTCCCAAAAGAATATTAATTTACATATCTTTTATATTTTGACCGAAATTAATTAATATAAATGTTTATATTAATAAATTTGGTAAAATATATACAATTAATATTTTTTTATGAATCAAATTCATATATTAATTATATCTATGTTCTCTATTTGTGTACAACAAGTTTGTACATATAATGTGTTTAATATTTAACTATCAAATTAAATTAATTCAACAATTAATTTAATTCAAGTGACAACTAAATACAATATCAATTGTATTTGGATTTTGTTTGTTTCAACTATATAGGGTGACCTTGTAGGCTCTTGTAATGCTGCTAGCAATACTAGAACATTTCTAACATTACAAACAATGAGTGCATCTAGCAATGCATCATTGCCACCCAAGTTAGAAGAAGTCGTGATTTGACATAACCTTTCTGTGAAAATCTTTTCATGTATTATATCCTTTTATCCTTAATATCACTTGTATAGTCCAATATCATATTTCTTGATTTTCTGAGTAGACTACAATAAACAAATAAGTGTGATATCTCATATCAACTTATTCGAGCATGGCCATGCATTTCTAGTCTCACTCCATCAAGAGGCCTAAGATATTACTCCTATTATGTATGAGAGATAAATCCTATCTTGATCAACCTCTATTAAATGGATTGGGTATATCCAACATCAGTTTTTTATACTACAACATGTTACGTTAGACGTTTTGACTATATCAAAATATACGATTCACGATGTTGGGACAATGATGATCTTAAGTCTGATGATCATATACATAGTTATCACTATGAGCAATATTGTGACTATTACATAATAATCTAAGAAACATACTCATAGCGGGTCAGTCCAATATATTATTCTCAAGCACGTACTCATGTATTGATTTTGACGCCCCTATGTAAATGACAACTCTTTGTCGTTAATCAATTACACATTAGTGTAACAGCCCGAATTAGGGCCTAGTTGGAATAGTGGTTTTGAGACCACAAATCCGAGGTAGAAAATTTATTTTCATGATTATTTTTGTGATATAGCATGCTTGCATGATATTGAGAAAGTTTCATGAATGAAATTTTATGAAATAGTAATTAATTTGTCCTTTAGGACTAAATTGCAAAAGATGCAAATTATGAGTTTCTAGAAGGTTTAATTAGACCAATTTTTGGAACTATGGACAAAAATGCCCATGGAAGGGAAAAATATCAAAGAAAGGGCATAATGGCATTTTGATCATTTGGTAAAGTTAAGTAATAAAAAGGGAAAATAAGCCAAAAATAAGCTTATCTTTTCCATGTACCAGGCGAATTTCTCAAGCCACCATAGCTAGGGTTTTTCTTCATTTTCAAGCTCCAAATCAAGAAACGTGAAGCTTGGACCAAAACCGAGGAAAAGGAAAAGTCGTGGGCTAAACCGATAAATTTCCCACATTTTGGACTCGAGGTAAGTTGTATGTAATAATTTAGCTTCTATGTCATGTAAATTCATTATGATGCCATTTTATGAAATTTGTGATATTTTAAGAAGCTATGAACATAATCTTGTATGAATTATATATATGAGATTCATGACATTAATTTGTTCAGGCAAAGTATGAGATCATGAAATTTATTGATGTGAAATTTTACTAAGAAATGATGAAATTATGAAAAGGGAAATTTTATGCAAGTTTAATGGATACGGAGGATACCGTAATCATGCTATGAGTATTATAGGTCCTGTATAAGACCATGTCTAGGACATGGCAACAGCACTGAACTGAGATCCCATGTAAGACCATGTTTGGGACATGACATTGGCATCAAGACGTGATCCCTTGTAAGACCATGTCTGGGACATGGCATGGGCATCCAAGATGAGGTCCCGTATAAGGCCATGTCCAGGACATGGCTTCGACACCGAGAGGAAATAGGGATCCCTTGTAAGACCATATCTGAGACATGGCGTTGGCATCTGTCGTGAAGTCCCATGTAAGACCATGTCTGGGACATGGCATCGGCATCAAAGTATGATCTCATGTAAGACCATGTCAGGGACATGGCATCGACATCGACGTGTGATCCCATGTAAGACCATATCTGGGATATGGCATTGGCAACCCTCCATGAGATTGATTTACGGGTATTATTCGGTAATCTAAAGAGTTATAAGGAAAGTATCCTCATTGATAAATTTGAAGAGAAAGACTAAGTTTCATGATGTGTAACACCCTTTACCCGAAACCATCACCAGAATCGAGTAATGAGCGTTACCGAACTTACCGAAGTACAGACTCATGTTTACAACCAAATCATTACAATTTTACCCTTATCGAGGGTTTACTATCGCAATACTAACATCTCGGATGATTAGGATTCGAATCTTATCGCATCAGAAGCTCGAAAAATTTTTCACTTTTGAAATAATGTCACAAGCCCGTGTGACACATAGCACGGCTGTATGGCCTTCACACGCCCATGTTTAACGACTATGGTTGAAACTGTCAAGTTGGCCACGGTCACCCCACACGGTAGTTTGGGGGCCGTGTACCCTACACGGTCGAGACACACGGCCGTGTCTCCTGCCCGTGTGGTATAGTAAAATTCAAAAATTAAGGTGCAGGGGAGGCACGGTCTGAGTACACGCCCGTGTGCCCTACCATACAGGCCGTGTCAGGCTATTTACCAAGCCTTGGCCTCCCTAAAACACAATTTCACATACATACCATTCATTTCAACCAATTCCAATGTCACATACTCAAAATGATTACATTTATAACACCATTTACAAAACAATACTTATACAAAGACTAGCCACCTATACATGCCAAACTCAAAATATGAAAATCATGCATACATACACCAAGGTAGCTTGATAGTGTGAGACGAGCCTCCTTCGATCACCAATCTCAGTATGCTTTATGCTCGATAATCTAAAAGGAAGGAAAAAGGAAAGGGAGTAAGCTACGAGTAGCTTAGTAAGTCATAGGTAAATCAATAGCAAAACACACAATAATTAGCTACGAGTAGCTTAGTAAGTCATAGGTAAATCAATAGCAAAACACACAATAATTAGCTAAGGCATCTTATTTCCACATAGCATAAATGCAACATTTATACACTTACTCATGCACATTCTTATCAAAAGGTCCAAATATAGACATTCACACACATATCATGTTCAATTCATTTTCAATAGCTTAACCTGCACAATTGCTTCACATAACCGAGTTAATTGCCGTTGAACATTTAGAACAGAAATGGATATACAGAGGTTAGCACCGAAAGTGCCTCATAGATATGTGGCCGAAGCCAATACAGAAATATGGCAAAAGCTATTAGAATATGTAGCCGAAGCCACCAGAATATATAGCCGAAGCTACCTCAGACTACAGAAATACAGACGTAATTCACGGGCCTACTCACATAAGCTGACAGGTGACTGCAACACATGCAAGTACACCCAACACCTGGGATACGGAATCAGACAAAATCAGAAGCCCTCAAGTGACATGTCACACATATCCGAAGTCATTCTTACAATTCAAACGGGATTTATCAAAACATTCACAATCATACAATTTCATAATTCGTAATTCATATTCACATATTTTCACTTAGAAATCATCAAATAATTAACAATGATGCAAATGTGCTATAATTTACTCATGACTTACCTCGATAACAAAACGACTAAATCTCGAATTAGTCGACTACCTTTTCTTTTCCGCGATCTCGATCGCTTTCTCTTCTTTCTTGATCTAAATAAACATATTTAACACATTTTATCAATTTCTTACTCAAATTCGTTCACAATTCGAACATTTGGGCGAAATGACAATTTTGCCCCTAGTCTTGTAAATTCAATTTCACTCTATTTTCTTAACCATTTATACTTAACTAAATCTTTTTCATAACAACAATCTAAGAATCACATATTTTCTTATACTTATGAGTAAATTTCCATTTTTCTCATTTTAGTCCCTTAGGGACGTTTTTACCCAAAACTACTTAGAAAAACTCGTAAATAACACTTCAAGAATCCTTTTTCTACCATTCCTCATCAAATCACAAATTTCTCAAGAATGGGTAGATTTTTGAAACTCAATTTCTCTTCAAATAAATGGTAAAATCATGAAATTCAAGCTCAGAGAAACTCAAAAATACAAAAAGAATCGAAAACGGGGCTAAAATGCACTTACAATTTGCTTGAAAAATCAAAGAGTCCCTTAGCTATAGAGAGGGAAAATTTTGGCAGCTATTGGAGGAAGAAGATGAACACTTTTCATCTTTTTCTCATCCTTTTTATTAGTTTTTTTAGCTAAATGGACAAAAATGCCCTTATGGCTATTACACACAAAAATTTCTAGAAATGCCCATATATGTCCCTGCTATTAATCATTGGTCTATTTTCTATTTAAAGACCTCTAGTTCAAACCCCCATTTCAAATAGGTACTTACACATTATAACTCACATTTTGCAATTAATGCAATTTAGTCCCAAAAATAAAATTAAGCACTTTATCGATAAAATTTTCAAACCATATTTTCACAACAACAGTTTATTTATCAGACATTATCAAAAATTCAGACAATTCAAAATTTTATACTTCAGATTTGTGGTTACGAAACCACTATTTCGATTAGGCCCTATTTTGGGCCGTCACATGATGGGTGTTGCAGATTCATGTGCACAAGTAAATTATGTGACACTCGGAAGTATATTGCTGTGAGAAACACAATATAAAAGGCATGAGTATGACATGAGTTTGAGCATTTCATGAGAATGAGTAAGTTATGAGCATAATACAAACCATGAGGTTAAGTAAGTATGTGAATGAGTAAGAAAGTCCATGATATACTATGATGCTTAATGAGATAATTGTGCCATGACTATTATGGCTATTTTCTCCATGCAACTTACTAAGAATTTTATGTGCTTACTCCTTTTATTTCCTTTCCCATATAGACTTACCGATCTAACTCGAGGATCTCTTGAAGGCGGAGCTTGTAGTCACACTATCAAGCCAATTATTTTGGTATAGTAAGTAGTTTTTCTGTTGTATGGCATGTATAGGAAGTTAGTCATTTTGTTACTTGCCACTTAAATGGCTATATGTGTTGGCCATTGTTATACTTGAGTCAAGTTGTAATGGTCTTTAGATATGGCCTAATGTTGCCTACCTTAATCTATATACAATGGTGGATGTTTTTCATGTTTGATATACTTTAAATTATGAATTGATGTTGGTATGAATTGGTGTTGTATTTGGTCATGTTTCAGGGTGGCAAAAGGCTTGGAAAATAGCCTATTATGGTCCACACGGTTGGGCACACGGGCGTGTGCCTAGGCCGTGCATGACACACGGTTAGCCCCCATGGGCATGATAATAAGCCGTATGTTCCCTGTCTCCAAATTAGCTAAGTTAGTATTGAACATGGTTTGAGCACATGGGCGTGTGCCACGGTCGTGTGAAAGAAATAGAATGCTCAGGTTTTTATACACGGGATCTTGACATGACCGTGTTTAGACTGTGTGAGGGACACGAGTGCTAGACATGGGTGTGTGCCCAGACCGTGTCAAAACCCCTATAGGTTGAATTAAAAATAAATTCAGCACGGGCTAGAGACATCAGCGTGTGCGACCATACAGCCTGCCCACTGGGCGTGTGGCACTGTTTTAAGCAAAAATTTTCTAAGGGCTCGAAAGTTCTCGGATCAGTTTCGAAACATACTCGATATAGGTTGTGGGCCTCGTAGGCCTATAATAAGGTCATGAAGAGATTGAATGAAAATTTTTAATAAGGAAAGAAATTTTATGGCTCGGTTTTATTTATCCAAGCATGTTCAAGTATAGTAATGCCTCGACCCCGTCCTGGCGTTGGACTTGGGTAAGGGGTGTTACAATTAGTCTCAATGCATTATTATTGCCCAAGCCCACAATAATACTTGACTAAGGACCTTTTAAGAATAATCATATTTTCTTAAGACTTTATTACAACTCAATTTATTTATATACACAGAAAAAGAAATTGAAATAATAATGGTAATGCCTTATATTAATAAACAAAGTAAAACGAGTTAGGAATACTTTAACAATCTTCCACTAGAACTAAGACCTATCAATCATTTATCTAATACCATGTGACTTAGTGTGAGGATCACGCTTCTACTCTGTTAGAGGCTTCGTCAGTGGATCAGCAATGTTGTCATCTGTTGGTACTCTACATATTGCCACATCTCCTCAATCAATGATTTCTTGAATAAGATGAAAGCGCTTTAGTATATGTTTGGATCGCTAGTGAGATCTGGGTTCCTTTGCTTGTGCAATAGCTTCGTTGTTGTCACAACCAAGTCCTATAGCATCTGTTATGCTAGGCACAACCCCTAGTTTAGATATGTACTTCTTAATCCAAACAGCCTCTTTTGCAGCCTCACTAGCTGCAATGTACTTGGCCTCAGTTGTAGAATCAGTTACTGTATCTTACTTTGAACTTTTCCAGTTTACATCGCAACCATTAAGGTAAAACACAAAATCTAATTGTGAATGTGAATCATCCTTGTCGGTTTGGAAACTAGCATTAGTGTAACCTTTTACAGTCAGCTCTTTCTCACCTCCATATATAAGGAATGTATCCTTAGTTCTTCTCAAGTACTTAAGGATATTTTTAACTACGACCTAATGACCTTCACCAGGGTCTACTTGGTACTAGTTCGTCATGCTTAAAGCATATAATACATCTAGACGGGTACATAACATGACATACATGATAGATCCAATAGCCGAAGTATATGAAATCTTACCATATGTTCTCTCTCTTGTGAATATTTTGTGCAAATGATTGTTTCATTCATTTGTGTTTAATTCATGTTAATACTTGTAAATGTAAGGCCAACATTTATAGATTAATGAATTAATTGTTTAATTTGAGAAGAGGTAATGGTTAATAGACAAAAGACCTAAATGGTGCATATCATGTCGATATCGAAAAGTGATTGTTGTATGTATAAAGTGTATAAAATGCCTGAAAAGGTGATTTCTAGGTTATTTTTGACATAGAAATATGTGAAATAACTTAAGGACATAATAAGAATTCAAGAGAAGCCTATGCCTTAATTAAAAGTAGGTTTATTGAATTTTCATATTGCCATGACCCCTTCGTGATATTCATTTTGTAAATGCCAATAAACTTTTATTAAGTAAAATACTTAATCTAGTTTATTAAATCTTGTCTTTAGTCTTTCTATTGTGATTATTTTCTGCAACATCTGTTGTTTTATTTTGTGGGTATTTGAAACCTGATTACGTTCATAACATAATTTTTGAATCATAAAAACAATATTTTTCTTTACTTATCTTTTTCCAAATTTTTTCTAGTTGACTTTGCAAATAATTTACACATTCAGTCCTTGTGGAGACGATAACTCTTTACTTACTACTTATTACTTGTATGATTGTGTACGCTTGTACATAACCCTGATACAGTAGGCACCCCTCAGCATAATTCTATAACATGAACGCCCCCGTAGATGCTCCATCAAGTCTCAATTGCAAATTCCCATCAAGCCCTTTATAAAAAACTTGTAATTGTAGTCAGTCTTGCAGCCATGATAAGGGAACTTACATAGTATAAATTTGAAGCACTCCCACGTTTCGTATAGGGACTCTCCCTCAAGTTGTTGATAGTTGGTGATATCCATTGAGGGCTTTGATCACCTCCAGACATACCAACATCCAAAGTAAGAATCCTACACAAAATATATTGAAAAGATGATGTCTACAAGTATACATGTCAGGTTGTAATATAATTACAATGAAGTAACGAGTACTCTGAGGATCGTACCCAAGGGAGGGGAGCACTAAATTAACCCTAACCTAAGCATAAATATATCTAATTAGTACTTTAGATAAATTATATTATGATTAAACATAAGGAAAGATTTTTGGGAGTTTTATAATAATAATGAAAAATAAAATAAATAAAGAAATATTAGGAAATCAAATAATAAACTGTATCAGATCTGAGCATGGGTGATTAGCTCACTTGGGTAATCATAAGAAATCATCTCTTTGAGTTTCTTGTTCAATAAAATAGTCAATACCCTAGTAGGATCTTTTGATCTTCCACTAGAATAATGAGTTGACAAAAACTACTTATATTTCGACCTCACAGTCTAAACCGGTTTAGGGCTAAGGTGTTCATGTATAGACCATGTCAATTTTGTGTTAATTCCCACCTAGATTACTTCTTAGGGTTATTAAACCTAGGGTTTAAGTTCTTCCTCTCCCGAACAACTGATCTACTAAGAAAACCCTACAAAATAGTTAATTAATCATACTTCCACTTGCTAATCCTCCATAAGAGGATTAGTTGCTAATGGATCTTAAAAACATGGTAAAGTTGATATGGAAGATAAGCATTAATAATAAATCAAGAGAATAAAGTTTAAGAGAAGCCTGAATTGTATTAATTGATGTTGAATCCACATAGATTTGATTGAGTTCACAAATCAGATTTCCCAACAAAAGTAAATATAAAAATCTTAAAATAACCTAAAGCCTAAGAAAAGGGAAAAAACTAAAAACTGAAATTGTAAAGAAAATTCTAAAGTACAAAAAGTTGTCCCTAACATGTGTTAACTGAGCTTATTTATATATTTAGGGTTGTCGTCATCCTTAACCCTAGGTCAGCTGATGCTCTCATGTTTAATGTTTGATTTTGAAGGTGGAAATGCCTTTGGCTCGTAAATTCTTCTCGTACAGAGACGATGTCGCGACACCCTAGAGTTGTTCACGACATCGAAGGCAATATGCTCATCTTTAGGGTAGCTTTAGGGGTGTGTCGCGACATCCTTATGCTTTATCGTAACACTGAAGGTTGCCTTGGAGTTCTTGCATCCTGCTTCCTTTATTGGGACATCAAACTCCCCGTGTTGCAATATAGTAACCAATATTGATTTTGTACGCCTTCTAATGTCTCTTGCCCACTCAGCAATTATGTTAGCTCACCCTAGGCCTTATTTGGCCCCTAAGGTCAATAAAAGACTCAATTTGCACATTTTATTGAATGTGAATAAAAATACAAAATCTTAACTAAAACATAAAAAAAGTGCTCGTATTCAAGCTCCCTAAATGTGAAAACTAGTTTAATCTACTACATCGAATTATGACAGATCATGTAACGCCCCAATTTTTTGGGTTTTTGAATTTCTGCTCAGATTTAATTTTTGCTTGGCTTGATGTGTTATATTGATGTATTGGGTGTGTTTGGTGGACCTTTAGAAGGCTTAGGTGTTAGTCTAAGGCTTGGTAAAATTTTTAATTTTGGTCTTAGGTGATAATGGACTTAAGCTAGGTGGGCCTTTAAATTAAAGTTGGGGTTTTAAGACATAAGAAGACCTGTGGTAAAGTGGTAAGGTAGCGCCACTTAGAGCTTAAGGAGGTGGCGTATAGAGGCTTGTGAGAGAGTTGAGGTTCGAATCCCTTAGTTAGCAAAGTGCTTATTTTATTTTGTTACAAGTGCATGGTAAGAGATGGAACTCAAGTGGAACATTGAAGGAAGGTGTTTGAATGTCTCAGGGGATTGGATCAAGGAGTGATAAGGGGAGAAAATTTAGGAGCTGATTGGGGAACAAGAGTTGGCCGAATATGGGTTTCTTGGAGAGCAATTTCGGCTAGGGTCTGTTGGTGTTTGCATATTAGACAAGTAGAGAAAAAGTGGGTGCCGAATTCCTTTTGGTTCTTTTCGGGATTTTCTTTGGTCATTCAATTAGTGTCGAATAGGTAGATTGTAGGGGTTACCGTTCTTTCCATTCTTTTCATTCCTTTCTCTCCTACTCCCCTTTGTTCTAAAAGCCAAAAACGCAATACACAAACCCTTTTCTTCTCCTCTTTCTTCTTTACTTTATTGCCTGAATTGACTCACTTGGAACCTCTCTTGGTCGACTTCTCAAAAGTCAAAATCTCAGAATATTCAGTCTTTGTGCCGATTTCTTCTTAGCCGAACCTGTCCATTCCTTTTCTTCTCCTCTAGCCAAGCCGCTTATTCTTCTCTTCTCTATTTCTTTATTGTTTTTCTCTTGCAGTCCCTAATAGCCAAACCTTGTTATCTATTTGCAAACATTTACCCTTTGGCTGAATACCTTAGTCATCTTCTCCATCTTTGGGTTTTGGGTAGATCCATTAGAGATCAGGATTTGGTCTAGTGGAAGGCGACTTCGGTGGTATCTGTCGGATCGAGCGAATTCTTGGGTAAGAACTTCAATCTTCTCTTGCTTTTGGGTTAAGGGAAAAGCTGAAACCCCCTAACCCTTTGTACTAATCGGTCTAGATCCTTTCTATGGGTTTAGATGTTGGGCTCTTTTGATAAATAATGGAGTTTTATGGCTTTTTGTAAGGTGGATCTCATGGAGGCTAGGGTGGTTAACGATATCAAGACAATCTAGATCTAGATCTAGTGGTTAGATTCGGCAAAGGTAAGTGTTGGTGATGCTCTAATGTTAGCCGAATAGGTATGTTAAGGTGGTATTGATTGTTCAATTGTATTATAGTTAACGTATGGTTAAACAGTTGTAGGTTAATCGTTCGAGGGATTTTAGCATATTTTGTAAAGAGGTGTGTAATCGACACCCTCTAGTAGATTAGATCGGTAAAAGTCGAAAAGCCAAAATGCTGAAATGCTGGATTTTCAAGGGCTTATGAGTGTGCAAGCGCTCGTGGGTCGGTTTGAAAATGTGAAGTTGGTATTTACGAATGGTAAGACTGTTGTGCGTGTTTTCGTGCATTTGGGTGGTTTTGGGCCTTGATAGGCCGAATTTGGGCCCAATGGCCTTATTGGCCCATATGGGTGAAATCATGCGGTAAGTATTTTCTAGTAAACTGGATATTAGATCTGCTAAAATATGTGTAAAATTTGGACTTAGTGGGCCACAGTAGCTAGTGGGCTCCATCAGGCCCATTAGGGGTTTTAGGGCCCGATGACTCTGTATTAATGAAATAGGCTAATTGAGTCACTCGGGTGACGTTAGATCTGTTAGTAGGCTGTAATAGGCATAAAACCCTAAAACCTAGCAAAATTACCGAAATACCGCTAAAGGGTAAAAATTACTATTTTACCCCTAGACACTAAATGATAATTTTACCGCTACAGAAAAGTTGACTGATTTGCATGCTAATATATCTGATATTCTATATGCCATGACATGTATACAATGATCTGCCTCGTATTACTGTTCTAGTGGCTTGGCCACGATATCTATACTGCGACTATGGTGTGTAGGGCTGGATGGGTTAAGTTATTCCCTACATGGTGTGATGGGTTGGTAGGGTGGTGTGTTGGGCTAGACTGGAATTGGGCTTTGAATACATATATACTTATATATTCTGTTCTGTATCTTTAATGGGCCTAAGGCCCACTCTGTTTCAGAAAAAGGCGTAGGCCCAGTTTGATCTGTATCTGAATAGAGCTTCGACCCAGACTAAGTTTTGACTGATCTCTCATACTGGTTGGGTTCAATTACACACTGAGTTTTCACAAACTTGCCCTATTATTTCCATTCATGCAGGTAACCCCTAACCATAGACGACTTGGAACTGTGAGGGATTCGGGGTGGCCACGTGGATCATGCTTCTGGTTTTTAGTTTGGTTAAACTTTATTTTTATTTCTATTCCATTTTAAATTTTCAGATTTATGTTGTAATAAAGCCACTCGGATATTTGGTTTTGGGTTTCTTTATTATTTGTTTAAAAATGGTAGACTAGTTTATGCGGGTTTCCAAACTTAATCGCAAATGTTTTTAAACATGCCACACGTAATGATTGGATGATTTAGTAACTATAAGACGACAATGAGCTTTTGTTATAAACTTTTCTTGGTAATTAAAACAGTTTCCAAATCTGATAATGCTAAATAATTATAAGCTATTAATTGTGTTTTTCAACAAATAACAGAACATTTTGTTAAGAAGATGATCGTAAATGAATCAATTGTCCAAGTGACACACCAGATCTGGCCATAACATCTGGGCCGGGTTTGGGGTGTTACATTTACCAGTATCAGAGCCCGGTTCAACAACTCAGCTGCGGAATGGGTTCAAATGTTTTCTTAAAATTTAAGCCCTAACTTTTTTTTAAATTCGGTTTTGGAAAAATATCCTTAAGAAAAGTCTTTTAAAATTGATTTTCTTTCTAAAAATATTTTTTTATTTCCAAAAGTCTAGGCTTTTTGAGAAGTTCTTCAAAAGAGTATATTTAAAACATTTACTATCGACAAAACTTGGGTTTTTCTGAATTTGATTTCTAAATAGTGGCACACCGAGTCTCTGGCACCAAGTCCATAAGTATCTTCTGCTTTGCTATATTTAATTGTGATACTGTAATACTGTGATACTACTGTAGATAGTGCTAAGACCCTACTGAAATTCCGTAGTTAGGGTGACACTGTGACTATAGAAGACTGAGACAGTAGGAAACTAAAAACTCTAGAAGATTGAAACTGTAGCTGGACTGCAATTCTGCGAAAATAAAGCTCTAAAATACTATCTCTTCATAAAACATCTGTAATAAATACTAAAATTTTGAACTAATTCATAAAATTCGTAGATCAGATAATACGATATGCGTGGGAGGGCAACACGTGGAAGAGGCCGTGGTTGTGGCCGAAGAAGTACTTAGGTTGGATCTTCATCCTCGGGACATATGCCAGCTGGAGAGGCACGAGCGCGACCAGCAACTGAGACGGGGTCTTATGATTGGGCTGTAGGGGATGATGCTTTATCCCAGGCGATGCTCCGTGTTCTGGAAAGGGTTGCTGGAGCGAGTACTGGAACGATGAATCAGGGATCAATTTTTGAATGTCTTCGAGCGAATGGACTGGAGATTTTCAGGGACGTATCTGGTGTAGCCCCGAATGTGGCCGAGTATTGGTTGGAGGCCACGCAGCAGATAATGGACGACCTGGACTGCTCAGTGGAGCAGAAGCTAAAAGGAGCAGTATCTTTGTTGCGTGATGAGGCCTACCAATGGTGGATCACTGTGAGAGATGGCACACTAGCTGAGCGAGTGACTTAGGAGTTGCTTAAGACGGCTTTCAAAGGGAAGTACGTCAGGGTGAGCTATGTGGACGCCCGAAGGAAGGAATTCCTGAATCTAACTCAGGGTAACAAGACTGTAGCGAAATATGAAGCTAAATTTTTACGGTTAAGTCGGTATGCCGGTAGAATAGTCACTACGGAGTATGAACGCAGTGTGCAATTCAAGGATGGCCTCAGAGATGAGCTAAGAGTACTGATTGCTCCATAGAGGGAGCGTGATTTAGCTACTTTGGTGGAGAAAGCCAAGATTGCTGAGGAAGTGAAGCTCTCAGATTACCAAGACCGTGAAAAAGACAGAAACTGATTCATGAGGGAATCAGGGCCCTCGGGTGCTGCGGGTAGGTCTGTTAAAAGAGCTAGAGGGGACGAGTCGGTTCAAGCAGTTCTGATGAATGTTGTTAGACTGTAAGCTTGTGCAAACTGTGGAGAGGTACACCTAGGAGAATGTTGGAGATGTTCTGGAGCATGCTTTCGGTGTGGGTCCCAAGATCATCGAGTCAAGGATTATCCTGAAAGGCTGGTACGATGTAAGCTATTGAACCGAGGGTTGCTCAGCCAGTGAGAGGTGGTCAACGACCAGCAAGAGGCCGTGGACAGGCTAGGGGCAGTAATGGAAATGGACGCGAACATGGAGCACTGGGTAGGGGTGCTGGAAATGCTGAGGTATGACAGCCGGCGTTGGTTTATGCTACTCAACGTTGAGAGGAAGGTGATGCATCTGACGTCATAACCGGTACGTTTTTAATTAATAGCACGCCATACACTGCTTTGATTGACATTGGATCTACACATTCATATGTTGCTTGTGATGTGTCTAGGACGTTGGGTGTGCAATCTGAGAATACTGTGAGTGGGATATCTGTAATAAGTCCATTGGGTCACTCGGTTAGGGTAGAAAAACTTTTTAGGGATGTACCCTTAGAGACACAAGGTAGAATCTTCACTATGGACTTGATGGAGTTACCATTTGGAGAGTTTGATCTCATCTTGGTATGGATTGGCTTGCAAAGCATCGGGCAACTTTGGATTATACTGCCAAGCAGATGGTGTGAAAGACCACGGAGGATGAGGAGGTAACGATAATAGGGGAGCAAAGAGATTACTTGTCCAATTTTATCTCGGCTTTAAGAGCTAAAAAGCTGATTCGCAAAGGTTGCGAGGCGTTTTTGGCATATGTGGGTAAGTCAGATTTTGTGGGTTTGTCCGTAGGGGAAGTTAGAACTGTCAAGGAGTTTCAGGATGTTTTTTCGAATGAGTTTCTGGGGTTGTCTCCAGACCGTGAAGTCAAATTTGGAATTGACTTGTTGCTTGGAATAGCTCTGGTGTCCATCGCTCCTTATAGGATGGCACCGAAGGAGTTAGTGGAGTTGAAAGCGCAAATTCAAGAACTTCTAGATCGAGGTTTTATTAGACCAAGTGTGTTTCCGTGGGGAGCACCGGTCTTGTTCGTTAAGAAAAAGGATGGGACGATGCGCATGTGCATTGATTATCGTCAGTTGAACAAATTGACTATTAAGAACAAGTACCTTCTGCCGAGGATCGACGACCTATTTGACCAACTAAGAGGAGCTTCAGTATTTTCCAAGATTGATCTTCAGTCCGGGTATCATCTGCTAAGGGTTAAAGAGGTAGATATTCATAAGACATCATTCAGGACTATATATGGTCATTACGAGTTCCTGGTGATTCCATTTGGATTGACAAATGCGCCAGCGGCCTTCATGATTTGATGAACTGGGTATTTCAACCCTACTTAGACCAGTTTGTGGTCGTCTTTATAGACGATATTCTGGTGTATTCGAAAACTGAGGAGAATCATGATGAGCATATCCGAATTGTTCTGCAAGTGTTGAGGAAGAAGCAACTGTATGCAAAATTCAGCAAGTGCGAATTTTGGTTGCGAGAAGTGACATTCTTGGGTCACGTTGTTTCTGTTGAGGGGATTAGGGTGGATCCTCGAAAAATCGAGGCGGTTCTGGAGTGGAAGCCACCGAAATTTGTGTAAAAAATTTGGAGTTTTCTGGGTTTGGCAGGGTATTATAGAAGATTTGTGGAAGGATTTTCCTTAATTGCAACACCATTGATGAAGATTTTGAGAAAAGGAGTACCGTTTATCTGGATTGAAAAACAACAAGAGAGTTTAGAGAAGTTGAAGAAAGTTTTGATTAAGGCACCTGTGTTAATTCAGCCGGAGTCTGGAAAGGATTTTACTATGTATAGCGATGCGTCGCACGTTGGATTGGGCAGTGTGTTCATGCAAGAGGGAAAAGTGGTTGCATATGCATCGCGACAACTCAAGCCCCATGAGGCGAATTACCCTACGCATGATCTGGAATTAGTAGCGGTAGTCTTTGTGCTAAAGATCTAGTGGCATTACTTGTACGGAGAAAAGTGTATTATATACACGGACCATAAGAGCCTCAAGTATCTTTTAACTCAGAAGGAGTTGAGGCTTAGGCAACGAAGATGGATAGAGTTGCTTAAGGATTATGACTGTTGTATTGAGTATCACCTAGGCAAAGCTAATGTGGTAGCTGATGCACTAAGTCAGAGAGTTGTAATTGACTTGAGAGCGATGTTTGCTCATCTTAGTCTGTATGATGATGGTAGCTTGTTAGCTGAATTGCAAGTAAGATCGGCCTGGATAGAGCAAATTAAGGAGAAGCAACTTTTGGATGAGTCATTGGTTCCTCAGTTTTGACTGGTTGAAGAGGGTGGAACTTCTGATTTTGGTTTGAATAATGAAGGGATTTTGTGTTTCCATGGGAGAGTATGTGTCCCAAAAGACTCTGGTTTAAGGCAGTCTATACTGCAAGAGGCTCATGTCGATCTTTGTGCCATGCATCCTGATGGGAATAAGTTGTATCGGGATTTACAAGAATTGTATTGGTGGCCTGGACTTAAGCGGGAAGGAATAGAGTTTGTAGGTAAGTGTCTGACATGCCAGCAGGTAAAAGCTAAGCATCAACTGCCTTCTAGACTTTTGCAGTCAGTTAAGATTCGACTTTGGATGTGGGAAAGGGTAACCATGGACTTTGTGAGTGGGCTACCCTTGACACCTACCAAGAAAGACTCGGTTTTGGTGATTGTGGATAGGCTAACCAAATCTTCTCATTTTATACCCATCCGAACCTTTAAGTCATCTATCTCTTTGGCACCATCTCCTCCCTTTTCATAACTTCTTCTTCGTCTTCTTTTCTTTTGTTTCGCTAAAGATCACCCTAGTCTAGTAAGCACATCCTTAAACCGATTATCCCTTCTTCAATCGGTTACTCCTCTTGTGTGGCCTTCATAGCCTAATCCCTTAGATCTCTCCTCCTCTTGCGTTTTGTCTAGATCTACAATAGATCTGGGCTTAGGCTAGTGATCGGTGGTTCTCTCTTTTGTCAAGACAATCAAGAGAACTCTTAGGTAGGTATTCTATTCTTTCTTTTCCTCCTTTTAAGTGGTAGATGAAAAGCTGAAACCCTTATTACCTTTTGTACTAATCAGCTTGGATCTCTTCCTTGAGGGTCGACTTAAGCTTTCTCTTTTATGACTACTTGTATTTCGTAGCTTTTTGTGAAGGTGAATCTCGTGGAGGGTGGTTAGTAGATAAGAATAGCGAAGCAATCTAGTGGTCGGAACTAGATTTCGGCAAAGGTAAGTGATGGTGATATGTTAGTGTTTGCCAAATAAGTAAGTCAAAGTGGTGTTGATTTTCAATTGGATTATGGTTTGACATTGTGGTTAAACTGCTTTAGGTTAATCGTTCGCGAGATTGTCTGACGTTAATCGTAAACAGGTGTGTAATGACACCTTTTAGTAGCTTAGATCGGTAAAAGCCGAAAAGCTGAAACGCCGGCATTTCGAGGACTTGTAAGTGTGTGAATGCTCGTGGGTCAATCCAAAATCGTGAATCTGGAGTATTGGATTGTAAGGGCTGCTGTGTGCGTTTTCGTGCACTTAGGCTGCTCTGGGCCCCGATGGGCCGAAATTGGGCCCAACGGGCTTACGAACCCATATGGGTAAAAGTATGCGGTATGTAATTTCTTGTAAATTAGATATTAAATATGAGATAACATGCATAAAATTAGACTGAGCGGGCCACGTAAGCATGTAGGCTCCCTCGGGCCTATTAGGGGTTTTTGGGCCCGATTTCACTATATGATTGTACAAACTTTCTGAGTCGCTCAGAGCGATGTTAGGCCTGCTGGAAGGTCATATTAAGCATGAAATCTAGAAATGTAGCTAACTGACCAAAATACCCATAAAGGGTAAAAATTACCATTTTACCCCTACATGCCAAAAGACTATTTTACCCCGAGAAATAGTTGACTGATTTGCATATATCTGTATATGATAATCTGTATGCTTATGTCATGTGGTACCCTAGGTTGCATGGGGTTGGGTTATGGATATGGAGGAAGTTCTATATAGTGGCACTGCCACGTAATCTACTTAGAGGCTCCGCCTCGTATTTCTGTTCTGGTGGGTCTGCCACGATTTCTGTATTAGCAGCTCTGCTGCGTCTGTGGTATGTAGGGCTGGGTGGGTTGAGTTATTCCCTACATGGTGTGATGGGCTGTTACAGGTGGTGTGTTGGGCTGGACTGGGATTGGCTTTGAATACATACATACTTATATATTCTGTTCTGTATCGATAATGGGCCCAAGGCCCACTCTGTTTCAGAAAAGGGCCTAGGCCCAGTTTGATCTATATCTGAATAGGGCTTCGGCCCAGACTAAGTTTTGACTGGTCTCTAATACTGGTTGGGTTCAATTACACACTGAGTTTTCACAAACTCACCCTATTATTTCCATTCATGCAGGTAACCCCTAACCATAGAGGACTTGGAGCTGTGAGGGATTCGAGGTGGCCACGTGGATCATGCTTCTAGTTTTAGTTTGGTTAAACTTTATTTTTATTTCTATTCCATTTTAAATTTTCAGATTTATGTTGTAATAAGGCCACTCGGGTATTTGGTTTTGGGTTTCTTTATTATTTGTTTAAAAACGATAGACTAGTTTATACGGGTTTCCAAACTTAATCTCAAATGTTTTTAAACATGCCTCATGTAATGACTGGATGATTTAGTAACTATAAAACGATAATGAGCTTTTGTTATAAACTTTTCTTGGTAATTAAAATGGTTTCCAAATCTGATAATGCTCAATAATTACAAGCTATTAATCATGGTTTTTCAACAAATAGCACAACGTTTTGTTAAGAAGATGATTGTAAATGAATCAATCATCCATGTGACACATCAGATTTGGCCATAACGTCTTGGTCGGGTTTAGGGTGTTACAGTACTTTCATTCTCATCTTGACTATGCCCGTTGAACCATTTGAAATCGCTAAGGATACTCGGAAATCTCATATAACTCGTACAATGCCATATCCCAGATATGGTCTTACATGCTATCACGTATCAATGCCAATAGCCTAGCTATGGCCTTACACAAAATCTCGTATCGATGCCATGTCCCAGACATGGTCTTACACAAAATCTCATCTCGGTAATCCTAATGTCATGACATTTGTATCCTATACTATTCCTAAGATTCGTAAGGGACTTTTGGACATCGTAATTCTGTCGATTTTGGCTCGTATTCATAACCATTCAGCATTCAATTCAATTTAATGATAAATAAACATTTATAACGCAATTTAAGAATGTTTGTTAGCATACGAACTTACCTCGTTCGCTGAAATGACGAATTAGGTCGACTAATTTGATATTTTGTTTTTCCCTCGTTCTAGATCCCAATCTCATTTTTTCTCAATTTATACCATATCAAATTTACTTATTTAATCAACAATTCATTCAATTTAGCACAATTTACACTTTTGGAAAATTACACTATTACCCCTATTATTTTACATTTTTGCAATTTAGTCCTTATCACATAAAATTATAATTCATTCAATTTAATACCAATTAATGCTGGCTGAATATTACCCATTCTCATATCAGCCCATATTTATCAAATGTTTCACATTTCAACTACACAATTAACACTTTTCACAATTTAATCCCTAAATTGCATTTTTACTCAAAATCACTTAATAAAACTTATAAAACTATCAACAAAGTTTCATAATCCATCATCAAATATCAAATCACACTTGTAATAAACAATGGCAACTATCAAAATCTTTAACAGTTTTGAAAACGGAGATACGGGCTAGGTAGATTAAACTGCAACTATTCCAAAAACATAAAAATCACTAAAAACCGAGTCAAAATAAACTCACATGCATGAATGGTAGCTAGCTGAACTTTGAAGCTATTTTAATGGCTTTCATCTTGCTACATTCGGTCGAAATGAAGACGACAAGATGGTGTCTTTTGTTATTTTTATTAATTTACTTATTATTTCACTAAATTACCTTTTTAACCTTTGAATTAACATATAAACATCACTTAATATAAGCCCAAATATGTCCACTAGCATTTATAAAGGTCCATTTACCAATTAAGGACTTCCATAATTAATTTCATGGCTCATAAACACTTTTAACATATAGAATGTAACTTTTGCATTTTACGCGATTTAGTCCTTTTTATCAAATTGAGCACTCAAATAATAAAATTTCTTTACGAAAATTTCACACAACTCTAATATCATAATATAGACAATAAAATAATAATAAAATAATTTTTTTAATGTCAGATTTGTGGTCTTGAAACCACTATTTTGATTTGACCCAAGAACGGGCTATTACATTCTTCCTCTCCTGAACAGTTGATCCGTTAAGAGAACCCTATAAAACAGTTAATTAATCATACCTGCACTCACTAATCCCCCACAGGAGGATTAGTTCCTCATGGATCTCATAAACAATATAAAATTGATATATAAAATAGACATGAATAACAATTCAAGAATATAAAGTTTAGAAGAAGCCTGATTTTTATTGAATAGAATGTTGAATCCTCACAGAGTTTGATCAAGTTCACAAATTCGATCTCCTAACAAAAGCAAAGAATGAAATTGAAAATAACCTAAAATACTAAGAAAAGAAAAAACCCTAAACTAGAATTACAAAAGAAATTCTAAACTATGCAAAGTTGTCCATAACATGTGTTAACTATGCCTATTTGTAGACTTAGAGTGGTCGTAGTTTGTAACCCTAGGTCAGCTGACTCTCCTGAGCTTAATGTTTAATTGTGTGGACCAAAACACCCCTGGCTTGTATTAGTTTCCCGTACAGATTTGATGTCACAACACCTTAGATCTTGTGTTGTGACATCGCAGACAGCATGCTTGTCTTTAGGGTGTGTCGCGACATCCTTAGACTGTGTCGCTACACTGAAGGCAGTCTTGGAGTTATTCTATTATGCTTTCTATGTTGTGACATTCAACCTTTCGTGTTGCAACACAATGACCAGTATCGAGTTAGTGTACCTTCTAATGGTCTCTTTCACACTCACAAAACATAATAGCTCACCCTTATGCCTCATTTGACTCCTAAGGTCAATAAAAGACTCAAATAACACAATTTATTAAATCTAGACAAACATAAGAAAAATTAACTAAAACTTAACTAAAATGGTCATATTCAAGCTCCTCCAATGTGAAAACTAGTTTAGTTTGCCACACCGAATTACAGTAGATCAAACTCCCCTACACTTAAGTCATTGCTTTTCCTTAAGCAAGGTAAAGAAAAACAGAGAATATAAAGACAACCTTTAGGTAATTATGATACAAATGTGAGCTTTGGAGCACATGACTAGGAATTTTATATTTACACATAATCTTGACATGATGAATAGTTGGAAACACGAAAATATACATGTAACATCCCGAAAAAGAGCCTAAATGGAACAGTGGTTACAAAACTACAAATACGAGATAGAAAAGTTTATTACGATGAATTATCATGATTTACCGATTGATTGGATGTATGTGTTAGACTACAGTTAAGAAATTTTATAGATTGCATGTTTAATTTGTCTATTAGGGCTTATTTGCAAAAGTTGCAAAATATGTATTCTAGTTTATAAAGTACTTGATTAAAATGGGGGTTTAAAGTAGAGGTCCTTAAATAGTAATTAGATCATTAAAGTTTGATGGACAAAAATAGACATGGTTAGTAAGTAAGGTATTTAAGGGCATTTTGGTAAAATGCCTTGATTAATGAATAAAGACAAAATAACATGAAATAAGCTATCATCTTCTTCATTTCTTTTCTCAATGGCAGAATGTAGCAAGGGGACACCATGGCTAGGGTTTGTTCATCTTCCAAGCTTCATAGTAAGTCTGTTCTAGCCCCGTTTTTCATTTTTTTTTTTACATTTTTGGAATCCCGATAACTTGATTAAGCTAATTCTTCCATTAATTGGAGCAAGGGTTTATATTTGGAAAATTACCCATAGGTGAAAAGTGTGTATTTTGATGTTTTATGATAGAATATGAAGCTTAGAATTATGTTAAACGACTTTTGCGAAGCGATTTTCAATAAAAACGAGTTAAACGACATAATCGGTAAAAATTATTATTGTTCATAAGTGCATGTTAGGGTGAGAATTTGATGGCCATAGAAGGAAGAAAATGATCAGCATGTCCTAAAACATAAGAATGAGGGATAAAGTTTAATTTCCAAGCTTTGGGGCAAAAGTATAAATATGCAAAAGTTTAGGGGCAAAAATATAAATTTTGTAAAAATATGTTTTAGGTCCGAAATGATTAGCGCATTGATTAAATAAGTGAAATATGATGTTTTAGATCTTGGAAAATGAGATTTGGACCTAGAACGGGAGAAAAACTAAAAATCGGGAAAGTTGGTCAAAATGGCTGTGTTGGTATCGAGGTAAGTTGATGTGTTTAATAAGCATTTAATTAAGCGTGTTTGAATGCTAAATTGATATATTAGTTATAAATGTTTTAGTATTGATTTTTGAATATAATGACAATAATTGAGAAATGCTTTGACATTAAAAGTGAGAATTCAAATAAGTTTACATATAAGACCACAGTGGTAATGTGGCTTTGTATAAGATCAAGAAAGTATTGAATAGCATAATTTGAGGAAAGTAAGATAAATTGAGGATATGATGAGAGTCAGAATGTAAGTATGTAAGTTGAGTAGCATTTTATTATTATGAAATTGTTGCTATTATTATTGTTGAGTTATGTGACTGACCTTAAGAATTTTGAGTAAGTATGCTTTAGCTATGAATTGCTAAGGCATTAATATTTCAAAGTCCATGCTTATAACATGGAAACTTAGGAAGAATTGATGGAAAAGTCCATATTTATAACATGGAAATTAAGGAAGAATTGACGAAAAAGCCTATGCTTATAACATGGCAATTAAAGAAGAACTGACGGAAAAAGACCATGGTTGACCCATGGCAACATAAGATAAGGATACCAAGTAAGACCATGCCAAGGCATGACATTGGTAAGTTTTACAAGGCAAGGAAATCATGTAAGACCATGTCAAGATATGGCATGGATAAGTTACTATAAGGCAAAGATTCCATGTAAGACCATGTCAAGACATGGCATTGATAAGTTGCTATAAGGCAAAGATTCCATGTAAGACCATGTCAAGACATGGCATTGATAAGTTGCTATAAGGCAAAGATTCCATGTAAGACCATGTCAAGACATGGCATTGATAAGTTGCTATAAGGAAAAGATTCCATGTAAGACCATGTTAAGACATGGCATTGACAAGTTACTACAAGGCAAAGATCCCATTTAAGACCATGCCAAGGCATGGCATTGATGATTTCACAAGGCAATGATACCACGTAAGACCATGTCAAGACATGGCAATGGTAAATTTCAAAAGGAAAGGTACTTGAGTAATCTAAAGAGTAAGTCAACGAGATGACAATGTAAGATCATGTGGAAAGATCACAGGTATGTACATAAGGCTTATTAATATTGAAGTTATAAGTTGATGATTTAAAAGTATTTTAATGAGTATATTCAAGTATTAAGTAAGTGATAAGTTTTCAATTATACTTATAACGCTTTGTGACATGGTTGACTATATGCCTATATATTATGAAAGAGTATTAATGTGTTAAGTGAGATGTTGCAGGTACATAAGCAAGCTATTAAGTAATGTATTTTTTTATTATTCTGAGCCTTTGGTAAGGTTACCAATGAGTAAGATTGGAAAGTAAGAATTTAACATTATTTATGCAAATTATGAAAGCTTAATAATAAGCTAAATTTATTACTAATGCCTATTATTTTACATGTGAACTTACTAAGTTTTATAAGCTTACCTCTTTCCTTTCCCCTGTTCTAGAGTTTTATCAAGCAAGCTCGGGCTGGAGGTCGTCGAAGATCGCTTCACACTTTCAACTATCAAGTTACCAATTGGGTATTTTCATTGAAATGTTTTCAGTTATGGCATGTATAGGGACTTGGCCATTTTGTGTGCATGTCCTTATGATATGGCTAAATAAGAACATGTGTTGATGTTATGTATGCCTAAATGAGGTTTAATGCAAAGAAATTATGAAAGAGTAAAAGTTGGTTATGAAACAGTTTTGGCACATCAGCAGTGACGTGATTTTGAAAAATCACTAAAAATTGTAGAAATGGAATTAAATGGTGAATGAGATATAGAATTAAATATTATTTAGTTTATTTTCATAGGAAAGAAATAGAGCAAGCAAAGGAAGTTTATATTCTGCGATATTTAAATTCTTGTGAGACTTGTTTAGAATGACTTTGTGATCACCTGTTTTGGATTTAGAAATTTACTAGAAATTGTACAAGAAGAATTAGGGCTATAATTTATATGTATAAATTCCTTAATGAGTCTATTTTCATTAGAAATGAGCAGGAACATTAAATGAAAATTTTATTATGAGATAATTGATTTTTAGTGAGGAAAGGTTAGAACAGTTGGACTGTGTAATAGGGGAAAATTTAGCTAATAAACTATAGTAATTGGCCAAACCAAAAATTTTGGAAAAATTATGGTAAAAAGATATATGAGTCTAGTTTTAAGGAAAATTCATATATTTAAATTTTAAGCTGCGTAATTTGAGTTATAATTAATTTAGTGACTATGACACAGGTAGACAGTTTTATCATGAATAGTGAAATAATTTGTTTTGATTTGTTTAAGTAATCGGAAAGTTTTTAATGTTCTTGGTTTCCTCCTGAACCTTTTCAATTGCATAATTAGGGGCTTGATGGCCCATTTAGGGACATATTGGATGGATGTGGGTGAATAAATTTAAAAAAAAAATTATGCCCAAACTAGCAAGTTAAGTCTGGTAACGCCTTGTGCTCAATTCCGGCAATAAAATTCTTGTTGAAAAATATTTAATTATTATAAAATAATTAAATTGTAATTAAATCATGAACATGTTGAGTTTTACTTAATTTTATAATAAATTTTAATTAATTTTGATAATTTTTGACAGATTTGCACAAAGGGCCAAAAAATAGTTCGGTAGACACTGTTAGAAGTGCAAAACCGAGAAGCATTTTGAAGCATCAAGGGGCTAATTAATTTTTTAGCCTAAGATGGTCCAAATTATGTGTATTAATTCATAATATAATTAATTTTAATTTTGATCCAATTTAATTTGGGTTAAATAAATTATTATTAATTAATTATGAAAGGTGGCCCAGTTGAGCTAAACCGAGAAAACCAATCCAACCAAGCAATGGGCAGCCGAAACTATCCCACATACTGACCCAATTAGCTTGCTTGGCTGGTTATTTGGCTTGAAAAATGGCCCTTGAAGACTCCTTCAAATTGCATTCAAACCCCTCCACTATTTATACCTTTTTGGATTTGCCCCTACCTTAAATATCATGTTTGAAATCATCAAACATGCCACATGTGTGGCCGGCCATGGGGGGAGTCTTTGGCTGCTGATTTTGGCTATTTTTAGCAGCCTTCTCAACCTATAGATACCCCCTTGGCTGCTCATTTCAACAATATCTCAACCCTTCTCATCTCTTCACTTCTCTCTCATTTTTCTCTCTTCATTCCCTTCCATTGTTTTCATTTTCTTCCCCTATTCCCTTGCCAATTTCACCTTTTGAAAAAGAGTCAATCAACCACCATTTAGAGCAACATTCAAGTGTTAGTAAAAGCCTCAGTTTGATAAGAAAAAGAGGAGAAGGAGGAGTGGAGCAAACTAGTCAACACAAGGAGAAACACCGAATTTGATTCTTGTTCCCTATCCATTTAATTTTGTTGTTGTTATGATTAACATGTCTATAAATATTTGTGACGTTGATATGATTAATTTAATTAATATGGCTTAAATTCAATTCATGTTAAGTTGATTGCATTTCGTCTACTTAATTTATTAAAACCGTGTTTGTGTTGTTATACGCCTCAATAAGATGTTTAATTAAGTAAAACCATGACTAAGTTATTCTTGCATTACAATTGTAAGGTAACTAATGAATTGATTATTTAAATGGATCGAAATCATAATTAATTGACACGATACCTAATCATTGCATGTTTAATCATCTAAGGTAGCTGAGGGTTAAATTAGCAACGGTATCTAGCGATACATTAGCCTCGCATAACTTGCAAGATTATTGAGATTAAATTGTTTCAAGGTAGAAATACATTGTTGCCTCATGTAATCTTTTATGTGCTTATGAGATTGAATTAATTGTTTGAATTGGCATTGACATATGTACAAGAGATTATTTTAATTTCATAAGTATTTATGTGCATTAACACATTTTCTTATTAAAATTTGTTTAATCAGTTGAATTGACATAGAGATATAGTCAAGAGATAAATGGATATTTGTAGGTGAGTGTAACACCCCTTACCCGTATTCAATGCTAGAACAGGGTACGAGGCATTACTGACCTTATCACACGAATAAACATACATTTTTGGGACATAATATTGTGTCCAAATTAAAACCATTCATATTCAATCATATCGTCCCTAAAATGAGCCTACGGGGCTCAAAACATACATTGGGAGCAGTTTGGGGCTAAACCAAGAACTTTAGAAAATTTCACAAAAAACTTAGAAAATTTCCTCTATATAGGGGTCACACGCCCATGTGGGTAGGCCGTGTGGTTTACATGCCCCTATCCCTACCCATGTAACCCTCTGTTTATGACATCATCAGCCAAATGAAACCACACGGCCTAGCACACTCGTGTGCTAGGCCGTGTGACGAATGGAATTCTCACAAAATAAATGTAGACTTCACACGCCCTTGGCGAACACTCAGTGTCCAAGGTCGTGCCGTCCACACGGCTGAGAGATATGGTTGTGTCTCTGCCCATGTGGCCAATTCGAAGCTAAAATTCAAGATACAGGGGACACACGGCCTATCCACATGTCCATGGGGCTGACCGGGTGTCACTTATGGCCTAGACACATGCCCGTGTGGACAAAAATAAGGCTATTTACCAAGCCATTTGCCACCCTGAAACTCAATCACACTTATACCAATTTCAATCACATATAGCATAACATAATTTAACAATCTAACATTCTCAACTAAGACATAAACTTAACATTTACGTGTCACAACCATCAAACAACACATCACATACTCATCTATCCAAACATGCAACATCCACATTCATGAAAAACAACAGCATTTAATCGTAAATGAGACCAATATTAGCTAACTTTTAATGGCCTTATGTAACACCCCTCACCCGTATCCAACACCGGAACAGGGTTCGAGGTGCTACCTGACTTAAACACAACCAATCATATAAAACCGGGCCGTAAAAAAATTGATCAATTTAAAACTTTTCACTTTACATACATTCTATCCTTCAATCTAGCTTACGAAGCCTAAAATATACATTCGAGATGGTTTGGGACCAAACCGGGGACTCTCAAGCACTTAAGAAGCTATCTTTAAAATTTGCTAACAAGCACGTCACACGCCCGTGGAAGCAGACCGTGTGTCACACACGGTTTAAACACACGCGTGTGTCTACCCGTATGGACAATTACAAGGCTATTTTCCAAGCCACTTGTCACCCTTACAACGTATGCACACTTACTTATCCAATAATACACAACTTGGCATAAATGGGCTCTTAAACATTTACAACCATGCTATGAACCACATCACAAGAGATAATAACATACAAGCATAAGAATAATCGTATAAGTCCATAACATTATTAGCCGACATAGGCCAATTTACAAGAATACATATTACCTTAACCACAAGCCAATGCCTTTGGCTAAAACATAATATTATGTACTCAACATTACAAATCTATACATGCCATATACTCAGAAAACACTTGGATTTACTTACGCCGATATCGTAAACTTGACAGTGTGATAATATCTTTGACGGCCTCCAACCCGAGCTAACCTGACAACCTAGGGAATATGGGAAAGAAAGGGGAGTAAGCTTTACGCCTAGTAAGTTCATATGAAAACAATAAGCAACTCATTAACAAGTTTTATCAATGTTTACAACATAATCACAAGTTCACTACAAGCTGTCTTCCTGAGCAACGGTCACTAAATTATTTATATCTGGAGCTACAAAACTCCAAATCAAGTTCCGTTAATTTTCCCTGAAACTAGACTCATGTAAATTTCTACCATAGAACTTCCAGAATTTTTTGCTTTTCCAATTAATACAGTTTATTCCTCAAATTTACTCTTGATTCATTGTCTGACAGTTCCGATCCTTCTGTACTAAAGTTCAATTATCTCATAGCTCAGGACTTGGATAATGTTCTCGTCTATTTTTCTTGAAAATATACTCATTAAGTATTCTAAGCATATCAATTACAACTCATGTATATTTTTTTTACAATTTGTAATGATTTTCTCAAAACAAAACAGGGGATTTCGGAGTCATTCTGACTCTATCTCACTCAACTTCAAATATCTCATTATAGGCAATTCTTTTGCTTTCAGATTTCTTTTATGTGAAACTAGATTCATTAGGCTTTAATTCCATATTTTATTCAGCCTATAACTCATCTCGCACTATTTTTTAGTGTATTTTCAAAGTTACACCACTGCTGTAACCCAAAGCTGTCCAGGCTAAATTTACTCATTTACAGTTATTGCTTATTAAATCAATACCAAATCATTTCATTCATCATGGTAAGAACATATAGCTATGCAACATAAGCGTAGACCGATAATTTTAATGTCATCAAGAATCAAAGACTTATTCCAAATCATGTTGTTCTCACAATATTCACCAAATACTATATATATACATCATAGATTGTCACATATCATTAATCAATTAGCTTACTCTCTGTGTACAACCCACATACCAATCATAATTATACTTACCAGTAACATTCTCAATATACCATACCATTTTCAGTTCGTCTGTACAATCACTTCATCACAATACAGTCAATTTAATCTCATTGAGCAAATTTTGGAATATGAACTGACATACAGAGGTTAGCACATAGTGCCGTACAGACATGGCAGAGCCATGAAGTGGTCAAAGCTACTAATAGTAGAGTAGCCGAAACTACAGTCAGTACATAAATACATTATACATACCTGGACCACTTAATTTATTGAACGAATTCAAATGTCGTATTAGCACAAAGCCTCATAATCTTAGACTTTATCATTTCACCGGCACAAAGCCTGCTAGGTAATAACTTGAATTTGTCATCGGCACAAAGCTTGCTAGACTTTTAAGGCTGATATTTATTCACCGGCTTTACGCTTGCTAGGCTCGAAGCCCGATAATAATCACCAGCTTAAAGCTTGCTAGGCCAAAGGCCCGAATAATACAGTACTGTAGTCAATCCACAAATTTTAGTACATATCAAATCATGTACTTCTAGTTTCCACATAGCACAAACACATTAGCAATAGTTTAGCATCAATCGATCATAAGCACATAATATTCACATTATTTAATTTCATAACTTGCCAACCGGCCTTAACACATAGCAAAGTATAAGCTTATGCTCAACCGAATACTCAAGTTCCATTTAGCATGTATATTTACTTATGCCATAAATGGCCAAAAGTTATACCCTATATTCATCTATTCATAACTTAATTTCATGAGATACAACTTACTCGATCACATTCGGATACATAGCCATCATACAAACTCATTTTATATAATATAATTGCATAATAAATCACATTTTTACTTTATTACGAGCTAACAAAATTTTAGCTCATGTTTAACTTTTCCATGTATATTAACTCACGTAATAATGCAATCGATCCAAAGTCTCGTAATAACGTCTGAGCATATTGTTCGCTAAGTACCACTTTGATTCGAATACAACGGCACAATGCCTGCTAGGCTTAAAGCCCGAAATTCATCACCGGCACAAGGCTTGCTTGGTTTAAAACCCGAATATATATATATATATATATATAATGTATAACTTATATCATCAATCACTAACATTTACCTCATTGAAGTTCACATTTAATCACTTTAGTACCAAGCCACATTCGGCTACCACATATGACTAATAATAATTTTATACACATCATGGTTTCCTTTAGATATCCAATAATCACAAATCGTGATATCTCTTCCAACACATATATGACATAGTTCATTCATTGTAACACTCATTTAGTGCATCAAATTTCCAAATCCAATTCAACTTAAGCATACTAGCCACAATCCGCTTATAGCCTTAAATCAATACATATTAGGCACATTAACTAAATAAAATTAACATTCTCTTTGCCATATTAATTTAACTCCTAGGCATATGAAAAGAATCAAGCTTAAACACTTATGAACTTACCTCGACTGTTATCGTACGGCAATTTCGACTACTCGGCCACTTTCATTTTTTCCTCGATCCGAGTTTGCCCCCTTAAGCTCTTGAGCTTAATTAAACAAATTTTAACTTATTATTACTCAATTGTTCATACCCTTGATCAAATGCAATAAGAAAACTAAGTAGGCCCTATTAGCCACATTTAACTAACTTTTACTATCATCTACTTAACAATAATCACAATCGGTTATTACCCTCAATTCACAACAATTTCCACTTACTATTTCTAGGTCACATTCGGCAATTACTAATTAAAATATAGTAACATTATTCACTATATTTTACGTCACTTTCAACTAATACACATAACTCATAATAGCCATTATACATATTATAATTCATCAAATTAAACCGTCTCCCACAACAAGCCATATTTGGCATTATAGTATATATAACTCAAGAATCAAATCATACACATCATAAGCCTCAATCGACCATTTCAATGTACTTCATTAAACCATTCTTTAACATCCTAATACCCAACCATTACCCAAATCATTACTCACTATCATGCTTGGCACACATATATACAAAAATTAATATTTAAACATTTTTTTCTCTCTAATATCACGCTGTAGCTGAATTTCCCCTTTAGCTAATATAATCCTTTTACTTGTTTTATTCACATATAGACAATTTAAATCCTTCTTTCATCACATAGTTCACCATTTTTGAAACTCTTTTTGACAAGTATAATTTACTCTATTGCCGAATGCTACCCAAGCATCAAGCTCTTGTTCTTTTCACAATTTTAACAACTTAAGACTCATTTAGTAACCATTTTAAAGTTAAAACTTCAAACATTCAAATTTTAGCACAATACAACATGGCTGAATCTATGCTTTGCCACAAACTCATAAATTCATCCATTCACAACTCAATCCCTTCAACTATCACATAATTCCATCTATTCAAAGCTCAATTTAACAATTAAACATGAATTACCAATATTTAACACTATTTCAAAATTTTAACAAGTTGCCGTATGCAACTATACTCAAAATTTCATGAATTTAAACCATGGGTTCACTACACATTGCACTTATCAATTCAATATTACAAAAAATTGAGAAAAATCACATTAGCATACCTTTCCATCAAGTATCAACCATGGCCGAATGTCCTTGCTATTCTTCTTTATTTTTGCTCTTTAGTTTCGGCAATGGGGGAAAAGAATGAGCAACACTTTGTTTTTATCACCCACTATCTCTTATTATTATTATATTCATATTATAAAACAATTAAATTTTATAACATTAGTATAAAAGACATATATTATCCATCATTTAACATCATTGCTGTCCACTATGTCAAGGATGGTCTATTTGACATGCAAGTACTCCATATTGGTAACCACATAATATTCGGCCACTTTAAAATTTACCTATCACATTCTCAAGGTTTATCAAATGAGTCCTTTTTAATAATTCAACATTCAAAAGACAAAATTAAACCACCAAACTTTCACATATGACAATTCACATAATAAAAACACTGAAAACAATATTTTAAAAATTTTTTGACTCAGTTTTGTGGTTCCGAAACCACTTTTTCGATTAGGGCCAAAATAGGGCTTTCACACCTTATACAAAATGAACATTCATTAAAATAAGCCAACATGTTCGGCCAAATCAAATATGACACATAACAAAATGACCAAGTCTCTATACATGCCATACTTTCAAAAATACCACAATTATCAAATACCCAAAATGATGTTTCTGATAGTGTAATATGAGCCTCCGACAACTCTCAATTCCGAGCTAGCTTGGTGTCACTATAAGACAAGGGAAAGTAAAAGGGAGTAGGCTAAAAAGCTTAGTAAGTTTATATGCAAATAACAAACATCTTTATCACAAGTTCATCATGCAAATGCTTATATTGAAAGATAATACATTATCATTAAAGTCAGATAGGCTTCCTTACTTAAGCACAACCTTACCATACGATCATCACTTATGGAATTCGTACTTACCAATTTCACGTACACACCTATATCATATCGTCATAAAAACTCACATTTTCACATCTTTTTCATTCCCATTTAATGCTTGGAATACTAATGGATATAGGGAAAGTTACACAAAAGTGCCACATATGTAGCCAAGCTACCTCACACATTTCACATATATGCTCATTCTCGAGCTAGCCGCGAGTCTGCTCACACAAGCTGACGATCGGGACATAGCTATTTAGTACTGCTCACACAAGCTGACAGGTATCCACAACATATGCAGGATTACCTAGCCACTGGTAGGCTTACAAGACCAGCACCCGAAATCACATAATCATATAATCGCACACATAGGTTCCTAGTGACATGTCACTCGTATCTTATTCTATTCCTAAGGTTCAACCGAGATTTTCTTCACTTATCGAAACTTTGCCGATTGTATCACATAAATCAATCACACGATTTGTACAACATTAAAACATTAAAACATAATAAAATGATGCATTTTTTACATACAACTTACCTCGAATAAAAAATTGCTAATATTACAATTTAGTCCATAATCTTGCCCTTTCCCCGATCTAGGTCAGAAACTTATCTTTTTTTATCTATAATAACAAATTTAGCTCATTTAATTATCACACTATTCAATTGGGCCCAAAAATCATATTAAGGAAAAATTATATTTTTCCCCTAACTTTTCACTTATTTACACTTTAGTCTCTAGGCTCGTAAAATGAAATGTATTCATTTTTCTTAAAACCCAAGCTAGCCAAACCTTATACATACACATACTAGCCCATATTTTTCATTTATTCACATATTTCTACACATATTTTACAACTTTTGCAAAAATGTTCTTTTTGACATTTTTATCGACAATCACTTAGTAAAAGTCATTTATCTAACACCAAACTTTTTTTTTCTACCATTAGACCTCAAAATATATGCATGTCACACATGGGTAAATTTTTAAACATAAACCCTACTTCAAAATAAGGGTAGAAATAGGTAAATCGGGTGATAATGACTTTAAAAACGTAAAGAGCATTATAAATGGGGCTAGGATGGACTTACTATCAAGCTTGAAAGTTGAAGAAACCCTAGCTATGGACTCCTTGAGAATTTCGGCTATGGGAGGAAGATGGACACCAAATTTTGACTTTATTTTCCCTTTTTATTCTTTTATTAACCAAATGACCAAAATGACCTTTTAGCCTTTCTTTGAAATATTACCCTTCCATGTCCATTTTGTTCACCATGATATATAATGGTCTAATTACTAAACAAGGACCTTTAATTTAAAATTTTATTACAATTTAACACTCAAAGCTTCTGGAACTCATGATTTGCACTTTTTGCAATTTAATCCTAATAGTCAAATTGGACACTTTATCGATAAAATTTCTTTACGAAATTTTCACACATGCATCAATAATTCTATAAACCTTACAACTTTATCACAATAAAATTTTCTACTTTGGATTTGTGGTCCTGAAACCACTGTTCTGACTTGGCCCTAAATCGGGCTGTTAAAACCCTACCCCCTTTAGGTATTTTTGTTCCCGAAAATCTTACAGGAAAAGAGGTTTGGGTACTGTTTTCTCATAGCCTCCTTAGGTTCCCACGTAGCCTCTTCTACCCCATGTCTTTGCAATAGAAATTTTACTAGGGCTATGCTTTTATTTCTCAACTGTTTAACTTCCCGAGCCAAAATCTTGACCGGTTCTTCATCATACATCATATCAGGTCGAATCTTAACTTCTGTTAGAGAAATTACATGTGAAGGATCAGAACAATATCGTCGCAACATAGGTACATGAAATACATTATGAATCCTCTCCAACTCTATTAGTAAAGCTAACCAATATGCACGTGGTCCTATTCTTTAAATAACTTCATACGACCCAATGAAACGTGGACTTACTTGCCTTTATGGCCAAATCTCAAAATCTTTTTCCACGGAGATACTTTTAGAAACACTTTATCACCAATCTAAAATTTGATCTCTTTTCTTTTCAAATCCACGTATGACTTTTGTCAATCTAAGGTGGCTTTCAAACAATCATGGATTACTTTCATTTTTTCTTCGATTTCCTTAACCAAATCAATCCCGTGAATCTATCTCTCACTGAGCTCGGTCTAATACAAAGGAGTTTGACGTTTGCGGCCATACAATGCCTCGTACGGTGCCATCTTTATAATTGACTGAAAACTGTTGTTGTAACCAAACTCAACCAGAGGTAGATATTTTTCCCAACTACCTTCAAACTCTAGAACACAATGTCTGAGCATATCTTCAAGAATCTTTATTACTCTTTCTAATTGATCATCCATTTGTGGATAAATACGGTTCGTACCCAAAGCTTATTGCAACTTTTTCCAAAATCTCGAAGTAAATCTCAGATCTCTATTCGAAATAATAGAAATAGGCACTCCGTGCAGTTTCACAATCTCAGCAATGTACAGTTCAACTAACTTATCAAGTGAATAATCGGTACGTAATAGAATAAAATGAGCTGATTTCGTCAATCGACCAAGAACGACCCAAATGACATCTTTCTTTTTTTAGGTCAAAGGCAAACCCGTTACGAAGTCCATCATAATCCTATCCCATTTCCACTCGAGTACCATCACTGGCTGAAGTAAAGCCGAAGGCACTTGATGCTCGGTCTTTACTTGTTGACAAATAAAACACTTTGATATGAACTCAGAAATATCTCTTTTCATACTAGGCCACCAATACAATTTCTTCAAATCATTGTACATTTTCGTACTACTTGGATGAATTGATAAGCAACCACTGTGTGCCTCGCACAAAATTTTCTGAATTAACTCAGCGTCTTTCAGAATAGAAACTCTACCTCAGAACATTAAACAATCATTAGCCCCGATATGAAAATTTGAGTCACTTGTCAATTCACATTGAATTCTTTTGGTTTGCAAATCACTATCACTTCTCTGAGCTTCACAAATTTGCTGAAGAAACACCGGTCTAGCTTTCAGCTCAACCAGAATCGAACCATCATCAGAAAAAGCCAATCTCGTGTTCATAGCTGTCAAAGCAAACAAGGATTTCCTACTCAATGCGTCGGCAACTACATTCACCTTTCCCGGGTGATAATCGATCACTAGCTCATAATCTTTCAACAATTTGAGCCATATTCATTGTCGCAAGTTCAAATCCTTTTGAGTCATCAAATACTTTAAACTCTTATGATCAGTAAAGACACGACATTTCTCACCGTACAAATGGTGACGCCAAATCTTCAAAGCAAACATAATGACAGCGAATTCCAAGTCATGTGTCAGATAGTTCTTCTCATGTGGTTTCAACTGTCTCGAGGCATAAGCTATAACTTTGCCTTCTTGCATCAATACACATCCAATACCGTTCAAAGACGCGTCGCTACAAATCACAAATTCCTTTCCCGACTCAGGTTGTACTAACACCGGTGCCACAGTCAATAGAGCTTTCAATTGCTTAAAACTTTTTTGGCACTTCTTTGACCATTCAAACTTAACATCTTTCTATAACAATCTCGTCATGGGTGTAGCAACCATTGAAAATCCTTTGGCAAATTGTCGGTAATACCTAGCTAAGCCCAGAAAGCTTCTAACCTCGGATACATTTCTTGGCGGCTTCCAATCAACAATTGTCAATATCTTACTCAAATCAACCCTTACACCTTTAGGAGAGACAATATGTTCCAAAAATCTGACTTCTCGGTGCCAAAACTCAATCCTCAAATGTTCGATATGCTCAAACTCATCCCGAGAATAAATCACGATATCATCTATGAATGCAACTACAAACTTATCCAAGTACGGTCGGAAGATCCGATTCATCAAGTCCATAAATACAGCCATAGCATTAGTAAGTCCAAAAGGCATAACAACAAACTCATAATGTCCATACCTTATTCTGAACGCAGTTTTGGTACATCCGACTCTTTAACTCTCAACTGGTAGTAGTCGGATCTCAAATCTATCTTTGAAAGTGTTGTCACTCCTTTTAACTGGTCAAACAAATCAATCCTCGTCAAGGGATACTTATTCTTTATGGTCACCTTGTTGAGTTGTCGATAATCTATACACAGTCTCATGGATCTGTCATTCTTCTTCACAAATAACACAAGAGCACTCCAGGGAGAAAAACTTCGTCTCACAAATCCCTTATCTACCAACTCTTACAACTGAGTCTTTAATTCTTTTAATTCAGTCGGAGCTATTCTATAGGGAGTGATCAATATCGGTGCAGTCCCTAGTAACAGATTGATAGCAAACTCCATCTCTCTAATTGGTGGTAATCCTGACAACTCTTCTGGGAACACATCCAAAAATTCGTAGACTACTGACACTGATTCAAGTTTTAATTCAGACATCTTTGTATTCAATGCATAGGCAAGATAAGCTTCATACCCTTTTCTTACATATCGTTGAGAAGACATATACGAAATCACAACGGGCAGTTCACTGGATTCATTTGTTTCAACCCGAAGAACCTCACCATTTTCACATTTCAATTCAATAATTTTCTGCATATAGTTCACCTTGGCATCATGCGATGTCAACCAAATATTGACGTAGTTCGAGCCTTAGAACTTGAATATTGCTTCCCGCGATCTCTGTTAGGGTTCCCAGCTAAAACATTTGAACGAGTGTGCATATCCCTCGATTTCTTTGATGAATACTGGAAAGACTTACTCATCATTCTCTTTCTCGTATCTCTAGCATCAAGCTCAGCTTTCCTCTTTTCCTTACACATTTCTTCCGCCGTACAAGCTCGATCGACTAACACAACTTTAAGTGATATAGCACACTTTATGCACTCTTCTGGTGTGCAAGATAGTTCATCAAATACCCAAATGGTGTTTCCAAGCTAAAACTCTGCCCTCTCGGGGTCATCATCCACATTAGCCTTGAATTCTTCGGCCCCGTGCTTTTGCATCTTGTTAATAGGAGGCTTATTTAGTCTTACTACTTCTACACCTCAGGTAGCTATGGGAACCGACTGAGGAATAGGATGGGGTGGGGGAGGTTGAGCATTCGAATTTGCTTGAATAAACTCTGTATACCACTCATTAATCATGTGGAGGAAGGCTTCCCGAGACTCTCCTCCGTGACTAGTTGTCATGTGTCTACTATTGGGTGGCGCGGTCCCTTGGGCAGGAGCTGGCGCATTACTTTCTACATCATCAGCTACAGCTCGGTTGAGATCCATTCACTATATGAAAATACAATTTAAGAAGGTCAGGAACCATCACACTATCAAAATTTATATTTATAGCATGTATAGCTAGACTCTCACACATCTATGTTAGTCCGAGAAATGACTAAACCATAGCTCTGATACCACTAAATGTAACACCCCTTACCCGTATCTGACACCGGGACAGGGTTCGAGGCTTTACTGGAATAAAACATAAACATTCATGCAGAACCGAGCCATAAAATTTCATCTAATTTAATATCATTCATATTCATGTACTTCGTCCCTTATACGAGCCTTTAAGGCCCAAAACATACTTTGGAAGTGGTCTGAGACTAAAACGAAAGCTTTGGGACACTTCAAAAATTTTTCACCAAAATGTATGACTCGGGACACGCCTATATCGGTAGGCTGTGTGGTGAAACACGCCCTGTCCTCACCCGTGAGAAAAACATTGAGCATTCTATTTATGACGTCATCAACAAATTTAAGGTCACACGGCCAAGTCACACGCTCATGTGCTAGGCCGTGTGGCGAATTTAATTTTTGCATTTAAGGTGCAGACTTCACACAGCATGGGCACACGCCCATGTCCTAAGGCCGTGACCTTCACACAGCTGAGACACACGGTCGTGTCTCTACCCGTGTGTTTACTATTGGACATTCTGTTTTGCAAAATTAGTGTGCAGGGGACACACGGCCTATTCACACGCCTATGGGGCTAACCGTGTGTCACACACGGCCTAGACACACGCCCGTATGTCTGCCCATGTGGACAAAAATAAGGCTATTTAGCAAGCCATTTGCCACCTTGAAACATAAACACATTTATACCAATCTCAACAACACATAGTAGGGCATAATTATACAACCAAATATTCATAAATTATGACATCCACACATCAAATACATACCACATTCATCATACATTACTAAACTTAATCATGCAAGCTTGCACCTTCATAACCACATTAAGATGTGAAGTTTAGACATAATTAATATTGGCCAATTCTAAATAGCCTTTTACAAAATGAACCATCAACATTAGTAGACCAACATTTTTGGCCAAAACAGTTACGACACATAACAAAATGAATAAGTCTCCTATACATGCCATAATCTCAAATGTTGAACTCAAAATACCAAATCAATTATTGATAGTGGGTATAGAAACCCATTGATCTTTGGACCTTGAGCTAGCTTGACAACTCTATAGGGAAAAGAGAAAAGAAAGGGAGTAAGCTGAATAGCTTAGTAAGTCTATATGCAAATAATGGACGTCTCAAACATATAAAGCATACAATTAATATGAAACAATTTGCATAAATCACACTAAGGATTTATGTTCAAAACTTACTCATTTCAACCTTACCAAAGGTCCAATATACACACCAATCACATTGCTTACTAATTTTACACTCATACCTGCACCAGCTCATAACACAACCATTTCCACTTGCTTTCGCACTATGCCACATCATTTAACTACCATTTGAACCAATTGGAATACTAAAGGATACTCGGAAGTTTTGCACATAAGTGTCACACTTATTTGTAGCCAAAGCTACCACTTACCACTTATCACTTAAAAGCTTACTCTCGAGCTAATCATGGGCCAGCTCACACAAGCTGACAGTCGTGACATAGCTATATAGTGTTGCTCACACAAGCTGATAGGTATCCGCAACACATGCCGGGATACCTTGCCACTGGTAGGACGTACTAGACCAGCACCCGGATCACTTAATCATTTAAACACTTGGTTTCCTAGTGACATGTCATTTGTATCCTATTCGATTCCTAAGGTTCAATTGGGATTTTCTCACTTACTGATACTTGGTTGATATACATATTTAGATAGTTATCCATAATGCTTACAATATTAAGGCATTCAAAACATAAATATAACAACACATTATTTACATACAAACTTACCTTGATACAAAATGATTATTCTTGCGATTTAGTCCATGACCTTTTCTTTTCCCCGATCAAGGTCGATTCCACGTCTCTCTTGCTATATAATAACACATTTAACTTATTTAATATCATATTTCTTAATTCAGTCCAAAAAATCACACTATGGCAAAATTACATTTTTACCCCTAAAGTTTGACATCTTTGCACTTTAGTCCCTAGGCTTGTATATTGAAATGTACTCATTTTCTTTGTTACCTGAGCCTAGCTGACACACATACATGTTCACACCAGCCCACCTTTTACACAAAATCACATTATATACACATGTTTTAGAACTTTTACAAATAAGTCCTTTTATGCATTTCCATAAAAAATTACTTGGTAAAAGTTGTTTATTACACCTCAAACTTTCATTTTCTACCATTGAACATCAAGATGCATACATGAAACACATGGGTCAATTTTTGAATACGAGCCCTAGTTGAAAATAATGGTAGAAATAGGTAAATCGAGCTGTGAGGACTTAAAAAATGTAAAGAACATTAAAAACGAAACTAAGATGCACTTACTTTGAGCTTGAAAATGAATGAAACCCTAGCTATGGTGTCCTTAGGGATTTTTGGCTATGGAGGAGGAAGATGGACAACATTTTTGACTTATTTTTCCCTTTTTATTCTTTTAATAACCAAATAACCAAAATGCCCTTCACTTAAACTTTGAAATTTTTAACCCTTCCATGTCTATTTTTGTCCAAACTAAAGTATATTGGTCTAATGGCCACATAAGGACTTCCAGTTTAAAAACTCATTTTAATTAAATTCCTCTATCAATTAAAATATACATTTTGCAACTTTTGCAATTTAATCCTATAAATTAAATTGGACACTTTATCAACAAAATTTCTTAACCAAATTTTCACACATGCATTCAATCATATATTAAACCTCCAAACTTTGTTGCAATAAATATTTATACTTTAGATTTGTGGTTTCAAAACCACAATTCCATTTAGGCCTTGGATTGGGCTGTTTCAATGACCAAGTCCCTATACATGCTATACTTTCAAAAATACAATGATTATTGTAACACCCTTAACCCGTAACCGTCGCCGATATAGGGTTACAAGGTGTTACTCATCAATCACAACTTTCAAACATTCAAGAGCAAGCAAATAATGTAGGTTCTTTATTCACTAAGTGTTAATGGATATCAAATAAACCTAAAGCATTTGGACCATGTCCGAAATCACTACATGCAATCAAGAATTATCAACAATTGATTGAACATAAACATGAACATGCTACAGCTCATAGCTTAATATTTGATAGCGAGTATACATGTCAACTTATTAATTTATAAGTTTAAAATTTGATTTATCAATATGCTAAAAGCCGATTTCATCTCATGTAAGAATTAATACTATTCATTTGGTAATTTAATTAAGCTATAGCCGAATATAAAGTCATCCTATACTAGTGAATTCAATGGTTATTACTTGTAACAAAATTAAGTTAACCATAGTGAAAGTTTACCAATTGAACAACCACATAACTTCATCAACCAGACATACATACTTAGCAATTAGGTAAGCCATTTTCGCATGGCTATATATATATATATATACAATTTCAAAACATCATTTGATTCAAAAAAGAGGTAAGCCTATACATGCCATCTTCAAAATATAGTCTATCAAAAATACCAAAAATAGGGTTGATAGTGTGGATGACTTTGAGCTTGAATCCCGAGCTCGTAGCTTCAAGCGAGATCTATAAAATAGAATAACAAAGACACTCGGAGTAAGCTAATTAGCTTAGTAAGTCTTAAGTGAATTAAACAACTTAATATAATTTGAACAAATTAAGCATAATATACGGAATTTAATGGTAACCAAATCCATCATTTGGCCAAATGCACATAGCCACATTGCACACATTTTCAACCACATTGTAACACCCCAAACCCGGCCTAGAAGTTAGGCCCGAATCTGGTATGTCACATTGAAGTGTTTTTCGAAAACCTTATTTTATTGAAAACCCTTCTTATTATTTAAAAACTTAAATCTCAGTTTGCGTTCGTTTCTTTCAAAACACGGTTCATTGAAAAATAATTTACTTTTAAAACCTTAATTACTGTCATAAGTGAGTACCAAGTAAGTTTGCGAAAGCTGTAAAAATTAGTAGTTTGTAGGAACGTGTTGATTTGAAAACAATTAACGTTTTTGGGAAATCGAGTTCTACTTAGAGCAGATAATAAACAAAAACTGAACTTAAAATTTAGAAACTATAAAAGGCCTTATTACAAAAAATAAAATCCCAGAATGAAATTAAATGGTAAATAAAAGCCAAATAAAAGAAAATAGGAGCAGTAGTGTGGCCGCCTCTGAGTCCCTCGCAGATCCGATCTGTCTAAGGCTAGAAATTACCTGAAAGGTTAATAAACGGGTTGAGTTTACGAAAACTCAGTGTGGAATCCCCTACTACAAATACGAACATCAGTCATGTAAAAGAATTAAAAAGTTTGCCCTACCACAGTTCTAGTATCAATTGGGCCTTAGCCCATTATAAAAGGTAGTACCAGATGGGCCTTAGCCCATTACAAAATCAGAGACATTATCTGAACCAGAACCAGTATCAGAATCAGAGTCAATATCAGTATCAGAATCAGAATCAGAATCAGAATCAGAATCAGTATCAATATCAGTTAACAGAATCAGAATGTGAATGCAATCCCAACCCAGTCCAGCCATCACACCACCCGTACCAACCAACACACCATGTGGCCAATAACAGAATATTGTGGCAGAGCCACCAGAATCAGATAACGTGGCAAAGCCACTTAACAGAATACGTGGCACAAAGGCATCGATAACGTGTCTATAATCAGCACAAATCCTGTGATAGCACAAAGCCTTTGGTAATGGCACAAAGCCCATATTAACGGCACGAAGCCCACAATATCGATACGAAGCCCACAATAATGGCACATAGCCTTCGGTAATGGCATAAGCCCATAATAACGACACGAAGCCCACAATATCGATACGAAGCCCAAAATAACGGTACACAGCCTTTGGTAACATGATCGGCACTCAGCCATCGATTGGTCCACAGTCGTCTCGGGCGACCCGTGTGACCTTATCAAATCTGTACGAATATACGGCTCTTAAGCCTTCAGTGGATCCACAATCGTCAAGCAACCATGCGATCCTAACAGATCAGATCTTCCTTCATACAAAATCCCAACCCATTCAACATGTCATGTATGCAGAATGTCATGCCCATATTTGAATCAAGCAATCAAAGTCAAGTCATTCATATCACCAACATATATTCACAATCAAATCCGTCAAACACACAATACAAGTCAGCCACTTGCCCACGAGGGCAAAACAGTCATTTAACACCCTAGGGGCAAAATGGTAAATTTACCCCATAGGGTTATCTCGGTAATTCTACCCTACAGGGGTATTTTGATAATTCTACCCTACAAGGGTATTTCGATAATTCTACCCTACAGGGGTATTTCGATAATTCTACCCTATAGAGGTATTTCGGTAATTCTACCCTACAGGGGTATTTCAATAATTCTACCTTACAGGGGTATTTCAGTAATTCTACCCTACAAGGGTATTTCGGTAATTCTACCCTATAGGGGTATTTCAGTAATTTTACCTTACAAGGGTATTTTAGTAATTCTACCCTATAAGGGTATTTCGATAATTCTACCCTATAGGGGTATTTCGAAAATTTTCTGAATTAATGGTAAAACGATAATTTTGCAAATTAGGGGTAAAATGGTAATTTTACAAATTAAGAGTAAAACGATAATTTCGCAAATCAGGGGTATATAGTAATTTTACAAATCAGGGGTAAAACGGTAATTTTACAAATCAGGGGTAAAATGGTAATTTTATAAATCAGGGGTAAAACGGTAAGTTTACAAATCAGGGGTATTATAGTAGTTCTACCCTATAAGGGTATCTTAGTAATTTTGTAAACCAAGGGTATTTCAGTAATTTTGTAAATCAGGGGTATTTTAGTAGTTTTGTAAATTAAGGCTATTTCATTAATTTTGTAAATTAAGGGTATTTCAGTAATTTTGGTAAATCGGGGGTACTTTCGTAATTTTACAAGTCGAGCGTTTTTCAGTAATTTGGTAAACTAAAGCATTCTAAACAGAGATAACAATGCAAATGGGCCTAGGGCCCATTCCCAGCCCAAATAGGCCCACACGCTCGTATGGCCCTTTTAGCCCAAATCTAGCCATAGATAAGAGATTCACCTAGTCTAGTCCAGTATTTACTACACAATCAAACAATTTATCCAATTGGGCCCGTAGGCCCATTGGCCCCACATGGCCCTTTTCGGCCCATCGTGGCCCGAAGTAGCCGTCCTACAGCTAGAGTAGTGAGAAATACACACCTGATAGGAGACTGGAGTTAATCCGCGCTCTAAGTACTCTTAGCCGACGCCCAACCGAAACGAGCACGCCATAAAGTGAAAGGGATCAGCCAAGAAAGGTACCTTTTACTCTCCTCATGGTTCTCTCTATTTAGAGCCAGCTTCGCATCCACTCTTATGTTAGCTTCCCGATGTGTGATCCCTCCATCATCAGAGTTGAAATTCAACACCAACTCTTGCCGCTTCCTGTTAGCAAAATAAATGCTCTTTGATTGCCATGAGTTTTGAACCCTAGACCTCATTGCCAACTCTATGACGCCACCTTCTTGCCTCTTATGTGGCACTACTTTGCCACTAGACCACAAGGCTTTTTGTGGCACAATTTCTCCAACAATATTCTGAAGGCATACCTACTACACCCAGGGTTTAATTCACCTTAAACCAAAATTTTTGCTAGAATCCAGGTTTAAACCTAGGACTTCTCCAACACTTTTCATCACACTTAACCACTGAAACAAGCCTTCATTAACGGAATTTACATGCACAACAAAATATTATAAGCTACCTTCAACCACTCCCATGCTCAAGGCCCAAAACTTCTAGGCCCAAATTCAGGGTGTTACAACTCTACCTCCCTTAAAGAAATTTTGTCCCCGAAATTTCCATCTAACAAGATAGTCATGTAACATCTGCCCCACTACGCTACCGTTGTGCACTCTAATCCTACTATCACTATCACACTTCAACTAGAACTTGAAACATCTCATACATACAACACTCAATCACTGAAGCAGACTCATATTTATCACACATATATACAATTTCTATATCCAAACATCACATCCACATAAAATAAATACCAAATTTAAATTCAAACCAATATCTAAAGAATCCACAGGATTTCAATTTCTAAATAGACAAAAGTATTCAGAAGACTTACGGATTCGGCGCCGGAGACTCGGTGTGCCACACTTTTATGAGAAATACCTCAAAATACCACATGTTTGAAAATAATTTTCTGAAATTCAAACTTTGAAAACTAAATCCACAGCCGAGTTGTTGCAACTTGGCTCTGATACCACTAAATGTAACACCCCAAACTCGGCCTAGAAGTTAGGCCCGAATCTGGTGTGTCACATTGAAGTGTTTTTTGAAAACCTTATTTTATTGAAAACCCTTCTTATTATTTAAAAACTTAAATCTCAGTTTGCATTCGCTACTTTCACAACATGGTTCATTGAAAAATAATTTAATTTTAAAACCTTAATTACTGTCATAAGTGAGTACCAAGTAAGTTTGCGAAAGCTGTAAAAATTTGTAGTTTGTAGGAACGTGTTGATTTGAAAACAATTAACGTTTTTTGGGAAATCGAATTCTACTTAAAGCAGATAATAAACAAAAACTGAACTTAAAATTTAGAAACTATAAAAGGCCTTATTACAAAAAATAAAATCCCATAATGAAATTAAATGGTAAATAAAAGCCAAATAAAAGAAAATAGGAGCAGCAGTGTGGCCGCCTCTGAGTCCCTCGTAGATCCGATCCGTCTAAGGCTAGAAATTACCTGAAAGGTTAATAAACGGGTTGAGTTTACGAAAACTCAGTGTGTAATCCCCTACTACAAATACGAACAGTCAGTCATGTAAAAGAATTAAAAAGTTTGGCCTACCACAGTTCCAGTATCAATTGGGCCTTAGCCCATTATAAAAGGCAGTACCAGATGGGCCTTAGCCCATTACAAAATCAGAGACATTATCTGAACCAAAACCAGTATCAGAATCAGAGTCAATATTAGTATCAGAATCAGAATCAGTATCAGTATCAGTATCAATATCAGTTAACAGAATCAGAATGTGAATGCAATCCCAACCCAGTCCAGCCATCACACCACCCGTACCAACCAACACACCATGTGGGGAATAACTCAACCCACCCAGCCCACACACCAATGGGCAGCAAAGCTGCCAATAACAAAATATTATGGCAAAGCCACTAGAATTAGATAACGTGGCAAAGCCACTTAACAGAATACGTGGCACAAAGCCATCGATAACGTGTCTATAATCGGCACAAAGCTTGTGATATTAGCACAAAGCCTTTGGTAATGGCACAAAGCCCATATTAACGGCACGAAGCCCACAATATCCATACGAAGCCCACAAGAATGGCACACAGCCTTCGGTAATGGCATAAGCCCATAATAACGGCACGAAGCCCACAATATCGATACGAAGCCCACAATAACGGCACACAGCCTTCGGTAACATGATCGGCACTCAGCCATCGATCGGTTCACAGTCATCTCGGGCGACCCATGTGACCTTATTAAATTAATACGAATATATGGCTCTTAAGCCTTCAGTGGATCTACAATCGTCATGCGATCCTAACAGATCAGATCTTCCTCCATACAAAATCCCAACCCATGCAACATGTCATGTATGCAGAATGTCATGCCCATATTTGAATCAAGCAATTACAGTCAAGTCATTCATATCACCAACATATATTCACAATCAAATCCGTCAAACACACAATCCAAGTCAGTCACTTGCCCACGAGGGCAAAACAGTCATTTAACACCCTAGGGGAAAAATGGTAAATTTACCCCACAGGGTTATCTCGGTAATTTTACCTTATAGGGGTATTTCGGTAATTCTACCCTACAGGGGTATTTCGATAATTCTACCCTACAGGGGTATTTCGGTAATTCTACCCTACAGGGGTATTTCAGTAATTCTACCCTACAGGGGTATTTCAATAATTCTACCTTACAGGGGTATTTCAGTAATTCTACCCTACAAGGGTATTTCGGTGATTCTACCCTACAGGGGTATTTCAGTAGTTCTACCTTACAAGGGTATTTCAGTAATTCTACCCTATAAGGGTATTTCGGTAATTCTACCCTATAGGGGTATTTCGATAATTTTTTGAATTAAGGGTAAAACGATAATTTTACAAATCAGGGGTAAAATGGTAATTTTACAAATCAGGGGTAAAACAGTAATTTTACAAATCAAGGGTAAAACAATAATTTTACAAATCAGGGGTAAAATGGTAATTTTATAAATCAGGGGTAAAATGGTAATTTTATAAATCAGGGGTATTATAGTAGTTCTACTCTAAAAGGGTATTTTAGTAATTTTGTAAACTAAGGGTATTTAAGTAATTTTGTAAATCAGGGGTATTTCAGTAATTTTGTAAATCAAGGGTATTTCAGTAATTTTGTAAATCAAGGCTATTTCAGTAATTTTGGTAAATCGGAGGTACTTTGGTAATTTTACAAGTCGAGGGTTTTTCAGTAATTTGGTAAACTAAAGCATTCTAAACAGAGATAGCAATGCAAATAGGCCTAGGGCCCATTCTCAGCCCAAATAGGCCTACACACTCGTATGGCCCTTTTAGCCCAAATCTAGCTATAGATAGGAGATTCACCTAGTCTAGTCCAGTATTTACTACACAATCAAACAATTTATCCAATTGGGCCTGTAGGCCCATTGGGCCCACATGGCCCTTTTCGACCCATCACGGCCCGAAGTAGCCGTCCTACAGCTAGAGTAGTGAGAAATACACACCTGATAGGAGACTGGAGTTAATCCGCACTCAAGAGCACTCTTAGCCGACGCCCAACCCAAACGAGCACGCCATAAAGCGAAAGGGATCAGCCAAGAAAGGTACCTTTACTCTCCTCATGGTTCTCTCTATTTAAAGCCAGCTTCGCATCCACTCTTATGTTAGCTTCCCGATGTGGGATCCCTCCATCATCAGAGTTTAAATTCAACACCGACTCTTGCCGCTCCCTGTTAGCAAAATAAATGCTCTTTGATTGCCATGGGTTTTGAACCCTGGACCTCCTTGCCAACTCTATGACGCCACCTTCTTGCCTCTTATGTGGCGCTACTTTGCCACTAGACCACAAGGCTTTTTGTGGCACAATTTCTCCAACAGTATTCTTAAGGCCTACCTATTACACCCAGGGTTTAATTCACCTTAAACCAAAACTTTTGCTAGGGTCCAGGTTTGAACCTAGGACTTCTCCAACACTTTTCAGCACACTTAACCACTGAAACAAGCCTTCATTAACGGAATTTACATGCACAACAAAATATTATAAGCTGCCTTCAACCACTCCCATGCTCAAGGCCCAAAACTTCTAGGCCCTAATTTAGGGTGTTACACACATCATATATGAACACAACATATCTTCCATGTATATAATTTCCCAAAGGTCGAATATACCTAATCACATAAATGCACTATTGGTAAGTCACTCGATTAACTTCTAATTCATATAAACATGAACATGATCAAAATCCAATTCGAATCATTTTCACATAAATATGTAAGTATCACATACCTGGGTTACTTAACATGAAATACGAATTCACTTTGTTCATCTTAGCACAGGATCTCGTAGGATTATACATTCATTAAATTCACCGACTCTTGGCCTGCTAGATATAAAACGCAAGTTTCATCACCGGCTCAAAGCCTGCTAGACTTTTTAAGTCTGAAATTACTTCACCGGCATTACACCTGCTAGGCTCAAGCCCCGATATCATTTCACCGGTATTGCGCCTGCTAGGCTCAAGGCCCGATATCATTTCACCGGCATTGCGCCTGCTAGGCTCAAGGCCCGATATCATTTCTCCGGCATTGCGCCTGCTAGGCTCAAGGCCCGATATCATTTCACTGGCATTGCACCTGCTAGGTTTATAACCTGAATCACATCACTGGCATGTTGCCTGCTAGGTTTATAACCTGAATCACATCACTAGCATATTGCCTTGAATCATTTCGCACACTTAGTGCCCCAACAACCGATCTCGCACACATAGTGCTCGGTTAAAGAATTCACACACACATAGTGCCTCTATTCATTCGCACACATAGTGCTCATTTCCACTTGTTATTACCCATCAAAATGACTTAACCAAGTCTATAAAACATTATATGTATATAACATTATCAAAGCATACTACCATCTGGCCGAATATACGAAATTTCATAGAAACACCTATAACAGGTCATCTAATTAACTTTGAATTCATGTAGTTATGCACATTTTAATATTTCAATTTCCAACTCAAATTCACCCAAAATGAACTAGAATAAAATTCCATTTCTCATATGTTCGGTTCACATCAATCATCAAATTCATTTAATTCTCATGTACATAATTAGGTTATACATACCTGAATAATATAATTTATGGAACGAATCCACATATCGTATTAGCACATAACCTTATAGCACCATACTTTTAATAGTTCACCAGCTTAACGCTTGCTAGGCTAAGGCCCGAATGTCACATTACAATAACCAAACACTTATCATTTTGTACCTTGTTAATTGCATTTCACATTTGTATATATATATATATATATATATACATATCCGAATGTATAATTATACACAAAGGTTCCCATCCTTCTAATATATCACATACAGTATAGTTCACTCTTCAAAATTTATCTTTACACATCGTATCATCACGTCCATTTCAAATTAGATCTACTAGTCACATTCGACTTATAGCCTTAAATCAATACTCATTCAGCATATTGATTATATAAAATTAACAGTATCTTTGGTATATTTATTAAATTCATAAGCATACAAAAGAATTAAACTTAATCACTTAAGAACTTACTTCAAGGGTCGTTGAACAATTACAGATCGATTAATCAATTAGTTTCGCCTTCCCTCTATCTGAGTTTGGCTCTCTTTGCTCTTGAGATTAATCGAGCTTGATAAGAACCGAACACCACACTTTTTCTTCTTTTAAGCAATCGGTAATAACAAAGCAAACAAAAAAAAATAATGCATGTTTGCTTTATGTTCTTTTTATTCTATAACATATATCACCTATTATTAATTTACCTTACTACCCATCACTAAACACATGTGGAAGCCATTTCCAAGTGGCTTTTCCATCCATCCATATAAATATACTTTGTTTTTATCACCAAAATTCATAATAATTAATAAATTCACATTTCATGTTATATAATGCATATATATATATATATCATGCACATAATAATATTTTATCTACTTCACTACCGTACATCACATTTCAAATGGCTTAATTGCCATTCAAGTCCTTATGATTATAGAAACATGACACCTTAGCATTTTCATTAAAGTACACATATAATTTACTTGATGCAATTTAACCCTTTTTTACCAATTAAGCACCCAAACTCCAAAATTTCGAATTCAAACTTTAATATATCTAAGCATGCACATTCAAAACACTAAAAAATAATAATTAAAAATTTTTCTGACTCGGTTTCGTGGTTCCAAAACCACTTTTCTGATTAGGGCCAAAATAGGGCTGTCACAATTATCAAATACCCAAAATGATGTTTCTGACAGTGTGATACGAGCCTCAGACAAGTCTCAATTCCAAGCTAGCTTGGTGTCACTGTAAGACAAGGGAAAGTAAAAGGGAGTAAGTTAAAAAACTTAGTAAGTTTATATGCAAATAAGAAACATCTTTATCACAAGTTCATCATGCAAACGCTTATATTGAAAGATAATACATTATAATTAAAGTCACATAGGCTTACTTACTTAAGCACAACCTTACCATACGATCATCACTTATGGAATTCGTACTTACGAATTTCACGTACACACCTGTATCACATCGTCATACAAAAACATATTTTCACATCTTTATCATTCACATTGAATGCTCGGAATACTAATGGATACACGAAAAGTTTGACATAAGTGCCACATATGTAGCCAAGCTACCTCATATCACATTTCACATATATGCTCGTTCTCGAGCTAGTCACAAGTCTGCTTACACAAGCTGACGGTCGGGACGTAGCTACTTAGTATTGCTAACACAAGTTGATAGGTATCCGCAACATATGCAGGATTACCTAGCCACTGGTAGATGTACAAGACCGGCACCTGGAATCACATAATCACATTATCGCACACATAGGTTTCTGGTGACATGTCACTCGTATCCTATTCTATTCCTAAAGTTCAATCGGGATTTTCTTCACTTATCGAAACTTTGCTGATTATATCACATAAATCAATCACACCATTTATACAACATTAAAACATAATAAAATGATGCATTATTTACATACAACTTACCCGGATCAAGAATTGCTAATATTGCAATTTAGTCCACAACTTACCCTTTCCTCGATCTAGGTCAGAAACTCATCTTTCTTGATCTATAATAACAAATTTAGCTCGTTTAATTATCAAACTATTCAATTCAGTCCAAAAATCATATTAAGGAAAAATTACATTTTTGCCCCTAGCTTTTTATTTATTTACACTTTAGTCCCTAGACTTGTAAAATGAAATGTATTCGTTTTTCTCAAAACCCAAGCCTAGCCGAACCTTATACATACACATACCAACCCATATTTTTCATTTATTCACATATTTCTACACATATTTTACAACTTTTGCAAAAAGGTCCTTTTTGACATTTTTATCGAAAATTACTTAGTAAAAGTCATTTATCTAACACCAAACTTTTATTTTCTACTATTAGACCTCAAAATATATGCATGTCACACATGGGTAAATTTTTAAACATAAACCCTACTTCAAAATAAGGGTAGAAATAGGTGAATCGGGTGATAACGACTTCAAAAACATAAAGAGCATTAAAAACGAGGCCAGGATGCACTTACTATCAAGCTTGGAAGTTGAAGAAACCCTAGCTATGGATTCCTTGAGAATTTCGACTATGGGAGGAAGATGGACACCAAAATTTGAATTTATTTTCCCTTTTTATTCTTTTATTAACCAAATGGCCAAAATGCCCTTTTAGCCTTCCTTTAAAATTTTACCCTTCCATGTCCATTTTTGTCCATCATGATATATAATGGTCTAATTGCAAAAATAAGGACCTCTAATTTAAAATTTTATTACAATTAAACACTCAAAGCTTCTAGAACTCATGATTTGCACTTTTTGCAATTTAGTCCTTGTCAAATTAGACACTTTATCGATATAATTTCTTTACGAAATTTTCACACAAACATTCAATCATTCTATAAACCTTAAAACTTTATCACAATAAATTTTCTACTTCGGATTTGTGGTCCCGAAACCACTATTCTGACTTGGCCGTAAATCAGGCTGTTACAGTGATATTTTCATAAGTTAGCAAATTACCGAGTTGTGAATTTATTTGTAACAACATAAACATGAGTTTAATAATTCTAAATTAAGAAATATAATTAATCTAACATAATTATGTCATCTTGATTAAAATCATCTTTTGAAATCATGCATTAGAACTTTTATTTTATTTTTATTTATTTTACTTTGTTAAATCCTAGTTTTTAATCACTTCTTCAAATCAAAATATTTTTCTTCACCAAAGTGTTTTTAAAATTGCATTCATAAATAATTCTTTTCACAGTCCCTGTGGGTACGATAACTCGACGTATACTTGTCACTTTATTACTTGTTGTGATTGTGTACACTTGCACGTTTCCGTCATTCCATGTTTTTGGCACCGTTGCCGGGGATTGTTTTAAAAAGTCATTATTTGTGAATTTTTTAGTTTTGCATTTTGGTTTATTTTTCTGTTCAATTTTAACTTCATTAATTTTTTTTGTGATTATTTCAAGTGTTTTTGAGCATTGACCGAATTATCGATTTACTCCCTGTAGACCCTGAGATTAAACGAACTTTTTGACAGCGAATAAGACAAGCAAGTCAGAGAAGGACTGAAGAGATGAACCTTGAAAATTTGAATCAAGGAAACGAAGTAGACCCTGCTAAAATCCTATCCGTATTGTTGATGATAGGGATAGAGCTCTAAGACAGTATGTCATACCAGTGTTTCATGATCTTAATCCAGGTATTAGGAGACCCAAAATGGTAACACCCCTTACCCGAGACCATCACCGGAGTCGAGCACGAGGTGTTACTAGACTTACCTTACTAGTTCGGGGCATAAAAATTTGCTTTTAAAATTAATTCATTCACATTCATCCAATATAACCCTAAAATGGGCCCTCGAGGCCCTAAACATGCAATTGACATGGTTCGAGAACAAACCGGGAACAAACCGGGAACATTTAAAAAATTTTCAATTACTTACACAAATTAAAACAATTTATTTCACTGTTCATAATAAAACTATCCACCTGCATAATAGTCACTAAATTAATTTTAAATTGAGTTATGAAACTCAAAATTTAAATCCATAAAATTTCCCTGAAACTAGATTCATATATCTTCTTACCATAATTTTTTCATAATTTTTGGTGTGGCCAATTATCACACTTTATTAGTTAAAGTTGCCCAGCGGACCTGACCTCTCTTCACTAAAAATCATTATCTCATAGTACAGTTTTCATTTAGTGTTTCCACTTATTTCTAATGAAAATAGACTCACTAAGGAATATATACATATAAATTATGACTCATAATTATTTTTGTACAATTTTTAGCGAATTTCTAAAATCCTAACAGGGGATCATGAAATCCCTCTGCACCACTATCACAAGAATTTAAATATCTCAGAATATAGACTTCCTTTGCTTGTTCTATTTCTTTCTTATGAAAATAGACTCAATAAGCTTGAATTATATATCTCATTCACCATTTAATTTCATTTATACAATTTTTAGTGAATTTTCAAATTCACGTCATTGCTGCTGTTCCAAAACCGTTTCATGGCCAACTTTTACTCTTTCATAATTTCTTTGCATAAACTATCATTTAGGCATACATAACATCAAATCATGTTCTTAATTAGCCATTCAATAGCTAATCACTATAAATTATTCACATGCCATTCTTTAATTGTGTCATAAGGACATACACACGAAATGACCAAGTCCCTATACATGCCATAACTCAAAACATTTCAAATTACAAAATACCGAGATAGCCTTTCATAGTGTGAGACGAAGTCCGACGTCCTTACGATCCCCGAATTGGCTTGGCTACACTATAAAAGAGAGAAAGGAAAAAGAGTAAGCTACAATGCTTAGTAAGTTTACAAGTAAATAAATGACAACATTCACCAAGTATAAATATACTCATATTATACCATCAACTAACAAAATCTTGATTTTACTTCTCCACTTACTCTTTAACTTTTCTGTTTATCTTTCCTTTACCTGAACTTTCTTGTAACATAGCCTGTATATTAGCCCAATGAACCATTTGGAATACTAAGGGTACTTGGGTTTTCTTGCCTGATAATAGTCTACTAATGCCATGCTCTAAGCATGGTCTTACATGGGATGTTCTTTATCCTGCAAAAGCCATATATCTGATATGGACTTATATGGGATGTTCCTCAATTGTCTCAACCTGCCTGTAACACCCTTAAACCTTATCCGTCGCCGGAATGGGTTACAAGGCATTACCACATTAACTATATAAAGTAAGCATATTAAAGCACATACCACACTAACTTTATTTATTCGGCAATACAATATATGCATATAAAACATAATCAATCATTCATGACATAAGAATCATTCCGTACACAATTTTAAATAGTTAAATCATGAAAAAACACACTTAATAATTCATCTATGAATACATGTGTACAACTAATGAACCACATCATCTTGCCATGTTTTATTCGAATGCCTAAAATGCCTAATCTTCAAGGTACAAGTAATCAACCAAAACTACTTCTCATGCATTCATTCATCATGACCCTTTGAAACCTAAGATACTATTCATTTGGTTCTTTTATAAGGCTATAACCGAATATAAGACAATCCTAAGCATATAATTCATTCAATAATTCCTACGGTCACAACCCACGTTGTTTATCTTTATACATTCAGTATGTAATAATGATCACATAACAATCATCAAAATAAAATGTCTATATAAGATCGCTTACTGAATAGAAATTTCATATTTGATCAAAACTCATTTTTAGGTACATAACATTACTAAACCAATATTCAATCATTCACATCAAAGTCATTACCACAAATAAACCAAATATACAAATCAAAAACCTATACCATTTCAATAATCAAATTCAACCTCAATCCATATGCAAAAGTTGAGCATATTAAAACTTTTAACTTTCCATACATATCCGAATATACATACATATTCAAAGACAACTAATGTTCAAACCATATAACAAGATTAAATTCAAGGCCATTCACGTAATAATCAACCCCATAATTTCATCAAACCATGAATTCATACTTGGCTAATGAGCAAGCCATTTTCGCATGGCTTGAATATATACATATCCAAAAATAAACTTGCTTCAAAAGGGTTTAGCCTATACATGCCATAGTTCAAAATATAGTCTTTTAAAAGTACCGAAGGATTGACGATAATGTGGATGACTTCGATAATGATCCCCAAGCTCGTAACTTTTAGCCAAAATCTATAAAACAGAGTAACAAAGATACTCAAAGTAAGCTAAATAGCTTAGTACGAATTAAATAATGAAACAACTCAATACTAAATATAATATTCCAACTATCACATATATGCAATAACCTAATACAATTTTACATGGGCTATCTTGGCCGAATATATAAATAAATCCTTATTTAGCATCATTTAAAGGCTTCAAATAATATCCTCATTTAGATATCATTTATACCTCCATTCAAATGTTCATACACTTAGTCGAATATGCAAAGAAAATTAAATAGACTATGTTCATACACAAATTGACCGAATGCTCTTCACCTTTCTTTCTTTTTCTTTTCTTTAGTTATGGCACAACCAAGAACAAAAATGGCCTATGTTCATATTTGTTTTAATTAATAAACATTAATATGTCATTTCCACATTTAGCCTTTTTAATTTCATTCCATTCCCACTAAGTAATGGCCTAATATGTCCATGCAAAATTTCCTTGGCCTAATTGTATTTTAAACCCTTCATAATAAAAGAATAACTACAATTCGGCACTCACACATAAACCATCTAATTTTTCTTTTATGCAATTGCATCCTTTATTAATAATTTAACATCCAAACAACAAAATTAAGACACGAAACTTTTACGTATGAAAATTCACATATATTAATCATAGAAAATAATATTTTAAAAATTTTTCTGACTCGGTTTCATGGTCCCGAAACCACTTTTCTGATTAGGGCCAAAAATAGGACTGTCACACTGCCAATGCCATATGTCTGATATGGCCTTACATGGTATGTCCCTTAACTGTCTCAACCCAAAATGTCATGACATTCTGTATTCCATACATCGCTAAGGTTCAAACGGGCTTTCTAATACTTTTTCTCTGTTACCTCATCTTTGATTCAATTTGGAATATTCTCATAATATAAATGTATACATGCTGGAAATTAACAACATTAATATAAAATATCGAAATATGGCATTTATTTACCGTAAACTTACCTCGGTGCAAAATACGATCAACTTGACAACTTAATCTTCTACCTTTTTCTTTCCTCGATCTGTCCCTAAATTTCGTTCTTCTTGATCTATAATTAGCAAATTTAGCTTATTTAATACTCACATTTATCAAAACAGTCCTTAACTCTAACTTTGGCAAAATTACGAGTTGTCCCTAACTTTTTCATATTTACACTTTTGCCCCACAGCTCAGAAATTAAACTTTTTCCTTAATTCTCATGTTTTAGGATAGGCTGATCATTTTCCCTTAATGGCAACATCAAATTCTCACTCTAACATGTACTTATGAACATTAGGTATTTTTACTAATTATGTCGTTTTACTCGTTTTCACTTAAAATCGAGTAGCACAAGTTGTTTAACATAATTTAAAACTTCATATTCCATCATAAAACATCAAAATAAACACATTTCACCTATGGGTATTTTTCCAAATATGAACCCTAGGTTAAATTATTGCTAGAATAAGCTAAATCGAGTTACCAGGACTCAAAAAACATAAAGAACATTAAAAACGGGCTTGGATGCACTTACTATGAGCTTGAGAAGTTGAAGAAACCCTAGCTATAGAGACACATGAGTTTTGACCCTTATGGAGAAGATGATAACAATTTTCCCATCTTTTTCCCTTTTAATTCCTTTTAATTACCAAATGACTAAAATGCCCTTCATTAAAACTTTGGTTATTTTTATCTATGTATGTCCATTTTTGTCCATGAAAACCTAATGGTCTAATTACCATTTAAGGACCTCTACTTCAATTATGCTCTTCAATTTAATCCTTTCCTATCTAGAACTCATATTTATCAACTTTTGCAATTAAGCCCTAATAGGCAATTTAAACATGCAATTCATGAAATTTTCTATCAATATTCTAACACACGCATCTATTCACTCGGTAAATAATAAAAATTAATTGGAATAAATTTTTTTCTATCTCAGATTCGTAGTTTCGCAACCGTTATTTCATTTAGGGATTTTTGTCCCCAAAAATCTTACCCGTTTGCATAGCCTCTTCGGGCTCCCATGTAGGCTCGTCTACCCCATGCCTATTCCATAATACTTACACAAGTGCAATACTTTTTTTCATTAGTTGTTTGACCTCTCGAGCTAGAATCTTTACCGGTTCTTCACAATAAGTCATACCTGGCTGAATGTCAACGTCTGTCTATGAAATCACATGTGACAGATCAGAACGGTAATGATGTAACATAGACACATGGAACACATCATGAATCTTCTTTAACTCTGTCAGCAAAGCTAACTGATATGCTAATGGCCCAACTCTTTCAATCACCTCAAACGGTCCAATAAAATACAGACTTAGTTTGCCTTTCTTGCCAAATCTAAAGACTTTCTTCCACGGGGATACTTGTCACCAACTTGATACTCAATCTCTTTTCTTTTCAAGTCTATATAAGACTTCTGTCTATCTGAAGCTGCTTTCAAGCAATCTCTGATAACTTTCACTTTCTTTTCAGTTTCTTTAACTAAATCAACCCTGTAAATCTGATTTTCTTTAAGCTCTGTCTAATACAAAGGTGTGTGACATTTACGTCCATACAAAGCTTCATAAGCTGCCATATTCAAACTCAACTGATAACTATTATTATCAGCAAACTCTACCAACGACAAATATTTTTCCCAACTACCTTGAAATTCTAAGACAAAACATCTGAGCATATCCTCAAGTATCTGAATAACTCTCTCTGACTGACCATTGGTCTGAGGATGGAAAGCTGTACTAAAACTCAACTTTATGCCCAAAGCTTCCTGTAACTTTTTCCAAAACCACAAAGTGAATCCCGGGTCTCTATCTGAGATAATCGATAACGGTACTCCATGTAGTCTGACTATCTCTGAAATATACAACTCGACAAACTTGTCAAGTGAATAATCCATACAAACTGGAATAAATGAGCTGATTTTGTTACCTTATCAATCACAACCCATACTGCATCTTTCTAAACTTCACAAATTTCTTCAAGAAACATTGGCTTAGCTCTTAATTAGGCTAAGATAGAACCATCATCTGATAAGGTTAAACTAGTGTTCAAAGCTCTTAATGCAAATAAAGATTTTCTACTCAAAGCATCAGTAACTATATTTGCCTTACCCGGGTGATAATCAATCACTAGTTCTTAGTCTTTAATCAACTCTAGCCATCTTCTTTGTCTCAAGTTCAAATCTTTCTGAGTCATCAAGTATTTCAAACTTTTATGATCAGTAAATATTTGACATTTCTCACCATACAAGTGATGTCTCTAGATTTTCAACGCAAATACAATGGCAGCTAGTTCTAAATCATGTGTCGGATAATTTTTCTCATGTGGCTTTAGTTGTCTAGAGGCATAAGCACTTACCTTTCCTTCCTGCATAAGTACACAGCCTAGTCCATTCAAGGACGCATCACTGTAAATCACAAACTCTTTACCCAGTTCTGGTTGTACTAAGATAGGAGCTTCAGTTAACAATGCCTTTAACTTGTCAAAACTCTGCTGACACTTTTCAATCCATTCAAACTTGACATCTTTCTATAGCAATCTTGTCAATGGGGTAGCTATCATAGAAAATCCCTCTACAAATCGTCTATAATAACCGGTGAGACCAAGAAAACTTCTAACCTCTAATACATTCCTGGGAGGCTTCCAATCAACAATGGCTGAAATCTTGCTTGGATCAACTCTAATACCTTCACTTGAGACTATATGTCCAAGAAAACTGACTTTCCATAACCAAAACTCACTTTTGCTAAACTTGGCATAAAGCTGATTATCTCTCAAAGTCTGTAAAACTGTTCTCAAATGCTCTAAATGCTCAGTCTCATCATGAGAATAAATCAAGATATCATCAATGAACACAACTATAAATTTATCCAAGTAAGGTTTGAAAATTCAGTTCATTAGGTCCATGAAAATGGCAGGAGCATTAGTTAAGCCAAATGGCATCACAAGGAATTCATAATGGCCATACCTATTTTGGAAAGCAGTCTTTGGAACATCTGACTCTTTAACTCGCAATTGATAATATTCGAATCTCAAATCTATCTTGGAAAACACAATAGCTCCCTTCAATTGATCAAACAAATCATCAATTTTAGGCAGTGCATACTTGTTCTTAATAGTTACGTTGTTAAGCTGTCGATAATTAATGTACAATCTCATCTAACCATCTTTCCTTTTCACAAAAAGTATTGGTGCACCCCATGGTGAACAACTAGGTCTTGAAAAGCCTTTATTTGTTAATTCCTGCAACTGAACTTTCAATTCTTTCAATTCCATTGGAGCCATTCTATAAGGAGTAATAGAAATGGGTGTTGTATTCGGAACCAACTCAATACCAAACTCAACTTCTCTGATAGGAGGCAAACCTGGTAGGTCTTCTGGAAACACATCAGGAAACTCACATACCACAGGCACTGATTCAATTTTTAACTCTGGATCTTTAGTATTCAACACAAAAGCAAGATAAGCTTCATATCCTTTCCTCAAGCATTTCTGAGTAGACATAACATAAATTATGGCAATTGAACTATCAGACTCATCTGAATTAACCCGAAGAATTTCACCATTTTCACATTTCAACTCAATGAATTTCTTTACACAATTCACTATCACATCATGTGCAGTCAACCAATCCATATGAAGAATTGCATCAATTCATCAAATGGCAATAGCATGAGATCATCCGAAAAATAGTAACCTCTAATCATCAAAGGGCAATTTTTACATACTTTGTTTACTAATACATACTGACTCAATGGGTTTGATACTTTAATCACAAATCTCGTAGACCTACGAACATGTTCATACTAGGCATCAATTTCATGCAAACATAGGAATGGGTCAAACTCGGATCAATCAAAGCAATACCATTAACATCAAGAAGAGAAAATGTACCTGTAATTACGTCGGGGGAGGATGCCTCTTCACGAGCACAAATGGCATAGGTCCTCGCGGTTGTTCTAACATCTGGTCTCACTACTGAATCTCTAGACATACCTTTATTACCTGCCCCTATTCACGAATTTCTCTGTGGTCTACCTCAGACTGGAACATTCCCGGACCTAGCACTTTGTAATTCTTCCTTTTTAACCATTTCTAGACACTCTCGCATAAAATGATCTGGAGCACCACACTTGTAGCAACCACTCTCATCTACTCGACACTGGCCAAAATGACATCTGCCGCACCGTGGATGCTCTGGTCTGCCTGGTCGAACACTACCTACACTCGCAATCGAGGTAGTCTGAGCTTTTGAACCCATATATTTGTTATCTCTGTTTCTGCTCGAATACCCAGCTGAAAGGTTTGATCTAGTAGAGAACTCTCTAGTCCTCTTGGATGTAGACTGAAACGGCTTGCTTCTCAAATTTAGCTTTACCTTTTTCTTTTTCTTTCAGCAACTCCTATGCCTTACAAGCTTTATCAACTAAAACAACAAACTCTTTTATCTCTAGAACACTAACAGATAGTTGAATATCATCATTGAGCCCATCTTCAAATCTCTTGCACATAATAGCTACAGTTGACACACACTCTCTAGCATAATTGTTGAGTCTGACAAATTCACATTCATATTCAGTCACTGTCATCTTACCCTGCTTTAGTTCAAGGAATTCCTTTCTTTTCTGGTCGATGAACCTCTAACTGATGTACTTCTTACGGAACTCTTCCTGAAAGAAATCCTAGGTAACTCTTTCTTTCAATACTACTGACACAAGTGTCTTCCACCAATGGTAGGCTAAATCTCTAAGAAGTGACACCATACACTTAATACACTCTTTTAGTGTGCAAGATAACTCATCAAAAACTTTGGTAGTATTCTCAAGCCAAAATTTAGCTTTCTCTGCTTCATCATCTTTAGTAGCCTAAAACTCTTCAGCCCTTTGTTTTCTAATTTTATCAACTAGTGGCTTCTCTCTTCTAACTTTTATCTGTGACTGGGAAGCTACATGGGTAGTCTGAGAATCATGAGGGGGTGGAGGTCTAACAGCCAGATTCGTACAAACGAACTCGGCAAACCATTCATTCATAGCTTGAAAGAAGGCTTCTCGAGCCCCTACTCCCTGACTAACTATATTGGGCCTTTCACTACTATCTAGTGGCACCGTCCCTTCTACGAGAGTGAGCTCGTTACTTTCTACATCATCTACACTAACTCGTTCGGGATCCATAACTATAAAGAAAAACATTTTAAAATCATCAAGAGTCGTCACACTATCAAAATATAAGTATGGCATGTATAGCTAGACTCATACCCATATTGAATATTTCGAGAATCGACTAAACTCTTGCTCTGATACCAATAAATGTAACCCCCCTTACCCAAGACCGTCACTGGAGTCGAGCACGAGGCTTACCAGACTTACCTTACTAGTTCAGGGCATAAAAATTTACTTTTAAAATTAATTCATTCACATTCATCAAATATATCCCTAAAACGGGCCCTCGAGGCCCTAAACATGCAATTGGAAGGGTTTGGGACCAAATCGGGAACATTTCAAAATTTTCCAATTACTTACACAAATTAAAACAATTTATTTCACTGTTCATAATAAAATTGTCCACTTGCGTAACAGTCACTAAATTAATTATAACTTGAGTTACGGAACTCAAAATTTAAATCCATAAATTTTTCCTGAAACTAAACTCATATATCTTCCTACTATAATTTTTCCAGAATTTTTGGTGTGGCCAATTGGTACAGTTTATTAATTAAATATTTCCCTGTTTCGCAGCCCAGCGGACCTGACCTCTCTTCACTAAAAATCAATTATCTAATAGTACAGTTTTCATTTAGTGTTTCCACTTGTTTTTAATTATGACTCATAATTGTTTTTGTACAATTTTTAGTGAATTTCTAAAATCATAACAGGGGATCACGAAATCCCTTTGAACTAGTATCACAAGAATTTAAATATCTTAGAATATAGACTTCCTTTGCTTGCTCTGTTTCTTTCCTATGAAAATAGACTCAATAAGCTGTAATTCAATATCTCATTAACCATTTAATTCCATTTCTACAATTTTTAGTGATTTTTCAAATTCACATCACTACTGCTGTTCCAAAACTGTTTCATGGCCAACTTTTACTCTTTCATAATTTCTTTGCATAAACTATCATTTAGGCATACATAACATCAAATCATGTTCTTAATTAGCCATTTAATAGCTAATCACTATAAAGTATTCACATGCCATTATTTAATCGTATCATAAGAACATATACACAAAATGGCCAAGTATAAATATACTCATATTATACAATCAATTAACAAAATCTTGATTTTACTTCTCCACTTACTCTTTAACTTTTCTGTTTATCATTCCTTTATTTGAACTTTCTTGTAGCATAGCCTGTATATTAGCCTAATTAACGATTTGGCATACTAAGGGTACTTGGGTTTTCTTGCCTGATAATAGCCTGCTAATGCCATGCTCTAAGCATGGTCTTACATGGGATGTTCCCTGTCCTGCCAAAGCCATATATCTGATATGGACTTACATGGGATGTTCCTCAACTGTCTCAACCTGCCAATGCCATATGTCTGATATGGGCTTACATGGGATGTTCCTCAATTGTAACACCCTGAACCTGGATAGGATGTTATGGCCAGATCTGGTGTGTCACATGGAAGTTACGTTCGAAATCAAACTATTCGTTAAAAAGAGTTCCTTCCATTTTAAAAATCCCGTTAAAATTATAGACGTAGAGCAGAATTCGGTTAAAACTATTTTTATAAGTTTGAAAATATATTTGAAGAAGTGGTTGCCAAATTTGTTGTATTCAATTATTTGAAGTTATGGAAGCGCTTACTATTTAAAAACATTATGTGTGAATTTCTTGAAACCATTTGTTATTAGTTTTGAAACCCCGATTAACTACTCTAAGAGTTTGAAATGCTAAAACAGCTCAAATATCGAAAGTGAAAGCAAAAACCCCATAATGGCCTTATTACACAAATAATACCAAAACTAAATTTAATAAAACAAATCCAAAGGCAGAAGGCGTGTGGCCACCCTGAGTCCCTCGCAGCTCAAAATCATCTATGGCTGGGGGTTACCTGCACATTTAAAATAAAATGTGAGTTTACGAAAACTCAGTGTGTAACTTCCCTAGCCGATAACAGAATTCAGTCATGCAAAACAGACTGGACCGCAGCCCTATACAAATTTAGATTAGTCCGGGCCTTAGCCCATTACAGAATCAGAACAGTGTATGCATGAAAGCCCAACCTAGTCCAACAATCATACCACCCGTACCAACCAATCACACCATGTGGGGAATAACTTGACCCACCCAGCCCACACACCAATATGCAGCCAAGCTGCTAATAACAGATATTGTGGCAGTGCCACCAGAATCAAAACACATGGCGAAGCCACTATACAAAATTACATGGCAGAGCCGCTATTACAGAGCTACCTCTAACATCATACCCAACCCCATTCAGATTAACATATTACAATTAAACACATTATGCATGTAAGTTAATAGACATCGTTACAGTCATATATATATCAGACAACTTATCCGTAGGGGTATAAGGGTCATTTTAGCAGTCGAGGTAAAATGGTAATTTTAACCCCTCAGGGGTATTTTGGTCATTTTACTAAGTTTCGAAGTCACGGTTCCTAATATGACCTCCTAAAAGGTCTAACATCGCTTCAAGCAACTCAGATAGTCTATAAGGTCAAAACGGTGTATATGGGCCCAAAACCCCCTATTGGGCCTGGGGGCCCATACGCTCGTGTGGCCCATGTGATCCCATTTAACGTACAGCATTACAAGCCTTACCATCTGATGTACCAATGATCACTTACCAAGTAATATGGGCCCGTAGGCCCATTGGGCCTATTTTGACCCATCAAGGCCTATAATGGCCCAAGTGTACGAAATCGCGCTTGATAGCCACCATAGTCTATTGCCCATGATTCGTGGGCTCAGTTCGGCCCACAAGCATTTAGACGCCGGTAAGGCCTCGAATTCTGATGTTTCAGTATTTCGACTTTTCAAATTTTGCCGATCTACACTACAGTAGGGTGTGGTTACACACCTGATTGCGAATTTAGCCGTTGACACGTGCCCAACCACTGCTTTGCTTGACTACTATCTCACGTGATTAACGTGTATCCCCCAATAATTGATTGAATGTCGATAGATTTAGGCACCTACGAACAATGATGAATCCAACCAAAGGAGAAGGGTTAAAGGAGTATTAACCCCAAACTGAAACCTTAAACCTCATTAGAAGGGAAGCCCTAATACTAAAGTCCAAAAGTCGAAACAAAAACAAGGATTACTTACACAAATTTCGTTTGACTAAGTCGATAGAATTTAGGAGCAGTCGATCACTAGCCAAAGTCTAGTACTTTTATAGGCACGAATCCAAACTACTGAAAAGGGAGGCGTATTCAGTTTGAAACCACAATAACAAGAAAAGATCAAAAGAACACAAAAAGAATCAATTACACTTACCCTTTCAATGGCAGGACAGAAGAGTTACGACCCCTAAACCAATTGATTACCGATGAGCACAATGGTTAAGTGCGATACCTAAAAGAGAAAGAAGGTTCGACCAAACAAAAGAGAAAAGAAAAATGGTCAATAGACACTCAAAAGTGAAACAGGGGTTCGGCTATGGAGGATCAGTTGAAAGAATAATAGAGGGGAAGAAGATTAGTAGAATTCGACCAATGAAGAGTATTTGATCATAGAAGAAGAATAAGGTTCGACTAGAAGGAAGAGCTAAAAGTAGAGAGAAAAAAAATGGTTAATCAAGAGTAGCAACAATCGGTAAGAGAAAAACCAAAGGAAGGAAACAAAAGAAATCCAATGAGGAGAAGAGGGAAATAGCTTTCGGCCAAAGGAGAAATCAAGGTTGATAGTAGTGAGAAGCAGAGTTTGGCACTTACTAACTAAATTTTGGCAACGAGAACCAAAGGCAACACGAGAACCTGGTTGAGAAAGAGATTAATTTGAAAGAAAATAAGAGGTTTAGAGAAAGAATTGACCTGAAAGAAACACGAAAATACCAAAAAGTATAATACCCAAAATACAACAAGGGAAATTTGGCACCTAAACTTTTACCAAAAATGCTGAATATGCAAGCATCCAAGCTTCTTCGCCGAATTTGCAACTCAAGTTACCCCAATCGGCCACTCTCTCTTTCCAAATTCAATTTCCCCGATTTGCTCCTTAATGTCCTCCCCCTTTTGCTCCTTGATTCACTCAACTTTCTCATTTCAAATTTGAATAACAATCCTGACTAGTTCAAACCTTACCTCTTACCAAGTCTACAACAACTTTTTAGAGTTTGAACTCTACTTCACCACTTGCCGCCTACTTGTAGCAAAATAATTGCACTTTTTCTTGCAAGGGGATTTGAACACATTCCCCCTTTCCATACTTGTGGCGTCACTTGCCACTCTACCAGTGGCTCTTTTGTGCTATGAAACAACAACAATTCATTATAAACCCTACATGCCAATATCCAGATTCACTTAAGGCAAAAACTAAAAATTTTGCCAAGACCCTATCTCGACCCCAGACTTTTTAAAAACCCCCAAACACACCTAAAACACTTAGTCAACATGCCAAACATGCACTTATGCCAAATCATGCAAAAATTACAACCCCTATATTTTTGGGGTGTTACAACTCTACCCCCTTAAAGAAATTTCGGCCTCGAAATTTACCTAGTCAGAACAAGTGAGGGTATTATTGTCGCATCACCTCTTCAGGCTCACATGTGGTTTCCTCTGTACCGTGATTACGCCAGAGTACTTTGACCAGTGGAACAGATTTCTTCCTTAATACTTTAACGTCACAATCCAGAATTTGCACTGGTTCTTCCTTGAAAGTCCAATCAGGTTTAACTTCAATCTCCTCAACTGGCACTATATGTGAGGGCTTAGAATGGTACCTCCTCAGCATGGAGACATGAAAGACATCTCTATATTTTTAAAATTTTAAATGTTTTCCCAAATTTCCCTTAAGTTCACATTTGAGTCCCAAATTGTTTTTAATGTTTGTTTTGAGTCTCGAGGGCTCGTGTTAGGGACTATATGTTTGAATTAGAATGATATTTGTTTGGTATTGAATAATGATTATGAAATGTATGATTGATTAGTAATAAGTTCGGTAATGCTCTGTAACCCTATTCCAGCAACGGATACAATTTTAACATAACCCTATTCGGTAATGATTGTTTAGGGGGTGTTACAATTGAAACTGAAGTAGGACCGCTTGTGATCCCTCCAATCTTTCCTAGGAAATTTTCTGAGAGATTATTCCCTAAATGAAAAAATAAATTTTTAGTTTTTCAAATAAAAGGGTCAAGTTTGATCTAAGTTTTAAATTGCAACTCAATTTCAAATTTTCTTTAAGTCTAGGTACTTAATTGAATTAACTTCAAAATTTAGTTGCTCTTTTTGTAAATATTAAAAATTAAATGTCTTTTTTTGTAAATATTTTCAAAAGGCATCTAGAATAAATGTTTTTAATTTAATAAATAAAATGGTAATCATTAATATATAATTATATCCATTATAATATATATTAATTATTATCAACTTTACATAGAATTAGGATTAGATTAAATTTGATCATATTTTATTTCATAATTCTTATTCTAATAAATTAATAGAAAATAATAATTTAATATGCATTTTATTAATTGTTAATTGTTGTTAACTTTATGTAGAATTAGAACTTAGAATATTTTAAGTATTGATTTGCTCTAAGAATTCTAATTAAACCTTACTTCTCTCACTATAAATTTCACCCATATTTTCCATTTTTTTCACCCATCCCTCAATCAACCCTAGCATCCAAAACCCACCAATCACCTAGTCCTATAACTCCCGACTTCCTAGCCACAACATCACCTAGTAGTCCCATTCGGCCAGTAACTCACGCATGCAACAACAACTCACCTTGCTACTCCTGCTCGTGCCAGACTGACTCTCACGCACCTACCCACGCATGCCAACGCACCAGCCCTGTTGTTTGCCTGATAGTGCCGCCTGCTACCTACTTGCTGCCCATTCACGCGGCACATGCATATCCTCCTACTCCCTAGCATGCAGCTGCCGCCTTGCTACTCGTACCACACCATCAAGACACCCTACAAACATCTCTAAACTAACCTCTTTTGCTTTAGATTTATTTTCTTTGAGTTCTTAACTTTTAGAATAAGGTGGTAAGACAAATTTTTCTCCTAAATTTTAATTTTATTTAATTATTTAATTTTTCAATTTGTTGAATTATTAATATTTTATACTGATTAAATTTTTAAGAAAATATTTACTTTCATCTTATGTTTAGGTTAATCATGCCTCGCAAGAGAACTCATGCTTCGGCTCAAATTGACGAATCACAAAATAAATTCCACTGTGAGGAAGCCAAAGCGAGATATGAAAGTATTTTCAAGAATCAACAGATGCATCTAGAGAAGGGTTTTACACTGAAAGAAAGTAACTATATTCATTTCATGGTGCACATTTGACAAGTTGCTGTAGCTCTCAATTGGGAGTTGTTTTGTGAGAAAAGACCTAGTGTAGATGAGGTGTTAGTTCGTGAATTTGATGCAAATTGATCTCAAGCGAATTGACGGAAGCTTCTATTCGTGGAATCAAGGTACCAATAACCTCAAATGCTATTAATGAATTCTTTGAATTACCTGATTTCAAAAACGACAAATATTCTTCCTTGATGAGAAATATTGAGTCTAGAAATCTATAAGAAATTCTCGAGGAACTTACAGTTCCAGGTTCTAAGTGGACGGTGTCAAAGTAAAGAATTCGTACTTGTCACAGAGAGTATTTGGCACCACTAGCTAAGGTATGGTTCTATTTCATTCGATTCAGCCTTATGCCTATTTCACATAGGACTACAATTTCATTAGAGAGAATGCTCTTATTATACTCGATTTTAACTAGAAAGACCATTGATGTGGGAAAAATCATCTGAAGAGAAATGCAAAATTGTGCCACTAGACGTTCTGGCCCAGCTTACTTTCCCTTTACAATAACAATTTTGTGCTTGAGAACTAAAATTCTTACAAACATAAAGAAGACAGGTTATAGCCAGGGTACAATCACAAATTGGGACCTTTATTGGATAACCGGAGACTCTATTCTATAGCAACGAGTTGAAGAAATCAAGGATCCTAAATAAGAAGAAGAAGATCCCACAGAGATCGAACCGATGCATTCAGCTAAAATTCTTTATAAGACAGAGCCAATGGAACTAGTAACCGCACCTAACATTGCAACTTTAATGTTTAAGGCTCAATCGCCTCGCTTAGATCTTTGAGATGAGTTGTCAAAGTTGATGAACATAGTGCAACATATGCAGTGGCAGCAACAAGCTTACTGGAGATATTCAAAAATATGGGATGACTCAATCAGAAGTGCTCTTACGAAAATATACAATGACCCATTTATTTTTGTGCCTGAGTTTCCAAATTTCATCTTTGAACCATAGAGTCCACAATTAATGAGGGAGCAAAGCGATTCATGCAAAAACAAAGATGATGGAGCAAAGGATAAGTCAAATTCGAAGGGATCTGCAAATAAATAAAAATGGGGGATCATAACTTTATTTTATTTCTGTTCTTAGGTAATTTAATATTTTAGGATTAGATTTTACTAGAAATTTTTATTTTGAAAATAAAACAAAAGGTGGAATTCATAAATAAAAAATGAACAAGTCGCAAAGTGCAAAGTGTGGCAATAGATATATACATGTCTAGGATTGGATCTAGAGAGAGCTTGGTACTTAAGTAGTCAAACCTCCTCTTTTCTAGAATCCTACCTAGTGTATAGTATTTATTCATTTTTAAACAATGAGGACATTGTTCATCTTAAGTTGTGGGACCAAAAAATTGAAACAATGAAATTATTTCCACTCAGAAAAAAAATTTTCTTTCAGTTATGAGTTATGATTAGGTTATATTTTGTTCAAAATTTGAAATTTTATTAAGTATGCTAAAATTTAGTAAGAATAAAGTTTGATTATTTAATAATTGGTATGTTAACTGAAATATGACATAAACGTATTTTTAATAAGGCATGCAAATCGTACCATAAAATTTTTAGTTCCTTAGGAAAATTAGGCATGCATGAAATTTTAAGTCTCTAGAATTGACTTAGTAGTTTCTTGAGGCAAAATCCTAGGAAGCATGGGAAGTTGGAAATGATTTAGGTAACTTTTGTTTGGACCATTTGAGCCATTCAAGCCAACCATGATGAATTTTTATCCCTTGAAACCTAACTTTGAGACTATATGGCCTAATTTTATTTGAACCCTTATAATATTTAGCCATCACTTTTCTCTTAATTATCTTTAAGTTGTCCCAAACACTAGATTCAGTACTATTCAGAATGTTCTTTGAAAATAAGTTTGGGGGAGTTGAATAGAAGTATCAAATACTCAAAAAATTGTAGTACATACAATAAAGTGCTCGTGTAAAAAAAAGGAACAAAAGAAGAGCATATGCACTTGAAAGAAAATAAATGTACAAAAGAGCAAGTGAAAGCAAAGTAAGTTGGTGTATTGAAGGTAATTATTCTGAAGGTCTGATTGAAGCTGAGTCTAGGGTTTTTAGCCTAAATTTATCTATCTTTTTCCTGCCCCTAGCCTAGCCACATTAGAACCTTTTTAAAGACCTATTAATTCAAGTTCCGATGCTACTTACTTTAGTGAAGAGAAATTGCTATGTTTAACATATGAAGGCATAAGTTAAACTTAATGATTGAAGCTTAATCTTGAATAAGGGAATAAAATCAAATTGGTAGGAATTTAGCATGTATTTATTGAGGAAGCATTTATTTTATTTTTCTATCATAATTGTCAAATTTCTTCTTTTTAAGTATAAGTATACTAAAATTATAATTTTGGGAAGAATGTTGTTCTGAAGAAATTTTTCAAAGGTGTTTCTAAGAAATTCTCTTCAAATTTGTGCATTACTCGAGACGAGCAATGAATTAAGTTTGGGGGTGTGGAAACACAAAAATATACACTTTTTCATGCCCTTTTCAACTCAACTTTATGCAGTTTCGATAAAATTCTTGTCGAAAAGTATTTAATTATTATAAAATAATTAAATTGCACTTAAATTATGAACATGTTGAATTTTACTTGATTTTATAATAAATTTTGATTAATTTTGATCATTTTCGATAGATTTGAACAAAGGGCAAAAAAAAAAAAAACAACTCGGCAGACACTACTAGAAGCACAAAATCGAGAAGTAATTTGAAACATCTAGGCAAATTAATTTTTCAACCGAAGACAGTACAAGTTATGTGTATTAATTCATAATATAATTAATTTTAATTTTGATCCAATTTAATTTGGGTTAAATAAATTATTATTAATGAATTATGAAAAACGGCCTGGTTAAGTTGAACCAAGAAAATCGATCCAACCAAGCACCAGGTAGCCCAAAACCATCCCACATGCTGACCTAATCAGCTTGCTTGGCTGATTATTTGTCTTGCAAAAATGGCCCTTGAAGACTCCTTCTAATTGCATTCGAACCACTCCACTATTTATGCCTTTTTGGATTTGCCCCTACCTTAAATAGCATGTTTGAAATCATCAAACATGCCACATGTGTGGCCGGCCATGGGGGAGTCTTTGGCTACTGATTTTGGCTATTTTTAGTAGTCTTCTCAACCTATAAATACCCCCTTTGGCTACTCACTTGAACAACATCTCAGCCCTTCTCATCTCTTCACTTCTCTCTTATTTTTCTATCTTCATTCCCTTCCAATGTTTTCATTTTCTTTCCCCTATTCCCTTGTTGATTTCACCTCTTGAAAAAGAGTCAATCAACCACCATTTAGAGCAGAGTTCAAGTATTCGTAGATGTAATGCCCCAAAATTTTGATTTTGGTTTTTGTGAATGTGTGACATAATTGTGTATCTAGTTCCATGGTTAAGTGTTCTGGATGTGTGTGTGAGGTCCCAAGTTCAAGCTATAACTTGGGAAAACGGTGGTGTTTTTATGAATTAAGCCCTATATCTGGTTAGTAGGCTTTGAAGTAAAAGATGGTAAGTTTATATCAGAATGGGCCTGCTGGTCTGGTGGTTAAGTAGAGTGTTGGTGCTAAGGAGGTCCTATGTTCGAATCCCTATGTAAGCGGGGGAAATTATTTTTGCGAAGTGTGATGTGTAGGAGTTTGAAGTAAATTCAAATGCTAAGAAGTTGAGAATTTAGGGGGAAGTTATCAGATTATTTTCCTTTTGTTTTCTTGTTGCAAAATTTCAGTTTTCCCCTATTCTTCCCAAATTCTTGGCACTATTTCACCATTCTTCTTCTTTTGATTTTGTTCTCTCTTCTCTTTTTGTTTCCTCTACGTGGAAGTTCTGTCGAAATCTTGCCTCTCAATTCCGGCTTTCTAGTTCTTCAGTAAGTTCTTACCTCCCGATTCCAGCTTTCTAGTTTTTGTGATTAATGGAAGTTAGTGTAAATTCTCGATTAGAGGAAGATTCAAGGTCTCGTAATTGCCAGTTAGAGACTTAGTTTCATGGATTTCCGATTACTCGATTGAAGGTAAGGTTTATGAAGGTTTTAGGTTTAGCGTCTCGATTTAGTTTTAGTTAAGTTTCATTTTAACATTGTTTTCGAGCATTGGGATATCAATTTTTAGGTTCAAGAGTGCTCGAGGATCGTTTTAGCATTGATTGAAACTAGGTGTGTACCCGATTAAGCAGAAAACAAGGTTTTAGCGAAGCTGGGAACCTCACTATCGACGTCACACAGGTGTGTGGTTGCCTGTGTGGCAGGCTATGTGCCCCAAAACGACTGTGTGTGTAACACCCTAAACTCGGCCTAGACGTTACGGCCAAGTCCGGTGTGCTACATCACCTAGACTGATTTACGTTTCCTAATTACTAAGTATGTTGGTGTGTTTTGAAAAGCACTGCTTTGATTTTGGAAATTCCCGTTTAAGTGATTAATCGACTTATTCTTCATTTCATGTTTACATCAATTTGCTTTTAATAATATTATCTTACTTAGTCATTTGTCTTGCCAGATTGATTATGAAAACGTTTGTTTAGTTTTGGATAAATGTGTGTCATTTGCAGTTGAATAAAAACATGCATACTTAAAGAAATTTAAAAACCCCCAAACAAAAATAGTTATAGCAGCCTTATTACAATCCAAAATAAAATAAACCAGTAATGAAAGTAATTAAAGTAATAAACCAATTTTAAACAGTGTTCATTCCTCGTGGCCACTCTGAATCCCTCCCAGCAACCAAGTCACGATCTAAGGCTCACCTGCAAGGATGGAAAGAAAAGGGTGAGTTTGGGAAAACTCAGTGTGTGCAGAACCCATCCAAAGCCCAAATTGGCTCGAGCCCACTGGCTTAAGCCCTAACCAGTCTCAATCAGATACTGGGCCGAAGCCCTATTCAGATTACAGTTACTGGGCCAAAGCTCTATTCAGATAATAGATACTAGGCCAAAGCCCTATTCAGATAACAGTATGGCCCTTAGGCCCAAAACAGTACAGTACAGTAAAACAGTATGTATGCAACCCAAATAACGTGGGGAGACTACTTGACCCACCCATCCACTACACACCACCCGTACCAACCAACGCACCATGTGGGGAATAACTCGACCCACCCAGCCAACACACCACAGTCGCAGTATAGCTGCTCAGATAAACAGTATACGAGGTAAAGCCCTTTTCAGTAACGTGGCAGTGCGACTCACACTTCCTCCAATATAAACCCAACCCATGCATTAGTCATACATACATCATGATATGCAGTAACAAAAACAGTCATGTCAAACAGTATAGTCGATTCTAGCCCTAGGGGTATAATGGTAATTTTCCACCTAGGGGTAAATCAGTAATTTCTCACCCTAAGGGTTTTTCAGTAATTCTGCTCTCTTATTACAATTTTTCTTACTATTACAACCTCTACTATTTCAGTGGTTGTTACAGAAACTCATTTAATTCAGTTGATCAGTTTTAGCCCTTAGGCCCTAAAATCCCCTAATGGGCCCTACCATGTCAATTAGCCCGTTAAGCCCATTTAAGCCTTAATCTTTAATCCATTACTCGTCTTAGCAGTTTTTACGGCTATAGTCCACATTATTACCCTTAAACCTAATTTTACTCTAAATGGGCCCAAAAGCCCGTTGGGCCCATATTCGGCCCACCGAGGCCCAATTTACCGCAGTGCCCAAAATTTCACGGTCAACTCACTTACCAGTGCCGAATCGAATTCCAATGTTTACCTACCGACTTGAGAGCGTTCGCATGCTCACAAGCCCTCGAAATGCTGAAGCTTCCGCATTTCGGCTTTTGCCGATTTAAATAATGAAGGGTGTTCGGGACACACACTTGATTTGTAGTTTTATCGACGAAATCCTCCACGTGCTTATTCCTACATGATCACCTAAACAGATCAGATCATACTAATACTTTAATCTCCTTAATGCCTAGATCTGGTTGTACCGATAATTCAACCCTTGTCAACAGTCTCCAAGTCACACTAACACCAAAGAAATCAATTATTATAACCCCCTTAGAGTCTTAGAGCCCAAATGACAACCTCCCTAAGCCTCTAGGGACTTCGGCATTTCCATAACATGAAGTAATATACAGATCTGAGGTGTTAAGCACTTACCAATGATTTCTCTTCGATTCCTATGCAGATTTGATGTAAATCTGACTCTTAAACGTTAGTAGAATCCTTATCTCTGAGATCTAAAATTTTTGGCTATTTCCCTAAACTAATGGTGATTTCGGCTTTTAGAATGGTAAGGAAGAAGATGATTCGGTATGGGGAGTTTAGTATAGGTGTTGTCGACAGGGATTTAGAGTGTAGAAGGAGTGAGATTTGGCCAAAAGAATGAAAGAAAGTCGAGGAATCTTGGCTTAGGGAATTCAGCACAAAGGTGAGTTTTATTTCGAGAATTCAGCACTTCTGACAATCGGCTATGGTTGTTTATGAAGGGATGAAATTGAAAGAAAGAGTAGGTCTGAGTAGAAAGGATGTTCGGCTAAGGAGAAGATCAACAGGGTGAAAAGAAAAGAGGAAAAATGATGGTAGAGGAGAAGAAGATGAAGAAATCAGCTAGATGCTCTTAGAGAGACAAGTTTCGGCTTTTTGACTGAAAAGAGAAAAATAACTCCTAAGGCGGCTAACCCTAATTGTCATGACAGAAAATAGAAAAAGATGTAACCCTAATAACACACTTGAACAATCGGCCCAAGCTCTTGCCAAATTCTCACTTAAGTTGGTCACATGCCCGACACATGTCTAAAAATTAAAAAGAACACTACGCTTACCTTACAACTCGAACCCTTGTCCTTGAATACCCACTTAGGCGCCACTTTTTTAGGAGCTTAGTGGCGCCACCTTGCCACTCTACCAAGGCTCCCTTTGTGACATATTTTACACGGTTTTTCTTAAAGGCCCACTTAACCAAGTTCCCTTTCACTTGAAAATCCAACTTAATATTTTACCGAGTTTTAACTTAAGCTTGGGCCTTCTAAAGGCCCACTAACACATTTACATACATTTTCAACCTTCAGAACACCAAAATTTTAAAACTTCACTAAAATTCACAAAACCCAAAAAATCCTAAAAATCAGGACGTTACAGTGTGAATGACGAGGCCAGGTCGTACGTGAAGGACACGGTCGTGTGAAGGCCGGATAGGCTGTGTGTGACACATGGGCTAGACTGAATTTGGCTGTGTAGGCCACATGGGATTGTAGGTCTACATGGGAAGTACACACGGGCATGTGGGATTCTGGGCCAGGTCATGTGATCTATACGGCCAAGGCCGATTTGGGCTGTGTGAGCCACACGGGCATGTGGGCCTACACGTCACGCCATACGGGCATGTGAGCCCGTTTTTATTGAATCAAACTCTAAGGTTGCACAGGTCACCCAAGTCATTTATGAACCTACTGTAGGGTCGATAAGCACTACTCAGACCCCTAAATAATTGAAACTGATTGTGTGATTAAGGTACTGAGTGCGTTATTAATATGCATGTACATTGATTTGAATGTATGTACTGTTAATCATAAACATAGCATATAATGTATTGTATGTTGCATTGAATGGGGTTGGGATGATGATATTGGAGGAAGTGTACTGAAAGGCGTTATGCTTATTGACTGGCAGCTCAGCTGCAAAATATACTGAGAGGCTCTTAAGCCTATTGACTGGCAGCTTAGTTGCATTATATTTATATGTGCCACATTCGGTATAGCTTGTAAGTGTAGGGATGAGTGGGTGTTTTAAACCCCATAATAAGTGTAAGGATGGACGAAGATGGCGTATTAGATGCTGGTGGGTAGGATTCTATTTTCTGTTCACTGCATACATGACTATTACTGTGATGGGCTAAGGCCCCAATGCATATCTGTATACATGACTGTTATTATGATGGGCTAAGGCCCCAATGCATATCTGTTAATGTACTAAAATGGGCTAAGGCCCAAATTGCTACTAATATTGTAATGGGCTTAGGCCCTGGACTATACTAACTATTACCGTGTTTAACTGCATGCTTGTTTTCTGTGGAGATTACACACTGAGTTTACGCAAACTCACCCCTTCTGTCTTATCTGTACAGGTAATCCCCAGACATAGATGGATCGGTGCGGCGGAGGACTCGACGGTGGCCACGGTTGTTAAACCTCATGTTTTATGATTTATGATTTATGGTTATATTTTCATGGGTAATTTTTTATATTTTTTTGGGACTTTTGGACTTTGCTTAAATTTGGGATTTTATTTGGTTTTATGGATTTAGAACTGCTAGTTGTAGGAAAACTCGATTTTCAAAAAAGTTAAAGATTTCTCTAGAACACACGAACACTTTTTAGGTTAAGTTTCGTTTAAGTTTTATTTTCAGACTGTTTTCGGGCGTTAGAATATCAATATTTAGGTTCTGGAGTGCTCGAGGATCTTTTTAGCATTGATTGAAACCAAGTGTGTACTCGATTACTTAGAAAATGAGGTTTTGACGAAAGCCAAAAACCTCACTGTGGACGCCACACTGGCATGTGGTCACCCGTGTAGTAGGCTATGTACCTCAACATGGCCGTGTGAACGACGAGGCTAGTCTATGCACGAAGGACACGGCTATGTGAAGGTTGGATAGGGCATGTACGACACACGGGTTAGACTTGTAATGCCCTAAATTTGGGCCTAGAAGTATTGGGCCTTGAGCATGGGAACAGTTAGGAGACTGTACATAAATGTTTAGTTGTGCAAGGAAGTATCATAAATATCTATCTTCTTTAGTGGTTAAGTGTTTTGGGAAGTGTTCGAGAAGTCTTGTGTTCAAGCTGTAGCTTCGACAAAAATTTGTTTTTATTGAGTAAACCCCTAGCTTTGGGCCAATAGGCTTATAATTAAATATAGGTAAACCAAGACACAAAAGGGTCTATTGGTCTAGTGGTAAATGGCGTGTGGAGTGTTCCTGGGGTTTAAGGTTCAAATTGTGACAATACAAGGGAGTATTTATTTTGCTGCTTGCACCATGTTAGTGTTGGAGTTTGACTGAAATACTAAAGTTGTGGAGGTGTGGTAGGAGTTGGTTGCCGAAATCAAGGAGAGGATAATGGGATTTGGGGGTGGTTGTTATGGAGTGTTTATGGGAGAAAATTATGGGAATTTGAATTAGGGGGAGAGTTGTGTCGTTTGGCAACTCTAAGCACTTAGAATTCAGCTTTGAGGGAGGTGCTTTTCATTTAGACTATTATGAACATTTTGGGGTTTTGTGTCTGCACTTCTTAACCTATTCCTACTTGGGATCTTTGGGATTTGTTCTTTTTCCATTTTCTCTGCTTCTTGTACAACTTTAGCTCCCTTTTTGGTCAAATAATTGGTTAGCCGACTTCCTGTGCGACTCCTTCTACCCTTTCTTGGCCGAATACTGTCTGTCCCGTTTTCATAACTCTTTCATCCTTTCTTTTGGTACTGCCTTTCTCTTTTCTCTTTTAAGGTTAAACAAATTCCTGTTCTTTTGCAATTTGTACCTTGGCCAAATATCCATTTTGCTTTTCTCTCTCAACTCATTCGATTCTAGTGTTGGCTTTAGAGATTCTCTTGTTCTTCATCCCTCACCCCCTTCATTTGTGTTTTGGTTTGGCAACTGTTGCTAGCAAAGCAGTGAGTAATCTTTTGCAACTTCTGTTAATTCTCTTTATTCTTTCAAAAAGTATTAAGTCTCCTCTTTTCTGCACTCTTCTAAGTCGATTACTTCTTTCATTTTATTGCCGAATCCTCCCTTCCTTTTTCATGGTATGATGATTCATTTGGTTCTTAGGTTTTCACGTGGAGTGTAGGGGTTACGATTATTCAAAGGTAGACAAAGCCTTTTCACTCAGTTCTTGATCTAAGGTAACTAGGGGTTGCGGTTGATGTGTTCAAGTAAAGTAGACTAACTTGTATTATTGATGTTGGTCGAATGTTATTCCCCTACCTTGGGGTTGTACGTTCTTTGTCAATTGGTATGTGCAAACTCAACCCATGGGCTTAAGTAATTGTAACTAATAGGTTTCACTAATAATGAAGATATTCAACTAGGAGTATGTGAGCAGTCTTAGCTAGCGGTCTAAGTGAGGCTAAACCACATATGTTGATCATGGGTTGGTGCTCGCGGGTTGTTAACATGTTTCGCAAATAGGTGTATAACCATACTACTTTAACTGTAAATCGAGAAAAACTGAAAAATAGGATTGTTGACGCTACACGGATGTGCGCTCACTCGTGTGGTAATCTGATTGCGTAAAATGTAAGTGTTCGACTGTGGAGGCCACCATGAGCGAGTTCATGGGCTTTGGCCGTTTTAGGGCCACATGGGCCGAAATGGGCTGTGTAGGCCCAACGAGCTTGCGGGCCCCACATAGATAAATCACACTGATGTGTGGAAAATATTGGACCCGGCTGTGTTGTTCATACGGCTAAGGTCATTTTTGGGCTTCGTGGGCCACACGGGCATGTAGGCCCACTTGGGCCTCTTAATGGGCTTTGGGCCCAATTTCACCACTTGTACTGTTAAGGTTGCACGGGTCGCCTGAGATGACTGTGGACCTACTGATGGGTCGGTAAGTATACCTAGACCCCAAACTGATAAATGACTATTATGCCCCTATGGGGTAAAATGACTATTATGCCTTTATATGATGAGTGATTGATTAAGCATGCCATTTAATATATTTATGATTTGCATACACACATGATATTATGATATGCTGCATGAGGATGGGTTTATGGTATTTGGAGGAAGTGTACTGAATTGTTAAGGTCGCACGGGTCGCCCAAGACGACTGTGGACTACTGATGGCTTTAAGCCGCGTATATTACTGGTAGCTTTGCTGCGATACTGTTTAGTGCCGCAACCGGTGCTAACTTTAGAGTGTAGGGTTAGATGGGTCGATTTATTCCCCACAGGAGTGCAAGGTTTGACAGGAGATGGTGTGCAGGGTTGGTTGGGATTACATGCATCATGCATACTGATTTCTGATACTGTTATGGGCTAAGGCCCAACTGATACTGTTACTGTGAAGGGCTTAGGCCCAGGTTGTTCTATTGGAAATTGCTTGTATGTTTTAAGAATTACACACTAAGTTTTTGTAAACTCACCCTTCTGCTTTAACTGTACAGGTAATCCCCAATCTTAGGCAATTCGGTGCGGTCGGAGGACTCAGCGGTGGCCACACTTTTCAATTAGATTAATTCAGTACTTTTAAATATTTTTGGATTTATTTTGGTTATTTGTTTTGTAATAAGGCCTTTCTGGTTTTTATTTTTAATTTTGGGATTTTGATTTGCTTTAGTTATAACTGCTAGTATTAGAACTCGGGTTTTTAAAAAAGGACAACGTTTTTTTGAAAACAAACGCAAATACGCAATTAATTTAAAAGAAAAGCTTCCACTATAAATGATTTTAAAATTTAATAACGTTTTAAAGAAAGTAACTTTTGATAATCAAGCAAGGTTTTAAATCATCTTTAAATGCATGCAAAGAGGTTTAATAAAGGTTGGGTTTTTCAAATGAAAACACGTTTTAATAGTGAATAACTTTTCAACGACGCACGTTTTGTAAATGAACAACCCGTTTTGGAGTCACCGCTTAATAACACATTGACTAATTGATTTTGAGGTTTCCAACGACAATGAGTTTTACGTTTCACACTTTGATGTGACACCGCCAGATTCAGCCATAACATCTAGGCCAGGTTTGGGGTGTTACAAGACTGAATTGGGCCATGTGGGCAACACGGGCATGTGGGACCACACGGGCAAGCCACACGGGCGTGCGAGGCTATTTTTACTAAATCAAATTCTAAGGTTGCACGGGTCACCCAAGTCGACTGTAAACCTACTGCAGGGTCGGTGAGCACTACTCAGACCCCTAAATAACTGAAATTGATTGTGTTATCAAGGTACTGAGCACGCTATTGATATGCATGTACATTAATCTGAATGTATGTATTGTTAATCATGAACATAGCATATCATGTATTGTATGTTGCATTGCATAGGGTTGGGACAATGATATTGGAGGGAGTGTACTGAAAGGCTTTAAGCCTATTGACTGGAAGCTCAACTGCAAAATATACTGAGAGGCTCTTAAGCCTATTAACTAGTAGCTCAGCTACATTATATTGAAATGTGCCGCATTCGGTATAGCTTATAAGTGGTAGGGATGGGTGGGTGTTTTAAACCCCACAGTAAGTGTAGGGATGGACAGAGATGGCGTATTAGAGGCTAATGGGTAGGATTTTGTTTTCAATTGACTGTATACATGGTTGCTACTATGATGGGCTAAGGCCCCAATGCATATCTTACATGACTGTTACTGTGATGGGCTAAGGCCCCAATGCATATCTATTACTGTACTGAAATGGGTTAAGGCCCAAACTACTACTGATACTTTAATGGACTTAGGTCCCAGACTGTATTGACTATTACTGTGTTTAACTGTATGTTTGCTTTCTGTGGGGATTACACACTGAGTTTACGTAAACTCACCCCTTCTGTCTTATCTGTATAGGTAATCCCCAGACATAGACAGATCGGTGAGGCGGAGCACTCAACGGTGGCCACGGTTATGAAACCTCATGTTTTATGATTTATGATTTATGGTTATATTTTCATGGGTAATTTTTGATGTATTTTTGGGACTTTGGGACTTTGCTTAAATTTGGGATTTTATTTGGTTTTATGGATTTATAACTGCTAGTTGTAGGAAAGCTCGATCTTTAAAAAAGTTAAAGATTTCTCTAGAACACATGAACAATTAAATTATTTTCAAAGCTTCCGCAACGAACAATGTTTTTCGTAAATTAATCAATTAAATGTGTAATACGGATTCTGGAAATTAATAAAGGATAAGGAGTAGTAATAACACAGAAATGTTTTTCTCATAACAACTTAGTTTTCAAACACACTATCATGTGACATCACCAGATTTTGCCATAATCTCTAGGCCAGGTTTGGGGTATTATAGTAGAAGCCTCAGTTCGACAAGAACAAGCAGAGAAGGAGGAGTCGAGCAAACTAGTCAAACCACGGAGAAACACCAGATGTGATTCTTGTTCCCTATCCTTTTAATTTTGTTGTTGTTATGATGAACATGCCTATGAATATTTGTGATGTTGATATGTTTAATTTAATTAATATGACATAAATTTAATTCGTGTTAGGTTGATTGTATTTCATCTACTTAATTTATTAAAATTGTGTTTGCGTTGTTATAGGCCTCTATAAGATGTTTTATTAAGTAAAACCATGACTAAGTTATTCTTGCATTACAATTGTAAGGTAACAAATGAATTAATTATTTAAACAGATTGAAATTGTAATTAATTGACACGATACTTAATTAGTGCATGTTTAATCATCTAAGGTAGCTGATGGTTAAATTCACAACGGTATCTAGCGATACATTAGCCTTTCATAACTTGCAAGGTTATTGTGATTAAACTGTTTCGAGGTAGAAATACATTGTTACCTCACGTAATCTTTTATGTGCTTATAAGATTGAATTAATTATTTGAATTGGCATAGAGATATGTACAAGAGATTATTTTAATATCATAAGTATGTATATGCATTAACACATGTGCTTATTAAAATTTGTTTAATCGATTAAATTGACATAGATATATAGTCAAGAGATAAATGGATTTTTGTAGGTGAGTATGCTCATAAGTTAGCAAATTACCAAATTGTCGTGAATTTATTCGTAACAACATAAACACAAGTTTAATAATTTTATGTTAAGAAATGTAATTAATCTAACACAATTATGTCATCTTGATTAAAATCATCTTTTGAATTCGTGCATTGGAACTTTTGTTTTATTTTTATTTATTTTACTTTGTTAAATCGTAGTTTTTAATCACTTCTTCCAATCCAAATATTTTTCTTCACCAAAGTGTTTTTAAAATTGCATTCATAAAAATTCTTTTCACATTCCTTATGGGTACGATAACTCCACATTTACTTGTCACTTTATTACTTGTTGCGATTGTGTACGCTTGCACATTTCTGTTGTTCCACTTACCACTTTTGATATCAAACATCTTAGTTCAGTATATTACGAAGCATACAAGTAATAAGGGTCTCAAAATGTAAGAACCCATCAACAAACCATACAAGTAATTTGATTATCCTAGAAGAATATAGATAGTAGTACATGTGATTGTTTAGTGTGATGTCCATTCATGCATATGACATAGATCACATAAGGCTTTTTGGCTTGTAAAGTTCTAAGCCTTAGGATAGGTATGGAAATCAAGAACAGTAAGCATCAAATGGTTGCAAGCACAAATATAGTTTGACACATCATATTGTTCCCTATTCTCCCCCTTAGTGATCCTTTCCTGCTCAGTGCCTTATTTCTCCTTCTCTCACCTTCATTATTTCTCCTTATAGGAAATCACGACTTCATATAGTAACTAAGATTAGCTCACGAGTTTTTGTGTACTAATGAACGAGTTTTTTTCTATTTTTGTAACTTTTTAACTTTTCTTTCTTTTCCAAGGTACCTCACTCCAAATGCTTTCATTTTTTACGTAATTTTTGAACTTGTTTGATTTTCTTTTATGTTGCACTTTTAAGCTAACCTATAATCACCATACTATATTGGTCTTTTCTATCATTCTGTTTTAACAAAACCACCATAATGATTCTACTTAACCCTCAATATGTATGACCAGACGTCTATAATCATGCAATTCAGGATCAATGAAAAAGGTTGCCATAAATTGTCATTTCTGGTTTGGGTTTTGTATAAAGGTTCATCAAGAAGTGTTTTTTGGCTCAAAGATAGGTACTAAGGATAAACAAATAATGGTTAGATTTTTGGCTCCGAGTTCATACCAAACAATGCCTTAGGTCATCCCTAGGTATCTCAATATTCACAAATTTAGTCAACCAAACAATCACAAATTCAACAATATATCATCCTGACTAGCATTCTCGTTTCCTTATATTCTTTATATCATTTGGTACATTCAATTGCTTAATGCTATTTATAGTGTAATATATAGAACTTAGTAGTCTAATAATCAAAATATCAAAGTCACCTATAATCATGCCAAATTTACAGTAAATATGAGTAACCTATGTATATACTTCTAACCAATCACTTGTATTTCTACAAGCTCAAGCATACCACTGAAAAGAAAAAGAAAGCATAACATTCAAAAAAAAATTTCTATGTTACCCCCCACACTTTAGATAACACATTGTCCTCAATGTGTAGCCCTAAAAAGATAAGGAAAGAAGTTACTCGATTGATCATGATAGTTTCGTTGGCTATTGGTTGGTGGTTCCTCTTTTGATCCTTCAGGGTTCGCAATATTTGTGTTTCTATTATGTGGGGACTCTATATAAAAAATAGATATGTAACTTAAATTCATCAAATATAACTAATTACAAAAAAAAAAAAAGACTTAATTCTTTGAATATAATCTAAACCTAAAAAAATCCTACTAAATATATATTAGTTACTGCAGGATTATCAAAACCAAGTGTTTTGGGAGGTTTAGAAGGTTAAGAAGAATGTTTAGTTTGGATGTTTTCAAGTGTTAAATTAAGGGTTTTTAAGTTAAAAACTGGGTAAAAATAGGGTTTAGTCAATCGAGTTGCACAATCAAGTCAGGTCAACCTTGTAGAAAATTGCAGTACCGATGTCGCGACACACTCTAAAATTTTGAAAACTTAGGTGGACTATCTTCTGTGTAATGACACAGGGGTTCTTTGTCGCGGCATCAAGATGATTTTCTCGATTCTTTGATTCTGGATGCAGAGTTGCGACACAAGGGTGCTGTGTTACGGCACTGACTCTATTTTAACCCAAATTTATGCCTTTCAAAGTGTCTCGGGTTCCTATAAAACACAAATTTGACATAAGTTAGAATCTAAACTAAGCAGTTAATTGAATATACAATAATATACATAAATTTATAGTTTAGTTAGAACTGTCAAGTTTTACTGTCGGATTCATTTGACAGTTCAAGTAAAGTGCACGATGACACTTTTCTATTTTTATTTCTTTCAGTGTTGGTCCATCGTCTGCCGTGCCATTCCACATTCTTTCATTTGTCCCACTCATTAAACCTATTCTTTCGACTTGCACTAATTATAGAAAATACTTCCCTTGATTCAGGGTAGTTTGGTTTACGGATAGATATTTCATTACAATGTTCTCTTAACTTTTTCCTATTTTCCCCACTCTGTTGTGACTACATTTAAAAGTTTCTGTTTCACCATTGATCTTCATGGTTAATTCATTTTTTTAGATCAGTGGTGGACCTTGATGTAGCTAGAAAGGGCTTACCCAACAGAATTGGTATTTCACGGTCTTCCTTGAAGTCGAGTATCACAAAGTCCGTAGGGATTATGAAGTTACGCACCTTAACCAACACATCTTCCAATACTCTTTTAGGTTGTGCTGAAGATCTATCAGCTAACTGTAATGTGATTTGAATATTTTTGAGGTCCTCTAACCCACGTTTTTCTTATATAGATAGAGGCATTAGGTTTATACTAGCTCTTAAGTCACATAGAGCTTTACTAAAATGAATATCCCCTATCTCTATAGGAATTTTAAAACTCCCCAAGTCTTTTAGTTTTGGAGGAACTTGTCTAGATATTAACACACTACATGATGCATCTATATTAACTTGCTTTCTAATTTTAATTTTCCTACACCTTAACATAATTTATTTGAGGTACTTGGCATACTTCAAAAAATTTTCAATTAAATCTATCAATGGAAGGTTAACATTTAATGATTTAAATAAATTTAAAAAGCTTACAAAGCCATCTTAATCCTGTCTTTGTTTCTCCTTCAACTGTGAAAGGAATGGTACCTTTGCAATTTCAGGTTCCTTAATTGATTCATCTTTTAGCTCTGTTGCTGGTTCAGCTACTTTTTCTGGTTCTAGTTTGCCATCAGCTTCTAGGGGCTCTCTATGAAGATCATTGATATTCCTCTTGGTTTTCTCTTGAGTAAGGTTCTTTGGGGTACTTAATACTTTGCCCAATCAGAGCGCCATTGCTTTCATGTGCTCTTTCCCCTTTCTCCAAGGACTATCTTCAGTGTTACAATGGATACCAATTCAAATTGTCTCTTAATGTCTCCAATCATGCTTATCAATTGGCTCATTTGATCTTCGAGTTTAGTCAATATTTTTGCAGAGTTGGTGCACTCAGATTGCACTTATTTCACGTCTTTCCTTATTAACTGTATTTCCCCCTCGATTTTATCCAAGCGTTGACCACATATAGTATAGTGATTTGGGTTGGCCCTTTCCTGAGGTTTCAACAAATAAGGAGGTTGATAATTAGCATTTTTAACATGGTTCAAACTATTACCTTCTCCTAGATTTCCATCCTATCTCAGGTTCGGGTGGTCTCTCCATATGAGATTATAAGTGTTCGAATAAGGGTTTCCACCCTTATTCCTAATGTAATTCACTTCTTCAGTTAGATTGTTAATATAATGAAAGAGGGGTTTGTCTCCTCTATATATAGATGATGCACTATTTGAGAGCTTTATACGGTTGAGTTTGTCCACTCATTGTTGATATCTATCATCCTATGGCCAGCCTTCACCATAGATGGTTTTTGGCCATATATAAAGCGTTCAGTTGGCCACTGGCAAGAAGCCATTCCCATATTTTCTATCAGCTCATACGCGTCCTTATATGTCCTATTCATTAAAGCTCCTCTTGCGACTCCATCTAATGCTGACCATGCATGTGTATCCAACCCATTGTAGAACATTTGCAATTGTAACTGTAACAACCCGTTTTTTAGTAGTGTCGAAAATAGTGGTTTCGGGATAACAAGTCCAACAAGTAAGTTCGTGTAATTAGTATTTAAAATATACAAATCAATAATATTTTTTATAATGAATTTTGATTTGAGGATTTTTATCTAATTGAATTAAAAGTTAGTATAAGTGGTTCGGTTCAAAAGGCAAGTGGTTATTGAAAATGAGGTATTAAGACCTCATTTTAGTAACTTAAAGTCGTATATATTTTTATTAAATATTTATAGAGTCATATTATATGTGAATTAAAGTTTGGTCAGGTAATTTTGATGATTTATTGCTTAATTACGGTAAAAGGATTAATTTGTAAATGAGGTAAAAGTTACTAATGTAACACCCTAAACCCGGCCTAGACGTTATGGCCGAATCTAGTGGTGTCACATTGAAGTGTGAAATGTAAAAATCATTGTCATTGGAAACCTTAAAACCCATTTTTTGTTAATCGGTGATTCTAAAATGGGTCGCTCGTTTTCAAAACGTGTGTCATTGAATAGTTATTCAATTTTTAAATGTGATATCATTTGGAACGCCCAATCTTTATTTAGCCTCTTTATGTAAACTAAAGGAAGATTTAAAAAAAATCTAGCGTTATTATCAAAAGTTCTTCCATTAAAATGTTATAAGTTTCAAAATCTTGTTTATGGTTGAAGCTTTTAACATAAGTTGCATAAACGTGGTGTCTTTGAAAAAAACAGTTATCTTTTGAAAAACCCATCTTTTACCTACATCTAGCAGTTTCTATCAAAGCAAGTAAAAATCCCAAAATTAAAGTTAAAACTTTGAAGAGGCTTTATTACATATAACAAATACCCAAACCAAAATTATTGTAAATAAAAAGTCAAATCTAAAAGCAAAAGCAGTCATGTGGCCACTTCCAAGTCCCTCACAGCACTAATCTGTCTAAGAACAGGGATCACCTGTACAGATAAACAGAGGGGTGAGTTTGCGAAAAACTCAGTGTGTAATCCCCTAACAAACAAACAGTCAATCATAGAGTAGAAAAATGCAGTTTGGGCCTGAGCCTGTTGAGTAACAATAGCAGTGTGGGCCTTAGCCCATTACAGTAACAGTAGCAGTGCAATAATGCAATAAAAAATCCCACCCAATCCATCCAGACACACCACTCTGTCCTACCAATGACACCATTTGGGGATAAAATCAACCTACCTAGCCAGACACACCAAAATTAGCACCAGTTGCGGCACTAAATAGTATTGCAGTAAAGCTGCCAGTAATATGAATGGCTTAAAGCCATTAGTATGTCCACAGTCATCTTGGGTGACCCATACGACCTTATCAGTACAGTACACTTCCTCTAAATATAATAACCTGTCCCCATGAAATGTGTCATGTCATAATATCATACGTGAATGCAAAATGTCATGCTCAATTACAGTCATACATATCATAGGGCAAATCAGCCATTTTCACCTTATAGGGGTAAAATAGTCATTTTGTCTGTTAGGGGTATAGCATTTTTACCAGTTCTAGGGTCTAGGTGGACTTACCGACCCATCAGAAGGTCCACAGTCATCTTAGGCGACCCGTGTAATATTGACAGTCAAAACAGTGTAATGGGCCCAAGGCCCATTATACAGCTTATGTGGGCCCACATGCTTGTGTGGCACACTAAGCCTAGAAATGACCTTGGTCGTGTGAACGACATAGCCAGGTCTAATATCCTACACTCATCCGTGCGATTCATCTGCGTGGTGCCCACAGGCCCATGAGGTCGCTCATGGTGGCCTTTACGATCAAACGCTTATGTTTCGTGGGCTCAGATTACCACATGAGCGATCGCACGCCCATGTGGCAAAAAAGTTGTATTTTTTGACTTTTTGGCTTTTGTCGATTTACAGTTAAGACAGTGTGAATACAAACCTATTTGAGAGAACATGCTAAGATCCACGAGAACTCCAACCCTAAATCAACCACGATACACCATTAGTCTCTTAACAATAGGATTTAGACAATCCCTTCCAAAACTGTTATCCAAAATGATTTAATACTTACCTCGATTGGTGGCTAGGCCCACTTATACCACTAACGAGAGTTGATCACAATCCCCTTGATGAAAATCTGCACTACAAGTGGATCTCATTAAACAGGATTTGCTTATACCAGTGGCTTAAATCCACAAATGTAACGTACAGAATCACAGAAAGCATTCGGCCTACACCTTAAGAGAGTAAGGTAATGCATTTAACTCAATTGAATGATGAGAGAAAGGTTTTGATTGCTTTAGAATCACTCATACTCTTTCATTCCTCAGGAAACCTAGAAACCCAATGAACATCCCATCACGAGGAAGGGACAAGAATCGGCAATCAGAGAACATAAACAGAAGAAGCATTCAGCTTTAGATCAATGTAAGAGAGTACAAACTTGAACCCCTCGAAAGAATAAAGATAAGTAAGAATTAGTCAAGTGACTCACTGAATGTTTAAGATCCACTACCAAATCGAAACCTGAATAGGGAGAGAGAAGAGAAGGAGACAAAAATTGGTCACAAGAATCCAGGACTAAAAGCCGCTAGAAAAAGAAAAGAAGATAGAAGAGAGAATTAGCTAGAAGGGAAAACTGAAAAAAAGAAATGGTGGGGGAGGAGAGAAGCTAAATTTGGCCAAGGTTGAGAGAGAGAGAGGAGGGGAGAATTCAAATGGGTTTGAGTGAGAGAAAAGAAGATCGATAGGCAAAATAAAATCGAAGATACCCAAAATTGAACGGTACCTGAACACTAGCAAAATTGGTACCAAGGAAAACCAAAGTTTGCAAAGGATGTTTGACAAGCACAATTATCAGCCAAAACCCCATAGTGAAATGCACCAAAACTCAAAATGCATGGAGTGAAAGAGTCCTAGTTCGACACACCCTCTTCCACTCCCTTCAAATCTCCTAATTTTCCTCCTATAATCTCTCCACAACAAACACTCCCTTAAATCCCCATATCCTCTCCTTGATTTTCTCCACATATCCCGACCAAATCAACTCCACCCAATGGTGTTTCAGTCAACTTCTACTTCTCATGTGGCAAGAGAAGCAAAATAAATACTCCCTTTGCACTACCACGACTTGAACTGCAAACCCTAGGAACACACCACACACCATTTACCACTAGACCAATAGACCCTTTTGTGTCATGGTTTACCCATATTTAATTATAAGCCTATTGGCCCAAAGCTAGGGGTTTACTCAATAAAAACAAAATTTTTGCCCAAGTTACAGCTTGAACCCAGGACTTCTCAAACACTCCTAAAACACCTAACCACTGAAGCAGACAGATATTTGTGTTACTTTCTTATACAACTGAATATTTATGTGAAGCCTTCTAAATGTTCCCATACTCAAAACCTATCTCTTTTAGGCCCAAAATTTGGGGCGTTACAAATTGTTATAGATTTAAAATAGTAAAGGGACCAAAAATGGTAATTAAACCATGGTAAAAAAGTCCAAGCGATGGTGGATATGATTAATCCACTAGCTTTTGGGCTATTTGCTCTTTTAGTCCTAATTAGTTTAGGGCTAAATTGAAATTAGGTTTGTTTAGTTGGAATTTAAAAAGAATTGAAGGACCAATTGTGTAATTAAACCTTCTTTAGATGGTAATTATACCATATTTATATATTATGGACATGATTTAGTAATTTTATAAGTTTTATTAAAAGAAATAAAGAATAATATCATGAATTTCCTTTCTTCTTCTTGGTGGAGAACTGAATACACCATGGAAGAGAATAACAACCTTCGGGCAAGCTAGGGTTCTTTAATTTGATCAAGAATGAGTGAAAAACTGATGAAAAGATAAAATTATCGAATAGTCCCTGTACCTTTGTCATTGCTGCAATTTAGTTAGGTAAGTTTCTTTGGTTTAATTTTAGTACATTTATAAATGTATTGTATAAACCTAATTGCATAATATTTAATTATATTGATGTGTGTAATTGAAATGGAAATAACGAATTGAAATAATATCGATCACTAATTGAGATACTCTGAGCCACTACGGCAAATCAATCTTGTAAGTTCATACATTTATTTATACTTCTAATGATTTTTATATTCTTTGCTAATATAATTTTCTTAAATGTTATATTGTATAATGTTATGATCTTGAAAAAGAAAAAAAAAATGGAATACTGATTCTGCAGAAAGTGCTTAACGAGCAATATCTACCAATCCTACTGAATGTGCTCAAACGAGTAATGTCTACTAATTCTACTGAAATGCTCAAACGAGTAATATCTATTAATTCTCTGAAAGTGCTCAATGAGCAATATCTACTGATCCTACTTAATGTGCTCAAATGATCAATGTCTACTGATTCTACTAAAGTGCTCAAATGAGCAATATCTATTGATTCTACTCAATAGTTGCTCAAATAAGCAATTTCCATTGATTATACTGAATGCTAGCTCAAAGAGCATTATCCATTGATTATACTGAATAAGATTTTATGTACCGATAATTGGATACAAACACTGAAATAATGCTTTGAATATTATTCATTTGATGGAAGTTGTGATTAACAGGAACTCTATTCTTTAATCTTTATTTGAATTATTATTCATGTTTGATTTGATAAGCGTTACCGTTCAATTGACGAACTTATTAAACTTTACGTAAGCTTACATGTATTTGCTTTATTTTTGTAGATAACATTTTTTTGTGGACTCGGAAGATCGGATCAACACGAGAAATCACACTATCTAAGAATTTTTGGTGGATTTTAATTTTGTATGGCTTATATAGCATGTAATAGGACCCCTTTTTGATATGTGGTATTAGTTCTTGATTTTGTGCAAGTTTACACTTGAGCTTGTGATGTTGTATTAGAATAACTATGAAAATAAGCATGTTTCACCGAAGTTGAGTTGTTGGTCAAGCATGAAATACAATGATACTATGTTGAGTTACGGTATGAAATGAAATGGAGGTAAGATTTTAATGTGTAAGTTGTGACTTGTATATACAACTATGGAAGTGAATTGTTATGAAATATTATGGTGTAAATGATGGCACATTGGTTAGGCACTTAGATTGATTATATTTACAAGAGTTTAATGTATTTGAAGATGTTTAATGACCTATGGGATTGAATGTTTGAATATGTTTAAGTACTTAGGCATATCGGTGAAGAAAGGACCATGATTTATGTAACAGCCCAATTTCGGTGAAATCGGAACAGTGATTTCGGGACCACAAACTGAGCTGAAAATAAAATTTATTTTTATTTTATTACATGGCCCGTAATATGATAGAAATGTCATGTGAAAATTCTAATAAGAAAATTTTACTGATTTTGTGCTTAATTATGAGAAGGACAAAATTGCATAAAAGGCAAAAGTTGAATTCTAGTAGCTATAAGGAGTAAATAGCTATGGAATTCGAAATTTGAGGTCCTTATTTGGTAACTAGACCATTAAGAAAAGTATGTAGATATTTTGGTGACTCATCCATGAAAATTTAGAAAAAGGGCAATGACTAAATTGGAAAGTGAAATAATTTAATTAATTAAAAGCTGATAAAAACAAATATCATCTTATTTTCTCATATTCTTCCCCAAAAATACATAGAAACCCTAGGAGAGAGAGAAGAAGCTTTCATGGCCAAATTGGGTAAGTTTCCTTGGTCCGTATTTAGTAATTTTGAGAATTTTGAAACCAGGATAATTTAATCTATCTATTTGGGGGGATCAATTTGAGAAGTTATCAAAGCATGGAAAATAAGTCATGGATGTATATGCTAAAAATTAGAAATTTATGGTAGAAAATGAAAGGTTGTTAATAGATAAACAACTTTTACAAAGTGGTTTTTTATGAAATCATGATTTAGGGACTAAAATGTAAAGTTGTGAAATTTGATAGAAAATTTTAAATTTTTATGAATACATGTGCTTTAAATTTTGTGATGGAATTTTGGTTAGACTTGGAATAGGGAGTAAATTGCACAAATTTTATTTTCCGAGCCTAGGGATGAAATGGGAATTTATGAAAAAGTTAGGGGTAAAATGGTAATTTTGTCTAGAATATAAATTGAGTCCAAATGAGTATGAAATATGAGAAATTGATGTAAAATTTACTTGTATAGATCCAGATAGACCAAATTTAGAGCTAGAACGAGGAAAGAGGAAAATGTCGGATTAATAGATATTACGTACACGAACATTGTTGAGGTAAGTTCGTGTAACTAAATTGTGTTTATTTACATGCTGCATTGATTGTGTTTATGTAAATTTTATAAATGTCATAAATATGTGAAATGATTACATATCCGATCAAGCCCAATAAATAAAAATGATTAAATTAAATGATAAGGCACAATAGATGATAACGGATAAACGATGAGCATATTACTTATATGCTTGAAATGAATGTGGAATGGGTTTATTTGAGTTATAGGAATGTTGTGGATGTATGAAATAATCACATGCTAGATAATGCTTGAGAAAAATGTTTAAATCTCGATTAAATAAAATGGAAAATCGATGGATATGTGATTTCCCGAAATGAATGAGGTCCTACATTTGTTATTGACGAGATTTAGCTTGAACGAGTAATTCTATTGACCTCATTACAGAAAGGATTTAGCCCGGATGGGTAATCTTGATATAAGTCCTCTTGAGCATATGTTATTGATTGGATTTAGCCCGGATGGGTAATCAAAATCAAGCTCCTTAGAGCATATGTCATGAAAATGATTTAGCCTGGATTGATAATCCTATTGTTTATATATATGTGGCTCGAGAGTGTACTATCTAAAATAGTACCCTATGGGTACCATTGAGTATGAATTGATGAATCCTGATTTATACACCACGAGTGTACTACTTGTGTATCCATCGATATTTTAGATAAATTCAACAGGTAAAAATCTTGACATGAGAAGATATGAATGAGAAATGAGTTATTACACTTATCGGCCTAGAATACATGAAAATGATAATACACAAAAATGATATATGAAAACACGAGATGATGATATTTGTAGAGGGGCTTATTTGATGAATATATGTTCATTCTTGATTATAAACTTGTGCACCTTGAGTGTACTAATTGTGACCTTGATATTTCGAGTAATATGAGTAAAGTTCTGATATGAAATGATCTGAACTCGAAATGAACTATTATGAAATTTTACTTATAATAATTATATGAGTTACGCATGTTGAATGAATACATGTTGTGGAAAGCATATGTGCTTGGAAACTTGATTGTTATTGAGCCCATATATGCGTTGCTGTTAATATGGAATATATGACTAACAAGGGTAATAAGGATGTATGTAGGGCTTGAGGTCAAATTGATTGAATATGCCTTACATAGTTACCTCAAAATAGAATGAATGGTAAGTTAAGTACCATGTTATACAAACTTACTAAGCATTTTATGCTTACTTAGTTTCATTTCCCTGTTTTATAGTAAATCAGAAGCTCGTTGGATTGGAACTTGGCGGAGATCACTCATACTATCCATCGGCCCATGTCGGTACAATATGGTAAATCAATTATGGTTGTAATGGCATGTATAGGATATATTGGCCATATTGGCATGTAAATGTAAATGATGCTTGTAATCTAGCCATTGGAATGGCTAGTAATGGCTTATTCAAAAATACTTGTAGTGTCAAACTATGGTAGCTACATGTATGTTAAGTGGTTGATCAAACTATGCCTAACTCGAGGTCTTAACTAAAGTAAGATTATATACATGTATGCCATGATGAATGATGGAATTTGCTTGATTTGAATGCTTGAAATGGTTGGAATATGTTTGGTATTTTTTAGTACATGGAAATGGTAGCTTTGGGTGACAAATGAGGCTAGGAAATGACTTTATTTTTTTCTACACGGGTAGACACACGGGCATGAGTATAGACCGTGTGTGACACATGGTTGGGTACATGGGTGTGTAGTTAGGCCGTATGCCCCCTGCACATTAATTTTGAGAAACAGGATGTCAGAATTGTGCACACGGGCATGTCTCTTGGCCATGTGAATCCTGCACCTATTTTTTGAAAATTCGAATTAACAACATGGCCTAGCACGTGAGCGTGTGACTTGGCCATGTGACATCAATTTGTTCATGAGTTGCAAGTCAGAGAGTTACACGGGTTAGGGACACGAGCGTGTGAACCCATACGGCTTGACCACACGGACGTGTGACTCTTAATAGCAAGAAAAATTTTGGAATTTTGCAAAAAATTCCTTGAGTTCTCGATTTAGTCCCGATTTGATTCCAACACTTGTTTTAGGCCTCGAGGGTCCATATAAGGGACATTATGAATGATTTCGAAAAAGGAATAGTAATTTACATGAATTATCTGAAAATGTTCTGAAAGTTCTAGTAATGCTCCAAAATCTTGTTCCAACGACAGATACGGGTTAGGGGTGTTACAATTTAGGTAAATTTCGGGTACACATGGTCTTGGACACAGGATGTCACACAGTCGTGTGTCTCACACGAGCAACCCACGCGGGCATGTGCCTTGAGCGTGTTTAGGTGCAATTTTCACACGGGCTTACACATGGCCTATGACACGGCCATGTGACCCAACATCAAATGTTATACGGGACGACAGACGCCCTGCGACACGACCATGTGACCCGACATCAAATGTTATACATTCTAGCATGAGGTTAGCGACATGGTCGTGTGGCGTCATTTTGAAAGGTACACAATCTGGCACACAGGTAGCAACATAGCTGTGACCTGCACCACACAGTTTGAATCATGTCACACAGTCGTGTGACCCTTGTTTCAAAGATATTTAAATTTTCCTGAAATATTCTAATTTGTTTCAAATTGGTCCCTAATTGTTCCTAAACTAATTTTAAGGCCTCATAAGCCCTATTTAAGGTCCATAAGTGTATGTTTACTTCGAGCTGAATTATTTTAAAAAAGAATAATAAATATTGTTAATTATTCTAGTGAATTGGATGCTATTGTTACTGAATGTTCTGAAATGTATAGTAATACTCCATTACCCTAATTCAACGAAGGAAGCAGTTATGGGCGTTATAGTCGCCACTCAGGTAGTCCATGATGTGGGCATTTCTAAATCAATGTTTTAAAACTCTCCTAAGCTTCATGAAAGCTTTCTGCTTCTAATTGCTTGAATGTGGCAATCTCCCTCCTTAGTTAAACTGTCTTGCTGATAGGGAAGAACTTCTGTAGGAATTTCCCTGCGAGTTCATCCTTGCAAATCTAACCAAGATAAAGCATTATCTATTAAGGAGAAGGGGAACAATCAAAGATGAATAGCATTGTCAGTGACCCCGTTATATTTAAATTTATTAGAAAGATGAAGGAACCATTTCAAATGCTGATTTGGGTCTGCCATCATCTTGCCTCTAATCTATATTTTGGATCATCTAGATCATAGGTGGTTTAGTATCAAAGTTATTGGCTGTAATGGTTGGCCTCGTTATACTTACCTAAACTATATCCAGATTCGGTAACGCATACTCTCTTAGGTTCTCTCATTGCATGTCATAAGTATTTTTGCTTGTAGTTGTGGTGGTGGTAAGTCTTGTTGGTTACCATTGTTAGCATATCAAATAGCAGATTCTTGCGAGGTAAATGTCCCACAGCTGGTGGTGGGTTTTGCATCTGTTGTTTCTATTGTTGTTGTTTAAAATTCTAGTTAATTATCTTTTTGGGATTAGTAGCTGACTCTATAGGTGTTCCCCTACTATGGGTAATACACTAAAACCAAAAAGAAAATAAAAAATGTTAGCACAAATAGAAAATAAAAATTGTATCTATAATATAAAATTTTCATAATTATTTTATAAGAATACAAAAAGTAAAATCAATCTAGTGACGTTGCCTCCCTAGCAATGACGCCAACAACTTAACCGCCTCTAGAATTACCAACGTCTAGAGTAAGAAAACTACACAAAATATATTGAAAAGGCGGTGTCTCTTGCACACTCACCAAGTATGTTAGCTCACCCTTAGGCCTCATTCGGCCCCTAAGGTCAATAAAAGACTCAATTTGCACACTTTATTGAATGTAAATAAAAATACGAAAACTTAACTAAAATGTAACAAAAGTGCTCGTATTCAAGCGCCTCAAATGTGAAAACTAGTCTTATCTACTACACCAAATTACGGTGGATCAAGCTTCATAGTCTTACTTTGAGGGAAGTGTTTTGCCAAAAACTAGCTCGCTAGCTATCCCATGTGTTGGTCAAGTCCACCAGCTGTGAATCTAACCACATAAAAGTATTGTCAATCAACAAGAAAGGGAATAGCTGTAGACATATGGCATCATCAGATACCCCATTATATTTAAAAGTATCACAAATGGTTAAGAAATGTTTACGGTGTTGGCTGGGTTCTTTATTCATTGGTCCACGAAATTGAAGATTCCATTGGATCATCCAAATCATGGTCAACTTGATCTTGAAGTTGTTAGCATTAATCGTCGAGGTTGTGCAGGGCATAATCTCTCAACTTTCTTTCCACCATTAGCCTTTAGTGTGGTGGTTCCCTTACTCTGGTGTCGTCAAGTGGTATGTCTACTAGTTAAGGTTTGGCTCCTCTCGGATCTTGTCCTCGTTATGCGTGTGACAGGATTCTTTACAATTTTGGTTCCTATGTGAATGGTACGATCTGGTTAGAAGTCCGAGTCATACACTTCCTGCTTTAAGTAAACAAAATTTACAAAATCAATAAACCTTTCAAATAAAATAACAAACAAGAAAATAAAATAAAAGGTTGTACGTATAACTCAAGCATCAAATCCTTAGCAACGGTGCTAACAACTTGACCGCTTCTCACTATTCTCGCGAAGTATGAGAGAAATCAACACTAAAACAACAATCAAATAATCAATAGCTACATGCAGTGTTTATAAGTGTGACGAGTTAGTTATAATATATTTGTACATAGAGTGTACGAGTACTCTAAGGATCGAACCCAAAAGAGTTGGTGATTAAGTGAGTTCTAGCGACAAACATGAAATTAAAGAGTCTAAACAACTACTCATTATACGCTATAGTATGACAACACATTCAAGTGTTTTAATTATACTAATTAATTAACTAAAATTCGCAAAAGACTAAATTGTAAAGAAAACAAACTATGTAACTAACAAATACAAGTAAATATAGTAACAACAAGCTATTGGTCGATTTCCATGTTTTAACATCCTATAATAGAGCCTAGGAGTTAGGGCCTAGCGAACTGGGCTCGCCAATGGGACTTATAACGCCTCAAAAATCCCGAACTTTTTTTTGTGTATAAGATGTGTATGGTGTGTTTGATATTTTAGTTAAGTGTTATTAAAGTGTTAGAGGGCCATTTATTAAGTTCTGAGTTCGAGCTTTGAGGTGGAGAAATTTCTATAAAATGTTAAAAGAACCTTGTTTGTGAGTGTCATGGCTTTTAAATAAATAAAGAGGAAATAGGACACAAGAGAGGTTATGGTGTAGTGGTTAAGTGGCACCACTTAGGGAGCAAGAAGGTGGCGTCAATAGTTGGCAAGGGGATCCTTGGTTCGAGTGTTAGCATGGTAATATTTTGGATTTATTTTTACACTATGGACAGCTAGTAGTGGTATTGGAGTTGAACTCTGAAGGAAGTGATCAGAAGAGAAATTCAAGGAAGTGATAATAGAGAAAACTTAGGAAGAGATTGAGGAGTAGAGAAGTGGAGCCAAATTGGGAATTTGGGGATAGGAAATTCGGCTATAGTATATATAGGTGCTGATTTTGGAGATTCTAGGCTAATGCCAAATTCTTCCTTTTTATTTTGCCGAAAACACTTTTCTCTCCAAATATCTAAAAGCCGAAATCCCTTATTCTTTCTCTTTTATTTTATGATGATTTCTTCCCTTCCTTTCTCATCAAACTCATTTCTTTCTTGCTCCTAGTTGACCTTCCCTAAAGCCAAATATCATTTGGCCAAAATTCTGTGGTGCTGCCACTTTGTCTTTAACATTGGCCAATCGATTCTTGTGTAAGTACTTTACTTTCTTTTAGTTTGTCTTTCTAGTACCAATTTTGTCTCTCCTTCACTCTTTCTAAATCGGTTTTGGTAGGGGATTAGTATCGAATCTCAGATTTCAGATCTCTGCCGAATTGCTCATTACGTGTTTTGGGGTTTTAGGTAAGTGTTCATCACTTTGGTTTTAGGGGTTGGCCGAATGGTCATATATGTTATAGGGGTGACTCGTGTTGGATGCAAGTCACCTACTACTTAGGCTCTACTGGTTAAGTTTGTGTAGATCTAGGAGTAATCACGGTCAGTGATTAAAGAAAAAGCTATTAGGACTTGTCGCTCAAGGTAAGGCTATGGTAAGATTTCGGTTCTTGGTAAAGATTGTGGTTAAGCATATGATTGATTAAAGGGTGGTGTTGATTGTAGGTTCGTGGCTAAGGAGATTGTAGCATGTTTCATTATCAGGTGTGTACATGCACTGCACACACAGTAGATCGGCAAATCTCGAAATGCCGAAATGCCGAAAAGCTGAAAGTTTGGCTACAGTAGTCGTGCGAGTGCGCGAACACTCATATGAGGGTAATTGATGCAATATTAGAGACCCCATGAGCGATCTCATGGACTTGGGTCACATTTTGGTCAACTGGGCCAAAATGGGCCAAACGGGTCCGTCGGGCTCGTGAGCCCAGATAAGCGAAAATTGGTAGATTGGTAAAAGTGATGAGCTAATTAAGTTGGTTGTATGGCTTGAAATAGATTTAGGCCTGATGGGTTGTATAGATGTGATTGGGCCTGATGGGCCGTATGAATGTGACTGGGCCTAGTGGGCCATATAAATGTGATTGGGCCCAATGGGCTATATGAATGTACGTGGACTCGTTAGGGTTATGTAATGGACTTTTAGGCCTAGTTTCTAATGAATCCTTAAGCGGCATAAAACTTAATTAATTTATCAAATGCATCTGTGGACTAGTCATAAGGTTAGAGTGTGGCAATGGGCATATGCATGTCTAGGATTGGATCTAGGGAGAGCTTGGTACTTATGTGGTCTTAATGACCTACCCCCTCTTCTCAGGAATCCTACCTGGTGCATAGTGTCCGTTCACTTTAGCCAACGAGGACTTGTTGACGGGTTAAAGTTCATAATTAAGACCCATATTGTTAAGAAATTACCAAAATACCCTACAAGGTAGAAATTACCCAAACCACACTTGTAGAATAAAATTACTAAAATACCCCTATTTGATATAAGTACGATTTGTATGACATATGTGTATTACGATGCATTCATGAGATAATATGTTGCATATGGGTTGGGTTATGATTGGCAGAAGTGTATATGAGGGCCGCACGGTCGCTTGACGACTGTGGATCCAACAAAGGCTTTTAAGCCACGAGCAGCTCTGCTGCAACGATGAGTAGTGTCAGAAACGGTGTTACAATGAAGGCTTTTAAGCCATGAGTAGCTCTGCTACAATGATGAGTGGTGCCGCAACCGGTGTCACAATGGATGTATAAGGATGGGTGGGTCGAGTATCTCCACAGAGGAGTGTAGGGTTGGAAGGGGGTGTACAGGGTTGGCTATGGGTAATTGTGCATTGCATGTGCATATTGATAACTGTGATACGGGCTCGGGCCCAACTGAGGCCACTATGGGCTTAGGCCCAAAGGCCACTGTATATTGTGATATGGGCTCAGGCTCAACTAAGGCCACTATGAGCTAAGGCCCAAAGGCCATCGATATTGAATAGGGCTTAGGCCCAATCTGAATGTTGCATGATTACTTGTTTAACGAGGGTCGTAGACATTGAGTTTCGAAAGTCACTCCCTCTTTTTAATTTTTTTAGGTAACCCTTAGTAGGTGGCTCGACGTAGGAGAGAAGTCGGAGGTTGCCACACTACACTGTTGTGTACTTTGAGGATTTCTAGTTTTATTTACTTTCCTTGTTTTACATTATTTTATTGGGATATAATAAGGCCTTTTATCTCCGGTATGATTTTATATTTGGATTTCATTATTATTATAACGCTAAAGTTTCAAACTCAAACGAGATTTCTAAAATTAAACATGTTTTCTAAATCAACATAAATATATGCACGTTTTCTTAAAACATGAGCTTTTGCTGTAATTTAACAAGATAGGTACAGTTGGGTTTTCAACTTATAAGCTAAAAGCTTTTACTTGAACTCACCTAAACTTTTGATTAAACGTACCTTCTAATGAACACATTTTAAACTAATTTATTTTTTTTAGCAAAACTATTTTGAAAATAAACCCTTATTCGAACCACGGACGGACGAATGTCTTCAAAGTCTTCCAAGTATACGATTTATACGAGTCACCCTTCAATGTGACACCGCTAGATTCAGCCATAATGTCTGGACCGGGTTTGAGGGTGTTACATTTAGTGGTATCAGAGTCAGGTTGCAAAGCTCGGGCTGTGAAATGGGCCTTAGATTTTGGGTTTAAAATTGTTTGCAAATGAACCAAAAAGTTTTGAAGGATTTTGATGTGTGGCACACCGAGTCTCTGACGCCGAGCCGAGTAAGTTCTCCTATTACTAAGCTTCTCTTAAATTGATGTACTGTAGATTGTTACTGGGCTACTTTAGATGATAGATTCTTAGATAGAGAAACACTGAAACCCATAGGAAACTTGAGACTGTAGTGGACTTGTGACTGCGAAAACAACTTTTAAACTACTACTTTCGTAAGACACTTGCTTTAAATAGTGGAACTATGAACTAATACCATAAAACTTTTAATTCAGATAATACGCAAGCAACGATGAATGTTAGAAGAGGTTCGAGAGGCCGTGGCAAAAGCTGTGGTAGCGGTAGGGCTGGGTCATCGACATCAGGCCATATGCCCAATGTTGAAGTAGAAGAGGCTCCGACCTTACCCTTGGCTGAGACAAGGCCGTATGATCGAGCCGCTGGGGACGATGCATTGTCGCAGGCAATGCTAAGAATTTTGGAAAGGGTCGTTGGGCCCAATAATGGTGTGGGAAATCTTGGTTCGATTTCGGAGCGACTTCGATCCAATGGGGTCGAGATTTGTTAGTGTGGCTCCCAACGTGGCTGAATATTGGTTGGAGGCCACTGAAAGGATAATGGATGATTTTGACTGCACACTGAGCAAAAGTTAAAAGGGGCAATATCACTACTTAGGAAGGAAGCCTACCAGTGGTGGCTGACTGTGAAGGAGGGCACCCAATCTGAGCGGATTACATGGGAATACTTACCGCTAAATCAGCTAACGCATTATCAACGGTTAAACTACCAATTAAACAGGGAATTGCAAAACTCTCTGGATCTTTTAGTTTGTTGGGCATCTTGTTTAGCAAAATAGCTGAGCACACTGCATTCAATTCCATATGCGACGACTCGTCCAACTTCCATTTGTTTGCTAAAAGCTCCTTTAAAAATTTAACTGCGTTTGGAATTTGTGAAAGAGCTTCAATAAATAGTAAGTTAATATGTAATTTCTTTAAAAGTTTAAGGAATTTACTAAATTGCTCATCAGTATAGTCTTTTCTTGTCGCATTGGGATATGGCACACGAGGTTTACACTCTTTGCTTACCAGCTTTTGTGTGTCATGACTTACCTTATCCTTATTATTGCTTACTGGAGTGTCTTGCATCAGTTTTGGTTCATCTAACCCTTCTACATTAAGTACAGTGATAGCATGAACTTGTTCTCTTGGGTTAGCTTCTGTGTTACTTAGCAAGGCACCTTGTGGTCTCTTAGAGATCAACTTAGAAAGCTAACCTATTTGGGTTTCAAGTCCTTGAATCGATGCTTGCTGATTTTTAAGCACTGTTTCAGTGTTTTGAAAATGAATTTCTGTCACCGAGATTATTTTTGTGAGCATATCCTCAAGGGTTGACTTCTTCTCCTGTTGGTAGGGTGGTTGCTAAAATCCTGGAGAGGGTGGTGGTGGTCTTTGATTTCCTTGACCGCTCCATGAGAAGTTGGGGTGATTCCTCCAACCTGCATTATAAGTATTACTGTAAGGATTATTTTGAGGTCGAGAAGTATTACCCAAATAATTCATTTGTTCATTTTTCATGCTATGTCCATAGGGATGATACTCCGAGTTACTCACCCCTCCTAGGTTTAAGTCACACTGCATGACTGGATGTACCTGCATAGAACCAATAAAACCATCAATCTTTTTATTTAAAAGTTCTACCTGATTAGAAAGCATTGTGACTGCATCAATATTAAAAACTCCTGCTACTTTTGTCGGCTTTGTCCTCATGACTTGCCACTGATAGTTATTCAATGACATCTCATCTATGAACTCATAAGCTGCTTCGGGTGTTTTGTTGTTGATTGTTCCACTGGCAGCTGCATCGATCATTTTCTTTGTTGAGGGATTCAAACCGTTGTGAAAGGTTTGAACTTGTAGCCACAGAGGTAACCCATGGTGAGGGCACCTTCTCAAGAGATCTTTGTATCTCTCCCAAGCATCGTAAAGTGTCTCTAAATCCATCTGCACAAAAGAAGAAATATCATTCCGTAACTTAGCTGTTTTAGCTGGAGGAAAATACTTAAGTAAAAACTTCTCGGTCATTTGTTCTCATGTAGTGATAGATCCTCATGGTAAAGAATTTAACCACTGTTTAGCTTTGTTTCTCAAGGAGAACGGGAATAGCCTTAGACGAATTTATTTTGAATGTATCGTATAATTCCAAAAAGTTGGCTAGATGGGAGTTAGGATCCTCATCCTACAAACCATCAAGCTGAACAAATTGCTGTATCATTTGAATAGTGTTAGGTTTCAGTTTAAAATTATTTGCAGGCACAGTAGGCCTAACAATTCTAGATTCAGTGCCTGCTAAATTAGGTCTTGCATAATCATACATAGTACGCGGAACAGGATTTTGCTCAATAGGATTTGCGGCTACTACAAGAGGTAGTTGATTATCCTAATTTGCTTCCATCTCTTCGGTAAGTTCTGGTTCTTCTTCTTGTCCTTGTTCTGGATATTGCAAGCTTCTTCTTATCTCTCGGCAAGTTCTATGAATGGTAGCTTCTAAATCTTCGTCAAAAAGTAGTGGTCCTCCTGGGTTTCTTCTAGTCATAAACTAGAGATACTTGGAAAGAAAGAAAATTTTAGTAAATAAAAGTAAAAGTAAAAATAAGCTGAAAATAAAAGTAATAATGGCTAAAGTAATAAAAATCGAGTGTTCATAATATTTTAGTTCCCCAACAACAGCGCCAAAAACTTGATATTCGTGATATGAAGTAATAAAATTTATAACAAATGATCACACCAGAAACTAACTATTATCACGATTTAAGGCAAGCGCTCGTATCGAACAGTAGTATAGTTATGGCAAGACTGAGATATCGTATCCAAAGGAACCAAAAGTACTAGTACTAACTTTCTTTCTATTATTTAACCTAGAAATAAAAGGGGATTTATATTAGACTAAACTAATTATTAGACTAAGCTAAGAATGCACACAAAAAGTGAATTAGGGAAAAACTCTTAGGAAAACTGATTGATTTAGACATTACTCAAGGGAGAATCCACCTAGACTTCACTTGTTATCAACTCTTGAACTAGATGATTTACTCATTTGACTTGATCTGTAGAAATCCCTAACTTATGTTAATATCTCTCTCGAGACGAAAAACAACTAACCCTAGGTTGATTAATTGAAATCTCTTTCTAATTAAAAACCCTAGTGTTGCATTAACTCGATTTATGGATTCCCTTATTAGGTTTGACCCTAATTCGGCAGATTTATGTCGCCCTATGTCTAGGGTTGCAATCAACTCCACTTAATTATGCTAGATCTACTCTTAAACAGGGACTTTTGCTCTACTGAATAAGCACATCAATACTTGAATCAATATTCTAGAATATTAAAGCAAGAATTAAGAGCATATAATTAAGAACAAATAAAGTATTTATCACATAATTCGAGAGAAAATAATAACAAGATCTATCTTAGGTTTCATCTCCCCCAATATTTAGTTCATAATTGTAAAAGAAAACATCTTAGAAGAATAATGATAACAATACATAAAGAACCCTAAAACCCCTGGGGTAATTGAAGGGAGATCTTCAGTTTTGAGGAAGAATTCGGCTTCTGAGATGGACCAATCGGCTTTCCTTGGAGTAATTCTTTGCTTTTACTCTGTGTGTCGGCAGGAAAATAAAATGCCTCCTTGGTGGGAGAAAAGCACACCTTCATAGTTGCCTCTTAGGGTCTTTATATAGAGTTTTGGAATGCCTTTCTTAGCCCCTAAGTAGCCTTTTCTGAGTGAAATTAAACTACCTCACGACAGGGACACGCTCGTGTGCCACGCCCGTGTGACTTTGATAGTGGGCCGTGTTCAGGCCTGTTGATGTGGCACGACTGTGTGGTCTGGTCGTGTGATATGGGGTTGGGCCATGTTCATGCTTAAGGTGGCATGGCCGTGTGACACGCCCGTGTGGCAAACTCCTAGGCCGTGTTGACTATTGAATTGGGACTAATTTGCCTGTTTTTGGCCCGTTCCTCGCTCTTTACTCTTCCCTAAGCTCACCTGAGTATAAAACATGAAATTAAAGGTTTAAGAGCATCAATTTACACAAATCAAGGGTTAATTCATCCGGAAATTGGGCTAAGCATGGGGTAAAAATATGTATAATCTATCGCTTATCAACTGTATATTGTGATATGGGCCCAGGCTCGACTGAGGCCACTATGGGCTAAGTCCCAAAGGCCACCGATATTGAATGGAGCCTAGGCCCAATCTGATTGTTGTATGATTACTTGTTTGACGAGGGTCATACACACTGAGTTTCGAAACTCACTCCCTCTTTTTAAGTTTTTTCAGATGACCCTCAGTAGACGGCTCGACATAGGAGAGAACTCAGAGGTGGCCACACTACACTACTGTGTACTGGTTTTATTTACTTTCCTTGTTTTACATTGTTTAATTGGGTTGTAATAAGGCCTTTTATCTCCGGTATGATTTTATATTTGGATTTTATTATTATAACTGCTAAAGTTTCAAACTCAAACGGGATTTCTAAAATTAAACATGTTTTTTAAATCAACATAAATATCTGCATGTTTTCTTAAAACATGAGCTTTTGCCGTAATTTAACAAGATATGTACACTTGGGTTTTCAACTTATAAGCTCAAAGCATTTACTCAAACTCACCTAAAATTTTGATTAAATGAACCTTCTAATGAACATGTTTTAAACTAAGTTATTTTTTTCTAGCAAAAATATTTTGAAAATAAACCCTTATTCGAACCACGGACGGACAAATGTCTTCAAAGTCTTACAAGTATACGATTTATACGAGTCACCCTTCAATGTGACACTGCCGGATTCAGCCATAATGTCTGGGCCGGGTTTGGGGGTGTTATAGGGCTCGTACTTTATAGTCATGGTTTGACGAATAGGTGTTCGCAAGTAGGCTTGGCGAACTATGGTCATCGATCTGGGCCAAGTGTGAAAGGGCAATTATACTAGAGTTAGAAAGTCAACTTATTTTCCAACACCGTCCATACACGTAACTATTTCTTAAGTCAACTAGGATGTCATAAGAACATCAAAAGGCCTAGTGTCTATAAATAGAGCTCTTTTCATTAAGAATTTTATATTCTTTTGAAGGACAAAACTTGTAACATCCTGCCCAACAAAGCCCTGAATGTTTGAAACATTACCTATAAGAATAAGGCTTAAGGAATAAGTTTTAAGCGCCCAACATTAAAATTTAACTAAGTGTAAAAACTTTCTGAGTCCACCTATGACACCCTGGTCTGGCGGATTTTGAACGAAAGGAAAGGAACCCATGGTGAACTCTAGTGTATACAACATATAGGATATTCTAAAAGAACAAAGCTTATGGCCAACTCTAAAGAAAGGTCAGTATGACGAATCAAGAAGTACTGGTAAATATATATATATATATATATATATATGAATATGGTGCATAGATGTAAGAAGTATTATTGGCGAAGTAGTGTTCACCCAAAAGCCCTTTTCGGTGTGAAGAATGGGCGGACTCCAATATGAAAATAAGTAGACAAGGATTCCCTGCTAGATTATAATGATAAGTAAAATTTAAGTGGTGATTATGAAAGGAATGATTATAAGGTATGAGTTCATGCTAGTGATATAGTACACCCCGTGACCAATATGGTCTTGTGCCAGTCAATGTATGAGATAAGCTGGTTAGGAACTAATCAAATGTGAACTAGAAGGGTTAAAGGCTAAAGGAGTAATTAGATAAGTTTCTTAGAAGTGACAGATTTTGGATAAGACAACTCAGTATTGATGTGACATTTACCAAGTTCCCATAGATACCTGGGTTGAGTTAAAAGAACACTCAGGTTTAGTTAAAGGAGAGTTATATTGCTTCTTAATAATGAGGGCTAAAAGTAAATTAAAAACATCTCTTTAAGATGAGTTTGAAACCTCAATTTCTTCTAGTAATTTTCTCTCCTATCAAGGTAAGTTTCATGACTTTGAAACCTCGATTTCTTCTAGTAATTTTCTCTCCCATAAAGGTAAGTTTCATGACTCAACTTATCAAGGGAACACAGATTTGTCAGACTACTTATAGAAATAGGGCTTAGTGATGCGTCTAGGTTTAAAGTGATGATAAAGGTTACCCAAATGGGTTCTAACAATGTGTCTCTATTTATTAAGAGTAGAAGAGTCTATAGCATCTAACCAAATGATGAATCTAGAGCCCAAGCTATCGATTTCACAAGGAAACACCAAACCTGAAGTTTAAACTACCTTTGAGGTCATCAGGTGAGTCCCTAAGCTGACTCTTGCATGTGTACTATACCTTTTGGAAATTTCTATGCAAAATGACCAAATCATGAGATTTAAGCTAGAAAAGTGAGATGACACGATTTTGATATAGAATGTAAGGTTTACGAACTTGTATGTATGGATTACATGAAAAATGATGGTCTAAGCATGAAACATGGAATTTAGAGTTAAAGGATGTTTATGCCTATATAATCGGAATGTGTGTCTGTGTCTAGGAAATATGAATGAGTCTAACATGAAGGAGTCTGATATGAATAAGTCTTTTATGCAAGTCTGGTATGGACAAGTTAGTGTATGGTGTGTCTATGTCTTTCTCTGGAGTCATCTAAAAAGGTTTATCGGGACTAAAACCATGAAGCTCTGGCTAAAAGGGATTGTTGGGACTAAAAAAATGAATCTATGAAAGGACAAGTCCATGACCATGGCATCTCAATGAAAGGACCATATCGTGTAAGACCATAGTTGGGCTATGGCATCATATGGGAAAATTTAAAGGAACATTATTGCCTAATGTGGTCTGTGTGTCCCATGACAATGGGGCCAAACTTTACAAAATATGAGTCTAAGCAAGTCTCTATTGTTTCAAACACCAAAAAGGAAAGCCTTTATGGCGAACTTGTTAAAGGACAGCCTTTGTGGAGAACCTATTAAAGGACAACCTTTGTGGAAAAACTCTAGAATGGTAAGCCATTGTGGCGAACCTATTAAAGGACAGCCTTTATTGTAAAACTTCGGAAAGGTAAGCCTTTGTGGCAAAACTCTAGAAAGGTAAGCCTTTGTGACGAACCTATTAAAGGATAGTGTAACACCCCTTACCTGTATTCAACGACGTAATAGGGTCTAAGGTATTACCGAAATTATCACATGAACAAACATACAATTACGGGTCTTGAATTTGTGCCCAAACTAAAACCATTTGTTTAAATCGTAAAGTCCTTGATAGGAGCCTACGAGGCCCAGAACATGCATTGGAAGTGATTCGGGACTAAACTGAGAACTTTAGACAATTTTACAAAACTTAGAAAATTTTCCACTAATCAGGGGTCACACGCCCGTGTGGATATGGGACACGCTCCTGTGGCCAGGCCGTGTGGTCACACACGCCCGTGTCCCGACCCCATGTAACTCTCTGACTTGTAACTTATGACAAGATTGAGATCACACGGCCAAGTTACAGGCCCGTGTGCTAGGCCTTGTGGAAAATTAATTTTCGCAAAATAGGTGTAGACTTCACACGGCCAAGGCACACGCCCGTGTTCGAGGCCGTCCCATCCACACGGCTGAGACACACACCCATGTCCCTACTTGTGTGCTCAATTCTAAGCATTCTATTTCTCAAAATTCAGGTGCAGGGGACACACGGTCTAAACACATACCCATGGGACTAACTGTGTGTCACACATGGCCTAGACACACGTTCGTGTGTTTACCCGTGTGGACCAAATAAAGGCTATTTACCTAGCTATTTTGCCACCCTTTACTGCACACACTGTAACACCCCTAACCTATATCCGTCGTCAGAATGGGTTACGAGGTATTACCAGACGAAATACAACTTCCAGACAATCATAGACTTTCATAAGCTTAAGACTCAAATACCAATCACATATTAATGAAAATGACTAATTCAAAAAGCTTTACGAATTATATCATAACATATAATAAATGTATACTTAATTATATAATCATAAACAAATAGTGTCAATATATCATTTTGCCAAATAACATATGTGTATATCAAGGACATTACAATTAAGTCAATCGATTAATACCTTATGAATTATATAAAATAGCACATAATTAAAATGCATACCAATATTGACATGTACTTTCGGCTCCAAGACATAAATATATAATTATATAGACCACTTAAATAAATTAATAATAGTATAAAATACCTTACTACTAAAGATCTCAAAAGTTGTAATTATGCATCCCATTAGAAGAATTATTAATCATTTAAACCAAATTCAATAGAACATGAAATAGTATATTTCCAAAGTGCATATTTCCATGCACATAAACCAACTTTACATTCAAACAATTATACATCCCTAAAACCAAAATAATATTCATTTGGTCACCTTTGATAGCCAAATACAACATACTATACCCTTATAACACCTTCCTCAACCATTTCATGAATATACCAAATGTCACACATAAAACATTACAAACATTAAATACTAATTCATAACTCATTTTATAAGTTTCTATACGATAAACCTCATAAGCATAATTAATCAATTAGCAAATCCCAAATAACAATTATAAATCAAATTTAATGTCCAAAAGCTGAATTCATACACTCATGATTTCCAAAACCATATTACGTATATAATAGACATTTTAGCCAAATTCATTAATACAAATAAGACTTGACTGAATACTAATAAAGTATTTTCTTTACCAAAACAACCAAATAACATAATGAATCAAACTTAATCTTTAGCACCGAATATATATCAATATCCTTCATTAGTCCAAAAGTACCACCTTCTAATATATATAGGTCATTTACGCATCAGATATTCCCCTACTGTGATCAAATATTCATAAATATCCAAGTCTCAAAGATCATTCAAACATAGCAATATTCAATTTACGTCTTATATATAAAATCACTGCATCATTCACTTATAACCATTCTTAACAAACTAAATACACATCCAAGCTTATAACATAAATGAATTTACCAATCACAATCAAAACCTCAATCACATCATTAGATTAAACTATGAAACCATATTTAGCAAATGAACAAGCCATTTTCACATGTCTTTTTAATATATACATATTCCAATATCAACCACACATATATTATCCTCTATATGACATATATTTGAGCTTTAAAACTTTTTAAAATACTGAAAGTAAATGATAGTGTGATTGACTTCAATGACGATCCCCGAGCTCGTAATGATCTCCAAAATCTAAAATACAAAAACAAATAAACATACACAAAGTAAGCTAATTTAGCTTAGTAAGCCTTAAGCAAATAAATAGCTTATAAGCATTATAAACTCAATCTAATTAAATCAATTCATACTTTTATAACACTTTAAAGTATCAAAACTTACAATTTTGTAAACCTTATACACATTCATATATATACTTATCTTGGCCAAATATATATACATGTATTCATCATCAGGAATCATTTAGTTCAAAGCTATAATATCATTGTATAACCAAATATAAATATTCATGAATCAAATTACAAGATCTCATACATATTCAATAAACCATATATAGGATGTTATATACACATTGTAACACCCCAAACCCAGCCCAGACGTTATGACCAAATCTGGGGTGTCACATTGAAATATTTTTCGAAAATCGTGTTTTCATTGAAAACCCTTCTTGTTTTCATTGAAAACCCTTCTTGTTTAAAAATTTGTGTAAAACCTTAGTTTGCATTTGACCAATTCCAAACATGGTTTATTTAAAAGATTATTCCCTTTTAAGACGTTATTACCTATAAAATCTCAATCGTTGCGGAAGCATAATTTAAATCAGTTGTTGTTTTGGAAAAACCTGTTTCCACATCTAGCAATTATAAAGCCACAAGTAAAATCCAAAATTTGTAATCCAAAAATTATAAAAGGCTTTATTACAAACCAAACCCGTACTTGATAGTAAATAATCTAAAATAGAAATCATAAGTAGTGTGCAGTCTTCTCCGAGTCCCTCACAGCTCCGATCCATCTAAGGTTGGGAATTACCTGAAAGGTTAATAAACGGTGAAAACTCAGTGTGTAATACCCTTATTAGAGGAACAGTCAGTAAAAAGAAACAGAAATAGAATCAATCTGGCTGGAGCCCTTTCATAGAATCAAGTGGGCCTAAGCCCTATTCAATATTGGTGGCCTTTGGGCCTTAACCCATAGTGGCCTCAGTTGGGCTTGAGCCCATATCACAAAACCAATATGATTATGCAATGTCAAATTACCCATAACCAACCCTGTACACCCCCTTCCAATCCTACACTCCTATGGGGAGATACTTGACCCACCTATCCTTATACACCCATTGTGACACCGGTTGTGACACCACTCATCGTTGCAGTAGAGCTGCTCGTGGCTTAAAAGCCTTCGTTGTAGCACTGGTTGTGGCACAACTCATCGTTGTAGTAGAGCTGCTCGTCGCTTAAAAGCCTTCGTTGGATCCACAATCGTCAAGCGACCGTGTGACCCTCATATGCACTTTCTCCAATCATAACCCAACCCATATGCAACATATAATCTCATGAATGCATCATAATACACATATGCCATACAAATCGTACATATATCACACAGGGGCATTTTAGTCATTTTGCCCTTAGGCATATCGGTCATCATCTCATCGTGGGCCCGAGTACACATTCTAGCCCATTAACAATTTCATATTTATCCAGAGCATTTAAGTTACTATTATGAAAGTTACAAATTTACTGGGCCTAAAAGCCCGTTACATAGCCCAAGGTAGGCCCATACATTAATATGTATATCACATATCATGTTTCCCAAGGTAGGCCCATACATTAATATGTATATCACATATCATGTTTACGAAAGGCAGTCACATTCATAGCTTAAAATAGTTTCAAAACAGTTACCTACCCTCGAGGGCATAATCGTAATTCTAACCTACAGGGGTATTTCGGTAATTCTACCCTACAGGGGTATTTTGGTAATCTTACGCTACAAGGGTATTTCAATAATTTTGCAATTCGAGGGTATTTCAGTAATTTCGCAAATCAGGGGTATTTCTATAATTTTGCAATTCGAGGGTATTTTGGTAATTTCATAAATTAGGGGTATTTCGGTAATTTCCTAACACTATGGGTCTAATTACGCACCTTGGCCCGTCAACAAGTCCTCGTTGGCTAAAGTGAACAGATACTATGCACGAGGTAGGATTTTAGAGAAGAGGAGGTGAGTCATTAAGACCGTTTAAGTACCAAGCTCTCCCTAGAGCCAATCCTAGACATGCATATACCCATTGCCGCACTTCAACCCTATGACTTGTCCACAGTCACACTTACTTGATTAATTAAGTTTTATGTCTGCTTACAAAAATTACTAGATACTAGCCCAAAAGTCCATTACAAAACCCTAACGAGTCCACATACATTCATATAGCCCATCAGGCCCAATCACATTTATATGGCCCATCAGGCCCATTCATATTTATACGGCCCCTCAGGCTCAAACCTATTCCAAGCCATACAACCCACTTAATCAGCTTGTCATTTATTACCAATCTACCAATTTTTACTTATCTGGGCCCACGGGCCCGTCAGGCCCATTTGGCCCATTCCGGCCTATCAAACAAGGGTTAGAAGTACACACCTGATAGGAATTTTAAGTTTATCCGTGCTCCAAACACTGCTATGCCCAGAAGTTTACAGTAATCGCACCCTTGACTCCCAAGGAGTGTGTTGACCAACTTCAGTCACCTCTACATGACCCAACGGCATCCAGGTTAGCGAATAATCCAACGCCTAACCCAACGAACACGCCACAAAGTAAAAGGGATAAGCTAAGAAAGGTATTCCTACTCTACTCATGGTTTGCTCTATTTAACGCCAGCTTCTTGCCTATTCTCATGTTAGCTTCCCCATGTGGGGTTCTCCATCAATCCCTAAAAACTAAAGCATTAGCAAAATAATCAACCTTTGCGTGCAAAGGGATTCAAACCACAGTCCTCTCAATAACCATGTCACACCACCACTACTAGGACAAAAGCTCCTTTGTGTCATAAGTCCAACACATTTAACTTTAAAGCTCGTCTACTTGTTTCCAGATTTATTTAAAAGAAAAACAAAAATAAATCGCAAGAGCCAAGACTTGAACCTTGGACCCTCTTACTTCCTTTATTGCGTCACTTCCTTGTCCCCTAAGTGGCGCCACTTTGCCACTACACCACACTCCTTTTTGTGCCTTATTTCACCCTGATTTATTTGAGAGTCATACCACTTGAGATCAGGGTTCCACTAAGGCTAAAAATTAAAATTTTTCCTATGGCCTAACTTGAACCTGTGACTTCATAGTACCCTCCAAACACTCCAAAATCACACATTTGAATTATTTAAGCTGCCTTTTAACCTATCCAAAACTCAAGGCCCAATACTTCTAGGCCCAGTATTCAGGGTGTTACAATTCTACACCCCTTAAAGAAATTTTGTCCTCGAAATTTCCCGCTATCCATTAGCCGTACTACCCAAGTCACACCACTACACTTCTGCTGCGCACTCTAATTGAAATAACTTAGTCACACATCCAAAATATCCGCCTATCAGAGTATAGAGATTACAATTTCCATGTTCAAAACATCACATCCAAACAATTCCAAACACGTAGATAAATACTAAATCTCAATACAGTTCAATATCTAAAGAATCCACAGAATTTCAATTCCAAACAGACAAAAGTACTTAGAAAACATACGGATTCGACACTAGAGACTCGGTAAACCACACTTTCAAGAAAATAGTCAGTAAAACATTTCAAATACTTCAAATATTTTGAAACGGTTCTTTTAGAAATTCAGTTTTAAAAGCCCAATCCACAGCTGAGTTTTGCAACCCAGGCTCTAATACCACTAAATGTAACACCCCAATCTCAGCCCAGACGTTATGGCCGAATCTAGCTGTCACATTGAAGTGTTTTTTGAAAATTGTGTTTTCATTGAAAACCCTTCTTGTTTAAAAATTTGTGTAAAACCTCAGTTTGCATTTGATCAATTCCAAACGTGGTTTATTTAAAAGATTATTCCCTTTTTAAGACGTTATTACCTATAAAATCTTAATCGTTGCGGAAGCTTAATTTAAATCAGTTCTTGTTTTGGAAAAACCCATTTCCACCTCTAGCAATTATAAAGCCACAAGTAAAATTCCAAATTTGTAATCTAGAAATTATAAAAGGCTTTATTACAAACCAAACCCAAAATAAAGTACTTGAGAGTAAATAATCCAAAACATAAATCATAACCAGTGTGTAGTCTTCTCAAAGTTCCTCATAGCTTCGATCCGTCTAAGGCTGGGAATTACCTAAAAGGTTAATAAACGGGGTGAGTTTTCGAAAACTCAGTGTGTAATCCCCTTATTAGAGTAACAGTCAGTAAACAGAAATAGAAATAGAATCAATCTGGGTCGGAGCCCTTTAACCAAATCAGGTTGGCCTAAGCCCTATTCAGTATCGGTGGCCTTTGGGCCTTAGCCCATAGTGGCCTCAGTTGGGCTTGAGCCCATATCACAAAACCAATATGATTATGCTATGTGCAATTACCCATAACCAACACTATACACCCCCTTCCAACCCTACACACCTGTAGGGAGATACTCGACCTATCCATCCTTATACACCCGTTGTGACACCGGTTGCGGCACCACTCATTGTTGCAGCAGAGCTGCTCGTGGCTTAAAAGCCTTCGTTTTAGCACCGATTGTGACACTACTCATCGTTGCAGTAGAGCTGCTCGTGGCTTAAAAGCCTTCGTTGGATCCACAATCGTCATGCGACCGTGTGACCCTCATACACACTTTCTCCAATCATAACCCAACCCATATTTCAACATATAATCTCATGAATGCGTCATAATACACATATGACATACAAATTGTACATATATCACACAGGGCCATTTTAGTCATTTTGCCCTAAGGCATATCGGTCATCATCTCATCGTGGGCCAATGTACACATTCTAGCCCATTAACAATTTCATATTTATCTGGAGCATTTAAGTTACTATTATGAAAGTTACAAATTTACTAGGCCTAAAAGCCCGTTACATAGCCCAAGGTGGGGCCATACATTAATATGTATATCACATAGCATGCTTATGAAAGAGAGTCACATTCATAGCTTAAAACAATTTCAAAATAGTTACCTACCCTTGAGGGCATAATCGTAATTCTAACCTACAGGGGTATTTCGATAATTCAAACCTATAGGGGTATTTCGATAATTCTACCCTACAGGGGTATTTTGGTAATCTTACACTACAAGGGTATTTCAGTAATTTCGCAATTTGAGGGTATTTCAGTAATTTCACAAATCAGGGATATTTCTGTAATTTTGCAATTCGAGGGTATTTTGGTAATTTTGCAAATCAGGGGTATTTCGGTATTTCGGTAATTTCCTAACACTATGGGTCTAATTACGCACCTTGGCCCATCAACAAGTCCTCATTGGCTAAAGTGAACAGATTCTACGCACCAGGTAGGATTCCAGAGAAGAGGAGATGAGTCATTAAGACCGCTTAAGTACCAAGCTCTCCCTAGATCCAATCCTAGACATGCATATACCTATTGCCACACTTCAACCCTATGACTTGTCCACAGTCACACTTACTTGATTAATTAAGTTTTATGTCTCCTTAAACAATTATTAGATACTAGCCTAGAAGTCCATTACAAAACCCTAACGAGTCTACATATATTCGTATAACCCATCAAGCCCAATCACATTTATATGGCCCATCAAGCCCATTCACATTTATACGGCCCCTCAGACCCAAACCTATTCCAAGCCATACAACCCACTTAATCAGCTTGTCATTTATTACCAATCTACCAATTTTTACTTATTTGGGCCCACGGGCCCATCAGGCCCATTTGGCCTATTCTGACCTATCAACAAGGGTTAGAAGTATACACCTAATAGCAATCTAAAGTTTATCCATACTCCAAACACTGCTATGCCCAGAAGCTTACAGTAATCCTACGCTTGACTCCTAATGAGTGTGTTGACCAACTTCGGTCACCTCCACTATGACCCAACGGCATACAGATCAACGAATGATCCAACGCCTAACCCAACGAACACTCCACAAAGCGAAAGGGATAAGCCAAGAAAGGTATTCCTACTCTACTCATGGTTTGCTCTATTTAAAGCCAGCTTCTTGCCTATTCTCATGTTAGCTTCCCCATGTGGGATTCTCCATCAATCCCCCAAAACTAAAGCATTAGCAAATAATCAACCTTTGCGTGCAAAGGGATTCAAACCGTAGTCCTCTCAATAATTATGTCACGCCATCACCACTAGGACACAAGCTCCTTTGGGTCATAAGTCCAACACATGTAACTTTAAAGCCCACGTACTCGCTTCTAGATTTATTTAAAAGAAAAACCAATATAAATTGCAAGAGCCAAGACTTAAACCTTGGATCGCCTTGCTTCCTTTATGGCGTCACTTCCTTGTCCCCTAAGTGGTGCTAGTTTGCCACTACCCCACACTCTTTTTTGTGCCTTATTTTACCCTAATTTATTTAAGAGTCATACCACTTGAGATCAGGGTTCCACTAAGGCTAAAAATCAAAATTTTTCTTATGGCCTAACTTAAACCCGGGATTTCATAGTACCCTTCAAACGCTTCAAAATCACACATTTGAATTATTTAAGCTGCCTTTTAACCGATCCAAAACTCTAGGCCCAAAATTCGGGGCATTAGACACATACATCTCCATTAGCATTCTGTATAACCTGATTCACATATCACATAATCAACTTACTTTGCTTTCAAGTAAGCAACATTATCACGTACCTATTCATTTTAATCTAAATTCACATTCATTTGTAACTTATCATTTGCCCACAGTAAGTCTGCTAGGCATAAAGTCTAGTATAATACACCGGCACAAAGCCTGCTAGGCAATAAGCCTGATATAATACATCGGCACTAAGCCTGCTAGGCAATAAGCCTGATATGATACTAACACAAAATCGGTCTTACACATAATTCATATATCGAACTTGAATACATTCTCCCATGCATAATCACATTCGGCAATTCATTTATAACTTATAAAAATTCAAATTAGTATATTAAGTTTACATATAATCAAAATTAACAACATTTATTTGCCTATAGACTTAGCTCGGATATCGACGGACGATATAGGTCGGCTATTCAACTATTTTTGTTTTCCTTCGATCCAAGTTCGATTTCTTTAGTTCTTGATCTGTAAAATTTCAAATTAAGCTCATTCAAACATAATTTCATTCAATTTAATCCAACAACACATAAATGGGAAAATTACCGTTTTGCCCCTGACATTTTACACTTTTTACAAATTAATCCAATTTGCATAAAACACAAAATACACAGAATCTCAATACATCATGCTTGGGCCAAATGTTCATCTAGTACATAAAAATACACACATTTCATTTATTTTGCATTTTAGTCCCTCAATTTATTATTTTTGCAATTAAGTCGTAATTACTCAAATTCATCAAAAATTCCAATAAAATACATATTAACCCAAAACTTATCTTCCATATTTCATTTTCAAACGCTACAAAACAAAATTATTCATCAATGGCATAACTCAAAATATTCATCAAAATAAAAAATTCAAGCATGGGTTAGGTAGTATTCGAAGCAACGATATCAAAAACGTAAAAATTTTCAAAAACTGAGCTAGATGCTTACCTCAATCAAGCTCGTACTATGCCAAATGCTCAAACTCTTTTCTTTTATTTTGGTTCTTTAGTTTCGGTGGCAAAAACATGAACATGGAACCATTTTTTCATGTTTTAATTATTATAACATAAGTTAATTTCCAATTTACAAGATTAACCTTATAAATAAAATGTGCAACCATTAAAATAAAAGGTCAATGCCATCCATCATCAATTATTTTAGCTTAATTACCACATGCAACCTCCATATTAAAAAGACATAATTAATTAAGCACTTTACAAAGTAGCATGCTTATTTTTCATTTGATGCAATTAAATCCTTTTTACTAATCAAGCACTCAATCATAATAATTAACGTATGAAAATTTTATGGATATCAATTCACACATAATAAACACATAAAATAATGTTAAAATATTTTTCTGACTTGGATTCATGGTCCCAAAACCATCGTTCCAAATAGGGTCAAAATCGGGTTGTCACACACACCTACACAACATAACATAATACCAATCCAAGCATATACATACAACCAAACATCCACATCCAAGACATTAACACATTTTTCATGAAAGGCACCATCATATGAATATGCTTATAACTACAGTTAGCCCAATACCAATGGCCTTATACAAAATGAACTTCTAACCATTATAAGCCGACACATTTGGCCAAATCAATTATGACACATGTAACAAAATGACCAAGTCCTTATACATGCCATACATGCAAAATACTAAGATCATCAATAACCAAAATAAGAGTTTGATAGTGCGATTCAAATCTTCGACGATCTCCGATCTGAGCTAGCTTGGCGACACTATAAAAAAGGGGAAATAAAAGAGGAGTAAGCTATATAGCTTAGTAAGTTCATATGCAAATAATAAGCATCTTAACCACACCTTTAACGTGCAATTTATATAATGGAAGATAACATAAATGTCATTAAAAAATCTCATAGTCATAACTTGCTCAATCACAACCTTACCAAAAGTTCATCTCCTATCGAGTTCCTTACTTATGAGTTTTACGTACATACCTGTACCAACTCGTAACACAACCACATCCTTTCCCATTTTTGATATTCCCATTGAACACTGGAATATTATTGGATACTCAGAAATCTTGCACATTAGTGCCACATATGTAGCCAAAGTTACCTCATATCTCATAACACATATAGGCTCGCTCTTGAGCTATTCACGAGTCTGCTCACACAAGCTCTCAGTCAGGACGTAGCTACACAATGCTGCTCACATAAGCTGTCAGGATCTACAACATATGCCAGAGTACCCAGCCATTGGTAGGACGAACAAGACCTGCGCCCAGACCATGTAAACATATATATACACATGGGTTCCTAGTGACATGTCACTCGTATCCTATTCTATTCCTAAGGTTCAATCGGGATTTCTCGCTTGTCGAAAGTTTTTCAAATACTTCCAAAGAGTCAATCACACAATTCATGCAACATTAAAGCATTTAAACATTATAACAGTACATTATCTACATACGAACCTACCTCAGTACAAAAATAGCAAAATGAACCTAATCATCAAATACTTTATTTTCCCCCGATTTAGGTCCGAACCTCATTTCTCTTGATCTATAATAACAAATTTAACTCATTTAATACTCAAATTATTCAACTTGGCCCAAAAATCATATTATGGTAAAATTCCATTTTTGCCCCTAACTTTTCACCTTTTTACACTTTAGCCCTTAGGCTTGTAAAATGAGTTTCTTTCAATTTCTTCAGTACCCAAGCCTAGCTGAATATTTTTCATACTCATAACAACCCAGTTTTTCATTTATTCACATATTTCTACACACATTTTACAACTTTTACAAATAAGTCTTTTTTGACATTTTTACTGAAAATCACTTAGTAAAAGGCATTTATCTTACAACTAACATACATTTTCTTCCATTAGACATTAAAATACATGCATGTATAACATGGGTAAAATTTTAAACTTTGATAATACTTCAAAATTGTCCTTGGAAAAGCTAGATTAGGTTACAAGGATCTCAAAAACATAAAAATCATAAAAAAAGAGGCTAGGACAGACTTACAATCGAGCTCGGAAAGCTTGGCCAAAACCCTAGCTATGGTGACTCTTCAAATTTGGCACAAGGGGGATGAAATTGAGAAGATGAACATCTTTTATTTGTTTTATTTTGTCTTTATTTGCCAATTTACCAAAATGCCCTTAATGCCCAACTTTAAAATTTCACCTAACCATGTCCATTTTTGTCCATCCTATGGTATAATGGTCTAATTACCATTTAAGGACCTCCAATTTAAAAATTCATTACAATTAAGCACCCATAGCTTATAGAAAACACATTTTGCACATATTGTAAATTAGTCCTATTAGGAAATTTAGACACCCTATCGATAAAATTTCTTAACAAGGTTTCACGCAATCATTCAATCATACTGTAAACCTTAAATAATATCACAATAAATTTTTCTACTTTGAATTCATGGTCCCAAAACCACTGTTCCAATTTGACCCTAAAACGAGCTGCTATAGACAGCCTTTGTGGCAACAATCTGGAAAGGTAAGCCTTTGTGGTGAAATTGTTAAAGGACAACCTTTGTAGCAAAACTCCAAAAAGGTTAGCCTTTCTGGCAAAACCTTAGAAAGGTGAGCCTTCATGGTGAACCTCTTAAAAAATGCCTTTGTGGAAAATATCTAAAAGGAAAGCCTATGTGGCGAGTACTAAATAAAAAGGAATCCTTCATGGAAAAACTCTAAAAGGAAACACTTTTGTGACGTTTTCTATTAAAGGATAAGCCTTTATGGTGATCTCTTTTCAAGTAAAGCCTCTATGGAAAACTTTAGACAGAAAAGCCCTTGTGGTTACCTCGGTAAAGGAATGCCTTTGTGGCGCAATTTATGAACATGATGCCTTCATGGCAAAGTTCTATAAAGAAAGGCCCTTGTCCATCTAAGTAAACAAATGCTAGATGAAATGGCAAACCCCACATAGTAGCAAGAAATGAACAATGAGGTCAGAGTGCGTTAAAATATGTGATGAATCCAAGATTTGTGTTAAAGGCATCTATAAACAATACTCTGAATTAAGGAAGATCTAGGCAAACTTTATGTTAAATAATTAGCGTAGTCTACCTTACCTTAAAGGAAATGGTAATGTCAATAAGTATGAAATAAGATTTTAAGTCCGTTAATAAGGTAAAAAAATGGCTAAGGACTATGTAACGGTAAGATTTAAAAAAGGACACAGAAAATGATGGGATTGTAAGAATAGTATGCTTAAAGGAAAGAAATGGTCATCTGATTTTGAACTCGAATTTTGGAGCCTAAAAGGGTGATAGCTTAATGGGTATAAAAGGAAGATAAGTCCTTAAAAACATTGAGAGGAAGGCAAAGGTCTAGAATAGAAAAGAGTAATTACAGTCTGTTAAAGGAAATCCTTAGTGAAGTACTCATCAAAAGGAATAAGAAAAGTCAAAGGACAAAGGAAGGACATGCGAAGCATCTATTATGCTTTGATGTAATGAATCAAGTATTTAAGGTTTAACTCATTAAGTTCTTATGAACTTAAAAAGATTATTTCCTGCTTTGGGTTTCAAAGAAGTATGCGCCGAGGGACGATGCCAGGGCTACACCAAAGGAGTGGTGTGATGGGCATTATGCATACAGAGGAAGTTAAGTGGTGTGTTCAAGTCTAAGCATAAGTTATTAAGTAGTAATCCAAAGTGCTTTCAGTAGGTTGAGAGATTATTGAAATTTTATTACCATAAATTGTATCTGTAACCAGACATGGTACATTCATAAGAAACCCTAACATATTCTATAACAACCCGATTGTCAAGGGTGTCAGAAAGTGTATTTTTGGGACTTTGTTTTTGTAAATCGATCTCATGAAGATTGTTATTAAATATTTATGAAGTTAGTTGTGTAGCTAATTAAATTTTTGGATTAGTAAATTTTGTGAAATTAGGAGTTATAAGGTACAGGGACTAAATCGCTTAAGGGTTAAAAGTTGAATTATAGATATAAATAAATTAAAGGGACTAGAGAAGCAATTGTTCCATTGTTTGCGAATAATGAAGATTATACATATATACATATATATATATGTAAATTATTTTATATATGTATATGTTATGATAGTTAATATATATATATATGTTATATAATAATAATAATAACAATAATAATAATATAAACATATAATAGAAGAAAGAATAGAGAAATAGAAAGAGAATTGCATGCAAATTAAAGAAGGGCTTTAAACTTTTAATTTTCAATTGGTTAGTCAATTTAGTCTCATTCTCTTGAAATTTTTACGTTTTTGAAATCCCGATACCTAGGGCTACCCGATCCATGTTGTAATTTTTAGTATTGTTCAAGATTATAGATGTTGATGAATAGTTTAAGTATTAGGGATTAAATAGATAGATTTTTAAGTTTAAAATGGAAAAGGACTAAATTATGGAATAAATTGTTGATTATGAGCAATAAGGACTAAATTGTAAAAAAATTAAAAATTAAGGGGGTCGAATTGGAAAAAAAGAAGCTAAATTTAGTTGGATTGAAATTGGTATAAAAATATAAACACCTTTTTACTTAGAATTTATGCAAGTTTTGAGCATAAGTTTGTAAATTTTCATAATTAGGTGTTAATTTTTACATAATTTTACTATTTTATGCTACATGCTAATTTTTATCTGCTCAATTTGTTGCAGTTGGACTACTAATTTGATAAATATGGGAGCCAATAAAAGCATGCATGGACATGAGCTAAAATCCACTTCATGTGGATGGCAAGACAACAAATTTGACCTAGAAAAAAAATAATTAAATCTAATTGAAATTCGTTTGCTGAAAAGGGCTAGTCTGCTAATAAGTTGGGTTGCCAAAACTGTCCAATAGGGGGAGAAGAGCCCAATTCATCTTAGGCATGAAGAGAAGCCCAAATTAGCTTTGGAATAATTGAATTGAAGGTCCCAACATGTGTGAAAAAATCACAAATTAGCCCTTAAGTAAAACCTTTATTACTGTCTAACCCTTTGCATGATTCATGTATGAAATCGAGCATGAATCAAGCAACCACTCAACCCTCATTCCACATTTATGGTCGAGTAAGGGAGAAAACCAATGGATCTCCATGCTATTTTTAGTAAAATCCCGAGGCATTCTTCTAGTTTAAATACCACCCTTCATCTCCCATTTCAAGCATCCATCAATTCACATTTCTATCATATTTCTTTCCTCTCTTCAACGCATAAGCCGTCCATTTCCCCACTTCCCTTTATCTAGCATTTCCTTTGATAAAAAATCTTTTGGTCAGCCACCTTGAGGAGCAGTTTGCAATAGAGCAATCATGAGAATTGGAGAAAGCAACCACAATCGGTCTTTGGAGAATCGTCAAAATCATCAAGACTTTCTTCTTCCTTATTCTTTAATTTTGTTCTTAGTTATTCAACATGTTTGCAAATTTTTTTAATTTTTTTCAATTAGTGATGACGAATTAATTTTGTTTTAGCTGGAATTATTGCAATAATTTGATAAAATTCATTTGATTCATGTTTATGATGTTCTATGCCTCAGTTGATCAATCTTGACCAGATGGCAATTAATGGCCATGATAATTAGAAGGTGCATGCTTAATTTAGATCCTGATCCAATTAAATTAAAGATTCGTAATAACTCGAGAGAGCTCTATTACTTTGCATAACTTTAGGTTTGTATGATTAAATTGTTTCAAACCTAACCTATCTCTGTTATTTCACATAAATTCTAAGGAATCCTTAGTTAAATATGGACATAGAAATATACATGTTTTCTAAGTATAAAATTTCAAAAGAACTTATATTAGATTCCAAGTTAATGAATGATTGAGTTGCTGTGGAATTTTTCTGGAACATTGCTAAACATGATGAATGAATTGATGTTATTATTGTTAATACTTGTGATATTGTTGCTAAACCATTTCATTACATTTCTCATCTCATTTGTATTTTGGTTATTTGCATTTAGCTAATTAATTTAATTTAACATCCATCACCCCAAGTGTTTTATTTACCAACTTGTAAATTCTTAATTTTGCAATTATTTGATTAACAAATACAGTCCATGTAAAGACGATAACTCTTTGACTTACTTATTACTTTATAACGACTATGTACACTTGCATATTCTGTCGCGAACCAAGTTTTTGGCGCCATTTTTAGGGATTGTTACCTTAATCAATATTTGTGAAATTATTCTTTGAATTTTGTTTTATTTTATTTTATATTTTACGTTAATTTCTTGTGATTTTCTTTTCAGGTGTTTATGAGCATTGATTGAATTATCGATTTATTCCCATTAGACCTTGAAATCTAGTAAACAATTAGACAAATGAGACAAGAAAGACTAGCCCAAGCACAAGCCACAGAAATGGATGCTCTACAACATGTTCAATGAGGAGCATTTACTTATAATGCTCGCAATCTGATCATTGCTATCAATGACGGAAATTGTACCATTCAACCATATGCCATTCCTCTCATCAACAAGCATAACCTGAGTATTGTGACACCAAAATTGAGGCTCTATAAGTTGAAATAAAACCCTTGATGTTCCAAATGCTTAAAAAATGTTCAGCTCTGTGACTACATGGCATGAGTTGGTTGAACATTTCTTAATGAGATAATTGCCCCCTTCTCTGGCTACCAAGTTCTGAAATGAAATCACTTCATTCCAGCAACTTCACGAATAATCTTTATATGAGGAATGGGAGTGATTCAAGGAGTTATTACGAAAGTGCCCCCAACATGGTATTACTTATTGTGTTCAAATGGAGACTTTCTATATTGATCTTAATGCTCATACTAGAATGTTGGTCGACGCTTCAGAAAATGGATCCCTTCTTTCTAAGTATTACAACGAGGCTTACGAGATTATTGAAAGAAATGCCAGCAATAAAAACCAGTGACCAACCAACCAAGCAGCCTCAAAAAGATGAGTAGAAGGAGTACATGAAGTTGATGCTCTCAATTCACTTGCGGCTCAGGTATCTTCTATATCCTCAATGCTTAAGAATTTTACTTCTAACGGTCTTAATAATGTTGTAGCCCAAGCAACAAGTCAATTTGAAAATGTTTCCTATGTATACTATGAAGATAGACACTCGTTTGAAAATTGCCCATCAAACCCAAACTTCTTTTATTATATGAGAAATCATAATCAAAATAGTAGTGGGAAATCATAATCAAAATAGTAGTGGGTCAGGGTCAAGTACAACTTCTATAACCCCTCATGGCAAAACCATCCAAATTTCTCATGAAGTAACCAAGGAGCTGATCCTAACAACATTTATATGCAAAATAGACTGAATCAGCTGCCAGGGTTCACTCAGCAAGTTCAAAAACTACCTTAAGCCGAATCTTCCAATAGTTTGGAGAACTTGCTGAAACCATACATGTCGAAGAATGATGCATTGGTCAAAGGTCAAACAATAATGTTAAGTAATTTAGAAAATCAAGTGGGTTAACTAGCCACTGAAATCCGAGATAAAACCTAAGGAGATTTGCCCAGTGATAGCGAAAATCCAAGAGTTCCGAGCAAAGAACATTGCAAAGAGGTCATGTTGGAGCCTAAGGTAACTGAGGCCGAAGATGGGACTGTTGACAAGAAGGAAGTTCAATCGAGAGTTGAAACTCCTGCTCCTCAAAAGCCAAATCTTGAAAAACTCTGATAAGGTAAACCCTAAACTAATCAGTTTTGATAAACTAACACCTTTTTCAGATGAAGATACATTACCTCAGAAGGATTACCTAGTTCCAGCCAGGGTTCCACCACCTCCTTATCCACAAAGGCTTTAGTAGCAGGAGGATACTCAATTTAAAGTAATTTTCAATGACAAGGTGACTTCTAATGACTTCAATGTTATTAAATCCCTAGATGTAGTCGAAGAATACTCTATTCTTTTTGAGATAGAATCATTGCCTTCTACAGAATTGGACTTGTTAGAATGAATTCTACCAATGGATCCACCAAGTGATAATGAAGGCAATGGACGTTTTGCTTTGTTAGAAGCTAATTCAAAGGGATTCACTTAGGAAGATCCACCCGAATCATTAGAGTTATCATCTTGAGAGTACACACAACCAAAAGCATTGATTGAAGAGTCAATTGAATTAGAACTAACGACTTTGCCTCTTCATTTGAAATATGATTATTTAGGTCTATCTCTGAATTTGTCGATTATTATTTCGGTTGAGTTCACCCAGGATAAAGAAGAAGAGTCACTTGTGGTTTTGGAAAGCCACAAAAATGGTGTCAGGTGGATTATTTTAGATATTCGAGTCACATGTTAGAGGATTTACATGAATTATAGGAAGTTAAACGAGGCCACCAAGAAAGATCATTTTTGGTTTTCTCTCCCTCATCAAAAGTTGGATAGATTTTTTAGGAAAGAATATAATTACTTCTTTGATGAGTATGGTTGGTATGATAGATGACCCTTTGACACTATCTCGGTCAGTGACGATTTCGAATAAAATGGAGGGAGTTCTCTTAAATTTTCTCTGTCGTTATTTTATATTTTTAGTTTTCTTTATTTCATTTTTTCTCAACTACTATTTTACATTCTTATGCCCAATAAATTGAATAAATTGCAATTTATGAATAAACTAAGGGAATGCCTTTCCATTAATTTTGTTCTCTACTAAAGAGCATATTAGTGTTGCAACACCTATAACTCGTTTCCGTTAGTAGATAGGGTTACAGAGAATTACCATACAAAACAAAACATTTTATAGCTAATAGAAATTAATTTTCAAATTAATTTAATAAATACGTAAGAAATTCAAAATGGAATAAATCATGCATTTATGGGCCTTAAATTGAGCCTATGTGGCCTTAACAATAGCTTTTGAGCAATTAGGGACCAAATCGGAACAAATCAGAAAATTTTCAAAAAAATTTAAAAATTTCACCTATAGGAGTCACACAGCCGTGTGGCTATACCACACGCCTATTTGGCCAACCATGTGCTCACCCGTGTAATTCACTGACTTGGCTCACACGCTAGTGTATCAGCCCGTGTGCTAGCCCGTGTGAATCATGTACCTAACATGCTCAAGGCATGCCCATGTGTGACACACAACCATGTGATAGCCCGTGCCCCAAGCCGTGTGTGTATCAACCCGTGTGCTAGCCCATGTGAATCATGTACTTAACATGCTTAGGGCACATGCCTATGTGTGACACACGGCTCTATGACAGCCTGTGTCCTAGTCTGTGTGTGTCCAAAAATGACCAAGATCATGCTATTTCCTCACCAATTGCATAGGTACCTAAACCAATCCATAATACATGTTCACAAGTTTATAAACACTCCTTTAAACAATCAAAACATGTCATTTTCAATCACCTAACACCATACCAAGTATCATATACTAAAACACATTATAATGATCACGTTACTCATTATCAAAGCAATCATCTATAAGTCATAACATACACCAAACTAACCCATTTCAAACACCCCATACCAACTTAATATGGCACTTACCATTTCATAACCTCATACTCAAATTTACTTAAAGTTTACCAACCATACTACAAAAACTACCATTCTATCATCAAGTACCAAACATCACATATAGCCATGAAATATAGCATAATAACCATTTACCCTATTACATGCCATATAAGTCAATTGTTTACAAAATCTACCAAAAGAGTCCTTGGGATTGTGTGATTCTGTGAGTTGATTTGATCTCTCGACCACAAAATGTAATCTAAAAAATAAGGACAAAGCACGAGTAAGCTTACTTGAAGCTTAGTAAGTTCGTTAAATCAAACGATAAATTTTACCAAATTGAACATAACAAATCAAATTGTAAAATTAAATAACAAAGTTCCTGTCAATCACAGCTCACAGCAGGTGAGTATTGTACAATATATTAATTCAAATCATATTTCAAAGTTATCTTTAGTAAGATCTCATTTCATGTAATTTCAGGGTATCACTCATTCGAGTTAACTTCAGAACTTTGACTAGCTTAGGATGCTGCTCACACAAGTTGTAGAGAACCCGCAACAGATGCAAGATCTCAAGCTATCGTTGTGGTTTATATCATCAATACATAGTACCTGCTAAATAATCACCGACTCAGATGCTGCTCACACAAGCTATAGAGAATCTGCAATAGATACAGGATCTTATTCATTGCTATAGTCTATATCACTGGCTCAATGCCTAATAGACAACATTGGCACAAGGCATGCTAGGCACAAAGCCCGATAAACACACCGGCACAAAGCCCGATATTCAGGTACATCACGTACTCACAGTATTCACTTATTATTATTCTCAAATTATCCAGTAGTTAAGTACAATATTGTATCTAATTATAATAAACATGTAATACATAAGAATACTTATAAACATAAAATTTTAGTACGAACTTACAGGAATGATTTACCGTAACGGTTAAGAGTATTTCAATTAGCGATCAACGTTGTATCAATTCAATATTCCCATTTTCATTTACACACATCTACATAATCCAAAATCATGTAATTAAATTCATATAATACATTTATAAATGTACTAAAATTAAACCAACGAACTGACCTCACTAAATTGCAGTAATGATAAAGGTACAGGGACTATTCGGTAATTTTTTTTCTTTTCCTCAGTTTTCCACTCATTATTGATCTGAAAAAATTATATTTCCATCTAATTAACTAATTCCAATAGTAAAATTAACTTATTTTTATGCAATTAAGTCCTTTTAGGCATTTTTACGAAATTACCCCCAACATTTTACTTTTATGCAATTTAATCCCTAACTCAAAACATGCAACTTAATCATTTTTATTCAAATTTCAGCTTAGCCAAATTTCAAGTGCCTTTCTACATCCCATTTTTGTAATTATTTTGCATCAAGTCCTTGTACTTTTACTATTTTCACATTTTAGTCCTTAAACATTTAAATCAACAAAAACTACTTTACAAAATAGTCTTATTTAGCAACCAAGCTTAATATTCTATCATAAAACTTCAAGAATATACAAAAATCATCAATGGCACAATCCAAAACATTTAATAGTATTACAAGTTAGTCCCCAGGTTAGCTAGATTAAGCTAATACGAGCTCAAAAACATAAAAGTTACTAAAAATGGATGGAATTTACTCACCCAAATAGAGAACCAAAGTTAGCCGAAGCTCCCCCTATGGTTTCTTTAGGTTTTGGTTTCAATTAAGAAGAAGAAGAAGAATTTTAAAATGTTTTTAGCTTATTTTATCTATTATATATATCTTAAATTTCTAATTTACCAAATGACCCTTTTAATTACTCATTAATTTCAACATTTTAAAGCCCAATACCATCTACTATCTCCTCTAACGGTATATTTACCATTCAAAGGGGATTTAATTGCACAATTGATCCTTCAATTTTATTAAATTGTAACCAAACAAGCTTATTTTCAATTTAATCTTAAACTAATTAGGACTACAGCAAATAGCCCAAAAGTTAGTGGATTTAATCATATCCACCACCGCTTGGACTTTTTTACCATGGTTTAATTATCATTTTGGTCCCTTTACTATTTTAATTCTATAGCAATTAAATTTTACCTCTTTTACAATTTAATCTTTTTACCTTAATTTTGTAACACCTCTTACCCGTATTCAATGCCGGAAAAGGGTACAAGGCATTACCAGACTTATTAGACGAATAAACATACAATTTCGAGGCATTACCGGACTTAACTTACTCAACCTGGGTATAAAATTTGCTTCTAAAATTAATTTATTTTCATTAATTCAATATGTCCCTAAAAAGGGTCATTGAGACCCTAAATCATACAATTGAAATGATTCGGGACCAACCAGGATTAATGAAAATTTCCCGATTACTTAAATGGAACAAAACATATCGTTTCCCTGTTCCATAAAAAAAGCTGTCCAACTGCGTCACTATCGCTAAAAAAATCATAACTCGAGTTTCACAACTCAAAATTCAATTCTGTAAATTTTATTTGAAACTAGACTCATATATGTTCTTACTAATTTTTTTCTAGAATTTTTGACTCAGCCAATTTGTACATTTTATTATTTAAAATTCCCCTATTTCACTGCTCAACTGCCCTAACCTCTATTCACTACGAAATGGATTTCTCTCAGTACCAAATTCAAATAACAATACCGCTTATTTTATTACAAATACTCAATAAGGAATCTAGGAATATAAACTATAACTTCTAATTATTTATGTAAAATTTATCGTGAATTTTTAAATTCAGAACAGGGGATCGCAAAATCAATCTGGAGTAGTCTCACTCAAATTCTTATAACTCATAATTTACAACTCCGTTGCTTCCCCTGTTTCTTTCACATGGAAATAGACTCATTAAGCTTTAATTCTATATCTCACTCACCATCTAATTCCATGTCTACTATTTTTTAGTAATTTTTGAAATTCACGTCACTGCTGCTATCTAATACTGTTTTAATGCTAACTTCACTTTTTCATGATTTCCATGTATTCACTTTCATTTAGGCATACATAACATCAGAACATATTCTTAATTAGCTATTTCAATATCTAATCCTTGTCAAATATTTACCTGCCATACATTGGCCATATCATAATTGACACTTACAAAATATTAAGTCCCTATACACGCCATAAACTAGGACATTTGTAAATGAAGATACCCATTTGGTAACTTGATAGTCGATAGTGTGAAGCGATCTCTGACGAGCTCCAACCCGAGCTTGCTTTTAAGTACTCTAAAATATGGGAAAGGAAAAGAAGTAAGCTTATAAAGCTTGGTAAGTTCACATGTAAAGTAATAAGCAGTAACAATAAATTTAGCTTACTACTAAGCTGTTTCAGCTTGAATAAATACTGCTAAATTCTTACTTTCCCAACTTACTTATCTGTGGCCTTACCAAAGGCTCTATATACTATAGGCTCATCACTTACTAATTTCCCTTGCATGCCTACATCATCTTACTGATCATAGTCATATTCCTTCCTGATATTAAGATATTTCAACTTATGTCATTCTCATGGTGTAAACAAAAAACTCATAAACATAAATTACCTTTCCTTTGTTGAAAGTTTCCTCAACTAATAACTATGGTGTTCTTACGAACTCACTTGGACCTGTTTATCATTTCTTTACCTATACCTTCCTGTAATTTAACATGTACATTAGCCCGTTGAACCACTTGGAATACTAAGGATACTCGGGTTTTCCTGCCTGATAATAGCCTGCCAATGCCATGTTCTTGACATGGACTTACATGAGATATTCCTGTCTTTCCAAAGCCAAATGTCTGATATGGACTTACATGGATTAGTCCTGTCTTTCCAAAGCCATATGTCTGATATGGACTTCCATGGATTATTCCTGTCTTGTCTGATAGCCCCAAATGTCATGACATTCGTATCCCAAACATTCCTAAGGTTCAAACGGGGCTTTCTGATACTTTTTATCTATCAACTCCTCTTCGATTCAACTTATCCCCTTCAAACTATGTTTTTCTATACTTTCTCAATATCATACAAGGCCATATTTCAGATATGGGCTTACACGTAACCTTTTATAATTTATCTTTTCAATGTCGAATTATTATCAAACAATAATTACTATATCTGGAATTCACTACTAAAATATTTATAGCTAAAATACCAATTTAACATCCAAATATGCATAATTAATTTCTTATTAAACATATGAACTTACCTCGATGCCAAAACGACCATTTTACCAACTTTCTTGATTTTTGATTTTTCTCCTGTTCTAGGTCCAAATCTCGTTTTCTGGGATCTAAAACATCATATTTCACTTATTTAATTAATGTACTATTCAAAACAGTCGCTAACTTAAACTTTGGCAAAATTTCAATTTTGCCCCTAAATTTTTGCATATTTACATTTTGCCCCAAGGCTCGGAAGTTAAACTTTATCCCAAATTCTTATGTTTTATGACATGCTGATCATTTACCAACATCAACCTCAAATTCCCACTATAACATGTACTTATAAACAATAGGTATTTTTACCGATTAAGCCCTTTTACTCGTTTTTACTTAAAATCGAGCAGCATAAATTGTCTAGCATAATTTAAAACCTCATATTCTATCATAAAACATCAAAAAAAACACTTTTCACCCATGGGTATTTTTCCAAATATGTATCCTAGCCTAAATTATGGCTAGAATAAGCTTTATCGAGCTACCGGGATTCCAAAAACGTAAAGAACATTAAAAACAGGGCTAGAACGGACTTACTATTGAGCTTGGAAAGCTTGGAAACCCTAACCATGGCTTCCCCCATGCTATATTCGGCCTCCATGAAGAAGATGGACCAATTTTGGCTTTATTTTCCCCTTTTAATTCTTTTAATTACCAAATGACAAAAATGCCCTTAAAGGCTTTTCTTTCAAATTTGTCCTATTCATGCCCATTTTTGTCCACTAAATTATCCAATGGTCTAATTCTAAATAAGGACCTCCACTTTAGGAACTCATTTCAATTAAATCCCCTTTAACATCTAGAACTCACATTTTATAATTTTTACAATTTAGTCCTAATTATCAAATTAGGCACCTATACATAAAATTTCTTCGTAAAATTTTCACACAATTACTCAATCAATAAATAAACCTTAAAACTAAATCGGAATAATTTTTTTTTTGACCTCAAATTCATGGTTCCGAAACTATCATTCCGTTTAGGCCATAAATTAGGCTGTTATAGCAACTTTTACAAATAAGCTCTAATAGACAAATTAAACATGCAATCTACAAAATTCCTTATCGGTAGTCTAACACATGCATCTAGTCAATCGGTAAATCATGATAATTCATCGTAATAAACTTTTCTATCTCAGATTTGTGGTTTCGCAACCTTTATTCCATTTAGGCCCTATTTTGGGATGTTACACATAAAGTCCCTAAAATGAGCCTACGAGGCCCAAAACATACCGTGGGAGCAATTTGAGACTAAACCGAAGACTTTTGAAAATTTTACAAAACTTAGAAAAATTTTCACTATACAGGGGTTGCACACCCGTCTGGTTATGGGACACGCCTGTGTGGGCAGTCCGTGTGGTCACAGACACTTGTGTCCCTACCCTGTGTAACTCTCTGACTTGTAACTCATGACCAAATTGAGTTCACATGGCCAAGGCACATGCCCGTTTTAACACCCTGAATTTTGGGCCTAGAAATATTGGGCCTTGAGTTTTGGTTCCTAGCTTAGTATTTTTAGGAGTTTAATTTTGGCCTTCTAGAAGGTTGGAAGTGGCGTGAAGATGGACTTTAAGGGGAGTGTTCAGGAGAGATTTTTAAGGTGGAGATAATGGAGAGAAAATAGGAGATTGAGAGAGAGAGGGAGTTGGTGCCAAATGGGGCTGCAAGAGAGGCTTGAATCGGCTTGTGCCTGTTTAAAGGAATGCCAAATGTGCATAAGGGTTTTGGTTTATTTTACTGAATTCATTCTATTGCCAACCTCTCTTCTCCCTTTTCATTCTTTTACCAAATTCCATTAAGTTTCTTTATTTCTCAAAAAGTCGAATATCATCATTGATTTCTTGAAAGCCGAATACTCATATCTCCCTTACCAATTTCTTTTCCTTCATCACTATTCGTCTTTGATTACCATCCTTAAGTTAGTGTTGAAAAGCCAATTACTTAAACAGCAGATATCTAGGCCATTAGTTTGAAGTCGAGTTTTGGTAAGTGTCTCATTCTTAATTTCGATTTCTTAAAGGGGTGACTGAATATATGTGTAGCCATAAGGGTGACTTGTGTGGAAGACAAGTCACCTGATGTTGATAGAATATGTGTGTTGATGCAGATCTAGGAATATTTGAGACTATTCACTAAAGAAAGGCTAGAAAAGCTGAAGGTTCACGGTAAGGCTACGGTAAGGCTTCGGGATTTGATAAAGTTTTAGTAAGGTTTGGAATTGATTCGAAAATGGTTTTGGTTGTAGGTCGAGGCTGAGAATAGAGTAGTGTGAGTCATCAATCAAGTGTGTACATACACTACACATACGAAAATAAGCAAAAGCCGAAATCTCGAAATCCCGAGTGGGCCTAACGAACTTGTGGGCCCAAAGTGGCAAAGTTGTGATATGAAATTGTATGATGAATTGACATGCATGAATGTATGATTGGATTGTGATCGGCCCTAATGGGCTACATAAGCATGTTTCGGACTTAATAGGTTTTATGAATATGATTGGGCCTAGTGGGCCTTATGGGATTGTAGAAATGCATGCTAAGGTTTTTAATGGACTATAAGCCTAGTTCTGATCTCTCAAATTTTACATAAGACTTAATTAAATAATTAAACATGTCTTTGGATAAGTCGCTAGACTAAGGTGTGGCAATGGATGTGTGCATGTCTAGGATTGGATCTAGGAAGAGCTTGGTACTTAAGCAGTCCGAGTGACCCACCTCCTCTTCTCTTGAATCCTACCTGGTGCATAGTGTCTATTCACTTTAGTCACGAGGACTTGTTGATGGGCCAAAACCATAATTAAAATTTGTGCCTTTAGGAAATTACAAAAATACCCCTTTAGGGTAGAATTACAAAAATACCCTCTAGGGTAAAATTACTAAAATGCCCCTGTAGAGTAGAATTATTATAACGCCTCGAAGGGTAGACTTACCAAGACACCCTTGTAGGGTAGAAATTACTAAAATACCCCTGGGTAATGAAATGACTAAAATACCCCTATGTGTTATGAGTGTGATTGGTGTATGTTGGATGTGACGATGATGCATTCATGAGATATTATGTTGCATGTGGGCTGGGTTTTGATTGGAGGAAGTGTATATGAGGGTCGCACGGTCGCTTGACGACTGTGGACCCAACGAAGGCTTTTGAGCCACGAGCAGCTCGCTACAATGTTTGAGTAGTGCTGCAATCAGTGCTACCTTTGGAGTGTAGAGGATGGGTGGGTTGATGTAGACATCCCCACAAGTGTGTTGGGCTGGTACGGGTGGTCTGTAGTGGTTGGATTTGGGATGGGAACATTTGCATTCATGAAATTCTGATATGATATGAGGTCATTGTGGGCTGAGGCCCAGACTACCGATATTGATTAGGGCTTAGGCCCAATGTGATATGTGCATACTGAATTGATTTGATTGCCAAGGGTCGTACACACTGAGTTGCAAAACTCACACCCTTATTATTAATATTTCAGGTGATCCACAATAGATGGCTCGACGCGGGAGAGGACTTGGAGATAGCCACACTACAAGTTACTTAGTAATTTTCAATATAGATTTATTAAGTGTTGAATGATAATTATTTTTTTTTCCACTGTGATGTACCAAGGCTATGTAACTCCGATTTTACTATTTACTTAGGGATTTATTTAGTTACTGTTATATTTAATAAACATGGTTTTTCCTACATATTTGTTTAATTAAATTCTTCGATTTTTAAATAAGTAAATTCTTTTTAAGCATATTTTGTTCAATCTAAGTTTTAACTAAACCATTTTAAAAGCAACTCTTCAATGTGACATCGCCAGATTCAGGCCTAACTTTTAGGCCGGGTTTGGGTGTTACACCCTTGTTACTAGGCCGTGTGGAAAATTAATTTCACAAAAATAGGTGTAGACTTCACATGGCCAAGGCACATGCCTATGTTCGAGGACGTGCCATCCAGACGACTAAAATCCATGCCTGTGTCTATGCCCGTATGCTCAATTCTAAGCATTCTGTGTAATAGCCCGATTTAGGGCCAAATTGAAACAGTGGTTCTGGGACCACAAATCTAGAGTAGGAAAATTTATTGTGATAATACTTTAAGGTCTATAGTATGAATGAATGCATGTGTGAAAATTTTTGTTAAGAAATTTTATCGATAGAGGGTCCAATTTAATTAGTAGGACTAAATTGCAAAAAGTACAAAATATGTGTTCTAGAAGCTTTGGGTGTCTGGGTGTCTATTTGTTATGATATTTAAATTGGAGGTCTTTATATAGTAATTAGACCATTATTTCTCATGATGGACAAAAATGGAGATGGGAGGGTAAAATTTCAAAGTTAGGCATTAAGGGCATTTTAGTCATTTGGCAAATAAAGACAAAATAAATCAAATACAAAGGCTCATCTTCTCAATTTAGTCCTCCCTTAGCCAAAAATTTAAGAGAAGCCATAGTTAGGGTTTTGGCCAAGCTTTCCAAGCTCGATTATTAAGAGAAATGAGGTTTAAACCTAGATCGGGGGAAAAACAAGGTGTTTGACGATTAGGTCTTTATTCTACTATTTTGTATCGAGGTAAGTTTGTATGTAAATAATGCATCGTCAATTTATGTTTTAATGCTTTAATATCATATGAATTGTATGATTGACCGTTTGGATACATTTGTTAAAGTTTCGACAAGTGAGAGAACCCGATTGAACCTTAAGAATAGAATAGGATACAAGTGACATGTAACTAGGAACCCACGAGTATATAAGTTTATGTGATTTCCGGGTGCCGGTCTTGTAAGTCCTACCAATGGCTGGGTACTCTGGCATATGTTGCAGATACCTGACAGCTTGTGTGAGCAGCACTGTGTAGCTATGCTTTGACCGACAGCTTGTGTGAATAGACCCATGACTAGCTCGAGAACGAGCATATATGTGGAATGAGATATGAGGTAGCTTGGCTACATATGTGGCACTTATGTGCAAGCTTTTTGAGTATCCATTAATATTTCGAGTGTTCAACAGGAATTGTTAAAGATTTGAAAGTATGTGGTTGTGTTAAGATTTGGTATAGGTATGTACGTGAAATTCATAAGTATGAATGCTATAAGTGATAAACTTCTGATAAGATTGTGATTGAGTAAGTTATGCTTATGTGGATTTAATGAGGATTATGTTATCTTTCATTACATGAATTGTATGATAATTTATATGGTTTAGATGTTTATTATTTACATATAAACTTACTAAGCTTTTTAGCTTACTCTCTTTTCTTTCCTTTATTTTATAGTGCCACCAAGCTAGCTCGGATCAGAAATCGTTGGAGTTATGCATCACACTATCAAGCATTATTTTGGGTAATGAATAAAATATTATTTTGAGAGTATGGCATGTATAGGGACTTAGTCATTTTGTTATGTGTCATATTTGATTTAGCCAAACATGTTGGCTTATTGGTTGAAAGTTCATTTTGTATAAGGCCATTGGAAATTGGCTAATGTTAGCTATATATCTATAATCACATGATGATGCATTTCATAGACGTGGAAATTTGTATGATTTGGGTTGATGAGTATGTGATATTTAAGTATGATAGATATAGCATGAAAACAATGTGTTGATGTCTTGATTGTGGATGTTTGGTTGCTTAAGTATGTTAGGTTTTGTACCTATGACTTGTGTTTGTGTGCATGTGTAATAGGGTGGCAAATTGCTTGGTAAATAGTTTTTATTTTGTCCACACACACACGAGCATGTGTCTAAGCCGTGTGTGACACACGATCATCCCCATGGGCGTGTGTCTAGGCTGTTGTGACACACGTTCATCCCCATGGGCGTGTGTCTAGGCTGTTATGACACACGATCAGCCCCATGGGCGTGTGGATAGGTCGTGTGTCCCTTGTACCTTAATTTGGAGAAACAAAATGCTCAGTATGGAGCATACCGGCAGAGACATGGGCATGTGTCTCAGCCGTGTGGATGGCATGGCCTTGAACACGGGCGTGTGCCCAGGCCGTGTGAAGTCTACACCTATTTTTGTGAAATTAATTTTCCACACAGCCTAGTGACACAGGGGTGTGCCTTGGCTGTATGAACTCAATTTGGTCATGAGTTACAAGTCAGAGAGTTACACGGAGTACGGACACGGGTGTGTGTGACCACACAACCTGCCCACACGGGCGTGTCCCATAACCACACAGGCGTATGACCCCTGTATAGTGAAAATTTTCCTAAGTTTTGTAAAATTTCCTAAAGTTCTCGGTTTAGTTCTGAACCGCTCCCAATGTATGTTTTGGACCTCGTAGGCTCGTTTTAGGGACTTTATGATTAAATGTGAATGGTTTTAATTTGGACGTAAATTTATGTCTCGAAATTGTATGTTTACTCATGTGATGAGTCCGATAATGCCTCGTACCCAGTTCTGGAGTTTAATACGGGTAAGGGGTATTACATTTTGTTTCTCAAAATTTAGGTGCAGGGGACACACGGCCTATCCACACGCCCATGGGGCTGACCGTGTGTCACACACAGCCTTGACACACACCCGTGTGTCTACCTTTCTGGACAAAATAAAGGCTATTTACCAAGCCATTTACCACCCTGTTACACATACACACAAACACCAATTCAAAGAACGTGACATAATATACTTAAGTAACCAAACATCCACAATCAAGACATCAACACATCATTTTCATACTATATCTATCATACTTAAACATCACATACTCATCAATCCAAATCATGCAAATTTCCACATCTATGAAATGCATCATCATATGATTATATATATATAGCTAACATTAGCCAATTTCCAATGGCCTTATACAAAATAAACTTTCAACCAATATGCCACCATGTTTGGCTAAATCCAATATGACACATAACAAAATGACCAAGTCCCCAATACGTGACATACTCTCAAAATAATATTTTTTTCAATACCCAAAATAATGCTTTGATGGTGTGGTGCGTAACTCCGACAATCTCGAATCTGAGCTAGCTTGGTGACACTATAAAACAAAGAAAAGAAAAAAGTGAGTAAGCTAAAAAGCTTGGTAAGTTAATATGCAAAGAATAAACATCTTAGCCACATATTCACCATGCAAATTCATATAATAAAAGATAATACATTGTCATTGAAATCGCATAGGCTTACTTACTCAAGAACAATCTTACCATAAGATCATCACTTATAGAATACATACTTATAAATTTCACGTACACACCTGTATTATATCATCATACAAACACATATTTTCACATCTTTGTCATTCCCATTGAACACTCAGAATATTGACGGACACTCGAAAATCTTGTGCGTAAGTGCCACAGTTGTAGCTAAAGCTACCACATATCTCATTTCACATATATGCTCGTTCTCGAGCTAGTCACGGGTCTGCTCACACAAGCTATTGGTCAAAGCATAGCTACACAGTGCTGCTCACACAAGCTATCAGGTATTCGCAACATATGCCAGAGTACCCAGCCACTCGTAGGACTTACACAACCAGCACTCGGAATCATACAATCACATAATCACACATAGCTCCCTAGTGACATGTTACTCGTATCCCATTCTATTCCTAAGGTTCAACCGGGATTTCTCACTTCTCAAAACTTTGTCAAATAATTTTGGCAGAGTCAATCACACAATTCATGCAATATTAAAGTAGTTAAACATAAATTAACAATGCATTATTTATATACAGACTTACCTCGGTACAAAATAAATTGCTAATAGTGCGATTTAGTCCACAATCTTGTTTTTTCCGCGATCTAGGTCAGAATCTCGTCTTTCTTGATATATAATAACAAATTTAGCTCATTTAATTATCACATTATTCAATTCAGTCCAAAAATCATATTATGGCAAAATTACATTTTTGCCGCTAACTTTTCACTTATTTACACTTTAGTCCCTGGGCTCATAAAATGAAATGTGTTCATTTTTCTGAAAACTCAAGCCTAGCCGAACCTTATACATGCTTATAGCAACCCACATTTTTCATTTATTCACATTTCTGTACATATATTTTACAACTTTTGGAAATAGGTCCATTTTTACATTTTTATCGAAAATCACTTAGCAAAAGTCGTTTATCACACATCTAACATTCATATTCTACCATTAGACATCAAAATACATGCATGTCCCACATGGGTAAAATTTTAAACTTTGTTAATACTTCAAATTAGTCCTTGAAAAGGATAGATTAGGTTACGAGGATTTTAAAAACGTAAAAATCATTAAAAATAGAGTTAGGATAGACTTACAATCAAGCTTGAAAGTGGCCAAAACCCTAGCTATGGCTTCCTTCAAATTTTTAGCACAAGGGACCAAATTGGATGAAGATGAAGACTTTTTATTTGTTTTATTTTGTCTTTATTTGCCAAATGACCAAAATGCTCTTAAGGCCTAACTTTGAAATTTTACCCTTCCATGTCCATTTTTGTCCATCTTATGATATAATGGTATAATTTCTAAATAAAGACCTCTAATTTAAAAATCATAACAAATAAACACCCAAAGCTTTTAGAACACATGTTTTGCACTTTTTGCAATTTAGACCTACTTATTATATTGGACATGTTATTGATAAAATTTCTTAACGAAATTTTCACACATGCATTCAATCATACTATGGACCTTAAACTATTATCACAATAAATTTTTCTACTTCGGATTTGGGGTCCCAAAACCATTGTTCCAATTTGGCCCTAAAATGGGCTATTACAACTCTCTCCCCTTTAGGGATTTTTGTCCCCAAAAATCATACTGGAAAAGAGGTTTGGGTACTGTTTTCTCATAGCTTCCTCGGGTTCCCACGTAGTCTCTTCAACCCATGTCTTTGCCACAAAACTTTCACTAGGGCTATACTTTTACTTCTCAATATTTCACTTCCCAGGCTAAAATCTTGATCGGTTCTTCATCGTACATCATATCCGATCGAATCTCAATCTCTGTTGGAGAAATCACATGCGAAGGATCAGAACGATATCGTCGCAACATCGACACATGGAACACATTATGAATCCTTTCTAACTCTGCTGTTAAAGCTAATCGATATGCCACTGGCCTTATTCTTTCGATAACTTCATACGGACCAATAAAACACGGGCTCAACTTGCCTTTTCAGCCAAATCTCAGAATCTTCTTCCACATAGATACTTTTAGAAATACTTTATCACCCACCTAAAATTCAAAATTTTTTCTTTCCAAATCCGCATACGACTTTTGTCGATTCGAAGCAACTTTCAAACAGTCATGGATTACTTTCACCTTTTCTTCAGCTTCTCTAACCAAATCAATCCCGTAAATCTGTCTCTCATTGAGCTCGGTCCAATACAAAGGAGTTCAACATTTGTGGCCATACAATGCCTTATACGGTGCCATTTTTATACTCGACTGAAAGTTGTTGTTGTAAGCAAACTCAACTAAAGGTAGATATTTCTCCCAACTACCTTCAAATTCTAAAACACATCATTGGAGTATATCTTCAAGAATCTGAATTACTTTTTCAGATTGACAGTCTGTTTGCGGATGAAACGCGCTACTTAAATTTAATTTTGTGCCCAAAGCTTCTTGTAACTTTTTCCAAAATCTTGGAGTAAACCTCAGATCTCTATCCAAAATAATAGAAATATGCACTCCGTGCAATCCCACAATCTCAGCTATATACCATTCGGCTAGCTTATTAAATAAATAGTCGGTACGTCCGAAATAAAATGAGCTGATTTTATCAATCGATTGACAATGACCCAAACGGCATCTTTCTTCTTTGGAGTCAAAGGTAAACCCGTTACAAAATCCATCGTAATCCTATCCCATTTCCACTCAGGTACCATCACTGGCTGAAGTAAACCCAAAGGTACTTGATGTTCAGCCTTTACTTGTTGACAGATCAAACATTTCGATACGAATTCAGAGATATCTTGTTTCATACTAGACCACCAATACAATTTCTTCAAATCATTGTACATTTTTGTACCATCTGGATGAACTAATAAACAACTATTATGTCCTTCATGCAAAATTTTCTGATATAAGTTCATCATTTTTCGGTACACATATTCTATCTTTAAGGCAAACATAATGGCATCTAATTCCAAGTCGTGTGTCGGATAGTTCTTCTCATGTTGCTTCAATTGTATCAGGGCATAAGCTATCACTTTACCTTTTTACATCAACACACATCCAAGACCGTTCAAAGACGCGTTGCTGAAAATCACAAACTCTTTTCCCGACTCAGGTTGCACCAACACTGGCGCCTCAGTCAACGGTGCCTTCAGCCATTTAAAACTCTTTTCGCGTTTCTCTGACCATTCAAACTTAACATCTTTCTATAACAATCTTGTCATAGATGTAGCAATCATCGAGAATCCCTTAACAAAACATCTATAGTACCCGGCTAAGCCCAGAAAGCTTCTAACCTCGGATACATTCTTCGGCTGTTTCCAATCAACAATTGTTGAAATCTTACTCATATCAATTCTTGTACTTTCTGCAGAAACAATATGCCCTAAACATCCTACCTCTTGGAGCCAAAACTCACTTTTGTTGAACTTAGCAAACAATCTCTTATCTCTCAAAGTCTGCAGTACAATTCACAAATGTTCAGCATGCTCAAGCTCATCTAGAGAATAAATCAAAATATCATCAATAAACACCACTAGAAAATTATCCAAGTACGGTCGGAAGATCTGATTCATCAAGTCCATAAAAATGGCAGGAGTATTAGTAAGTCCAAAAGGCATAAAAAGAAACTCATAATGTCCATACCTCATTCTGAATGTGATTTTCGGCACATCAGAGTCTTTAACTCTCAACTGGTAGAAGTCGGGTCTCAAATCTATCTTCGAAAACACTGTTGCTCCTTTCAACTGGTCAAACAAGTCGTCAATCCTTAACAAAGGATACTTATTCTTTATAGTCAACTTGTTGAGTGTCAGTAGTTGATACAAAGTCTCATGGATCCATCTTTCTTCTTAACGAATAACACCAGAGCACTCTAAGGAGAAAAACTCGGTCTCGCAAATCCCTTATCTGTCAACTCTTGCAACTAAGTCTTTAATTCTTTTAATTCTTTTAATTCAGTTGGAGCCATCCTATACGGAGCTATCGATATTAGTGTAGTCCACAGTATTAAATCAATAGCAAACTCTACCTTTTTGGCTGGTGGCAATCCTGGCAACTCTTCTAGAAACACATTTGGATATTTGCAAACTACTGGTATTGATTCAATCTTCAGTTCAGACACTTTCATATTCAATACAATGGCTTTATAACCCTTTTTTACATACCTCTGAGTAGACATAGACGAAATCACAATAGGCATTTTGCTTGATTCATCTATTTCAACCTAAAGAACCTCACCATTTTTACATTTCAATTTAAGAGTTTTCTGTCTACAATTTACCCTGGCATCATGCATTGTCAAACAATCCATACTCAAAATAACATTGAATTCATCAAATGGCAACAACATTAAGTCAGCCGAAAAGTAGTGACCTCGAATCATCAAAGGACAATTTTTACAAACTTTATCCACTAACACATACTTGCCTAAGGGGTTTGACACTTTAATCATAAACTCAGTAAATTCAACAGGCAATTTCTTACTAGTTACCAATTTCACACAAACATAAGAATGAGTCGATCCAGGATCAATCAATGCAATAACATTAGTATCATAAAGAGAAAAAGTATCGATGATCACATCAGGGGATGATGCATCTTCTCAAGCACGAACTGCATAAGCTCTCGCAGGTGCTCTAACTTCCAATCTCGCTGTTGAATCCTTGGATATGCCTTTGCAACTAGCCCAATTTCCTATATTTCTCACTGGCCTTCCTCCAGCAGCAGTGTTACTCGATCTAGCATTCTGGAAGTTATCTTTTTTAATCATTTCAAGGCAATCCTTAATGAAATGATCTTGGCAACCACATTTAAAACAAGCTCGGTCAATCATCCAACATTCACCAGGATGTTGCCTACCACAGTGTTGGCATTCAGGCTTTTTAGATCTAACATTACTAACGCTCGCTATGGACGTAGTTCGGGCCTTAGAACCCGAATATTGCTTCCCACGATCTTTGCTAAGGTTTCTAGCTAAAACATTTGAATGAATGTGCATATCCCTCGATTTCTTTGGCGAAGACTGAAATGACTTATTCATCAGCCTTTTTCTCAAATCTCTAACTTCAATCTCAGTTTTTCTCTTTTCCTTACTCAACACTTCGACTTTGCAAGCTCGTTTCAGCTCTAAAATTTCAACAAACAGTCTAATATTTTCATTCAACCCGTCTTCAAACCTCTTAACATGATAGCCTATGTTGAAACACACTCCTGAGCATACTTACTAAGTCTAACAAACTCTCGCTCTATTCAGACATAGTCATTCAGAATTGTTTTAACTCTAAGAACTCTTTACATTTCTAATCAATAAACCGCTGACTTATATACTTCTTTCTGAATTCCTCTTAGAAGATATCTCAAGTGACTCTTTCCTTTGGTACTACTAATACTAAAGTTTTCCACCAATGATATGTTGAATCCCTCAGAAGTGATATAGCACATTTCAAACACTCCTATAGTGTGCAAGAAAGCTCATCAAATACCTGAATAGTGTTTTCAAGCTAGAATTCTGCCCTCTCAAGATCATCATCTACATTAGCCCTGAATTCTTCAGCCTCGTACTTTTGAATATTATCAACTAGACGCTTATTTAGTCTTACCATTTCCACACATTGGGGAGCTACGAGAACCGGTTGAGGGTAAGGAGGGGGTGGAGGATGTTGAGCATTCGGATTTGTTCAAAAAAACTCTGAGTACCACTCATTCATCATGTGGAGAAAGGCTTCGCTAGCCTCTCCTCTTTAACTAATTATCGCTGGTCTACTTTCAAGTGGCGCGGTCCTTTGGGCAGGGGACGGCACATTACTCTTAATATCATCAGCTACGGCTCGATCGGGATCCATTTACTATATGAAAACACAATTTAAATTATCAGGAGTCATCACACTATCACAATTTATGTATGGCATGTATAGCTAGACTCATACACATGTTAGGCTAGTCTAAGAATTGACTAAACCATAGCTCTGATACCATTAAATGAAACACCCCTTACCCGTATTTAACGCTAGAAAAGGGTACAAGGCATTACTGGACTTATCGCGAATAAACATACAATTCCAAGACATAGATTTACGTCCAAATTAAAACTATTTACATTCAATCATAAAATCCATAAAACGAGCCTACAAGGCCCAAAACATACCTTGGGAGTGGTTCGGGACTAACCTAAAAACTTCAGAAAATTTTACAAATCCTAGAAAAATTTTCACTATACAGGGGTCACACGTCCATGTGATTATGGGACACACACGTGTGGGCAGGCGTGTGGTCACACATACCCGTGCCCCTGCCCCTTGTAACTCTTTAACTTGTAACTCATGACCAAATTGAGTTCACACGACAAAGGCACAAGCCTGTGCTACTAGGCAGTGTGGAAAATTAATTTCAAAAAAATAGGTGCAGCATTCACATTGCCAGGGCACATGACCGTGCTCGAAGCCGTGCCATCCACACAGCTGAGACACACTCCCGTGTCTCTGCCTGTGTGCTCAATTCTAAGCATTCTGTTTCTCAAAATTTAGGTGCAGGGGACACACGGCCTATCCATATGCCCATCGACTGACTGTGTGTCACACATGGCCTAGAAACACGCCCGTGTGTCTACTCGTGTGGACAGAATAAAGGCTATTTACTAAGCCATTTGCCACCCTTTTACACATACACACAAACACCAATTCAAAGCACAAGACATAATATACTTAAGCAACCAAACATCCATAATCAAGACATCAACACATCATTGTCATACTGTATCTAGCATACTTAAACATCAAATACTCATCAACCCAAATCATGCAAATTTCCACATCTATGAAATGCATCATCATATGATTATATATATAGCTAACATTAGCCAATTTCCAATGGCCTTATACAAAATAAACTTTCAACCAATATGCCACCATGTTTGGCTAAATCCAAAATGACACATAACAAAATGACCAAATCCCCTATACATGCCATACTCTCAAAATAATATTTTCTTCAATACCCAAAATAATGCTTTGATAGTGTGATGCGTAACTTCGAAGATCTCCAATCCGATCTAGCTTGGTGACACTATAAAATAAAGGGAAAAAATGAGTAAGCTAAAAAGCTTAGTAAGTTCATAAGCAAAGAATAAACATCTTAGCCACATAATCACCATGCAAATTCATATAATAAAAGATAATACATTATCATTGAAATCACATAGCCTTACTTACTCAAGCACAATCTTACAATAAGATCATCACTTATAGAATTCATACTTATGAATTTCACGAACACACCTGTATCATATCATCATACAAACACATATTTTCACATTTTTGTCATTCCCACTAACCACTCAGAATATTAATGGATACTCAAAAATCTTGCGCATAAGTGCCACATATGTTGTCAAAGCTACCACGTATCTCATTTCAGATATATGCTTGTTCTCGAGCTAGTCACGAGTCTGCTCACACAAGCTGACGGTTGGGACGTAACTACCTAGTGCTGCTCACACAAGCTGGCAGGTATCCGCAGCAGATGTCAGAGTACCTAGCCACTGGTAGGACGTATAAGACCTGCACCTAAAATCACACAATCACATAATCATACATAGGTCCCTAGTGACATGTCACTCGTATCCAATTTTATTCCTAAGGTTCAACCGGGATTTCTCACTTGTCAAAACTTCGTCAAATAATTTTGCAAAGTCAATCACACAATTCACGCAATATTAAAGTAGTTAAACATAAATTAACGATGCATTATTTACATACAAACATACCTCGGTACAAGATAAAGTGCTAATAGTGCGATTTAGTCCACAATTTGTTTTTTCCCCGATCTAGGTTAGAATCTTGTTTTTCTTATTTTATAATAAAAATTTAGCTCATTTAATTATCACATTATTCAATTCAGTCCAAAAATCATATTATGGAAAAATTACACTTTTGCCCTCAATTTTTCACTTATTTACACTTTAGTCCCTAGGCTCATAAAATGAAATGTGTTCATTTTTCTCAAAACACAAGCCTAGCCGAACCTTATACATGCTTATAGTAGCCTACATTTTTCATACTTTAGACCTTAAAATATTATCAAAATAACTTTTTATACTTCAAATTTGTGGTCCCAAAACCATTGTTCCAATTTGGCCCTAAATTGGGCTAGTAAATCATCAAAATTACCGAACCAAACTTCAATTCACATATAATACAACTCTGTAAATATTTAATAAAAATATTTATGGCTTTAAAATATGGAAATGACGTCCTAATACCTCATTTTCAATAACCACTTGACTTTTGAACAGAACCATTTATACTAACTTTTAATTCAATTGGTTAAAATTCCTCAAATCAAAATTCATTATAAAATTACTATTGACTCATATAATTTAAATATTAATTATACGAGCTTACTCATTGAATTTGTGGTCTCAAAACCACTATTTTTGACACCACAGAAAAACAGGCTATTACAAGTGTGGTAATGCGAATGTACATGTCTAAGGATTGAATTTTTCAACAAAGACTTGGTACTTAAGCAGTCTTCATGACTCACCTCTCTTTTTTGAGTCCTACCTGGTGTACAGTTTTCATTCACTACTTTGTTATTTTGCAATGAGTACATTGCTTCTTTTTAAAGAGGAGTAAGGGCCAATCTTGTGTGGCTTTTCAAAAATTTTTCAATTTTGACACATAAGGATGTTGAAATAAAGTAAAGCTTAGAAATAATTTTTGTTAATAAGTTAGCTCATATGCAAGCCTAATTTCTAATTTTATTTAAGTTCTTTTATATGATAGCTTAGTTATGATATGCTTGTATTTTTCAATAGTCTTATATAGCCTTTGCCATGAAAATTTACTTTCCTTAGAAATAGACATGCATGAAGGTTTAAGTCTTTAAAATTATCTTAGTAACTCTCTTAAGGCAAAATCCTAGGAGGCATAAGAATCTTAACATGATTTAGGTACATTTTCTTTGGATCATTTGAGCCTTCCAAGCCTACCATATGAATTTAACCGTTCAACCCTAAGTTTGAGCCATATAGCCCATTTTATTGTTATTTACCTACAAAATAAGCCACCATATTGTCATCTTTTAAAATTTTACCCTATCTTGCACCAATCTTAACTATAATAGTCTTGGTGAGTAAAATTCGGGGGAGACTATAGAAAGATGTACACATGCAAAATATATATATGCTCAAATGTTGAGATATATTGTTGAGCATAAGTCTCAAATTAAGTTTGGGGGTGTTAAAATCCATTAGTAGGAAGACTGTACCTTAAAATATCTAAGACAAAGTTAGGGTTAAGATGATTTAGCCTAAAAATCAGTTCTCTTGATCCCTATCTTAAACCTAGCCCAATTACAACCTTATAAAAGACCTATTGATTTTGATACTTATGTCAACTACATTAGTGGAGTGAAATTACTAAGTGCAATATATGAAGACCAATAATTAAACCTTAGGATTATTTTGTCTAATTAGATAAGGAAATTTTGTTAAATGGTGAATTTTATATGTAACAGTCCAAATTTGGGCTTAGTCAGAATAGTGATTTTGAAATCACTAATCTGAGGTCAGAGAATTATTTCTAATATTATTTTATGTGTTATAGCATTTTTATAAGGGTACATCAAAATTTTGGCAAATTAATTTACGCGATTGAGGGCTTAATTACAAAAAAACACTAAATCGAATAGAGGGCAAAAGTTTTATTTTACTAGCTAATTGTGTTAAATAGATAGAGATATTTAATTGGGGGACTTTAATGAACAAATACACCAATTTTATGAGGGTGGCCAGCCACAGGGACAAGAAAATTAGAATGTTAAAAATTTAGGTGGAGTTGGTGACCTATTATGACTAGAAATGAAAATTAAAACAAAAAGAAATAGACTTCATCTTTCTACCTTCTTCTTCACCAAAAATACCAGAAAAATAAGGGTTTTGAGAGCTGAAAATTTAAGCCAAGCTATCCTCTTCCAAGTAAGTGATTCTCATGGCCTTTCTTGATAATTTTTACATTTTTGGGACCCTTGTAGCATGAGCTATATAATGAGGGGACTATTTTGCAAAATGGTGGAAGGTTTAGGGTTTTAGAGAATGTTTAAGTTGTTTGCTGAAACTTTTTGGAAGAAAATGAATCATAGTTGTTAAATAAACAACTTTTGTGAAAGGGTGTTCATGGAAAACACCTAAAATGAACCTAGTTGAAAAGTTGGAAAATTGTGTAGTAAATGCATGAAATAATGGAAATTTCGGGCTGCCATAAGAGTGAAAAGAATTCGGTTAGGCTTGGGGAATAAGGAAATTCGATAAAAGTAAATTTTCAAGCCTAGGGGCAAAATGGTCTACTTGTGAAAGCCTAGGGGCAAAATGTTCATTTTGCCATATTATGGATTTTGAATTGTCTAGATTAATACGGTGATTAAATTAGTGAATTTTTATTATTATAGATCAAGAATTACGAAATCCGGACCTAGATCGGGGGAAGGCCAATCAAACAGACTAATTGAAAGGTAGTTACATTTTGAATGCTGAGGTAAGTTGTAGGTAAATAATACAAATTTTCTATTATTATGCATGAGATTATCAAATTTGCATGAAATGAATAAATATGAATATGTGTTATGCATGAGAACATTTATTTAGCATGAATAAATTAATTATGACTTTGACTAATGAAATGGAGATAATCTATGTGATAGAACCCGATTGAACATATGAGTGCTAGTGTAAGACCATGTCTGGGACATGGCATCGACCTCGTTACGTGTTAGTGTAAGACCATGTCTGGGACATGGCATCAACACAGATATGTGCTAGCCAGTGTAAGACCATGTCTGGGACATGGCATCAGCGTTGATAGGAGTGCTAGTGTAAGACCATGTCTGGGACATTACATCGGTACGGATAGAGGAGAGCCAGTGTACGACCATCTCTGGGATATGGCATTAGCCTCGATACTTCAGAGTCAGTGTAAGACCATGTCTGGGACATGGTATCGGCTTGATGCCCTATGTTTGAGGCTCATTGAATATCCTTTCGTATTCTAAATGGTTCAACGGGAAATTAAAAGTTTGTATCAAGATCGAGAGATATTATGATGACCTTGTGAGTGGTGTAGGTACCTGTATGAATTGTATGAAATGTGAGCTTGAAATTATGTTGTATGATTAGTAATAGATGAAAACAAGTAAGTTATGCTTGTAGCCATTCTTTGTATCATGCACAAATTGTGATGTATTGAAAGCATGTTATAGCATGGTAAATTGTTGTCTTTTATTTACTTGCAACTTACTAAGCTTTATGCTTACTCCCTCTCATTTCCATTTTCTTATAGTGCTACCTAATTAGCTTGTGGATCAATGGACATCGGAGACTTCACTCACACTATCAACTAAAACATTCAGTATAATTAGTTTTTGATATTTTTGAGAAATGGCATGTATAGGGACTTAATCTATTTTGTTTTGTGTCATTGATAAATTGGCCAAGTGTGTTGGCTTGATATGAAATACTTCATTTTGTATAAGGCCAAAGATAATGGCTAATATTCATTTTTGATATATGCAAATGATGTTTTATAAATGTGCAAAGTAGTATGGATGAACAAGAGTACTAGGATAGAAATATGAATGCTTTGTTGGATCGGTCATGTGAAGTTGTGTGGATGCCAAATTATGGTCATTGGTTGAATGTTGGTGCCTTGTTATGTTTTGGTTTGTGTGTGATTTTATTTCAGGGTGGCAAAAGGCTTGGTAGATAGCCTTATTTTTGTCCACACGGGTAGACACACGGGTGTGTGTCTAAACCGTGTATGACACACGGTCCTCCACATGGGCATGTGGTCTGGGCGTGTGTCCCCTGCACCATAGGTTGACAAAATTAAATGCCCAGTAGTGACCACACAGGCTGAGACACAGCCGTGTGTCTCAACCGTGTGAAAGACACGGCCTAGCACACAGGCATGTGCTACGGCAGTGTGACCCTTAAGAGTTACTGATGTTAGAAACAAAATACCAAGGGTTTTGCACACCGACTGTGACACAGGCGTGTCAAGGCCGTGTGAGGGACACAAGGTGAGCATACGGGTGTGTGCTAGGCCATGTGAAAACCCCTATAGTTCGAAGTTAGAAAATAAATCCACACAGACGAGGGGCATGGGCGTGTCCCTATGTGCTTAGGTCGTGTGACCCACACGGACCTTCAACATGGCCACGTCTAGAGGCCACACGGGCGTGTAGCCCATCCACACGGGCATGTGCCCTATTTTTAGTAGTTTTTGTTGAAATTTTTCTAAGTACTCAAAATGGTCCTAGATTGTTTCCAAACCATGTTTTGGGCCTCTAGGTCCATATTAAGAACCGTAAGACAATGTTTAAAAAGTTTTAATTTGGAACAAAGTTTGATTATTCAAAAATGAAAGATTTTATGTGTTTTAGTAAGGTAACACCTCGTACCCTGTCCCGACTTTGGATACGAGTAAGGGGTGTTACATTTAGTGGTATCAAAACTATGGTTTAGTCGATTCTAGGACTAACCTAGCTTGTGTACGAGTTTAGCTGTTCATGCCATAATTGTAATATGATAGTGTGACGACTCATAATGATTATAAATTGTATTTTTCATATAGAAAATGGATCCTGACGGAGCAATGGCGAATGATGTGGAGAGCAATGGGCCGACTCCCACTAAAGAGACCGCGCCAGTTGAGAGTGTACCTGTGACTATGAGTTAGGGTGGAGGGGCTAGAGAAGCCTACCTCCAGATGATGAATGCTTAGTACACGAAGTTCATTCGTGCTAATGGAACGATGGAAATGTGCAAGTATACACCATCGCAACAAGTAATAAAGTGGCAAGTAAATGTCGAGTTATCGTACCTACAGGGACCGTGAAAAGAATTATTTATGAAAGTAATTTAAAACACTTTGGTGAGGTAAAAATAATTTGTTTAAAAGAGTGATTAAAAACTATGGTTTAAAACTAAGTAAAATAAATAAATTAAAGAAAATAAAAGTTCTAATGCACGATTTCAAAATATGAAATTAATCAATATGGCTTAATTGTGTTAAATTAATTTCACCTTCTAACTTAGAATTATTAACTTATGTTCATGCTACTACGAATAATTTTATGGCAACCCGATAATTTGCTAACTTATGAACATATTTACCAACCAAAAATCCATTCATCTCTTGACATATCCCTATGCCAATTCAATCGATAATACAGATTTCAATAAGCAAACATGTTATTGCACATACATACTTATTAAACTAAATAATCTCTTGCATATTCCTGTGTCAATTCAAACGCTTAATTAATCTAATAATCATATAAAAGATTATGTGAGGTAACAAGATTCCTTTACCTTGAAACAATTTAATCACAATAATCTTGCAAGTTATGCAAGACATATGTATAGGCAAATACAATGCTAATTTAATCTTCAGCTACCTTAGAAGAATAAACTTGCACTGACTAAGTACTATGTCCATTAATTACAATTTCAATCCGTTTAAATAATTAATCCATTAGTTATCTAACAATTATAATGCAAGAATAACTTAGGCATAATTTTACTTAATCAAGCAATTTACCGAGGGCTATAACAGCATAAACACAATTTTAATAATTTAAGTAGACGAAATGCAATCAACCTAACGCGAATTAAATTATTCAAGCTAAATTAATTAAATTAACCATTTCAACAGCATAAATATTCATAAACATGTTTGTCAAAACAACAACAAAAATTAAAAAGATAGGGAACAAGAATCAAATCCAGTGTTTCTCCGTTGCTTGACTAGCATGCTCCGTTCTTCGTTCTTCTGTTGTCCTTGGCTATCAAGGTGGATTTTTAACACCCAATTGCTGCTCCAAATGGCTGATGATAACCTCTTTCCCAAGAGGAGAAATGGGCACAAGAGCAAGGGAATTTTTGGAGAAAAGAGAGAATGGAGAGAAGAGAAGTGAATGAGAGAATGAAGGAGTGAGTGATGCTTTGAATGATCAGCCAAGGGTGGCTTTTATAGCTGAATATGGAAGCTAAAAATAGCAAAAATAATCAGCCTAAGAGATCTCCCTTGGCCGGCCACACCCATGGCAAAGTTGAGAGTTTCAACTTTGCTATTTTAGGCTTGGGGCAAATCCATAAAGCCACAATTAGTGGAGGGGCTTGAATTTGACTTTAAAAGTTCTTCAAGGGCCTCTTTGCAAGCTTATTTCATCAGTAAAAATCTGATTTGGGTCAGCATATGGATGGTTCTGGGGTGCCCAATTTGTCTCTTGTTCAGTTCACTTTGTTCTGTTCAACTGGTGCGGTTCAACTAGACTACTTTTTCTATAACTAATGAATAATAATTTATTTAGCCCAAATTAAATTTGGAATAAATTAAAACTAATTATATTATGAATCAATACACATAATTGGACCGTCTTGGGCTGGAAATTAATTCGCCTTGATACTTCATATTGCTTCTCAATTTTGTTCTTCTAGTAGTGTCTGTCAGGCCATTTTTCGCCTTTTGTGTAAATCTGTCGAAAATAATCAAAATTAATCAAAATTAACTATAAAATTAATTAAAATTCATCATGTTCATATTTTGAGCACAATTTAATTATTTTATAGAAATTAATTATTTTTTGACAAGAATTTAACTGGATTTGCATGAATTTAAGTAAAAATGGGTATGAAAAAGTATATAAATTTTTGTGTTTCCACACCCCCAAACTTAATTCATTGCTTATCCCGAGTAATGCACAAATTTTGAAAATAATTTCTCGAAAACACCTTTGAAAAAACTCCTTTAGAACAATATTTTTCCCAAAATTATGAATTTGATATACTCATGCTCAAAAACAAGATTTATGATAGTCATGCTACTTAAGTATATATATCGTTCAAATTAAATTAAAAAATTATTACAATAGCAAAATTAGACTAAATGCTTTCTTAACAAAGACATGTTAACCCTTACCAATTTGATTTTTATTCCCTTATTCAAGACTAAGCTGCAATCATTAAGTTTAACTTAGGTCTTCTTATGTTGATCATCGCAATTTCTCTCCACTAATTTAGGTAGCATAGAAACTGGAATCAATAGGTCTTAATTAAGGTTAACGTGGCTAGGATAGGGGTAGGTAAAAGATAGATATTTTTTGGCTTAAAACCCTAGACTTAGCGTAAATTGAACCTTCATAATTTTTACCTTCGATACACCAACTTACTTTACTTTCACATGCTCGTTTGTACATCTGTTTTCAAGTACTTTTTTTTAACACGAGCACTTGCTTCATGTACTACAATTTTTAAGCATTTGATACTTCTTTTCAACTCCCCCAAACTTATTTTCAAATGATATTATGAATTATACTGAGTCTAGTGTTTGGGACAATTTAAAGATAATTAAGAGAAGAGTGATGGCCAAATATTGCAAAGGTCCAAATAAAATTAGGCCATATAGTCACAAAGTTGGTTTCAAAAGAAAATTTTAACATGGTTGGCTTGAAAGGCTCAAACGGTCCAAACAATAATTGCCTAAATTATTTTCAACATTCTATGGTTCTTAGGGTTTCGCCTTAAGAAACCACTAACTCAATTCTAAAGACTTAAAATTTCATGTAATGCCTAACTTTCGTAAGGAACTAAAAATTTATGGTACGATTTGCATGCTTTATTAAAAATACATTCATATCATTATGAAGCTAACATAATAATTTATTGAAAGAATAGAACTTTATTTATACTAAAGTTTAGCATACTTAACAAAATTTCAAATTATTAAACAAAATATATCCTAATCATAATTAAAAGAATATTTTATTCTGAGTGGAAATAATTCAATTTTTCAGTCCCGCTACTTAAAATGAACAATGTCCTCATTGTTTAAAGTGAATAGATATTATACATCAGGTAGGATTTTAAGAAAGAAGAGGTGAGTCAATTTGACTACTTAAGTACCAAGCTCTCTCTAAATCCAATCCTAGACATGTATATATCTATTGCCACACTTTAGACTTTATGACTTGTTCAAATATTATTCATGATTTTCCACTCCTATTTTATTATGTAAGAATAAAAATTCCTAATTAACCTAATCCTAAAATAACCTAAAAACAAAAATAAAATAAAGTTGAGATCCTCCCTTTTTTATTTATCTGTAAATCCTTCCGAATTTGACTCATCTTTCGCTTCATGATTATTGCCTTTGCACGAATCGCTTCGCTCCTTATTCGATAATGGACTCCATGGTTCGAATATGAAATCTGGAAACTCAAGCACAAAAATAAATGTGTCATTGTAAATTTTCTTAAGGGCACTTCTCATCGAGTCATCCCTTATTTTTTAGTATCTCCAGTAGGCTTGTTGTTGCCATTGCATATGTTGCATTATGCCCATCAACTTTGACAACTCATCTCGAAGATCTGGGCTAGGCGGTAGAGCTCTAAATATTAAAGTTTTCGATATCAGGTTCAGCTTCTGGTTCCATTGGTTCTGCCTCATCAGGGACTTCAGCTATTGCTCTGGCTCGATCTTTGTGGGATCATCTTCTTCTTCATCAGGATCCTTACTTTCTTCAACTCGCTGCTGTAGAACAGAATCTCCAGCTACTCGGTAGAGGTCCCAATTGGTGATTGTGCCCTGGCTATATCCTTTCTTCTTTATGTTTGTAAGTATTTTAGCTTTTAAGCGCAGAATTGTTATCGTAAAGGGAAAATAAGCTGGGCCAGAATGTCTAACGACACGATTACGCATTTCTCTCAGAATAATTTTGCCCACATCAATGGTCTTTCCAGTTAAAATCGAGTACAATAAGACCATTCGCTCTAATGAGATTGTAGTCCCATGCGAACTCGACATCAAGTTGAAACGAATGAAATAGAACCAAACCTTCGTAAGTGGTGTCAAATACTCTCTTCGACAAGTGTGGGTTCCTTGTTTTGACACAGTCCACTTAGAACCTAGAACTATAAGTTCCTCGAGAATTTCTTGCAGATTTTCAGGCTTAATGTTGCTCAACAAAGAAGAATATTCATTGTTTTCAAAATCAGGTAATTCAAAGAACTTATTAATAGCATTTGAAGTTATTGGTACCTTGATTCCATGAAATGGAACTTCAGTCAACTCACTTAAGGTTAATTTCACATAGAATTCACCAACTAGTTCCTCATCCACACTAAGTCTCTTCTCACAAAAGAATTCCCAATTGAGAGCTTCAGCGACTTAACAAATACATGCCATAAAGTCTTTGTAGTTGCTCTCTTTTAATGTGAAGCCTTTCTCTGGATGCATCTATTGTTTTTTGAAGATACTTCCATATCTCACTTTGGCTTCTTCGCAGTGGAACTTGTTTTGTGTTTCGTCAATTTGGGCAGAGGCACGAGTTCTCTTGCGAGGCATGTTTGACCTGAACATAAGATGGAAAATTTTATTTTCTCAAAAATTTCATTAGTAAAAATCATTAGTAATTCAATAAATTGAAAAATTAAATAATTGAATAAAATTAAAATTTAAGAGAAAATTAGGTCTTACCACATTTTTTGTAAAAATATAAGAACCGTAAAGAAAAATAATTATGAAGGAACAGATGGCAATTAAAAGAAGTTGGAGGACTTGGCTAAAGGGCTTGGTGTGCAAGGTGGCTAGGTGATTGGCCGGATGGTGCGGAAGTCAGCAGCAACACGCAAAGGGGCCCTTTGACAGCGGGCCTGGTGTGGACACTAAGGCGCTGGGTGCTAATGAGGGTGAGGGAGCAGGACACAGCCTGGATAGCTACTGGGCAGGAGTAGCAGGCGTGCGCGCGGATGGTCGCTAGGCAGTATGTATGAGCATTGTGGCTTGGAGCAGCAAGGACTGCTAGGTGCTCGAGCGTGCTGGCCGACTGCTGTGGCTAGGCTGCTGGCCAAATAGTTGGCTAGGGGGTTGTGGCACTTAGGGGATTTTATGCTTGAGGTTTTGGGTGATGAGTGAATGGGAAGAAGTGGGGGTGGAATTAAAATAAAAGTCTAATTCTAATTCTACTCAAAATTGACAACAATTAATAATCAAATATATGCATATTAAATTATTAATGTTATTAATGTTATTAAATTATTAAAACAAAAATAAAATATGATTAAAATTAAACTAATCCTAATTCTATGCTAAGTTGATAAAAATTAATATATAAATTATAATAGATATAATTATATATTAAAGTTTATCATATTATTAATGTATAAATATATAATATTAAAAAAATATTTATTCTAGATGCCTTTTGAAAATAATTACAAAGAGAGGCACCTAGTTTTTATTATTTATAATAATAAAAATCAATTTTTAAAAAAAATAATTCAATTAAGTCCCTAGACTTAATGAAAATTTAAAATTGAGTTGCAAATTAAAACTTGGATCAAATTTGACCTTTTTATTTGAAAAACCAAAAATCTATTTTGTTATTTAGGGAATAATTTCTTGGGAAATTATATTAAACTAAATTCCCAAGAAAGATTGGAGGTGTCACAAGCTGTCCCGCTTAAGTTCCCATCTTTTAGACAGAATTTATTTAAACATACTAAACCCAAAAATATACCCTAAATCCTTTATTTAAAAGAAAACAAGAATAATTAACTATCTGATAAAATGAACGAGATTGTATCACGTTCAATTTTATTTCCCCAGTAATGTTTCAAGTGTTGAGCGTTAACTCAAAAATTACCTCCCTTACCTTGGAGTTCGACAACTCCATACGGATAGATGTGATGAACCGTACATGGACCGGACCAACGTGATTTTAACTTACTTGGAAAGAACTTCAATCTGGAATTAAATAACAAGACTTGCTGACCTGCTTCAAATTCTCTAATTCGGACGTGCTGGTCATGCCACTTCTTAAGTCTTTCTTTAAGTAATCTGGAATT